>CM017198.1:18344804-18394804 GCA_004837865.1 Musa balbisiana
CCCTATCTTGGAACAATTGAGGAGTTAGTGGTTGGTTCCTATAGCTATGGCAAGCAGCAAATAACCTAGTTTATGTGTATTTTATATTCTAAAAATAACTAGCGCTAGTCTTGTACTAGGATTTAAGGGCATTGGTAAACCCATATATACGACTAATTATGGGGATTGATGCCATTCTTGTTTCACTGTCATTTTCGCTCTAAAGTTAATCTATCTGTTATATTGTACTAAGTTGCCATTCTCGTTTCACTTTCTTTTTCATGTCAAAGTTAACCTATCTAGTATATTGCACTAAGTTTTAGTTCCTGCTTGGGAGGCTTTTTCATTACCTTGAATCAAGGAAGCGTTTGTTAGTCATGTTACTTCTAACATATAAAGAGAACTATAATGCTGAAAGCATTTTTGTGGACATGTTTTGACAGAAATAGGATCCATAGAGCTGGAAGACCTCTTTAATGTATGGAGATAAGCATAAAATAGGGTTTCCGATTCAATTTCCTTTTTTTTTGTTTTGGGTCTTTGATTCTTTCATATACTGTGTTCTGGTGTATTTCCAATGGCATGCCTCTCTCTTTCTCGTGTATCTTTTGGTGGCCAACTTCTTCAAGGAACCTATGAACGGAATTGAAGCTGTAATTTCTGGTTTGGTTTAATATCTGCATTCCTTTTAGCATGGTTCAATTTTAATTTAGTAGCCAAAGGGATTCAGTTGGTTTAAAATTCTTGAGGAGCCAGAGTAAAAAAGAAACAAACACACCACTGAATAAGGTGCTGAATAGTCACTGTTAAGAGATTGCATCAATTTCTTTATGTTCCCTGCTTGCAGGCTCTCCTTCACTCCTCTCACATGTACCATGAAGCCAAACATGCATTCCCAAGTCATGGTGTAAAGTTTTCTCAGCTTGAAATTGACCTACCTGCCATGATGGCACAGAAAGACAAAGCTGTATCTGGTCTGACACGAGGTATCGAAGGTTTGTTCAAGAAGAACAAGGTAACCTATGTCAAAGGCTTTGGCAAATTTGTGTCACCCTCTGAAGTATCTGTTGACACCCTTGAAGGAGGGAACACTGTTGTTAAAGGCAAAAATATCATAATTGCGACTGGTTCTGATGTTAAATCCCTCCCTGGAGTTATTATTGATGAGAAAAAGATTGTTTCATCTACTGGAGCGCTGGCTTTACCTGAGGTCCCAAAGAAATTGGTGGTGATTGGTGCAGGCTACATCGGTTTGGAAATGGGATCAGTTTGGGGAAGGCTTGGTTCTGAAGTGACTGTTGTTGAGTTTGCACCAGATATTGTGCCCTCGATGGATGGCGAAGTGAGGAAGCAATTTCAGCGGATGCTTGAGAAGCAGAAAATGAAGTTCATGCTCAAGACAAAGGTTGTCGGGGTTGACACATCAGGGGATGGCGTGAAACTGACACTAGAACCTGCAGCTGGCGGTGAACAGAGCATACTTGAAGCTGATGTTGTTCTTGTGTCGGCTGGCAGAGTTCCATACACAGCAGGGCTCGGGCTGGAGACCATTGGTGTACAGACTGATAAGGCAGGAAGGATCGAAGTTGATAAACATTTCATGACCAATGTGTCGGGAGTATATGCTATAGGTGATGCGATACCAGGACCCATGCTTGCTCACAAGGCAGAGGAAGATGGAGTTGCATGCGTTGAGTTCATCGCGGGCAAGGAAGGCCATGTGGACTATGATATGGTTCCCGGAGTGGTGTACACACATCCTGAGGTGGCTTCAGTTGGCAAGACAGAGGAGCAGGTGAAGGCCTTGGGAGTGTCATACCGGGTTGGCAAGTTCCCCTTCATGGCTAACAGCCGTGCAAAGGCTATTGATGATGCTGATGGGTTGGTGAAGATTCTGGCTGAGAAGGAGACGGACAAGATTCTTGGGGTCCATATAATGGCACCAAATGCGGGGGAACTCATCCATGAAGCTGTGCTAGCCCTCCATTACGGAGCCTCAAGCGAAGACATAGCTCGCACATGCCATGCCCACCCTACAATGAGTGAGGCCGTGAAGGAAGCCGCTATGGCTACATACGACAAACCCATTCACATATAAGGGGAACTTGCTAGATCATAACCCTGGCAAGTTTCCGAAAAATAATTTTGGAGCAGGTAATGAAAAAACTCTTTGATCTTTACCTCTTGTCTATTATCGCTCGGGGCACTTGACCGTGATTTGTTCATGCTTCGTAGCTTGTATTATCCGATTTTGCATGTTCTCTTTCTGGATTTGGAATAACATGTTCCTGAAGATTTTATCTTGAATGAAATCTTTTTCCTGTATCGCTTGTCCATGCAACTAGCACAAAACAGAAGCACTTACAGACTCATGTAGCCCAACCTCTTCCCACTTGCAGTTGTGCTTAGATTTGTGGGTCTGTCTCTTGCTTTGCCATTGGACTAGAGAGCAGAAAGAAGTCAACGTTTTATTCATGTGTACCATAGAATCATGTCTAAATTTCTTTTGCAGGCATAGTTTGTATGCACATCAGTTTTCTATTTAGAGTTCAACTGATATATTGCACCTTTTCATCATCTACATTAATTGATTTCTTTAGCATTCATGTCTTTGTAGTTTTAGTAATATCTAATTGATTTCTTTAGCATTCATGTCTTTGTAGTTTTAGTAACATCTAAGACTGATGTCGTTGTCAAGTGTCTTACGACGACGACGACGACATTCTTGAGAAAGCATCTTAACTTGCAGAAGAGTGAACACGATAAGCTTCGTCAGCTCTTCTTCAAAGCGACATACAAGAATGACCAGTTTGTGAAAACCATGGTTAGTCCTTTTGTCTAATCCTTGATGCTATGTCCTTTTTGAAATTAATAACTATTTCTGGATTCTTGTTGAATAAGTTATAGTAATCAGATTGTGATTTATTGGTTGCTAAAGTTAAAATGCAGAAAAAGTGATTTAGATGCTTGACAAAGAGCTCCGCACAATCGGTTGTTTGTGCAACACGATCGGTCATCTCTTGACGGTGCACATTGTGATCTCTGTGTAGCTATGGAGATAATCAAAGAGCAATAATTGTGATTGTGCAGGGCGAATATGATGTGATAATATCAATAAATCTATAACGATATCTAACGGATGATTAAGTGAAAAGTATAATAAATAAATAAAAACAAGATTATCATGTAGTTTTAATCAATAATGACATCCTAAAATATAATCAAGATCATTCACTTGTGATGCATGCGATGGTGGAGGAGGAGGAGGAAGATGATAATCTATAATATAATATTGCGAGTATATTTTTTTAACAATTAAATCATTTAAATAATTGGTCAATCAACTTGAGGTTGCCAAGGAAGAAGTTGGGTGATGCACTCAGATTGGGGCCAGTGTGGGGTAGACCAGGATTGAATAATCTTAGCATTTAGTAGTGTGGCATCTTCTACTTTGGAATCCCAGCAGCTCTCACCTGTGCCTTGAGCATGAGCATGGAAAGGAGCAGAACATGACACCAGCAAGAGGTGGAGTTATGGATCTGTCTTTATGCATCATGATCATGGAAAGTCACCAAATACAACATTTTTTTGTGTTGATCGATTGGCCAACTCTTTGTTATTTTTCTTTCTAATAATTATGTTAGAAAATATTCATGCGTGTCTTATATTACTAAAAAAATTCCGACAGTATATGTTAAAAAAAAAATTTTATGCATGATCTTAATAGTTTAAACTTTTCGATCATATTTAGTGTATGTTCAATTTTGTTCATGACTTTGGAAACATTGTGATACAACTAGTTTTAACTATATGCATGATTTTAATAGTTTAAACTTTCGAATCATATTGTGATACAACTAAAGATTATTTTGATGCTAAAAGAATCACTAATATGTGAGGAATTTTCTTGCTAAAAACCTCACAAGGGAAGACATACCCAACAAACAAAACAGGAGAAGCTGCGAAGAAAAATCCTGGTGCAGCGTTTGCCTACACCACTAGATTTCCTGTGGACTTTTTCTCACAAGCTGACAATTCTGTGACATGTCTGCTACGTGGATTTTTTCTGCTCGCTCTCTCTCTCTCTCTCTCTCTTAATGTCGATCTGAATACATATATATATGTATATATTTCTATCTGATCATCCCCTGTCTCACCTTGAATCGCACCTTGAATCGCATTAAATGAAACAAGTCTTCCTTTTGCTCAATAAGAACAACAACATCAAAATCTGGAAGAAACACAGATTTTAATGTTACTGTGAAGAACTTGCAGCGATTTAATCTTCTTTGTTTCACTTTTAACTCCACTTGCAGATCTTCAGGTTTATTTTGTCAGCAAATTCATTACAAACTTTTAATTTGTGCTGGTATTTTGTCCAACAGACAGATCTCAGCTCAGATGATGAGTTGATGGGATGGAAGAAGCTCAAAATTGGTCCTTTTTACCACACAATCAATCATCCATGCATGTAAAAGAATGAGCTCATGGTTTACGGTCAAGATGGACTGTAATAGTCAGCGACAGCAACTCGTGCGTCGAATTCCTTCCTCGGTCGTCACTGCAATCGAAACCACGTGGTGGTGTGTACAGCAAAATGAGCCAATCATCTTCAGCAATTGTTTCCGAGGCCAACCACACAGTCCAAACTACCAGGCTTCCCACAATAAGCCGCGGCCTTATCCCAAGCTCTTTAAGCTTGACCTCGGAACGCGCAGGGATGAGCTGAGAAGACAGAGAGAGCGAGCGAGCGAGCGAGCGAGAGAGAGAGGAAGGGAGAGGGAGCGCCACCGTATCCTCTCCATCCAAGGCCGTCCATGGCCTTCTTCACCCACTGGTACGACCTCCTCTGCCTCGCCATGATCGCCGGCGCTGTCCTTGTCTCCCTGTGGGGGATCCTCCGCGGCGAAGACCGCAGCAAAAGCGGGGACGACGAGGAGGCCGACCGAGCCAAGTACGGCGGCCTGTTGGCCACCGACGACGGCGACGAAAGGGCATCAAGCACGGTGCGCAGCGAGCAGCTATGGATGAGTCGGTGGCGCGCGCTGCATCCCGCCTGCCTTCTCGCGCTCAGGCTGGTCGCTGTCCTCACCATGGCCGGCGTCCTCCTGTGGGATCTTCGGACGTATGATTGGAGCATCATGCTGTATTATACCGAGTAGGTAACTGTAAGCCTCCAATTCTTCTGTCGATCCATCATCATGCTTTCCAAGATTACTTGCTCGTTCTGCTATCATGCAGATCTATAAGAAGAACAAACTTGAGCGCAGTAACTAATAGAAATAGAGAGTATTGGATCAGCTCAGCTTTCTTGGCTGAGGATACAATCCAAACCTTCAGGTTTCAATGGCCAGTAGGAGTTGTTCATCGAAGAAACATCAGTGATCAGTTGCAGAACGCATCTCGTCTATCCCTGTAGCCTTTTGATGAGTTCAGCCGCCTACGAATCCTTCGCCTTCATGCAATGCTGATGAAGACTAATGTAGCTGATAGATGATGATGATGAGGATGATAGAGGAGAGAGGAGGAAGAGGAGGGGGAGGAGGTAGATGCGAAACATTAATTAGACTTGATGATATTGATGCTGAGTCACGCGTCTTCTCTCGACCAATAGGCAATAGCTTTGTTGTTCGTTCTCATTGTTATTTCTCCAATTGCCTGCCTCACTGGTAATTTTCATACAGAAAAAAGAAGAAGAAGAAGACGAAGAAAATGATAGTCGCAAGTAATCATATCGAACTCGACGAATAGATTTTTGACTGTCGAGCGCTATGTATCCCATGGCGATTGCCTGAGCCTTTTGCCCACGGGTACCTGCGCGGGGTTGATAGATGATTGGTAAGAAGAGAATGGGCCCGCCGTAAAGCGCGGACTGTGGGAGGGTTTGGACGCGGGTTTCCTTTCCTAGGGCTCCGCTAGGCTTTTATCTATTTCTTCTTCCGTCTTCTTGCCTGTTCGCTTGCTTCCAATAGAAACATTAGGGCAAGATGGGGCCCACCTTTTTGTGCCGACTCGGACCGCCCCAGTCATCGCTAGTGGCGGTGGGGTTCGGTTGCTGGCTGGCGGTGGCAAGCGCCGGCCTTCGCCATGACCATCGCCGTCTCCGCCGGGGCGTTATCGGCCTTGATCTCGAGCCTTGGATCCCCTCTGATCCGCGGATCCGTGAGACTAGCGCTGGAAGAAGGACAACCCGTTCTGGCTCCTCGGCCTCCGAGCTCTCGCCCTCTCGATCTAATGCTGGGTGGTTCTTCTCGACGGCGCCTTCGCGTTCTAGTCCTACACTCGGTTAGCGTTTCAAAACGGATTCTTGGCATCGAAATGTTCCGATCGCTCCTGGTATACTTCCTTGTAATCTCGTGCGCTCGAATAAAATTTCCGAAGATTAGTATTTTCTTGCTGAATCTAGAGTGGATTGGACATAGGGGGTTTTAGTTCTTGGCGAATCTGTGGCTT
Source organism: Musa balbisiana (assembly GCA_004837865.1). Lineage (NCBI taxonomy): Eukaryota > Viridiplantae > Streptophyta > Magnoliopsida > Zingiberales > Musaceae > Musa > Musa balbisiana. Next base: position 18,351,237 of record CM017198.1, read on the forward strand.
CAGACACATGTTCGGATTAATTAGAAAGGTAAAGGTTCTATCGTCCTGGAGCAGCAGATGGAATTCCTAGGTGGAGGTTCTTAGTCATACGGCAGCTTAGGGGAAAATATCTCTGATAGAAGATCACCATGATTACTTGTGTTGGAAATGCCTCTTCTTAGTTAGTATGCTCTACATGTCCAATGGTATTTTCAAGAACACTGTTATCAAGATGGTGATATATTAATGGGTCAAGTTCGGTTTTCAACTAGCCATACATAGATGAGGCTTTTCTTATTACCGAGTTATTGCTTTCTTGATATAAACATTAATTATTTCACATGCAATTAGATGATCAGGGTCCATAATCCGACTCCCCATCAAGTAAAAGGTATTTTCTTCAAGTTCCATAGACACAGAACAGAAGACACAGCAAACCTATTGATTCGTCTGTTAGTTCTTGAGTGCATCTATCGAAGGAGTCTTCTTGTATGTGCATTCAGCAAACACTTGTTCTTGTACAACTATGACCTGAGATAAATTTATTCCACTATGTATTCAATCGATACATGAACTTGTTTGGTTACCTCTGGTTTATTTTAGGTTCAGCTTGTTAGTCATGAGCTAATCAGGTGTATAGATCTAATGGTTCTATTGTTTTCTCTGTTCAATGAACCTATAGATATATCTTTCTAATATTACTTGTTCTTATTTCTATACCTAATAAATGCTGCAGTTAAACTAAAATAACCTGTTTTACTTATGTATTAATTACATTATAAGGAGTGAGAATGTGAAATATGAAGAGGGGCCATTCAGTTTCTCCTTGAATTTACATTTAAATGGTCAATAAGTCTATGTGTTGTCAGAGAACCAGAAAAAAACTGTCTTATATACTTGTCCTCTAAATCAGTCACTGACTGTATGTAGTTTCTGTGATTGATCTGCAGGTGGACCTTTTCATTAGTGATCGTGTATTTTCTGGTATGTTCCAATGCTCTACTTTTGTGATCTTTGTAGCATTTTTTTTCCCTTTTTTTTCTCTAGAAGTTTGGTGAAAACCCCCCTGTATGTTAGTCTCTTTCTTGGAATACCCAGATACTTACAATTCATCATGATCAGATATCTCTGACAATTAATTTAATCTCGTGACTTATTTATTATAAAACTTGCCTGCATACAGATTGCTACCTGTATGTCTGCTCATGGTTGCTGGATTTATGCAAAGCACGCCAGGGAAAATGATGAGGCAAATGCATTCTTTAAAAGAGATTTTGGAGAAGATTTACATGCAACTTTGACTGGAACTAACAGAAACAGAAAAGCTAGCAAATCACACAGCTTCTGTGAGCATGATGACAAGGAACAAAAGTCTGGATTTTGGGGTTACCTTATGCAAATTGCTTATCAGGTGAGCTTCTCCACCTTCAAACTATCACTTTGTATCATAAGGAACCAGAGCACTCTCTTCTCTTGTTTTGATAATTTTCCTATTTTCTTACAAATTATATTCTTGTGTTCATTTTGAAGGAACTTGTTTGCTTCTTTCTCTTAAGCCTTGCCAATATACAAAAACATTTGATAACTTTTAATCTTGTTGAATTTTATTAGTGAAGCTCTTCCATTCACTTGAACAGACTAGTGCAGGTGCTGTTGCATTGACGGACATTGTCTTTTGGGGCCTTCTAGTACCATTTCTTTCGGTTGAGCATTTCAAACTAGACTTGGTGCGTGCTCTCTACTTGTATAATATTTCCGAGGAAAATCTTCTTCCAGGTCTTGTTTCTTTTTAAAATGTATTAGTTTTGTGTAGCTTTTGAAATATGTAAAAATAAGTTTAAACTGAAAGTTACATGCTTTTTATTTATGTAGCTGTAGCAATTTCTTTAGTTATCAGACTTTTTGTACTCAGAGATAATAATGTGATAGATACTAAATTTTGTGTCAACATATACAGATGAGCGTCACGATGTTTATGTTCACAATCATTGTAACACCCTTGATTAGTCACACATCGGAAGTGGGCAAGATTAAGATTGGCTTATAAGGGTCTGATGAGTATACAACTATCAACTCCAGCTTAAGCATTTTGATCAGTGGTTTGGATCAAACGGAGTTATTGGCCAGTTAGCTCATCAGGCTTGGGTCGTGACAATCATTGCCTGTTCAAAGGGATTTATCACTAGCAAATCTCTTATTTATGTTTACATTAATCTCTTCGTAGACAGTAAACTGGTGACATGTGGGTAGTACTAAGGGAAAAGCCTTTTAGTGAATATAGGTGTTAGAATCAGGTTCTAGCTTTCGGCGTTAACTACAAAATGTGGGATAAGACTTGAATAAAATAAGTGAAAGAGAAGAAAAGAACTTGAGAAAAATATTTTTTGATAATTATGCAGAATCAAGACCATTTATCTGTATGTTATCAACAAATATCAATACCCCAAAGTATGGCATGTTTGAATATAGGAGTTGATCGTAGCTACTAGCTAGAAGCAAAGAGGAGTTGAATCGGAGGTAAGTTTATGAAGCCTCAAGGCATTGTGTTTCTTCCTCAAATGATGTTGTAAGCTGTGCCAAGTCTAATATCATTGGATTGCATAAAATGAAAATAAAGCAAGAGTTTTGTGAAGGACAGGCAGTTGAAAATTGAAATACCACGATAATTACTTTTATCATATTGGTGGATGCGATGATACTTTTTCTTCCATTATCTGGTTTCTTTAGTTTCTAGAAAGATTTCATTGATTCCCAGACTTTTTTATAAGCTATTCAATGCTAACCTTTTCTGTGTTTATCTCGCTTCGGCAGCTCATGGGGTGTATGCACTCCCTTAACTTTGTATTTCTTCTCCTCGATACTGCTCTAAACAGTCTGGTATGTTGCATACTTAAGATGCTGATCACGTAAATCCAAATTTCTGTATTCAGAGTTAAAACAAAATGATTTATGCTTCTTCCAGCCTTTCCCGTGGTTCCGGATGGCATATTTTGTCCTTTGGAGCTGTATCTATGTAATTTTTCAGTGGATCCTGCATGCATGTGGTTTTTCATGGTGAGCTTGTTATTTTGTGAATGTGTTTTATTACATAAGAGTATAAAGCCAACAAATAATCAGCAATGATGGTATTTCTAATGTATCTGGAGTCATTGTATAATTTCATCATGGTGAATGTTTCTTCTTCAGGTGGCCCTACCGTTTTCTCGAGCTCTCAACTCCTTGGGCTCCACTTTGGTTAGTGTTATATTTTTTCTGTTTTCTTCCATCTACTAGTACTATTGTGATGACTAAACCAACTTGCAGGTACTTCTGCCTGGCATTGCTCCATGTCCCTTGCTATGGTCTGTATAGTCTACTTGTGACAGCCAAAAACACATTGTTTCCAAAATTTTTTCATACGAGGCCCTGAGACTTAATAGTTATACATGTAAATTCTGATTCTTCTTGGAGTAATCGATTGAAGAAGATGTTAATAATGGTGCCATTAGTTATTTGATCACTCAGCTTCTATGTTGTTGAGACTTGAGAAGCAACACTAGGGCAGTTTTAACAGCGCCGTATATATAAGCTATCTTGTTGTGGCTGAACTTTCATACTCTGACATGACAAGCATGTGGAAATTCTCATGTGACATCAAAGGCTCCTCATTCATAACTAGTTTATTGACTTTTTGTAAAGCTTTCACCTGATGCTTTTATTGGTTGAGCTGGATGCTTAATGCTGCTATGGATTATCTTGTGATCAGCTCATCTTGACCAGTATGATAGGAAAAGAGCAAGAAAAATGTTTGTCCAATCATGCAGGATTGTTTTCTGATTGTGTTCATGAGAAGCATGTTTTATGTTTTTGAATCTGGAATTGAGGTCCTCAGTTGCTTGCTGACCATAGTTTTCTGTGTTTTTCTTCTTTTTCACATTGGTTGGCCTTTAAAAGAGCTGAAAAACTAAGTCAACCTAAATATCTCGAGTGTTGGAGATTGCCTGAACCGCACACGTATGAGTTTGTAAATTTTGCATTGTGTGTTTGTGTTTTTGCCGTATAAAAACAGATTAAGGAGCCAATTATCTGTTTAACAAGAAAAATTATCAGATTTATCATCTTGTGTTGATCATTAGGACACTCGAAGAAGGGGGCATTGGTGACGATACAGACAGTTTATCCTCTCCTTGCATGATTTAGATTAGATTATTACGATTCTGATGATAATGAGCAGTTTTTTTCTTTTGGCTGATACAAATAAGTTTGCATATATTAGTCATCCTCAGATCTTATATTAAAGAGTCATTATGAATTAAATCTTTTTTTTCATACATCTTGGAATCTTGAAAAAAAGAACTACCATTCACCAGATATTAAACACCAATTTGGTAAGGGAAGTTGGAAAAATATTATGCTTTTACTATTTGTAAGTTCATACACAAACAATTTCCAAATCATGAATTGGACCTTTTTTAATAACAAAAGATAGGATGGGCAGCGTAAGTTTCATTCTGATCCTAAAATAATATATTTTTATATAATAAAAATAATATTTATCAGATCCATTTACAGAAGATTAAGGACTTAAAATTTTATCAGACATTTTTCTTTAGAAAAAAAAAAAGTACTTGAGCCATACCATAGGCTAATTACGGATTATCTTCTGTAGTTAAATCTTTTTAGCATTCGGATTATGGCAAATGACAATACCGTCGAAGGTCGCAGATGGCTATTGTGGATGAATTGTATTTGTGTCGACATCGACGCAACTACTAAGTCGCAACGAGTGATCCTTTCGCCACTCTACATTTACGTCGATGTCGACATAGTTGTCGAGCGACAAAGGGCCACACGACATTTGCATCGACATTGATATAGATGCAGAGCGACATCGCTTTGCATCTCGCCACTCGATGCAGTGAGTGGTCCTTTCGTCGCTCGGCAAATGCATCGACGCCGATGTAGTGACAACCCTTTTACTTCTCTGCATCTGCGTCGACATCGACATAGTTGCTAAGCAACGAAATGATCACTCACTATATCGACGTCAACGCAATTGCTAAGCAATGAAAATACCACTCACTAAGTCAACATTGACACAGTTATCGAGCGATGACAGGGTCACTCAACATATGCATCAGTGTCAACACGGATACAGAGCAACGCTGCTCTACATCCGTGTCAATCTCGTTTTGCATTCGTGTCGACACTGATGCAGATGCTGAGCAACTCTTTTGCCACTCAACAACTGCGTCGATGAGTGGTCCTTTCGTCGCTCAACAATTACGTCGATGTCAACACAGTGAGCGACCCTTTCTCCACTCTACATATACGTCAGCATTGACGCAGTTGCCAAGCGACGAAAGAGTCACTCAACATCTATATCGACGTTGCTCTACATCTATGTCGACGTCGATGCAGATGATAAGTGTTGACAATTGTGTTGACATCGACGCAGTGAGTGACTCTCACATCTCGTCGTTGATCTCTTCAACTATAACGGTCATCCGCGGTTCCCAACGATGTTGTCATCTGCCACCACCAACAACAATGATTAAAATTATCTTTTTACCTATTATTTTTATGTTTTCGTCAACAATGTTAGGATAAATTGACATAGATATTTTAATATAATTTTTTAATATTATTTTTATGTTAAGGAGGTCTAATTATAAAGTATATAATCTATAATTAGTCCGCTCAGTAAGTCTAAAGAATTCGGATTCGATCTGACTCACTTATCTGATCCAACCATCCAACTTGTTGAACCACCATCTTGGGCGCCCAACCACGGAAATAAGACCTAATAATGCCCGTGACTTCAAACACCATGACAAGAAAATGACTAGTGTTCTTCAAACAAAGAAAACGACAACAAAACACAAACAAGAAAATGACTAGTGTTTTTCAAACAAAGAAAACAACGACAACAAAACATTAAAAAATATATATATCAGATAGTTAAAATCTGTAAAAACTTTGATAATTTATCACAACCAATTAACATAAAAAACCTTTTAACTCTGTAAAAGAGACAACCTCCCAAAAGTTGCCATTTTTCCTACCATATTCACAACTGGTAAAAGAGAAAACCTAAAGCAAAACATGTTCTTAGTTACAGGCACAAACAACAAATAAAAGTCCGACAGAGAGAGACATACCGCACTTGAGCCATGGAAGAGTAGAACTGACTGAAAAGTTCCATTATATATAGTATGTAGAAGTAACACAAAAAGTTACTGAATCTCACCCTCGAAATTGCAAGGCATCTCAAGTTTTCAGTGACCCATTCTTGGTTAATCAATGCTTGAAGATTCTGTTCAGCTAAACAAATATTGTATTTCCTTTTGACACCTCCAATCGGAATACAGAAATGGCAAAAAAAGATACTCTGGAAAACATATTCGAGGCTCTAGTGTATTGTGTTAATGCTTTTAAGGCCATCTGAAAAAGAATTGCCATATCCAAATAGCAGTGACCTTCATAAGCAAACCGTCGATGCTAATAGCCAAACAATTTGTAGTTGCAGAGAAAGATCAAAGTAAGCCACCAGAACTCAAACAATGCCCGATTCGAATTCAAAGATCAAATTTTTGTTAGCTACCTATGTCCCAGCTATAACAAAATATTACGAAAGATTGAGGCCAGGAAATGAGCGGAAACCAATGTCAAAACACTGCACAAAACCAATATGAGATACTAAATTCTTCATCCCAAAAAAGAAACATTTTTACTAGCATTGATCCATCTAAACATCCAAGTTTCGAAGATCTCACCATCTTCATCGTCCGCGGCAAAAGGAAGGATCTTCTTTGGAGATACCAATCAGTCGGCTTGGGCCTTAGTGTAGACATATGTGAGGCCGCACTTGCCGCAGTAGTGGCGGTCGAAGTGGTTGGCCATGAATGTGCCCGCGCCACACTCGGCGTTGGGGCACTCCTTGCGGAGGCGGCTGACCTTGCCGGTGGCGTCGTCGACCTTGTAGAACTGGAGGACGGCGAGCTTGACCTTCTTTTTCTTGTGCTTGATCTTCTTGGGCTTGGTGTAGGTCTTCTTCTTGCGCTTCTTGGCGCCGCCGCGGAGGCGGAGCACCAGGTGGAGAGTAGACTCCTTCTGGATGTTATAGTCGGCGAGGGTACGGCCGTCCTCCAGCTGCTTCCCGGCGAAGATGAGGCGCTGCTGGTCCGGCGGGATGCCCTCCTTGTCCTGGATCTTCGCCTTCACGTTGTCGATGGTGTCCGACGACTCCACCTCAAGGGTGATCGTCTTCCCCGTCAACGTCTTCACGAAGATCTGCATACTCACGGCGGCCCCGCTGCTGCTAGGTTTAGGGTTCCGTCTCGAGAGAGGCGGCGAACAGGGTCGTGGTCGGCTTCGTCGTGAGAGACGATATTTATACGGACTAGGCGTCGAAGCGGTGTCCTGTTTCGCAGAAAGATTCCCGCTTAGACGACTCCACCTAATCACACTCCCGCATCTTGCCACGGTGTCGGCATAAAATGGTCCGGTTCGGTTTCTCGGTCGGTTCGAACGGGGTTTAATAGCTACGCGTAATATGATGACTCGCTGCCAAACAACACAGGCAGATGATTAATATGTTCGATGGATACTTAGTTAAGAAGGATAAATGAGAATACTTAGTATTTGACATTCATTTGAAACGAGTTTAAGTTAACATCTACATTAATCCCCTTTATTGTCTATATATAACCAATTGATATGCGTTAATCATCATTATTATTGAAATTAATCTTCTCTTTCCAATGTATAAGATATAACAGATGGGAATCCCCAGAGGATAATTTCTTGGGTAACAAATTAACCTCATGCATCTTATCTCCATCAAGCAAGCAAGCTGTGTTGTCTTCATAACTGCGCCATCGCTCCCTCATACAACCGATGCCCCATCACATACTCCATCTTCTCGTTCATAAGCCTCTTTAACCAAGCGAGAACAAGAAGCGAGAAGACACAACATGGATTCCTACCACTTCTCTTCCTTCTGTCAGTGCATGATAACTGGTTTCCTCCTCGTCCTCATCCCTCCTTATTTCTCCACAACCCTTGCATCTGCGGCTGACGCCACACCACAGCATGCCTCCGAGCCCGGCGCGATCGAGACCGGCGGCAAGAACTACAGCAAAGTGTGCGACGCCGCGAGGTTCGAGGCTCTAGGCCTGCGGAAGGACGACTTCGCCTACTGCGACTCCTCGCTTCCCTACCCTGCCAGGGTAAAGGATCTCGTTGGCAGGATGACACTGGTCGAGAAGATACTCCAGCTCGGAGACCGGAGCCAGGGCGTCGGCCGCATCGGGCTGCCCAAGTACGGCTGGTGGTCCGAAGCGCTTCATGGCATCGCCGTCACCGGCCACGCTACCTACTTCGGCGATGTGGTTCCCGCAGCGACCAGCTTTCCCAACGTCATCCTCGCCGCTGCATCCTTTAACGAGTCGCTGTGGAAGAAGATCGGACAGGTAGCTGTGCATCTCACCTTTTGCATCCTCTACTTCTGCACCATCGCCGCTAAGATCGATTTCATTGGTTGCAGGCTGTTTCCACAGAAGGAAGAGCCATGTACAACTTAGGCCATACCGGGCTGAACTTTTGGAGCCCAAACGTAAACGTCGTAAGGGATCCACGGTGGGGAAGAGTTCTGGAGACACCAGGAGAGGATCCTTTTGTCGTCGGCCGCTACGCTGTAAATTTCGTGAGGGGCATGCAGGATGTCGAGGGGACTGAGAACGTACAGGACTTGGACTCGAGGCCTCTGAAGGTTTCCACATGCTGCAAGCACTACGCTGCCTATGATCTCGACAACTGGTTTGGTGTCTCTCGCCTCCACTTTGATGCCAGGGTAGGGTATCTGTCATCTTGCACTAGATTAGCAACGTTCTGAGCGATCTCTGTGATGTCTGGTTCTAATGATCTCACCTGTTTAAGGTGACTGAACAAGACATGGTGGAGACGTTCGTTCGGCCATTTGAGATGTGCGTCAAGGAAGGTGATGCGAGCAGCATCATGTGTTCCTACAATCGCGTTAATGGCGTTCCAGCATGTGCAGATGCCAAGCTCCTTTCTCAGACATTAAGAAATGATTGGCAACTTCATGGGTAAGAACGAATAAGATAGATACTTGTTTTTGATGCCTTCTCGAGTGAATCTAATGTATCTCTATATATCCCTGTAAACTCTTCAGCTACATTGTCTCCGACTGTGACTCAGTTGAGGTGATGCATGAGCGACTCAAATGGCTCGGTGATACTGCAGAGGATGCTGTCGGTCAAGCCATGAAAGCCGGCAAGTTCAAACCTCTCTCTCTCTCTCTCTCTCCCTCTCGTTCTCGCTCTCTTTCTCTCTATTTATGTACATAATATATGTTCTCTGAACAAAATCTATTGTATTGTAGGATTGGATTTGGATTGTGGGCTCGGGAATCTGAACTACTACGAGAACTACACCTTGTCGGCAGTTGCTCAAGGCAAAGTGAGGGAGAGCGACATCGACAATGCTCTGAAGAACCTCTACATGGTTCTGATGAGGGCTGGATTTTTCGATAACATAGAGGCTTATGAGAACCTTGGACTGAATGATATTTGCACAAAAGAGCACATCCATTTGGCTGCAGATGCCGCAAGGCAAGCCATCGTCCTCCTGAAGAACAATCTAACACTACCTCTGGACCCCAAGAAGTACAAAGATGTCGTTTTGGTTGGCCCTCATGCCAAAGCCACCAAAGCCATGATCGGCAACTACGAAGGTAAATTCATCAAACACTTTAGCCATCCACCACGGTCAACGAGATCGCAGGTGTTTGATCTGGTTCACCGTTGCAGGTATACCGTGTCGATACGTCTCGCCATTGGATGCCATTGCCAAGATTGTCAGAGTGGACTACCATGAGGGCTGTGACGTCCATTGCCGAAGCAGCCGCTCCATCCGCCCTGCAGCGGAAGCTGCAAAGAAGGCCGAGGCGACCATCATAGTCGCAGGGTTGGGCCTCGAGGTGGAGAGGGAGGAACTGGATCGGAATGATCTCCTCCTCCCTGGTTTCCAGACCGAGCTCATCAACCGAGTGGCAGAGGCCTCTGCAGGTCCTGTCGTTTTGGTGATGATGGCGGGCGGCTGCGTCGATGTATCCTTTGCCCAGAACAATCCCAAGATTGGCGCCATTCTCTGGGCTGGATACCCTGGCCAAGAAGGAGGTCAAGCCATTGCTGATGTGATCTTTGGGCGTCACAATCCTGGTATATCTGTCTCTGTGTGTGTGATGACAAGCTTCATCCAATTTAAGCTTCATGCAATTTGGCTTTACAGGAGGAAGACTGCCATTGACATGGTACAAGAATGAGTACGTAGATGCACTGCCCATGACATCCATGCAACTGCGACCAAATGATCAGTTGGGCTACCCTGGTCGAACCTACAAGTTCTTTAATGGCACTTCCCTCTACCCATTCGGCCATGGTCTGAGCTACACCCAGTTTAACTACAGCAGGAAGAACGATTCCGGTATCTTCCTCCCCATCAAGGTGGACAACCATCACCTGTGCAAGCTGCCCTCCGACAAGGCCAATGCCATAGTGGATTCTCATTGTCCATCGATAAGCGTCGACGCGTTGGGGTGCAAGGAAGAGATAAGCTTCGAGGTGGACGTCACCAACGTCGGCAAGGTCGACGGAGACGATGTCGTGCTAGTCTACTCGAAGCCGCCGAAAGGAGTTGCAGACGCGCCACTGAAGCAACTGGTGGCGTTCCAGAGAGTGTATGTCGAGGCCGGGAAGACGAGCAGTGTGAAGTTTAGCCTAAATGCCTGCAAGGCGTTGAACTTGGTGGAGAAGACAGCATATGTTGTTCTGCACTCCGGCGAGCATGCCATCGTGGTAGGAGGTGGTGACTCAGCTGTCTCCTTCCCGGTCAAGATTGAGCTCCAGGTTTAGCTAACATTTGAGTGTGTTAGATTAGATTGTGGTTTGGATTTGTTTGATGGGAGGCTCAGAGATTTGGATTTCTCTTATGAGGATTATCAACCTGTTGTTGAATGGGATGACTTCGATTATTCTACCTTTGTGCGTGCTTTAATTTTACAGATCGAATGCCGAGAATGATTAATGTCTGGTTAGCATGCAGCAGGCAAACGCATCTTAAGTAGCCAATATTGAACTGAAATATGTTTATATGCAGAATTTGATCTGAATCAAATCTCTCATTCTTCGTCATCTTTTTCTGTAAAGACTTCAATCCATCGTCATCGGCAGAAATGGCATGCCTTTGTTCCCCTATAGATCTCATCTTTTCCGTAAAGACTTAAGTCCATCGTCATCCTGAGCGGAAAGGGATTACCTTTACTACCTCGTTCTTATCACTGACGCAGCCCTTTTCCTCTTGTCGTGTCATCCGCAAATCTTTCAGAGGTTTATGCATACTTCTTCGCAATTGCTAATGCATAACCAAATCGCACTCGTTGGATTTTTGTCTAATGCGGATCTGATGAGCTCATTCTAAAGTGAAATGAATATGGATGGAGGAGATAAATAGCGGCTTGGGAGCAAAAGGACATGAGCCCAAGAAATAGTCAATCCAAGCATCTTTTGGATGAACAAAATTTTGACTTCTTGTTGACTGCATCATAGAAAGTGTTTGTAAAAGAAAGAAAGAAGCACCAAATTCGATGCTTCCTTTGGACAATAATATACAACAAGGCAAAAGAAGGCTTAGTACAATGATGAAAACTTTCATTTGTGATTTATATCATTCTATTTATAATGAGTGAAAATTATGAATATTGACCTTTTATTGTTTAAAAGTCAACTTACAAAACAAACTATTGTTACCTCCCACAAATAAATAAGAAAAATATGATGATGTATGGTGAGAAGTACTTTGAAAGAATATTGTGATTAGCCATATTTATTGCATGGCTTCTTTTAATGGAAGACATAAAAAGGAAAACAAAAATGAAAAGCAAGAGAGGAGTACCTACCAGTGGGCAGAAGAAATGACAGAGAGAAATAAAAAGAGAACTGATAGATTCCTTGGGAGGTGGAGAACAGTGTCACCGTTCTTTTCCTGCCCCACTCTTGTCACATCCTGGTTTTTGAGTTATTATATGCTATGGTTTTCCCAGTGGTTTCACCTTTGCTCTGGTTTGGTCTGTGTATGCTTTAAGCTTTATGACACCTTTTCTTTTCTTTTCCTCCATCTCCAGCCTTCTCCTCCTCTACAAAACACTCTCCCCACCTCAGTTTGGTCCTCCCTCATCTCCCTTTCCATAATGCCCTCTTCAACCCCATTTCTTGTAGAGATCAGCTAGAAAAAGAGAAAAGAATCATTCTGCTCTTCCAAATCCCCTAATGGCTGGAGCCGTTTTAGCTAAGAGCTGCTTCTTCACCATCCTTCTTGGACTCCACACTGTTTGCTCTTCAGGTCAGTGCCCCTCCCTCCTCTCTTCCATCATCTTCAAATTCCAGTGCTTTAGTACAAGGCATCATATGCAGCCAGTTGAGCTGCTCATTAGCCATAGCTGACAGTCTCTAACAATTTCAAGTGTAGATGAGACTGAAAAATATTAATTGGTATACAGATTTTTCCCTCTTGGTTGCAAGAATGTGTGTGCCCTAGTAAGGAAGGAGAAGAAAGGTACCATTTGTAAGATTGCTAGCATAAGCGGCTCATCATTAGCCATAGCTGACAGTCTCTGAGAATTTAAAGTGCAGATTAACACTGAAAATTAACTAATGTTGCATAGATTATTCCCCTTTTGGATCCAGGAATATATGTGGACAGTTTGGAAGGAGAAGAAAGGTGCCATTTTTAACATTGATTGCATAAGCTGCTCATTAGCCATAGCTGACTGTGTGTGAGAATTTCATGTGTAGATGAACACTGAAAAACAACTGTCATCGAACAGATTCTTGTTCTTTATGGGCCCAAGAATATATGTGTGTGGACTGGTTAGAAAGGGGAAGAAAGGCATCATTTGTAAGGTTACATGCATATCTATTTCCATTATTTAGACCATTGTCCTTGTCAGTGATTGGTTCTTCTTTTTCCTTTTGATTTGTGAAGAAATGTTTGATCCTGATGAACCATAGGTTGTCCCTGTTCTTGTCCTTCAGGAACCTTGGTGGGGTTCTCCTATGATGCAAAGGAAGAGAGCACTGCCCCTTGGTCGACTGAAGGGGCACTGTTTAAGATACTTGTGGCAAACAAGGGAGATTACATCTCCATGCATCTTTGTGTAAACCAATTCGAAGCGAAGAAACTACTCAAATTGAAAGTCACAGCAAGCTCATGGCTTAAAACTCGTATCTTAGGGACTCTCCCGAAGCTGAACATCGATAGCATTATGGTAAGCATCAGTGGACACCATTCACTCCTTTCCACCTTGGCCTCAATCAATGCTTCTCGCAAGACCTTTGGTGTTGAGAGTAGTATGAGGATCTCAGTCATGTTCTCCCTCTCAAACCTCAAGACCTTGCACAGGACACATCCTAGGACCCTTCACAGGCTGATGCATATTTTGAAGAATTTGGAGTGTCCTATAGTAGTAGAAGCTCTCGTAGATGGAGAGCAGAGCTCCGGAGAGGACTTTGTTCAATCGACTATCGAGAGGGCTTTCTCTGCTTGCACCGATTTGGCTTACCTTGATGTCCCTATCATTCTAATTGTGAGAAGCTCTGTAACCCCTAGTGAAGTTGAAATAGGTAAATTTTTTGATACAGTGATGAAGATCTTCAAGAATGATTCTGTGCGAAGAAGGATTGTCGGGCTATTCATTGGCATATCGCATCTTAGGCAACATGGACAGAAGACATTAGATTGGCAAGAGCAACTGTTCCCTCCCTTGCATAGAGAACTCCTGAACCATGGCCGAGAACTTGTCACTGCACCCAAAATGACACTCCATGATACCTTAAATCCCATAACAAATCCTTTCACATCACCGATTACAATCCCTTCCACAAACCCAACACCTGCAGTAGTCACTGTACCTTCCACCAATCCGATCACAGTTTTCCCCACAAATCCAACCATGTCACCGGTCACCATCCCACCTATGAATCCAGTAAGCACACCAATCACAGTCCCTGCAACAAATCCTTTCCTAACTCCAGCGACGACACCGGTAGTGCCTGTGACAAATCCTACTACAACACCAGTAACATACCCTATGAACCCTCCTATGACCAACCCTGTAAGTACCTATCCATTTACACCACCGGTGAGTACACCTTCTATAACACCACCAGTCACTGTGCCAAGCACAGTCCCCATCACACCAGCAGTTACAGGGCAGACATGGTGTGTGGCCAAGACCGGAACCACAGATGCCGCACTCCAGCTTGCACTGGATTATGCTTGTGGAATTGGAAGTGCGGACTGCTCAGCAATTCAGTCGACAGGAAGCTGCTTCAATCCAGATAGCCTTCAGGCTCATGCTTCATATGCCTTTAACAGCTACTATCAGAAGAATCCAGTGGGAACAAGCTGTGATTTTGGAGGAACAGCCATGCTGGTCACTGTTAATCCAAGTAAGATTTATTTTCGTTTTCATTATAGTATCATTGAGATGTAATTGAAAAACTATATCATGTAAAAGGTCAGCTGACTTGATAGAACAGTAATTACTGGTTTAAGGTAATTAAAGTAGTGTAAATTGATAGAAAGATCAGCCAACCTTATTTCTTATGGAAGTGGCTAACAAATGATGGAATATTATAGGTAGCCATTTTTAATCAGTAATAATCTTAGAATATCACACTAATGCAGTTGTATAAATATCTTGGCAGGCTCAGCAACTTGCATTTATCCATCATCATCATCATCATCATCATCAAGGTATAAACTCAACTTTTAGAGTATGTTCTTCGTCTTTAGAGTTACGTATCCTGGATCACCATGATCGATGCATCTTCATTTAATGTGCAGTTCTATTCCTAGTTACAATCCTGCATCCAGCAGCTCAGGTTCAACCCCAGGTTCAGGTTCAGGTTCATCTGTGCTGAATGCGAACAACCCCGCTGGTTCCAATTCCGTATTTGGTTCAAACAACCCAACAGGCACTGTCAGCAATGCACTCTGTCTAACTGTTACTTGGACCTTCTTAGTGGTTATGCTTATGGTAACCTGTATCAGTCACACCATCTTGTAGATTTCTAGTTTCAGCCCTTCAGTAGCTGCTGTATGCATATATCTGATCGATGCGTAGAGATCAGTTAGAAGTTCATTGTGGATAGGAACTGAGTAGTTCATTATGACTTAAAAATAGTACTCGTTGATTTGTTTGGATTCTGTATAGCATTTCACTTCCAAGTAAAGCTGGAGAACATGTCACAGTCTCAAAATGGTAAGGAATTGCAGTGGTGGAGCATGGCATGGAACCTACAGATTCAAATCCAAGTTTAGTTTATTGCAGCATCTCTCTGATCACCGAATGGGAGAGATAAAACAAGTTTAATTTGGTTCTCTAATTTCGTGGGCCTTTTCACCGGTGGTAACATATCAAGCTTTAGCAGAGCTATTACCAGACGCTTCTCCATGCAGCCAAGTAGTATACAAAACCACAAACCCGAGCTTTCTCTGAGCATGTAAAATGAAAGGAAAGAGAAAAAGAAAAAGATACAGAAAACAGGGGATTTAGGAACTGAGATGACTACGTGAATGGAACCAAAAATGTTAATATGCTAACTTTTCTTGGAAAATTCTCCATCCATCACAAATCCAATGCATTTCAATTTAATAGTATCTGCAGCATGTTTCCAGGTGTTCTTATACCCCAAAGCATAAGAGCCTTCTTAATGCATCCAAAGCACAAAGAAGCAATAGCAACTGCAGCAGAAGTTCCAACAGCTGCGTCAATAAATTGGATGAAGGCCTATGACTATGGCGAGGCGATTTTACACCACGAGTCTTCCTTTTTGGAAGAACTTTGAGAGAGAAGGGCAGTTATTTAAAAAAAAAAGGAATAAATTTCAACAACAATGACGAGCCATAAATTTCATCTTTTTTTTTTCGCTATTGAGTTTTGTACAAAACAATGTTTTTAAACGAGCCAGAAACATACAACTGTTTATTTATAATTTTTAATAAGATAGTTTGAAGTTTCATTTTACCTTTCAGACTGTCAACGTCACTTGCCTCATCTCGTCTAATTACATTAGAGATCTCTTCAATTTCAGAAGCCGCTTGACCACCATAAGAAATGGAACAAAGATCGAACACTCGTATGTCTCAGCTGTACCAGTCCAGAAAGAGAATGGAGAACGTGAGGACAAATAAGAAAAGAAGAAGAAAAGTTCTGCTGCTGCTGTTGCGCTTGATGGCTTGAGACAGTTCCTTGTTACCTTGCTCCACATTGTTTGTAGCTTCAACTGCCTAAGAACCACAGACAAAAAGGGTCAGAGTTGACTTTGAATGGATGGAACAACAGAATCAAAAAGCAAGATATACACGTATGCAAGAACAGTCGACTATGATGATGATAAGGTTGCAGTGTGTATCTATCGGGAAAAAACTCTAAGTCTATGTATGCATGTCTTCATATTGTACTCATGTTGCTAAAAAGCACTGGCAATTTTAAGATTTTGTCCAAGATTTTGCCAGTTTTATGGGTTAAAAAAAAAAGCCAATGATTTCTCTCCAAGTCCTCCCCTTTGATTGCATAAAGTTACTTGTTTCTCTAAACACTATTCCTCAAAAGGATGAGTTGCTCATCCTCTCTCATATGGTCATTCCTAGGTGAATGATGCCGGTGGCATTAAACATCTAGCAACATTTTGATATCAACAACCACGAGACATAATTCAGTGCAAATCAGTTTGTCTCCAAGAACCCACTATCCAATTCATCCAATTGGCTCCAATCCCATAATTAGTTGGCCAATCTGAGAAATTGCTTCCAGTTTTCTAGAACTTGCACCAAGAAGCTCCACAAAGCTTCAGTGCTATACAATTCCTCATGAAATAGGTAACCTGACCATCCGCATGAGGTTGATCAGCTGAAGTGAATATTCAGCATGGCTACCCAGACATGCTATTCAACATTGCTTATATGGCTGACAGACATTAGTGCATTTATATTTACTCCAGCTTTAGAAATAACAAACTTATGGCTGGCATTCAACAAAATTTTGTCATGCTACATGCTAAATGACATTTGTCTTGACAACCAAACAAAATCAGGAAATATACACAGCAGTTATTATGCGAAACCATGATAAAATTTAAAAATAAGAAGCGCACAGGAAGCAGTTTTTTTTTCTTTCCAGGATCAACACATGTAAAACACACATCCAGTTGAAACAAGTACCAGAACTGATAAAAGTATATAGGCAGTCATCCTAATTGCTAGCTAACCGTCAGAGTCAAAAGCATATTGAAAAGTCTAACCATATATAAAATGTATACAGACCTGTTCATACAGATGTTCAATCTGTTCCGCCTGTTGTAGAACATGAGTTGACATGAGATGACTCAATACTGATATCTCTACCGTCTTAGTCTCTGCTTCTTGTACAGCATCAAGGAGGCTGCTCAATTCCACCTGATCAATGAAGATTAAAATAGAATTAACATATACCAAAACATGTTTCAGGGCACTCCCCAGAGCTATTGGTACAGTAAAATTAGTGTTGCTTCTGCATATAGATTGGTTACTTGAAGAGCTCGTGTTTCGTCATCCATAAGTTGATCTTGCACTCTCAAGGCCCTTGAGGTTGGCTCCTGTCCTCCAAGCTCGGGAATAGAGGATGCAGAGGGTTCAGACGGTTGTTCTGAAGAAGTTGAGTGGATAACTCTGTTAATCTTCCTTCTTGGCATAGCTCTGTTGAGAGCCTCCTGAGAACGTATAGTTCTGAGCCGGTCAAACTGAACACTGACAGAATGGAGCCGCTCACTGAGAATTAAAACCTGCAGCAAGGATGATGATTAGGGAAAGATTATCATGATTTAGAGAATATGACAAAAGAACATAACAAATGTTAAGATAGCCCTGCCTCAGAGAAGAAATCAGAATCTGGTACAAACAAGTTTCTCAAAATAA
Source organism: Musa balbisiana (assembly GCA_004837865.1). NCBI lineage: Eukaryota > Viridiplantae > Streptophyta > Magnoliopsida > Zingiberales > Musaceae > Musa > Musa balbisiana. The sequence goes on from CM017198.1 coordinate 18,369,234, forward strand.
ATTGAAATGAAAGCTTTGGATCGTAAAGTCATACTATATCATTATGAGTTGCTCATTTTTCAGAAATAAAAATAAAATATAAGTACCTTAAAGATCCTTAATAAAATAACCTTTGAGTCAGTTGTCAGTAACAAATCAAGAGATATTTAGCTACAATAGCTCAATAAGATATTAATAAAGATTAGATACTCTCACATTTTTAAGAGCAATTTTATAGATTCATTTTCTTCATTGTTCTATCATTTCAGATAATGTAAGAGAGAGACCACACTAATGTGGGAAAGTTCAGAAAATCAAAGTGTTGGATGAAAATAAATGGTGGACCTAGATGATAAAGCCTATAGAACCAAGATGAGCTTTTCTGCATTATTATACAAGATCAGGTTACATAAGTGTCGGCAACAACAATAATTTTAACCATAAAAAGTGAGCACATGGATAACAGATATAGCTCAGAATAGGGATGCAAATAGGTAAAATTGAGTACTAGATTAGAAAATAGAGGAACAGAAGAATAGAGACAATAAGCCACAATCCTAGACGCTCTCTTCATATCACACCACTACATAAGTATTCTATCCAAACAACATTAAGTTCATAGTTCATACCACACCATGCTTGTGAGCTACTACATCTGCATTGATATTATCATCCCTTCGGTGAAGCCACGATTTTGTGTTTGTACTCTTCTCTTCAGTGCATATCATATTCTGAAGGATATTTATCTGGTCCCTGCAAGATTTTACAAAAATAACAACCTGAAAAGGAAAAACTTATCAAGAAAAAGAAAATATTACAATAAGCACAAAACATAGTCATGCACCACAAATACACAGAGAATAGAAAATAATAAAAGAGAAATGAGCTAATTTAACAGTGGCCATGAGAAGACTGTTCCGACGAGAAAAAACCTATTCAGCAAAGCAGTCCACAATTCAAGAAGAATTATTTTCCAGACTGATGAGCATTAACAACAAATTGTGATGCATCCTTCTCAATTTATTTCTCCCTTACGCTTTTCTTTTATAGGTAAAATATGTCATTTTAATTATGAAGAAAGCTAAAATGGTCACAGCTAGTAAAAATGGATAGAAAATGAAGCCACGATAACTCACTTCATGTTCAATGTTGTCTCTCTCTTGTTCAGTGATTCGGTGCATATCTACATAATCTTTCCGATGCTTAACGATAAAGCATTCCAGTTCTGAAATACTTTCAAGCTAAAAACAAGAAAAATATCAAAGTTTCCATCGATCATAAAGGTTTCATATGTAACGATTAACAAACATCTCAGAGCAGAAAGCAAACAAGGAAAGAGACTCAGCAGTTTCACATACCGTCTTGAGTGCTGCTTTTGTGAAAGGAGATTTCTCTACAGGCTTATGCAAGATGAAAGATGCCAAGACTGCAGCCAATTTAGACTGCCAAATACAATAAGCAATCAAAAGCAGATTTGTCAAAAATGAGGTGCTTCCTAAATCTCATGTGATTATATAAGCACCTAATATTATTATAACAGCTATTGATTTATCTAAAATTATTCCAAATGCAACAAAGTATAAAACTCTGAAACAGAATCACTTGAAAAACAGTGTTGCTGAAACAGTATTTGAGTCTAAGATGATGTGTGCATAACTACCAAGAAGCAACCATTTCCAACGTGTTATAAGGAGAAAATCTACCATTAATATTTAAACTAAAGCTGTGAACTCCAATGCATTAACAGAAAGCATGAACCCGAGATATTTTGGAACTATTGACCTACCTCATTATACCCAAGAGATGGAGCAGTGGCACGGATAGCATCCTTGAAATCTTCTGTTCTATCCCTACTTTTAGCCATTGCATAACCATCTAATGGCCAATGTAAAGAACGATGCTTTTCCTAACCAGTGTTTTTAACTTTCTTCGCATTTGCTGCAAGAAATAAAAGGACTCTTTAAGCATCAATCACGAATGAAGACTTAGGTAATGCACAAAAAGTCCACATAATATTATATATAGTATACTCAACAACAGTATTGTGGTGCTAGGCGCCAAGGTTCCCAAAGCCTGAGGCGCTAGGCGCTCATCTAGGCACTTACTTGCCCAAGTGCAATGAGACCCTTGTCAATATACAAATTATTAAAAAATATAATTAAAGAGAGAGACAGTTATTAAGATAAAAATTAGACAAGATACATGAACTTCATATCATTTTATATTCAATATATCACCGCTAAAATTTCGAATTACATTCATTCAACCATTTATAAGGCATGAAAGTAGGCTTATTAACAATAATTAATATTATTATTAAAGGAAGCGAGATGGGGGCGGTCGGTGATTGAAAGAAGCAGACAAAGGAACGGCATCGGGGCCAGATGGAGGGAGGGCTGTCGGAGGAAGAGCAGAGAGAGAGGGGTGGGTGGGGCGGGGTGGAGGGGGAGGGTAGCTGTCGGGAAGCGGCGGCTCTGCCGGAAGAAGCAAAGGGCGGCGACAGGGGACGACGTCCCTGCTGGGAAGAAGCATAGAGAAGCACCTGAGAGGAAGGAGATGGGGGAGGAGGAGGAGGATACGGGGGAGGGGGGTTGGCTGCATCTTACTCTAGCCTTGAATCCACTACTTTAAGAGAGAGAGAGAGAGAGAGAGAGAGAGAGAGAGAGAGAGAGAGGCACCGTCGGGAGGCGCAGCACCGACCGTCTTTGCACGCGCAGGAGGAGGATCGCCGATCGATCCGCTCGGAGTAGGGTTCGGCGGCGCTGAGGAGGGGGAGACGAGATAGATATAGGGGGAGTGGGTAACAAGTCATCTGGCTGGGTTGAACCGAACCAATCAATCAATTCGATCCATCTCGAGCTCGATCAAAGTCGATTTTGGGCAAGCGACCGCCTCGGCCACCCAGCGTCTGGTCTCGCGCACGTGACGGCCGCATGATTACTCTATATTGAATAAGTGATTTCACCCTGATGTACAATTAACAGGTAAATTAAATTATTCGACTCGGACCGGTTTAGATACGTCGTGTTGTCCATCTCGATCCAATCGAGTCAGGTTTGACTTTAAAACGAACCGAGCCAGAAAGAGGGGAGAGGGGGCAATGGCAAATAGACGTGCTTTCAATCCAAGAAATTGATTTACCAAACCATTAATATGATGATGGTATGTATGAATAAATCTGATTTGATCCGTCACGGTAGCATTTGATCGATGAAACTTATATCGTCATTTTTTTTTATCTACCTTATAATCTCGAGTACAAAAATTGAATTTTTATTAAAATAATTATTCATACTTTGTATTACTGAACCTTTTCAATATGTTCTCGATATATTTCTCTTATGTCAATCAAATCTTCTTATTTTTCTATTAAAAAAAATTATATATCAATATTTACTTTGCTAGCCCTATATCCTTTATTGCAAAAGACTTACTCAGTTCCTTCTTTAACCTATCAATTGTAGACATATCTTTTCCAAGAATAAGCATATCATCAACATATAGTAAGAGAATAATAAAATCCTCATCAAACCGTTTGATGTACACATAATGATCTGAAGTCGTTCTTTTATATTCATTTTCAGTCATAAATAAATTAAACTTTTTATATCATTATCTTAGAGCTTACTTCAACCCATATAAGCTCTTCTTCAACTTGTAGATAAAGTTTTCTTTACATTTGACTTTGAAGCCTTTTGGTTGCTCTATATAAATTTTCTCTTTCAAATCAATATATTTCCTTTGACCAAAGTTTTTTACAATAAATCTAACTTTGTACTTTGGTTGAAAATAATATTTTTGAGTCTTCAATCTGAAAACTCACTTGTTCTTTAAGGCTTTCATTTTCTTTGATGGTTATATCAAATCATATGTGTAATTCTTCTGTAGAGCATCCATCTTTTCCTATATAGCAACTAACTACTTTTTTTGCTCACTTTCAACTGCTTCTTAGTAACTCTCTAGTTCATCTGTATCAATAAGCATCACATGCTCATCTATAGAGTATCTTATGGAATCAACATCGGGCTCTACATCATCTTCCTACACATTTCCTCTATCATGCTGATATATTAGAGGAGTAATTGAGTCACAATTTGTTAATATTTTTATAGAAGTCTTAGCTTGTGCCTTGTTCTTCAAATCCTCAAAGGTTTGATCCTCAATGAAGACTATATCTCTGTTTCTAAACACCTTCTGTTTTTCTGGATCCTAAAGCCTGTAACTAAATAGATCATGTGAGTAATCAAGAAAAATACATTCTTTTATCTTACCATCTAGCTTAGATATCTCATTGTTAGGAACATGTGCAAATGCACGATAACCAAACACTCTTAAATGCATGTGAGAAATATATTTCCCTAACCATATATGCCCTGCAATATCACTATAGAGGGTTTTACATAGTGATAAGTTGATCACATCAACTGTAGTCCTCAAAGCCTCCTCCCAAAACGTTTTGGATAGCTTGGCCTATAAAAGCATGCATTTAATCTTTTTTTATAATAGTGTAGTTCATCCTCTCTGCAATAGCATTATAATAAGATGTACCAAGAATTATCATATCATGTTGGATGTCACGTAACTTCCAATAATCATTAAACAATCCTGTGTACTCACCACCATTATCTGATCTTATGTATTTCAATTATCTTTCTGTCTCCCTTTCAACTCTGGCATGAAACTATCTAAAGACATTAATAACCTGATTTGTGGTCTTCACAACATAGGCTCAAACTTTCCTGAAAAAATTATCTATAAAAGTGACAAAATAAAGTGCAGCATTGATACCAAGAGCATTAGTAGATCCACCAAGAGTTTTTGTCCTCAAAGGACCACATACATATGCATAAACACGGTCTAAGACATGTATTTTTTTAGATAAAGTAGGACTAGTAAATGAAACTTTGTGTTACTTATCAGCCAAACAATTAATATAAGGGTTCAAATGTGTACTTTTAAGGTATGGTAATACCTCACTCTTGGAAAGAGCTTACAGCCCCTTCTCGCTCATATATCTCAATCGCCTATGTCATAACTCGATGCTAAAGTTTTTCTTTGTAGCATTTATCTGCTCACACAAGCTTTGGCCTGCAACTTGTATAAGATGTGACATTTTTTTCCACTAGCTATAACAAGAGAACCCTTATTGAGCTTTCATTGCCTTTTGTGAAATCTGCTATTATAGTCTTCATCATCTAGTCTTCCAACTGAAATTAAATTTAGCCTTAAGTCAATCATATACCTCACATCTTTAAGCACTAACTTCCAGCCAATGTTGGTCTTTATGTGGATATCACCCATGCCAATGATGTTTGCCTTGTCATAGTTGCACATCTTGACAACACCAAAATTTCCAGACCTGTAGATAGCAAAAAACCATGGGGCAAACTAGAGATAATCCACTATAAAAATAATGAATATACAAATCTTAGAGTCTTTTGCCCAAAACCCAAGCAATAATCTCAAAAGAATAACTTGGATACAAGGATTATGTTACTGTACACAATATCTAAATTCTCCCTAAATAATCATAGTAAAAATTTACTATAGATTTGATCTAACTTGAGATGAAAACACTGCATAGATGATTGAGAATAGTCTCTCTGTGTTATCCTTGTCTTCTTCCCTTTCCTTCTCTTATTTTTCTGTTATAGTTTTCTGCCTCTACTGCTGTAGTTTTCTGCTTTATTGTTGTAGTATTTCTCTCAATTTTTTGTAGCCACCATACCCGCTTATTAAATCTAGGTTTAGATTTAAAAAAAGATGGGCTATGGGCTTTTAAAGCCCACTATAGATTGAACTCATGGGCTATCAACCCAACGTACGCGAGGGAGTAAGACACAAGAACAATAAATGCAATGATAGATTTATAATTAAAAAAATAAGTAAAAAACAAAGATAATCATAATTTTGAAGTCTAAATAGTAAAAAAGAAAGGCAAAGGTAAACCTATACTTTGTGGTTTTCCCTATTTAATGTTCTGACAATCCTCAAAAAATATATAATTATTAAATAATACACTTGATTATGATTTAAATTTATTAAAAAGAAAAGTTTTATTATGCTTTTGTATATTAATAAGCTTTGGTGGTCCGATCGATTCGTAAGAGCTTAAGCTCGAAGTCAAACTCCCTACACTAAGTAAAGCATTCGAACCTTTTTTTTTTCCTTCCACAAATCCCAATATCCTCTATATTTTGTAAATAACACATATAAATACTATACCAATAATATAAAATATAAAAATAAATTTTTGTAAACACTAAATGATCTTATAACAAACAATAAATTCTTTTTTATTTAATGAATATATATTCTATAAAAAATTGTTAATGTTTCTTATGATGTTCTCGAGAGACTACGACATAAATATTTAAAATGAGAAAAGAGGTGAAGAGGAAAAGAGATGTTTCTAAGAGTTTGTGGTATTCTAAAACTCTCGTGTTCCCAAGAGCATGTGATAGATTTATTTAAGTTCATAAAATATATGTTAGATGCATCTTTAAGTAAATATTATTATTAATTTATTATTTAATTAAAATTATTTATTTTTTTAATTTATATTTATGTATATACATATTATAGTTGAATGTGATAATAAAATTTTATTAATAATATAAATTATATATATCATTATGAATATGCTAGTCATATGTGCCTTGCAAGCCAATCACGTGAGTGATGACATGTGTGACTTGACACGTAGTCTTTTTGCTTATTATATTTTGACATTTATCATTTTATATTGCTTGTTACATATATGCATATATATAGTGATGTTCTTGAATATGTGCAATGGAAATCGGATTATGATGAGATCATGATAATGAGACTGATTCGCCTTTAAACACAAATCCTAAATAATCCCGATCATAGGTTACTCGAGAGGGACATCGAGATAACCGGATAGACTCGTGTGTTGTATACGCGTCCATATGATTGATGCAGCTAGTCTCATAGTTGCTTGTGTGGGGACATTAGGGATACAATACATGTGCTCATTGGAGAATGAGTTCACTGATTGATTCGCTTACAGAATGCTGAATATTTGATGATGCCTTATTGTTAGACAACGATTTCGTAGTCCTAGGGGTGTATCTGGTCTTTAGACTTGAGACACCAAGGATGTCCTGTATGAGTGCTCCACTCTTTGATACCAGATTTATAGGTTTGAATGTCCAAGATCTAGCACAACCAGTTATTGGAAGTGGTAGTTAACCTTACAAGGGCTATTAAGTGTCGATAAAGGATCATCCACTCTTGGTATCATGAGAGGAATGTCCCATATGTTCTTCCTCAGAAAAATCCCTAGATAGGGTCATTCGGATTGAGAGAGAAAGAGTTCTCCGGGAGAATCCGATTAGAGCGAGACTCGAGTAGAAACCGTATGGGTCTGATAGCACCATGCCCAGTATACAATCTCTGAGGACAGACAAGTCCAATGGATTGGATTTTCCTGTATCATCTAGGGACTACAGCATAGTAGCATAGTACGTTCGCAGTCGATGAGTAGAGTGAATTATTATGGAGATAATAATTCACTAAGCCAAAATGAGTTCTAACAAGTATGACTCATGACCAGCTCGATATTGGGCCTAGAGGCTCACACACATATAGTAGGCGTTGTGATGAGTAGAGGTTCAGATATGAGATATCCGCCGAAGCCCCTATCTTATTGGATATCTAATAAGCCCCTGTATTATTGGATCCTATGAATGAGATCCAATAAAAGCCCATGACAGATTATTGGATAGAAATCTACTAATCTAATAGGTTTGGGTAATTGGATGCAGATCCAATACCCAATAGGAGAGGATCCATTAGGGTTTGACATGAGACCTCTATAAATAGGAGGGATTCAGTGGTTCATAGGCTAGAGCCTTTGCTTGTCTTTCCTATTCTCTTCCCCCTCTCCACCTTAGAGCAAGCCTGAAGTTTTGAAAAGCATCATTGCAGCTCTTCTATGTGGATTACCGCTAGAGAGGAGGGTGCTTTGACCTCCTTTACCCTCTCTTAGAGATTTGTATATACGATCTCCCTAGGTAACACAATTTATCTTATACACAGTTTTAAGTTTTGCGGATTTTTGTGCATCAATCTTCGTATGACGACGAACATCTTTTTGGGAAATTAGGGATTTTGTATTTCTGTTCTTCCGCCGCGCATGTGATGTCGCTCCCTAGATTTCCCAACAGAATATATCATGAAAGACTAATAATATTGTGATACAAAGAAGGAAGTATGACATTGATGATATACAACCACTAATTCGGATTAGTAATCGAACTTAATAGAGTATTATTATACTTATTTGATTTATTAGATTATTTTAAAATTTATAGTCATATATAATTTTTTTAATTTTTTAAAATCTAATTAGATAAAATTTTAATAAATTTTTTTTATTTATATCTTATTAATTAATAAATCGAGAATGTTAAATTATGTGATCTTATTTAATTAGATAAGATATTGATTATAGTTATTGACCAATAAAAAAAATCTACTTATGATAAAAATTTTTATGAGATGACCTTAACGAGAGGGACTCTCCTAATTACGTATCTTATATCTTTTATTCTCGCTTACAAACTCAATAATATACAATACATGTGATAACATAATAAGATATAAGATTATAGATTTATTTACATCTCTCTCTAGTCCGTATTGCATATGGTCTTGTGAAGAATATAAAAATAGAAGAATACGAATCTATTTGTCTTTGTAGATCAATATTATTGTGTTTTACGGATTAAACTACAAAATATATTCTATGAATCATATAAAGATATTTTGAGTGATATCGAAAGGTATGCACATCTATTCTTTGATATATGAATATTTGATTTCAAATTATGATATTAAATTTATTTTACATAATAACTTACGATTTTATGATGAATAGTTTTTGTATTGACAAGTTATTACCGTCTTTCTCACATTAAAAATATATATTCGTGGGTCACATGTATAATATAAACATTATATCAACATTATAAAAATATAAAGTATACATTCGTGATATCGTATAATAACAAAGGATATAATTTTTTTTAGTTTATAAATCTATATTCAACAAAAGATAATATTAGTGTTGCTGAGAGACTACGACTTAGATATTCAAGAAGAGGAAAAAGGTGAAGCGGAAAAGAGATGTTCCCAAGAGCTCGTGGTATTATGAAATCCCCGATGTTCCCAAGAACTTTGCGATAGAGTTATTCAAGAAGAGAAAGAAAAAAAACAAAGGTGAAATAGAAAAGATATGTTTCCAAGAGTTTGCGACATGAACAATAATCAGACAGGAAAGAATAGGTGAAATCGAATCTCCTATGTTATGTTGGATAGACGATCAAAAGTTGACCTCATCACTCGATTAGATGGATCGAACTTTAACATTTAGGTGAAGGAGACCTCTCACCGATCGCTGTCTCCCGCCCTAAAACTGTGGGGACGAAGACGAGGGACCCCGTGTGTTGCATGCACCTGCTCGACCTATTCCTTGTTTCATGGATGGGCTTCCCTTTCCTCTCTCCCATGGCCTGCAGTAATAATATAATGAATGGCACAGCTTGGCTACAGCTCAAAAGCCAGAGGTGAGAGATGGGTGGGGAAGAAGAGGGTCGGAATCCACACCACCAACCCACCTGCAGCTGAGCGGAGCTGAAGCAAGCAGGCATCGACAGCGAAGAGTGACAACGATGCCCACGCATGCATTGGCGCGAAGAAGTACTGCCGCTTTGCATTCATCACTTGCTTGCCTGTCTCAATTATTATCTCCACCCCCTTCTGTGTGTATTTAATTAGGATGTGATGCCTGCTGCAGATCCCGTCTTCTCCTCGTAATATATGTCAATACTTAAAATCTATTTACCTTTACTATATAATAAATTCAGATTAAAGGGAAAAGAAACCAGATTTGAGGTGCTGCATCAAGTTTTGTTGGTGCCTCCCACATCACCACCGTCCGCTCCGCCTCACGTTGGAGGCGGATGACGCGATGTCGATATACGGAAGGTACGTAGACAGCTCATGGTTGACTCCGTGGCCCAATGGGTGGGTCCCCCGGCCATGCGGCGTCGGTGGGAGATGGTGATTTATTTTCTTGTGATCTTTTTCTTTCTAATTTGGGGATGGAATTGATATGTTATCAAGCAGAATTATATGTGCATCCCTCCAAAATCTGATATGTTAAAAATAAATTTGACACTAATTTCCCTTCGAAACATAGAAAATGTAAAATATCAACTAATTAAAGAAATTAATAGAGTATTTTAGATATTTAATTATATGATATATAATACTATTTAAAGGACAAATATATTATTTCTGAAATTTGAAGGATGGATATGTAAAACCTTTTATTATTATTAATAAATATTATTAGGATTATTATATAATTATATTATTAGAAAAAAGATACACTCAAAACTCACACTCTGTTCGATCAATTCGATTCCCTTACGCTGCTTTGCTTCTTCTTCTTCGTCTCAGGGAGGGACGAACCCATTCGTGTCGATTACGGCATACCCATAGACTAGATCGAAGCATCCATTCGCTGGCGCCGGTTAATTGGTAGTTCTTCCTCCTCTATCTTATTTTGATTCTGTCATCCGTTCCAATTCCGGCCGGATCGCCCACCACGCCAATTCCGAATCATGGGGGAGACCGGCGGCGAAGACGATTGTGGTGTGGCGGCAGGGTTGGCGTGTGGATCGTCGGAGGACGCCGTGGACTCCTCCCCTTCGCTTATGGCGTTGGGTCTGCCGGCCGAGATGATGAAGTCGGCGGCCAAGAAGAAGCCCTCCAAAAAATCCAGCCTTGACGAAGACGATTTCCTCAGTCTGTTGCATGGTTCCGATCCCGTCAAGATCGAACTCAATCGCCTTCACAACGTGGTCAAAGGTGCGATTGTTGTTTCTAGGACATCATCCTCTTTCGCTGCAACTCATGCTCTTCTTTTCTTTCTTCCCACTACTCCATGCCACAGATGAAAAGAGGGTGAATCTTCCACCTTTCCTTACGAAAAGAAAACAAAAGGCACATTCATATATATGAATATTGGATGCATGCATTAGGTCTGACAAAATAGAGACCAACATCTTTGCCTTCATAAAACTGGATTTTCTTTTTCTTTTTTTGCTTGATTAGCTAATACAAAACTCTACTAGTAAATTATCAAATGTCATGAGCAACAGTGTTAGAAGGATTCCTTCAAGGATAAAGGACAATGATATTTAAGCAATGCCTAAATCTAGTGCCATTGCTGGTGTGAAGAGACAAATAGAATTCTGAGGATGAAGACCAAAAGTTATAGCCTCGATCACCTGGACTGGTATTGCTGGAGAAGAAAGAAAACTGCTCTCATGATCCGCTGAACCAGTTTTAAGTCTTCTGCACCAAAATATAGCGTTGGTCACCTTGAATTGTATTCTCATGTCTGATAAGAAGGATCTGGCTTTTCACAAACCACTGCACAAATGTCAGTCCTATAACGATCAAGCAAAGATTCAACTTTTATGTTCATTTGATTGTATTTTATTTTAGTTATTTGTGCTGCTCAAAATGAAGACATATTTTTCTTCTTCCATTACAGACAAGGATCGTGCGCTATTCGAAACTTATAGTGAGATCAAAGGCCTAAGACTGATGGAACGTGCAAAGGACAAGGCTCTCACTGAGGTAGTATCACGGACTGCAAATTGCAGTATCTGTTATATGTTGCTAATGACTGCAGAATTAAATTTTTTTACTCACTATCAATAATAGGTTTCTGAAGAGCTTCAGAAGATGGTGGAGAAGTTCCAGGCATCAGAAGTTGCTCTTGAAAACAAGGTCTGCTCGATGTAGTATTTCACTAATAAGCTCCCAATTTTCTTGCCTTTTTTGCTTTCTTCCTAATCCAGATGATGTGACCAAAAAGGTTGTAGATTTCATCTAACTATCTAATTTCAAACCCCAGAATTTAGAGATCAAAAGGATCACAGAAGAGAAGAAAGAAGCATTAGCAGCACAATTTGCTGCCGAAGCCACTCTTCGACGAGTTCATGCTGCTCAGAAGGATGAAGAGCTACCTACTTTAGAGGATATACTTTTCCCACTTGAAGCTGAAATTAAGCTCCTGAGGCAAGAGGTGTGCTTTCCAGCATGGAGCATTAGTTGTATCTTGAAAAATGTTCTCCCCTTTCAGTTACAGTATCAAATTAGCTTGTGACTTTTACTATGAAAATTTTTAGATCTCCAAGCTGCAGGATGATAGTAGGGCCTTAGAGAGACTTACAAAAACCAAGGAAGCAGCTCTGTTAGATGCAGAAAGAGAGGTCCAGATTGCCAAGATCAAGGCTGCTCTCGTCGATGACCTACAGAACAAGAACCAGGAGCTCATGAAACAGAATGAAATAAATCAGGTGAATGCTTTCTTTCTTCTTTTTCTGCTGCCCCGCTTCTCTTTCAATTATGGAAATGAAGAGGGAAAATCTGTAATTTATTCTTTCACATTATAAAACCTGACAGTCATTACATGGCAGGAAGAGTATAAGATATTGGATAGAATGCACCGTCAGAAGGTTGCAGAGGTTGAGAAGCTGGGGCAGACTGTTCGTGAACTGGAAGAGGCTCTTCTTTCTGGGGCTGCAGCTGCAAATGCTGTGCGTGATTATCAGCGCCAAGTTCATGAGTTGAAGGTTGGGATGCAATTTATCATTCATAAAATTAACTCATTCATGTTGTTAACATCAAAGGAACTCAAGGTTCTGTTGCCTGGCAAACAAAATGAACTAAACCTAAGGATGTCATGCTGTTTCTTCTATTTCCAGGGGGAGAAAAAAACTCTTGAGAGGACATTATCTCGTGCGATGGTTGCAGAAAATCGAGCTGCTCTTGTAATGGCAAATGAGTGGAAGGATGCCAATGACAAAGTTATACCAGTCAAACAGTGGCTTGAGGAGCGACGTGTCCTTATGGTATTAAGCAAATCTTGATTCTGTGAACTAGCTTGGTCTTTGACATGTTAAATTATCAGTTTTATTTAGTGGTTTCCTTTAGGGAGAGATGCAACAACTCCGTGATAAGCTGTCCATAGCAGAACGTGCTGCCAAGGCTGAGGCCCAACTTAAAGTATGCTGCCATCCCAAGTCACTCTGGTGTCTTTTGTTATGCAGGGATATGTATATGATTGATGAGTAACATTTTTCTTATATCTGTGTTAATTTTCAGGAAAGGCTGCAGCTCCGATTGAAAGTTGTAGAGGATGGACTAAGATCATCACTTCGATCAGGGATTCGATATGACATACGAAGCAGTCCAATCGGTTTGGGTCGAAGCCGTTCAATTAATGGGTCTGAGACTTCTTCAGGTTCCCTATCAGGTGGAACAGGATCACGAAAACCATTTGCTCCAATTGGGAAATCTTCAACAATTTCTAGTCCTTCCAGCACACTGCTAAGGCATGCCAAGGGAGCATCTAAATCTTTTGATGGAGGCAGGGTGATTGATGTAGATGATTACAGATCAAAGTCATCTGAAGACACTTATGTCCATGATTCTTTGGAAAAGGATATCGAACAGCTTTCTGCTACTGGTGCATCGATGGAGGAGCTCAGCGGTGGCAAGCCATCACATGTCATGGATGATGTTAGGGATGATTATGTTTCAGTCGTATTTTATGATATTCTGCAGAAAGAGGTAATCACTTTAAGGAAATCATTGCATGAGAAGGATCAATGTTTGAGGGACAAGGATAATTCTACAGAGGTATGCCCTTCTTGAGGTTTGCTATATTTCTTTGGCAGACTATTTTCTATTGAACTTGTTTTACCTGAATCTGCATCAGAAATTACTGAAAGAGGAAATTTATACAGATGCTCTCAAGGAAAATTGATACGTTGACTAAAGCAATGGAGGTAGAAACAAAGAAACTGCGTAGAGAAAAAGCTGCACTTGAGAAAGAGGTAGCAACCTTGCAGATTGACAAACAGCAGGAACAGAAAGCTAGGCGCTTGAAGGGAATGATCAACAACCTGCATAGTTAGAAGGTAAACATGAAAGATGTTCTTTTTTTTTGGATTTTATACCTAGTTAGGCAGCAAACTTTGTTCCGTGTTATGTTCCAATCTAGGTGATCTGTAATAATCAAAATTGGTTCTCAAACAAGATGTCATTACATGAAAACTAAACTTTCATAATTAGCAGTATATAAGTGTTTTTTCAGAAGCTACCACAAAGAGCTAGCTTGGTGTACCAATGTAACCATGAGATCTTCTAGGCATGTGTTCTTAATATTTTTGGTTGTTTGCCTAAGTTTGCACAACAGTACATTCGATAATCCTTTTTTATTATTATGGTGGTCCTATATGTCATGGTCCCTTTTGAATTTCCATAATCATTTGTATTTCATAATCCATTAGTAGAATTACTCATGAGAAGTGAATGTTAACACTTCTGCGATACTTAATCTTGCAGATCTCCAAGGGACTGAGAGTTTCCGGATTGATCATCTAACCGTCGTGCATTGATACTCATAGGTGTTTCCATAAAAGTTGCAGCACAAGTAGCCTCTGGTATAGGATGTCTATCAACAAAACAGAAGTCCTCGTAAGAAAATCTAGCATGAAGTTGTTTGTTGTTAGCTCCTATCCAGCTATCTTTATTACATGAAAAGGAGATCAGGCCTAGCTGGCAAGCAAGGCATGGTTTGTTTGATTAACTATGTAGAGGTTTGGTTTCAGAAGTTCAGCACAGCTAAGGTTGATAAATTGCTTGGAGTAGTAGTATCAAAATGATGAATATGAAGGGATTCTTCTACATAGAAGGATTCTCTGGCTAAATGGCTTTGGGTTTTCAAAGGACGAGCCGATCTAATCTCAGGTTCATTTACTGGATAAACTCTGTTCCGTATCGTCTCTATTATTCAATATGGATGCTGGATATCAACATATATAAAAATTAATCCCTTGTTTGTTTAAATGTACAACCACAGATTGAGAGAGCTGTTTATACTGTGATGAGGGTCCATTGTTGGTTTTCTTTTTTCACTACTGTTTTTTTCCAGTCAGAATGATACAGAATTACGTGCAGTCAGTGCTTAAATCTAATTTTATCTACAGTTTGGATGTACTTATCAAGTTTATGGAAAGCTGTGTAATTTACAAGGATGACCCGACCCAAAATAAGATGTTTGTTCTATTGCCAAACAGGACTGATGCATTGCATCATCAAATGTGGAGATTTCTTGTTTGAATGAAACAGAATTACATGCTTAATCAAATTTCATCTGCTGTTTGGTTGTACTTATTTTTGTACAGAGCTGTTGATGAGGATGACTCAGACAAAAAAGTGTGGATGTTCTATTGCCAAACAGGACTGATGCATTGCATCATCAAATGTGGAGATTTCTTGTTTGAATGAAACAGAATTACATGCTTAATCAAATTTCATCTGCTGTTTGGTTGTACTTATTTTTGTACAGAGCTGTTGATGAGGATGACTCAGACAAAAAAGTGTGGATGTTCTATTGCCAAACAGGACTGATGCATTGCATCATCAAATGTGGAGATTTCTTGTTTGAATGAAACAGAATTACATGCTTAATCAAATTTCATCTGCTGTTTGGTTGTACTTATTTTTGTACAGAGCTGTTGATGAGGATGACTCAGACAAAAAAGTGTGGATGTTCTATTGCCAAACAGGACTGATGCATTGCATCATCAAATGTGGAGATTTCTTGTTTGAATGAAACAGAATTACATGCTTAATCAAATTTCATCTGCTGTTTGGTTGTACTTATTTTTGTACAGAGCTGTTGATGAGGATGACTCAGACAAAAAAGTGTGGATGTTCTATTGCCAAACAGGACTGATGCATTGCATCATCAAATGTGGAGATTTCTTGTTTGAATGAAACAGAATTACATGCTTAATCAAATTTCATCTGCTGTTTGGTTGTACTTATTTTTGTACAGAGCTGTTGATGAGGATGACTCAGACAAAAAAGTGTGGATGTTCTATTGCCAAACAGGACTGATGCATTGCATCATCAAATGTGGAGATTTCTTGTTTGAATGAAACAGAATTACATGCTTAATCAAATTTCATCTGCTGTTTGGTTGTACTTATTTTTGTACAGAGCTGTTGATGAGGATGACTCAGACAAAAAAGTGTGGATGTTCTATTGCCAAACAGGACTGATGCATTGCATCATCAAATGTGGAGATTTCTTGTTTGAATGAAACAGAATTACATGCTTAATCAAATTTCATCTGCTGTTTGGTTGTACTTATTTTTGTACAGAGCTGTTGATGAGGATGACTCAGACAAAAAAGTGTGGATGTTCTATTGCCAGTATCGATGACAAATGCTGTGCTCCATGGCGCCTAGCCTGATCCCATCATCTGGTTTTCCCTCTCCTTGGCTCATTTACTCCCCTCTAAACGATGGACGAAGACTATCGCTATTAATGGTCTTCTCCGGAGAATATGTATGGAGATCCAAGAAGACACCAGATGCGCTTGTGCAAAGTCCCCCCTCCATCGCCCATACCAGAGCTACCTCAAGAAGATTTTTCGTACCGACTCTATTATAGACTAGCTAATTTTTGTGTAGGTCATGCAACACCTTTACATATTCATCCGTTAAAAAGATAACCTCCCGAGACTTTTTATGAGTATATTAAGAATCTACCAAAAGGAAAACAGGTTAGAAAAATAAGAATCTACAAAAGAAAAACAGGTTAGAAAAAATATTTAACTCAGAATCCACAAGAAGTCATTTCAGCAAACACTTGATAGGCAATACAAATTATATAGATATTATAAGTTCTAAACGATCATGCGACAAAAGATCGAAGATAATCCGCCATGACCAAAAATTATAAGTGCCCACATGACACTACTGCAAAATAAAATAGTAAACTAGCCCTAGACACTACCCTCGAAGGCCCATCTAGCCATATACCACTCGGGTAGCTTTTAGATGTTGTGCTAGCTGATACTCTGTACCACTCTACAAACCTAGAAAACTTTGAAAATAGTTATGAATGATTTATTTTTGGATAGTTCTGCCTTTGTGCAATAATTGCACATATGTGTTTATAAGCCTAAAATGATCATAAAAGCCAACTAAAATAGGACTATTAAACCTACTATAAGCCCTCTACATCCTATACAAAGCAAAAACAAAACAAAAAAATATGGATATACGTGAGCATTATATCGAACACTTTGTTTATAGTTTTGTTTATGACATTCTCCCCCACTTATTCCTTCGATGTCCTCGTCAAGGCCTTTGCGAACGCTACATCTCCTCGTTGAATCTTCAATCTTTTAAAAGTTGCAATGTGCCTCTTGGCTCCCAACTGTACTTTGTTGCTATTATTGAGTAGTCAAACTTTGATCCACCATGTTGCTTCAACTCGGTAATAACTTTGACTCTAGTGTAAGGTCGATTGAGTTATGCTGATTTTTGTTGGTTCTTACAAATCCTTTAGATGAAGGAAATGATATTCCTTGTTATGCATTAGTTTCTTAAATGTCTTATGCTGCTTGAATTGGGTCGATGACTATTAGAACTTTAATAAGCATTGTCTCATAGACTTTTAAGTGTTTAGGCTCTTTCCTCCGTAAAATTTGTCTATCAATTCTCTTCTACTTAGTTATCACCTCCAAGTTCGAATCACTTACACTTTCGATTGACATTCTATTAAAAATAAAGGAATAGTCTACTCTGCTAGTTATAGGTGTCCAACAAGCCAATCACATGAGTGATGACACGAAATCTTTTTGCTTATTATATTTTGGTATTTATCACTTTATATTGTCTATTGCATATATATATATATATATATATATATATATATATATATATATATATATATATATATATATATATATATATATATATATATATATATATATATATATATATATATATATATATATATATATATATTGTGATGTCCTTGGATCCGTACAATGGGAATCAGATCGTGATGAGATCACTATAATGAGCCCGATTCACCTTTAAACACAGATCTTAAATAATCCTGGTCATAGGTTACTCGAGAGGGACATCGTGATAACCGGATAGATTGGTGTGCTGTATACCCGTCCATATGATGGATGCAGCTAGTCTCATAGCTGCTCGTGTGGGGACACTAGGGATACAGTACAGGTGCTCATTAGAGAATGAGTTCACTGATTGATCCGCTTACGAAATACTGGATGGTTGATGATGCCTTATTATCAGACATCGATTCCGTAGTCCTAGTGGTGTATATAGTCCTTAGACTTGAGACATCAAGGATGTCCTATATGAGTGCTCCACTCTTTGATACCAGACTTATAGGTTTTGATGTCCCAAATCTAGTACAATCGGTCATTGGGAGTGGCAGTCGACCTTACGAGGGCTATTGAGTGTCGATAGAGGATCATCTACTCTCGGCGTCATGAGAGAAATATCCCATATGTTCTTGCTCAGACAAATCCTTGGCCAGGGTCATTCGGGTTGAGAGAGAAAGAGTTCTCCGGGAGAATCCGATTAGAGCGAGACTCGAGTAGAAACCGTATGGGTCTTACAGCACCATGCTCGACATACGGTCTCTGGGATATTAGATGGATGAGAGACTATAGGTACACGATAACTGAGGACAGACAAATCCAATGGATTGGATTCCCCTGTATCGTCTAGGGACTACGGCGTAGTGGCCTAGTACGTCCATAGTCGATGAGTCGAGTGAATTATTACAGAGATAATAATTCACTAAGTCAGAAGGAGTTCTAACAACTATGAGTCACGACCAGCTCGATATTGGGCCTAGAGGGTCACACACATATGGTAGGTAAGCATTGCGATGAGTAGAGGTTCGGATATGAGATATCCGTCGGAGCTCCTATCTTATTGGATATCAAATAAGTCCCTGAATTATTGGATCCTATGGACGAGATCCAATAAGAGCCCATGAGAGATTATTGGATAGAGATTCACTAATCTAAAAGGCTTAGGTAATTGGATGCAGATCTAATACCCACTAGGGGAGGAGCGTTGTCGTAACCCTGCTGTGTGGATTACCGCTAGAGAGAAGGACGCTTGACCTCCTACACCCTCTCCTAGAGATTTGCAAGGAAATAGGGATATACGATCTTCCTAGGTAACATAATATATTCTATACGCAGTTTGTTTCGCGGATTTTTGTGCACAAATCTTCGCACGACCACGAACATCTTTTTGGGAAATTGGGGATTTTGTTTTTCTTGTTCTTCCGCTGCGCATGTGATGTCGCCTTCAAGATTTCTCAACAGTGGCATCAGAGCCAAGTTGTTCGTGCGAATGATTGATTTTTGAACTACATGTATTATGTTTAGGAAGGATTTTGACGTCAAAATCATTTACGCAAAAGCGAAAAAGGCAGCTAACTGTTGCTGCCCTTGCTGTCGTCGCAGATGGCAGCGCTGCCATCTGCGTGCAGGCAGGCCGCCTGCAGCGGCAGCCGCAAGGCCGGCGGCGTGCGGCCAGGCCCCTGCGCGTGGGCACGGCGGCCACCTGCGCGCGAGCACTGCGCCCGCGCGCAATGGCGGCGCCTGCGGCCGCTGCGTCCGCGGGCAAGGGCGCCGCAGGGCAGCAGCGCCTGCGGCCGCTTCTCCCGCAGGGTGAGGCGCCGCAGGGCAGCGGCGCCTGCGGTCGCTGCTCCCGCAGGCAAAACCCCCCCGCAGGGGCGGCCGCCCGGCGGGGCAGCACCGCCTGAGGGCGCTGCCCCGAGGGCAGAACCGCCCACGGGGGCGCCCACCTGCAGGGGCAGCGCCGCCAGCGGGCGTACCGCCCGCAGGGGAGGGCAGCGCCCCGCCCTCCGCACACAGCCGCCTCCGGCAGGGTGGCGGCGGCGGCAGCAGCAGCAGCAAGGGAGATGGGGTTTTTTTTTGGGCAAAAGACAGTTTTACCCCTCGAATTTGAGAAATTTCAGATTCTATCCTTTAACTAAATTACGAAAATACCTCTCAAAATTCAAAAAATTCTTTACATGTTTCTGATTTCAGAAAATATTAATTAATTAAAAGGTTTAGTTGATTATTATTTTCATTATTATCTAGTAGTCTTACATAACAATAATTTATACATGTGATGTATGATGTGTGGACGGATGATTATGGACCGTGTGATGTGTGTACTTGTGATTATTATTATTGGGGTCTTTGAGCCTCCATTATATTTCTTGTTTATTGTCGGGCCTGCGTGCCTATGATTAAGTTGTAATCATATGAAAAGGCGTAGCGGGAGCGTGGATGCGATAATGGGACCCACGAGACGGACGATTGCGATATATGGAGATGCATCAAGATGTCGACGGAACCGACGAGGATAAGATGGATGATCACACGGCATAAAGATGCACCGTTGCGCATATAGATCTTGATGTGAATGATTAGGCCTACTAGCTCGGGCCTGATCATATTAGGCTGTGGTTCATGATCATCTGGTGTGATTACTCATGTGATGTGTGATTGCTTATATACCTACTAGATATGTATATATATTTGTATGCGATGTAGATATATATTAAATATGTATATGTGTGACATGTCATATTAGGAGACCAAATCATAAAAACCTCTCTCTCGATAATATTAAGTCGGTAAACGTGAGGCAATTAGATTGACCCACGTGGTCTTCCATCGTTATAGGTAGGAACCGATTCCTAGTGTAGGTTGAGTTGGTCGAGTCCCTCGAGGCTCACCTATATCGCGATTCGCTATCTTATCTACGACATACAGATGTCACCGGTGACCTAAGGGCATGGTATGCTTGGTCAAGTCCCTCGAGGGTATATCATCAAATCAGACTCATTTTGTAACGAAGGTGTTGACTTAACCGAATATCATGGTTGGTCAAGTCCCTCAAGACCATGGTGATTCGGAGGCCGAATAGGACAGGAATCACAAGGAGTTGTGATCGGCAAGAGTTGCCTACCTTTTGGGCTTAGTGTGATTGGTCGAGTTCCTCGAGGTTACACTAAGACGCTGATTGGATCCTGATCCCCACTAGAAGTCTGCCGGAGACTTCTATTTCACGTTTTGAGGGTGTCACGTGACTCGCTAGTAAAATAGTGAGAGCATATTAAGATAGAAGTCCATATCTTGATAGTTTATTTCTTGTAAAATCTGCATGTTATTCATTTTTACTGCATCTTTATTTTAAGAAAATGTCGCTTTCAAATCCTTTACGTGGCATACTTGATGTCAACCGCCTTACTAGTCCAAATTATATGGATTGGCTCCGCAACTTGAGAATTGTTCTCACGACGGAGAAAATCGCATACGTCTTTGATACAGTAATGCCTATGCCCGAGGAAGGGGCAAGCGAGGATGAGATCGTTCACTACGTGAAGTACATTGATGACTCTACTCTTGCTCAGTGTTATATATTGGGCTTTATGACTCTTGAGTTACAGAGACAACATGAAAAGATGGATGCTAGATCCATTCTCCTACATGTCCATAAATTGTTTGAGGAACAGGGAAGGACTCAGCGATATGAGATATCCAAGATCCTCTTCCGCACTAGGATGATTGAGGGAATACCGATTCAGAACCATGTCCTAAAGATGATTGAGTGGATGAAGAAACTCATAAGTCTAAGAATGGTCATAGAGGATAACTTATGTGTGGACATTGTGCTTCAGTCCCTACCAGATTCTTTTTTACAATTTATAATAAATTTTAATATGAACAAGCTTGAGGTGACTCTCCCAATGTTGAGAGAGGCAAAGAGTACTATTAGGAAAGAAAAGTCAGTGCTCTACACTAGTGAGACCAGAAAGAAAATGAAAGTAGAAAAATCCCTTAAGAAGGGAAAGGGCAAGAGCAGACCAGGAAAAGCAAAGATTGCTAAGAAAGACCCAGCAAAGGACAAAGGTTAGTGCTTCCACTATGACAAAGATGGGCACTGGAAGAGGCACTGCAAAGAGTACTTAGTAGAAAAGGCGAAATAGAAGCTTGGTGAAGCTTAAAGTTGGTCAGACTCTTATGATAACACATGGGTATTGGATACCGATAGTGCTTATCATATATGCAATTCATTGCAGGTTCTAGCAAGGCCTAGGAGACTAAAGAGAGGCGAGATGGACCTCAAGATGGGCAATGGAGTAAAAGTTGCTATAGTAGCCGTTGGCGATGTCACCTTACATCTGCTTGGTGGAGCTTTTATTGCATTAGATGCATGTTATTTTGTTCCTTCTATTATCAAAAACATTATCTTCATTTTATGTTTGACAGTTAGTGGATATAAATTAGTTTTCAAGAATAATGGTTGTTCGATATTATTAGATGATAAGATCATCACGAAAGGAATATTGCATAATGGTTTACACTACTTCACATATCATGAATGTAAGTGTGTCCAAGAGGAAACGAGATGAGATGAACATTGCATACTTGTGGCATTGTAGGCTAAGTCACATCCATGAAGAAATGTTTCAAAAGTTGCTAAATGATAGATATCTAAATCTATTCGACTATGAGTCATATGCAACTTGCGAGCCTTGCCTTTGTGGAAAACTGACTAACTCTCCAATTAGTAGAATTGGAGAGAGAGCCACTGAGCTATTGGAACTCAAACATAGTGATATATGTGGACTCATATCAACTCATGCCATTGCTGGTTACTCCTACTTCATTACCTTTATTGATGATTTCTCAAAGTATAGATATGTGTACTTAATGAAGTACAAATCCGAGGCCTTTGAGAAATTCATAGAGTATAAGAATGAGGTGGAGAACCAGACTGGAAAGAGTATCAAAACTCTTCGATTAGATCGAGGAAGTGAATACTTAAGTACAGAGTTTACTCAGTTCCTCAAAGACCATGGGATATTATCCTAATGGACACCTCCTTATACACCTCAGCTCAATGGTGTGTCTGAAAGGAGAAATCATATGCTGTTAGACATGGTACGATCCATGATGAGTTTCACTAACCTACCCATCTCATTATGGGGATATGCCCTAGAGACCGTAGCTTACCTTCTGAACAAAGTTCCAACTAAGTCGGTAGTGTATAAACCATATAAGATATTGAAAGAGAAAAAGCTCGATCTTAAAGTTGTTAAGATTTGGGGCTACCTTGCCCACGTTAAAAGACACAACCCTGATAAGTTGGAATCAAGGACAAAGCGGTGTAAGTTCATAGGATACCCCAAGGAAACTTGTGGGTATTATTTCTATTATCTCGAGAACCAAAATATCTTTGTAGCCAAGAGAGTAGTATTCCTTGATAAGGAACACATTCTTGGCGGAGATAGTGGGAGCATGATAGAGTTGAGCGAGGTTGGAGAACCAAGCTCAAGCACCACTCTATAGCCCGAGTCTATTCAAGTACATAACACACAAGTTCCAACTTTATGTAGGTCCGATAGAGTATCACATCCTCTTGAGAGATATGTAGGACATATTAGAGGAGAAGATGTTGAGGATATTGATCCTCAAACCTACGAGAAGTCTATTATGAGTATAAACTTCGGGAAGTGGTAAGATGCCATGAATTCTGAGATGGATTCTATGTACTCCAACAAGGTTTGGTACCTAATTGATGTGTCCGAAGGTATTGTACCCATCGGTTGCAAGTGGATCTTTAAGAAAAAGATCGAAGTAAATGGAAATGTAAAGACCTATAAAGCAAGGCTAGTGGCTAAGGGGTATCATCAAAGGCAAGGTATTGACTATGACGAAACATTCTCACCCGTAGAAATGCTAAAATCCATCCGAATTCTATTGACTATTGCAGCACATTATGATTATGAGATCTGGCAAATGGATGTGAAAACTACATTCCTCAATGGGAACCTCGATGAGGAGGTGTATATGATACAACCTGAGGGATTCGTGTCCAAGGACTGCCCAGATAAGGTGTGCAGGTTGCTTAGATCCATTTATGGACTAAAGTAAGCTTCTTGAAGTTGGAACATAAGATTTAATGAGGCAATCAGATCTTATGACTATGTTAAGAATGAAGATGAGCCTTGTGTGTACAGGAATGTAAGTGGGAGCGCTATCACCTTTTTGGTGTTATATGTGGATGACATCCTGATCATTGGGAATGACGTAGAAATGCTATCTACAGTAAAGACTTGGTTATCTAGACATTTCTCCATGAAGGACTTAGGAGAAGCATCCTATATCTTGGGGATTTGGATATATAAAGATAGATCCAAGAGGATGCTTGGCTTATCCCAATCCAGGTACATAGAAATCATTGTCAAAAGATTTGACATAGAAAATTTTAAGAGAGATCTCATACCGATGAGACATGGGATATCGCTTTCTAGGAGTATGTCCCCAAAGACTCCAGAAGAAAGGGCAAACATGGATATGATACCTTATGCCTCGGTGATAGGGTCTATCATATATGTCATGCTATGTATTAGGCCTGATATAGTGCATGCTCTAAGTGTCACGAGCAGGTATCAAGCGGATCCAGGCTTGGAGCACTGGAAAGCAGTAAAGCATATCCTTAAGTACTTGAGAAGGACTAAGGATCTTTTACTAATATATGGAGATAATAGCCTCAAGGTTGAAGGCTACACAGACTCAAGTTTTCAGTCTGATATCAATGATAGCAAGTCGAATTCGGGGTATGTGTACACCTTGAATAGAGGAGCAGTATGCTGGAAGAGTTTAAAGCAAGATACTACTGTTGACTCGAACATAGAGACGGAATACATTGCTGCAATAGATGCAACAAAAGAGGGAGTCTGGATGAAGTTCATCACAGATTTGGAAGTTGTGACGGATAGCGAGGAGCCGATTTACTTAGATTGCGACAACAACGGGGCAATTGCTCAAGCGAAGGAACCCACGTCTCACTAGAAATCTAAGCATGTTCTGAGGAGATTCCACCATATCAGAGAGATCATAACCCGAGGAGATGTAGTAGTGGAAAGAGTTCCATCCGAAGAAAACATTGCAGATCCACTGACAAAGCCGTTGTCTCAGATTGTTTTTAAGCGTCACAGGAGTTTGATGGGGATCAGACACATAGGTGATTTGACTTTAGGTCAAGTGGGAGATTGCTAGTCATAGGTGCCCAACAAGCCAATCACGTGAGTGATGGCACGTGTGACGTGACATAGAATCTTTTTGCCTATTATATTTTGGCATTTATCACTTTATATTGTCTATTGCATATATGCATATATATATTGTGATGTCCTTGGATCCGTGCAATGATAATCGGATCGTGATGAGATCACGATAATGAGACTGATTCACCTTTAAACATAGATTCTAAATAATCCCGGTCATAAGTTACTTTAGAGAGACATCGTGATAACTGGATAGACTGGTGTGCTGTATACCCGT
The DNA here is from genome assembly GCA_004837865.1 of Musa balbisiana. Lineage (NCBI taxonomy): Eukaryota > Viridiplantae > Streptophyta > Magnoliopsida > Zingiberales > Musaceae > Musa > Musa balbisiana. The sequence goes on from CM017198.1 coordinate 18,394,552, forward strand.
CTATATGATGGATGCAGCTGGTCTCATAGTTGCTCGTGTGGGGACACTAGGGATACAATACAGGTGCTCATTGGAGAATGAATTCACTGATTGATTCACTTATGGAATATTGGATGGTTGATGATGCCTTATTGTCAGACAGCGATTCCGTAATCCTAGTGGTGTATCTGGTCCTTAGACTTGAGACATCAAGGATGTCCTATATGAGTGCTCCACTCTTTGATACCAGACTTATAGGTTTGGATGTCCCAAA
>CM017198.1:18404804-18527304 GCA_004837865.1 Musa balbisiana
GATGAGGTATATATGATATAGCTTGAGGGATTCATGTCCAAAGAAAGTACAGATAATGTGTGTAGATTGCTTAGGTTCATCTATAGACTGAAGTAAGCTTCCCGAAGTGGGAATATAAGATTTGATGAGGCGATCAAATCTTATGACTTCGTTAGGAATGAAAATTAGCCTTATGTTGGGAATGACAACCTGAGAGCGCTATCACCTTTTTGGTATTGTATGTTGATGACATCCTGAGTTTTGGAAATAATGTAAGAATGCTTTCAATAGTAAAAACTTAGCTATCTAGACATTTCTCTATGAAGGACTTAAGGGAAGCATCCTATATCATAGGGATTCGGATTTATAAAGATATATCCAAGATGATACTTGGCTTGTCCCAATCCAAGTATATAGACACCATCGTCAAAATGTTTGTATGAAAAATTTTAAAAGATGTTTCATATCGATAAAATATAGGATATTATATTTTAGAAGTATATCCCCAAAAACTCCTGAAGAAAAGGCAAATATGGATAGAATACCTTATGCCTCAATGATAGGGTCTATCATATATGTCGTGCTATGTACAAAGCCTAATATAGTGTATACTTTGAGTATCATGAGCAAGTATCAGGAAAATCCAAGTTTGGAGTACTGAAAAGCAGTACAATGTATCCTTAAGTACTTGAAAGAGATTAACAATCTTTTATTAGTATATAGAGGTAGTATTCTTAGAGTTGAGGGCTACACGAACTCGAGTTTCTAGTCTGATATTTATAACATCAAGTCTAATTCAGATAGTGTTCACCCTGAATGGAGGAGTAGTATATTGGAAGAGTTCAAAGTAAGAAACTACTACTGACTCAACCATAGAGGCAGAGTACATTGCTACGGTAGAGACAGCAAAGGAGGGAGTCTGGATAAAAAAGTTCATCGTAAATCTAAGGCAACGAGGAGTCGATTCCCTTATATTACAATAACTACGGGGCGATTGCTCAAATGAGGGAACCCGAGTCTCATTAGAAGTATTCTGAGGAGGTTCCAGCTTATTAGAGAGATCGTGGCTCGAGGAGATGTAATAGTGGAAAGAGTTCCATCCGAAGATAACATTATAGATCCACTAACAAAGTCGTTGTCTCAGATTATCTTTGAGTATTACAAGGGTCTAATAGGGATTAAACATATAGATGATTAACTATGGTACGTAATCTTTTTACTTATTATTATTATGATATTTTCTTATATATGTATATGTATATATACATATATATGTCAATATATATATATATATATACATATATATATATATATACATATACATATATATATATACATATACATATATATATATATACATATGTAATGTATATGTATATGTACATATATATAGTATATGTATATGTGTATATATGTATATGTATATATATACGTATATACATATATATATATATGTATGTATATGTATATATATACATATATATATGTATATGTATATATACATGTGTATATGTATATACACATATATGTGTATATGTATATACATATATATATTTATATATATATATACATATTGTGATGTCCATATATCTGTGCAATAGAAATCAGATCATGATGAGATCACAATAATGAGATCGATTCACTTTAAACACAGATCCTAAATAATCATGGTCATAAGTTACTTAAGAGGGATATCGAGATGACCGGATAACTAGTGTGTTGTACATCTATCCATATAATGGAGGTGACTGGTCTCATAGCTGTAGAAAAATTTACGGGCGATATCATATATGCAGCGGAAGAACATAAAACAAAAATTCTAAATTTTCCAAAAGGTATTCATCGTCGTGCGAAGATTTGGTGCGCAAAAACTCACAAAATTGAAAACCATATATGAGATAGTTGTAATATCTAGGGAGATTGTATATCCCTGAATTTTTTCAGATTTGTGGGAGAGGATGAAGGAGGTTAAATGTCTTTCTCTCTAATAGTGAACTACACAACAAAGGTTGCGAAGACGCTCCTTAAATCGTTATTGAAATCTCCACACCTACTGTCTGAGGAGGATAAGGGGAGTGGAGAATAGGAGGTGACAACCAAGAAGCCTAACCTATGACTCTTTGGTTCTCTCTTATTTATAGAAGCCCCCTATCAACTTAACCATAATGGATCATACCCTATTAGGTATTAAATCTTCATCAAACTATCCAAGCCTCTTAGATTAGCGGATCTCTATCCAATAATCTCTTATTGGCTCTTATTGGATCTGATCCATATGATCTAATAATTTAAGGGCTTATTGGATATCCATTAAGATAGGGGCTCTAGCAGATATATCATATTCGAACCTCTACTCATCGCACTACCTGGCATATATGTATGAACCTCTAGGCCCAATATCGAGTTGACCGTGAGTTATACTTGTCAGAACTCCTTCTAACTCAATAAATTATTATCTCCATAATAATTCACTCAACTCACCAACTACGGACGTACTAGGCCAATACGTCGTAGTCCCTAAACGATACAACAAAATCTAATCCTTTAGACTTATATATCCTTATTTACCATGTACATATAGTCCATTATTTATCTAATATCCAAGAGACTGTATATCGGGCATGGTGTTATTAGGCCCATACGGTTTCTCCTCAAGTTTTACTCTAATCGGATTCTCTCGGAAAACTCTATCTCTCAATTCGAATGACCATGGTCAAGGATTTATCTGAGTAAGAATATATGAGATATTCCTTTTATGATACTGAGAGTGGATAATCTTCTATCAATACTCAATAGCTTAAGATTGCCTACCACTCTCAATGATCAGCTATACTAAATCTGAAACTTCCAAACCTCTAAGTCTAGTATCAAAGAGTGGAGTACTCATACAAGACATAATTGATGTCTAAGTGTAAGGACCAACTATATCACTGGGATGACGAAATTATTGTCTGACAATGAGGTATCTATTAGGACCATGTCGGCACTAAGAGGGGGGGGTGAATTAGTGCTTACGTAAAAATTTATCGATTTGACAATTCTCGTTCAATGAAAATCGATATCATAAAGATGTTAACTTGAAAACATGTTCATAAGCATAGTAAAAGTATGAAATTAGTTTGTAATAAAAATGAAAAGCTTAAAGTAAATGCAAACCAGATTTATAGTGGTTCAGTCGTTGTGACCTACATCCACTCTTGATTCCTCTTCACTCGAGACCACCGACTTCCACTACTGATCTTCTTTCAATGAGCGAAGATCAACTACTCTTATAACTCTTTCTCTTTTTCATAGGCTCAAGAGAGAACCTTTACACTTCTTTTTCTTTTAGACCGCACTCCTCCCTTAGAAACCTTCTATCTCTAGGTGGAAGAAACTCACTAAACTTAGAGAGATTACAACACTTTTTCAACTTGGAATTCTTTCCCCTTTTTGCTCAAATTCATGCTACTTAAAGCAAGAATAGATGGGGTATTTAAAGACCCCAGATAACTTCAAAAATAGAGCTAAAAAAGATCTTATCTTGGGTTTTCTGGGTTCTAGCGGTACCATCACCTGTGTTGGTCGATGTGGGCTCGACAATATAAAAAAAGTATGCTCTTGATTTTTTCAGCTTATAGGTGGTTCCACTTAATCTTGGGTGACCGAATTGCTAGTCATAGGTGCCCAATAAGTCAATCATGTGAGTGATGGCACGTGTGACTTGACACAGAATCTTTTTGCTCATTATATTTTGGCATTTATCACTTTATATTGCTTGTTGCATATATGTATGTATATATTGTGATGTCCTTAGATCTGTGCAATGAGAATCGGATCGTGATGAGATCATGATAATAAGACTGATTCGCCTTTAAACATAGATCCTAAATAATCCTAATTATAGGTTACTCGAGAGGTATATTAAGATAATCGAACAGACTGGTGTGTTGTATACCCATCCATATGATGGATGTAGCTGATCTTATAGTTGCTCATGTAGGGACACTAGGGATACAGTACAGGTGCTCATTGGAGAATGAGTTCACTGATTGATCCACTTATGGAATGTTGGATGGTTGATGATGTCTTATTGTCAGACAGTGATTCCGTAATCCCAATGGAGTATCTGGTTTTTAAACTTAAGACACCAAGGATGTCTTGTATGAGTGCTCTACTCTTTGATATCAGACTAGAGATCTGTAAGGATGTCTTGTGTGGATCACCGCTAGAGAGGAGGGCACTTGACCTCCTTCATCTCCTCCTAGAGATCTGTAAGGATTCAGGGATATATAATCTCCCTTGGTAACACAATCTATTCTATACGTAGTTTTAAGTTTCGTGGATTTTACGCACCAATTTTTGCACGACAACGAACATCTTTTTAGGAAATTGGAGATTTTGTTTTTCTGTTCTTCCGCTGCGCATGTGATATCACCCCCAAAGATTTTCTAACACTAATAAGCCTTCCACTTGTCTTAAAACAGTCCCAACTCAGGCCCAATGGGCCCCTAATTGAGTTGGTATGGTTACACTCCAAAATCGACTTAATTAGATACTAAACTAACTTGATTTAAATATAATCAATTACAAGCATAAATCCTATGTTGTCCGGCATATCATTGGTTCATCCAGCGCTTCATCTGATCCTTCGGCGCATTGTCCTCTTCTTCGGTGTATTGCTCAATTAGTATGTTGACTCTCGCAACTTCTGATCTCCTTGGCACAATGTCCGATCCTTTGGCATGTTCACTCCGGCCCAACGTCCGATTCCACCTACTTTAATCGAATCAGTGATTTAAAAAACGCTAGGCGCCAAAAGGCACCAAGGTCCCAAATTATTTCAGGCACTAGGTGCTCCCTTGAGCGAAGCGAGGCGCTAAAATATAAAAAAAATAATATAATCAATAAAAAAATATGTTATTAAATTAAAAAAATCAAAGGTACAAAATTACAATATCACATTAACAAAAAGTCTCAAAATTTAAAATAATAAAATTTTACATTAAAGTCATTCATCATAATTAATATTATTATCATTTTCACATAATTAATCTTCATTGAATTCATCCTCTTCCTCTTGTCCTTTTTTTCATCAAAATATATTTCATTCTCTATATCTTCAACAATTGCAGGAGTCGAGCTTGATGCTTTTGTAATAATTTTTCTCTTTGTCATATATCTTATATATGTTTGTAATTCTCTAGCACCTGAAGCTCTTGCCATATCTACCCATGTCTATCTATCATCTTCAAATACAAGCTTGTCTTTGGTATTTTGCAAATCGGCACCTATTTCTCCCACTAATCTGTCACGGACTTAGCTGGAATTGACTAAGTCGTGATGCACCCTTGCGGCCGAGATGCGAACTTAGCTTGCATTGCCTAAGTCATGCTGCGCACTTGGGATATGTGTCCGTAAAGACCAGCCCACTTGCAACCTCTCGTAGGTCCCGAAGGACCTGTAAAAGAGAAAGTTGATTAGTTCAAAGAACGAGCGACGGACAAGTCCCAAAGTCTCGCGAAAAGAGGAAGCTTTACAAGCAATTCAGCGAGCACCTTGCGTACATAAGAGAAAAGAGGGAGAGGAGAAAAACAAAGACTTTAGAAGGTTAAATGAGCAATTGCAAGTCCATAAACAGCTGCTCATCGGGTGCTGGGCGCGACAACAAGTTCCTGTCAAGGTAACATGCGAACTTGTGAAAGATTGTTCAATGCCCGATACTATACCGAAGCCCCATTCCCTATGGTGCACTCGGGTGGTTCCAGGGTACTAAGATGGTTGACGTTTCACATGCAGTAGTGGGCTACAGAAAACAGCTTATGGCATGCGAAAACAGAGCTATTTTAGGCTGTTTTGGAGCAGTTTTGCTCGGTTCGGTGAGCGATCGCATTGTAGCGCTACAACTTGTTCGAGCTTACATTTTTACAAGCAAAAGAACATAAAACTAAGCCAAAACATGTTGTCAAACAACTGTATATGTAAACTAAAGCAACGAACGATTCATTGAATGGAGTTGTTGCGGGTGTGCGACAACCGTTCGTGACATTCTCCCCACCTAAATTATCGACGCTTGTCGGTAATTGTTGATGATTGCCTCTTCATGTCGTAGGGTGTCTTCGGGCTCCTAACTAGCTTTCGTTTAGGTAAACTTTTGCCACTTCACCAAGTACTCGGTTTGCTTAGCTCCAATGAGTAGTTTTATCTTGTGATCTGCCAAAATAGTTTCAACTCGCTTCTCGTAGGAGGCTGTGGTGGGGGGTAGCTGAGTTGGAACACTTCGGGAAGCATCTTGCGGATCTGAGTGGTAGGCCTTCAAGTTGCTGGCGCGAAGAATGTTGTGAATTTTGAACCACGCCGGCAGTTGTAACTTGTAGGAGACGTTGCCCACCCTGCTAATAATTGGGAAGGGCCCTTCATCCTTACGCACCAATCCTTTATGTACTTTGTTCCTAAAGAATTAGAGTGATGCTAGTTGGAGTTTCACCAACACCAAATCGTCGACCTTGAACTCTTGCGGTCGCCTTCCCAAGTCTACCCACTTCTTCATCATTTTTACCGCCTTCTCCAAGTAAACCAGTGCAATATCTGTATTTCGTTGCCACTCCTTAGCGAAGTGATAGGCTAACAGACTACTCCCAGTATACCTGATTGCCATGGTGCGAGGAGTTGACAGTTGTTGTCCTATAATAATCTCGAAGGGGCTTTTGTCGAACGCAGAGCTCTGCTATAAATTACAAGAGAATTGGGCAATGTCCAACAACTTCACCCAATCTCATTGATTGGCACTCATGTAGTGCCGAAGATATTACTCTAGGAACAAGTTTATCCATTCAATTTAGCCATCCGTCTGGGGGTAGAGGCTTGTGGAGAAGTAGAGCTTTGACCCCAACAACTTGAATAGCTTAGTCCAGAATCGTCCTAGGAACCAAGCGTCTCGATCACTAATGATATTGTGCAAAACTCCCCAATACTTCACTATATCCTTCATCATCAGCTTGGCTACCTCCTCTGTTGAACAGTGTAGGGGAGCAGCAATAAAAGTTGCATATTTTGAAAATCGATCGACCACCACAAGTATCGATCCGAGTCTCCCTATTGTTGGCAAGCTTGATATGAAGTCTCCAAGGAAATGCTCTCCCACGATTTTTCAGGTACGGGCAACGGCTCTAAAAGTCCTACTGGCTTCCGCTGCTCCACCTTGTCTTGTTGGCAAGTGAGGCACGTTCGAACATATTCCTCCACATCAGTCCCCATCTTCGGCCAGTAGAAGGCCCTCTTCACGAGAGCCAAAGTTCTGTGAATGCCTAGGTGTCCAGTCCAAAGGGAATCGTGACACTCTCTTAAGAGTTCATGCCTTAAATTGTCTACTCGAGGAACATAAATCCTATTCTCTTTTGTGTAGACAAGTCCCTCCTGGGCCCAAAACCATCGTGTCTTGCCATCTTTAATGAGCTGCATCAGGGTTACTGCTTGGGGATCACTGCACAGTCCATCCTTGATCCTGGAAAGAAAATTTGGAGTGCAACTGACTTGCTTGGCCTCCGCCCTCCAATTGCATGGCATTCACACGCTCCACTTTCCAACTCAATGCATCGGCTACGACATTTGCCTTTCCGGGCTTATACTCCATCAACATATCAAACTTAGCTAGGAAGTCCTGCTATCGTGCTTGCTTTGGGGAGAGTTTCTTCTGAGTTTGGAAATAGCTCAACGAGATGTTGTTTGTCCTCAACACAAATCACGATCCAAGAAGGTAGTGTCACCAAACTCATAGACAATGGATCACCGCTGTCATCTCTTTCTCGTGCACCGGATACCGCCGCTTAGTCTCATTGAGTTTGCGGCTCTCGTAGGCCACCGGAGGACCCTCTTGCATAAGAACTCTCCTAATAGCGAAGTCTAAAGCATATGTATGGACTTCGAAGGGCTCCCTATAGTCTGTTCTCCTTGAAAACCTAAAAAATTGTCCGAAAGTGCTTGATATGCTCCTCGAGCGTTTGACTATAGACGATGATATCGTCCAAGTAGATGACCACGAACTTATCCAAGTACTCTTTGAATAATTAGTTTATGAGAGTGCAGAATATGGTCGGAGCATTAGTTAAGTCGAAAGGCATGACCAAGAACTCAACACTGTGTACCTAGTCATACAAGTAGTCTTCACTTCGTCACCTTCAATAATGCGCACCTGCCAATACCCCGACCGAAGGTCGAGTTTTGAAAAATACTTGGCTTTGCCCAATTAGTCGAACAAGTCCGCAATGAGCGGGATGGGATACTTGTTCTTCACCGTCACTTTGTTGAGGGCTCGGTAATCGACACATAGTTGGAGGCTCCCATCTTATTTCTTCTGATAGAGGACTGGAGCTCCGAATGGTGTCTTAGAACTATGGATGAGACCACCGCTTAGCAGTTCACCTAACTGCTTTTTTAGCTCGGCCAACTCTGGCGGGGGCATCCGGTAGGGTGGTCTCGCTGGAGGCTTCACTCCATCATGTTCGCGCTCCCACTCCATGTTCCAATCCTGATGGGAACTCCCTTTGCCAACCCGAAGATTTGCTTGGCCTCCGCCCTCCAATTGCATGGCATTCACACGCTCCACTTTCCAACTCAATGCATCGGCTACGACATTTGCCTTTCCGGGCTTATACTCCATCAACATATCAAACTTAGCTAGGAAGTCCTGCTATCGTGCTTGCTTTGGGGAGAGTTTCTTCTGAGTTTGGAAATAGCTCAACGAGATGTTGTTTGTCCTCAACACAAATCACGATCCAAGAAGGTAGTGTCACCAAACTCATAGACAATGGATCACCGCTGTCATCTCTTTCTCGTGCACCGGATACCGCCGCTTAGTCTCATTGAGTTTGCGGCTCTCGTAGGCCACCGGAGGACCCTCTTGCATAAGAACTCTCCTAATAGCGAAGTCTAAAGCATATGTATGGACTTCGAAGGGCTCCCTATAGTCTGTTCTCCTTGAAAACCTAAAAAATTGTCCGAAAGTGCTTGATATGCTCCTCGAGCGTTTGACTATAGACGATGATATCGTCCAAGTAGATGACCACGAACTTATCCAAGTACTCTTTGAATAATTAGTTTATGAGAGTGCAGAATATGGTCGGAGCATTAGTTAAGTCGAAAGGCATGACCAAGAACTCAAACACTGTGTACCTAGTCATACAAGTAGTCTTCACTTCGTCACCTTCAATAATGCGCACCTGCCAATACCCCGACCGAAGGTCGAGTTTTGAAAAATACTTGGCTTTGCCCAATTAGTCGAACAAGTCCGCAATGAGCGGGATGGGATACTTGTTCTTCACCGTCACTTTGTTGAGGGCTCGGTAATCGACACATAGTTGGAGGCTCCCATCTTATTTCTTCTGATAGAGGACTGGAGCTCCGAATGGTGTCTTAGAACTATGGATGAGACCACCGCTTAGCAGTTCACCTAACTGCTTTTTTAGCTCGGCCAACTCTGGCGGGGGCATCCGGTAGGGTGGTCTCGCTGGAGGCTTCACTCCATCATGTTCGCGCTCCCACTCCATGTTCCAATCCTGATGGGAACTCCCTTTGCCAACCCGAAGATTTGCTTGGCCTCCGAGTTCACCGCCTTCATTCGACTTGGGTTCTTCTCCAAGATCAGCCCGAGTCACTTTGCTTCTTGATCAGCAATAAAGTTGTGGATAGCGCCCGTGTCCACCATTGCATGGGTTGTTTGGCCATTGAGCTTAATGTCTACGTATATCAGCTCGCCACTTCCTACTTTTATTAGCCTTCTCTTTGTGTTCTCCCCTAACTTGACACCGCATGGCGTTCAACAAATGCATTGCTCCCATCCGGGATCCTTGCGACTTCTCACCATCGCTGCTGGATTCAGAACTACTCGAACTAAGGGCGATAGCTTTGCCCTTGTCCGATCGAGGGGGGGATGGATAGAAGCTGTTAAAGCATTGAGTGCTTATTTTTGTGAGCACTCTCTCACAATGTACGACCCTTCGCACAAGAAATATCTGCCAGGTTTCGGGGCCTTGCCTTTCGGGCTTGGCCCTTTGTGGGAACTATTCTTCCTTTGTTCGCCCCCGGACTCCTTCCCTCGAGAATACTTTGGAGGGCGATTGCTTGAAGATTGTTTCCTTTTTCTCTGGTCCTTAGAGGAAACAAAGTCGGTGAGCCTTTTTGCAGCAGCAATTGCCCCGATCACATCGGTGATATTCCTTCGATGTAGTTCTTATTGAGCCCATGGCTTTAGACCATCAAGGAAGCTGAACAACTTATCCTTTTCGGACATGTCCTATATGTCCAGCATTAGTACAGAAAATTACTTCACATAGTCTCGAATGGAAGCACTTTGGCAGAGTTGTCTCAGCTTCCTTCTTACAACGAACTCTATGTTCTCCGATAGAAACTGAGTTCTCAACTCTCGCTTCAAGTCTTCCCATGTGTCCACTCGACACCAATCTTGTTGGATCTCCTCCCAACGGGTTCGCCACCAATGTTTTGTATCTCTGTTCAGATACATGGTTGCTATAGAAACTTTGGTTTCTTCAGAATCGGGCCTCATAGCTTGAAAGTATTATTCCATGTCAAACAGGAAATTCTCGAGCTCTTTAGCATCTCGGGCACCTTCATAACAATGTGGCTCGGGTGCCCTCAAGTTTTGTGTCGGTGCAACGCGAGTGTTGCTTCCTCTCGCATTCAGTGCCCTCGTGAGCATGGTCACCCTGGAAGTGAGTTCTGCCACGACTTCCTGTAGGTGTTGCATGGAGTCTTTGGTGTCATCTGATAATCGGTCAACTAGGGCCTCAACCTTATCGATCCAGGACTCCGCTTCTTCTTGTGAGCTCTCTACCCCAACAAGTCTTCGTTGTCCATAGTAAAGTTCCTCCAAGCTCACTTCAAGAACATCCAAGTGGGTTTTCGCCACTATGAGTCTCTTATTATGGCTCTTCTTCCTAATTGGCGCTCTAGATTACGCCTCCTCCACTCGCAGAGAGTAGCCAACTTCTCGCTCGTCATGTTCGCTGCCATGCTCCACTTGAGTGGCTCCAATGACATGAGAGTGAGTATGCACTTGCAGCCCACCTGCGGCTGCTTTGGGCAAGGGTCCGGCTTGCCCTGTCTTGCTTGATTCGCCATGATACTTTGCCATGGCGAAAATGCGAAGTTCTTTCGCTATTTGCTCGAATTGCTTGCTCGCTCTGATACTACAATGTCATGGACTTAGCTGGAATTGCCTAAGTCGTGATGCACCCTTGCGGCCAAGACGCGAACTTAGCTTGCGTTGCCTAAGTCACACTGCGCACTTGGGATATGCGTCCACAAAGATCAACATCCTTGTAACCTCTCGTAGGTCCTAAAGGACCTATAAAAGAGAAAGTTGATTAGTTCGAAGAACGAGCGACGGACAAGTCCCGAAGTCTCATGAAAAGAGGAAGCTTTATAAGCAATTCAGCAAGCACCTTGCATGCATAAGAGAAAAGAGAGAGAGGAGGAAAATAAGGACTTTAGAAGGTTGAACGAATAGCTACAAGTCCACAAACAGCTGCTCACCGGGTGCCGGGCACGACAACAAGTTCCCATCAAGTTAACATGCGAACTTGTGAAAAATTGTTCAATGCCTAACACTATACCGAAGCCCCATACCCCATGGTGCCACCCAGGTGGTTCCAGGGTGCTGAGATGACTGACATTTTGCGTGCAGCAACGGGCTACAGAAAATAGCTCGTGGCACACGAAAACGGAGCTATTTTGGGCTGTTTTGGGGCTGTTTTGCTCGGTTCGGTGAGCGATTGCACTATAGCACTGCAACTTGTTCGAACTTATATTTTTACAAGCAAAAGAACATAAAACCAAGCCAAAACATACTGCCAAACAACTGTACATGTAAACAAAAGTGACGAACGGTTCGTTGAATGGAGTTATTACGGGTGCGCGACGACCGTTCATGACATTCTCTCCCACCTAAACTGTCGGCGCCCTCATCGACGCTTGTTGGTAATTGTTGATGATTGCCTCTTCATGTCGTAGGGCATTTTTGGACTCCCAATTGGCTTCAGTTTGGGAAAGCTTTTACCACTTCACCAAGTACTCGGTTTGCTCAGCTCCAGTGGGTAGCTTTATCTTATGATCCACCAAAATGGTTTCAACTCACTTCTTGAAGGAGACTCTGATTGGGGGTAGCCGAGTTGGAACACTTCAGGAAGCATCTTACGGATCCGAGTGGTAGGCCTTCAAGTTGCTGGCGTGAAGAACGTTGTGAATTTTGAACCACGCCGGCAGTTGCAACTTGTAGGAGACGTTGCCCACCCTGCTGATAATTGGGAAGAGCCCTTCATACTTGCACACCAATCCTTTGTGTACTTTATTCCTAAAAAATTGGAGTGATGCTGGTTGGAGCTTCACCAACACCAAATCGCCGACCTTGAACTCTTACGGTCGCCTTCCCAAGTCTGCCCACTTCTTCATCCTTTTTATCGCCTTCTCCAAGTAAGCCTGTGCAATATCTGCATTTCGTTGCCACTCCTTTGCGAAATGGTAGGCTGACGAACTACTCCCAGTATACCCGGTTGCCATGGTGTGAGGAGTTGATGGTTGTTGTCCTGTAATGATCTTGAAGGGGCTCTTGTTGGACGTAGAGCTCCGTTGCAAGTTGTAGGAGAATTGGGCAATGTCCAACAACTTTACCCAATCTCGTTGATTGGTACTCATGTAGTGCCCAAGATATTGCTCTAGGAGCGAGTTTATCCTTTCAATTTGGCCATCCATCTGGGGGTGGAGGCTTGTGGATAAGTATAGCTTTGACCCCAACAACTTGAATAACTCGGTCCAGAATTGTCCCAAGAACCGAGCGTCTCGATCACTGATGATATTGTGTGGGACTCCCTAATACTTCACCACATCTTTCATCATCAGCTTGGCCGCCTCCTCTACTGAACAGTGTAGGGGAGCAACAATAAAAGTTGCATACTTTGAAAATCGATCGACCACCATAAGTATCGATCTGAGTCTCCCTACTATTAGCAAGCTTGATATGAAGTCCAAGGAAATGCTCTACCACTGCCTTTTAGGTACGGGCAACGGCTCTAAAAGTCCCATTGGCTTCCGCTGCTCTACCTTGTCTTATTGGCAAGTGAGATACGTTCGAACATATTCCTCCACATCAGTCCCCATCTTCGGCCAGTAGAAGGCCCTCTCTATGAGAGCCAAAGTTTTGTGAATGCCTGGGTGTTCAGCCCAAAGGGAATCATAACACTCTCTTAAGAGTTCATACCTCAAATTGTCCAATCGAGGAACATAAATCCTATTTCCTTTTGTGTAGACAAGTCCCTCCTAGACCCAAAACCATCGTTCCTTGCCTTCTTTAATGAGCTGCATTAGGGTTACTGCTTGGGGATCACTGTACAGTCCATCCCTGATCCTAGAAAGGAAGTTGGAGTGCAACTGATTTGCTTGGCCTTCGCTCTCCAATTGCACGACATTCACATGCTCCACTTTTAAACTCAATGAATCAACCACGACATTTGCCTTTTCGGGCTTATACTCCATTGTCATATCAAACTCAGCCAGGAAGTCCTGCCATCGTGCTTGCCTTGGGGAGAGTTTCTTCTGAGTTTGGAAATAGCTCAATGTGATGTTGTTTGTCCTCAACACAAATCGTGATCCAAGAACGTAGTGTCGCCAAACTCGTAGATAGTGGATCATCGCTGTTATCTCCTTCTCGTGCACTGGATACCGCTGCTCAGTCTCGTTGATCTTGAAATGCAATTTCACATTTATCAGACCACCTCCAAGGTCGCTCCTTCTTCAACAACTCCGTCAGTGGATTTACACGCTTCGAATACCCTGCTATGAAGCGTCGATAGTAGTTGACGAAACCAAGGAAGGATCTCAACTCTGGCACCTTCTTTGGAGTTCGCCATTCCACAACCGCTTGCACCTTTGATTTATCCATCTGAATTGAGTCATCACCGATTCGATGCCCCAAGAATAAGATCTCTGTTTGAGCAAAGCAGCATTTCTCCCTTTTCATGAATAAAGTGTTCTCCCTGAGTACCTTGAAAATTGTCCGAAGATGCTTGATATTCTCCTCGAGCGTTTGATTGTAGACGACGATATCATCTAAATAGATGACCACGAACTTATCCAAGTACTCTTTGAATAATTGGTTCATGAGAGTGTAGAATGTGGACGGAGTGTTGGTTAAGCCGAAAGGCATTACCAAGAACTCAAACACTCCGTATCTGGTCACACAAATAGTCTTCGCTTCGTCGCCTTCAGCAATGCGCACCTGCCAATACTCCGACCAAAGGTCGAGGTTTGAGAAATACTTGGCTTTTCCCAGTTGGTCGAACAAGTCTGCAATGAGTGGGATGGGATACTTGTTCTTCACTGTCACTTTGTTGAGGGCTCGGTAATCGACGCATAGTCGGAGGCTCCCATCTTGTTTCTTTTGGAAGAGGACTGAAGCTCCGAATGGTACCTTGGAACTACGGATAAGACTACCGCTTAGTAGTTCACCTAACTGCTTTCTGAGTTCGGCCAACTCTGGCGGGGGCATTCGATAGGATGGTCTCGCTGGAGGCTTCACTCTTGGCTCCAGCTCGATGTGATGATCCACGCCTCTGTGTAGCGGAAGATTCTTTGGCAACTCAGGTGGCATAACATTTGTGATCCCTTTCAAGACATTCGTCACCACAGCAGGTTTATGAGTGGCCTTCTCGTCGAGTGGCTCTAGGTTCATAGCAACCATGAATGTTAATTCACCTTTCCACACCCCTTTCTTCAATTGTAGTGTCGATATTTATTGGGGGTCCTTGGTTCCTCTCCGAGAGACGAGAACCACACAAGGGTCGTTACCTCCCATCACGCATAGGGAGTTTAGGAATGACATTGGCACCAACTTCATCGTGTGCATAAATTCCATTCTAAGGATTACTTGGAGGTCATCCAATGGCACCGCCATTATGTTCGTGCTCCCACTCCATGTTCCGATCCTGATGGGTCTCTTTGCCAACCCAGAGATTTGCTTAGCTTCCGAGTTCACCGCCTTCATTCGACTTGGGCTCTTCTCCAATATCAGCCCGAGTCGCTTTGCTTCTCTATCGGCAATAAAGTTATAGGTAGTGCCCGTGTCCACCATTGCACGGGTTGTTTGGCCATTGACCTTAATATCTACGTACATCAGCTCGCCACTTCTTACTTTTTGTAGCCTTCTCTTCGTGTTCTCCCCCACTTGACCCCGTATGGCGTTCAACAAATGCATTGCTCCCATCCGGGGTCCTTATGACTCCTCACCATCGTTGTTAGATTTAGAACTACTCGAACTAAGAGCGATAGCTTTACCCTTGTCTGATTGAAGGGGATGGATGGAAGCTGTTAAAGCATTGAATGCTTGTTTTTATGGACACTCTCTCACCATGTGCGGCCCTCCACACAAGAAACTTCCGCCAGGTTTCAGGGCCTTGTCTTTCGGGCTTGGCCCTTTGTGGGAACTCTTCTTCCTTTGTTTGCCCCCGGACTCCTTCTCTCGAGAATACTTTGGAGGGCGATTGCTTGAAGATTATTTCCTTTTTCCCAGGTCCTCAGAGGAAACAAAGTCTGTGAGCCTTTTTGCAACAGCAATTGCCCTGATCACACCGGTGACATTCCTTCGATGTAGTTCTTGTTGAGCCCATGGCTTCAGACCATCAAGGAAGCTGAATAACTTATCCTTTTTGAATATGTCCTGTATGTCCAGCATTAGTACAGAAAATTACTTTACATAGTCTCGAATGGAAGCACTCGGTTCGGTGAGTGGTCGCACTGTAGCACTGCAACTTATTCAAACTTATATTTTTACAAGCAAAAGAACATAAAACCAAGCAAAAACACGCTGCCAAATAGTTGTACATGCAAACAAAAGCGACGAACGATTCGTTAAACGGAGTTATTACGGGTGCACGATGACCGTTCGTGACAAATCACTCATTCGAATCATTAATATCTTATAATGAGATTGGATCAATTCTATTTTATAAATTATGATGAACCTTCAAAGTTTGATTATACTTTATATAAACAAAATTGTGTAATCATTGATGTTCCAATCGATTTCTTCTCTTTGAGCGAATCTATCATGTCATATAATTTAAAAATATATTAATACATATATCTGAATATATTAATTAATAAACAAAAAGACACTTCAGTTTCGCTCACAACTTGAAGAACTATATGTTAAACTAAGTACTTTGATAGTAAATTACTGCAAGTTCGGGGTGGAATTTCCAAATAGACTCCACCATTCAGCTACAAATTTTATATTATTATTAGCAATAACATAGTAACATACTATAGATAAAATTAATTATATTAAATTATTAATACCCGGAGACGTTGTCCTGGATCAAACTATCATTGGAATTCCAAAAATATCTTTGACATTTTTATATAGAGATAATTCACAAATAATCTTATCTTGCACCTCAAGGCTTGGAACTAATCTTACAATGCACTAATATAACCCATCCAAAACTTCTGTATCAAACTCAATAGATTTAATCTTATAAAAAAAATTCAAGTTTCAAATAATATTCTACTACATATAAGGGATGATGAAGTTGACAATTCCATCTTTCGTCAATGATTGTAAAAATTTTCTCATATTTTTTCTTTATTTTCATTAAAAGACCTTTTAATCATCTCCTTTGTTCTATTCATAGCCTCATAAATATATCTCATTGTAGGTTTATTTTCATTATCCACCAACCGAAGGACTCAAACAAGAGGGCTCATTGCCTTTAATATATAAACTATATGATTTCAAAAGGATGGCATTAAGATGATATCAATAGCCATCTTACCTTTTGCTTCTTTTGCTCATTTACTTATGACCCATTTATAAGAGATAAACATGTTTCTTATATTATATTTTTGATGATACACGCTCTGTAATATTAAAAATAAAATAGCAAATCAGGTGACATCATATCTTACTAATTCTTTGTTGTATATGAATTCTCTCATTATATTCAAAGTCCCAATATAATTATAAAGAAATCTAATAACATTTCTAAGGTTTTTTTATGTTTGAGATCTTTACGATATCCTCCAACATTAAATCAATATAATATGCCACACATGGAGTTCAATATAAGTGTTATCTTTTTGTTTCAAACAATTTACCTAGGACAAAAGATGACAAAAATGATAAGATTTAAGAGTTTAACACATTTAACTAAAGATAAAATAATTAAAATTTAAAAAAAAAATTAAAAGATGAATATTACCAGCTAATACATAATTGCTTCCATTGTCGGTTATGATTTAAATGACATTTTATTCTCCAATTTTTTCCACAAACTTGTCAAGTAAATCATATGTCTTGTCTCCAGATTTTACAATAGGTGAAGCATCTATTAACTTCACAAACATAGTCTCTGAAGAATAGTTAACCATAAAATTAATTATACTCTTACGTCTCCTATCAATCTAAACATCTGACATAATAGAGCAACTATGTGTTACCCATGATTCTTTATGACCATTTAGCAAGTCATTTGTATAATTCAACTCTTTTTACAATAATAGAACTCGCATCTCATAATAACTTAAATGTTATAATCCTGCACCATATCTTCCACTAGCTTCAATCATTTCCTTAAAACTGTTTAAATGAGTCATACTAAGGGGAAGACCAGCCTAATAGATGAAGTAAGCAATATGCTGAATTGTTCTTCCTCTTATTTCTTTATCACAAGCATCACTTATATTTATTTGTCTAAATTTTGAGCCTCATGCTTGCCCTTGTTGCTTCTGTGATCCTTAAAACATATATAGATCCATCGGTCCTTTTTTACCCTTCTTAGTACTCATAACTTCTTTTCTTTTTTTGTCATATACTTTTTTCTCACTTGCGTTAATACTCATAGAATAATCTTCTTCTTCATCCCTGAGATGTTCAACATTATTTTCTAGTAAATTCTCATTCATTCTTTTGCATCTTCTTTTCATTCATATAACTCAGCAACTCTTCTTTTACCTTAAGTGGACACTTTTTGCAAACTGTTGCATTCTTCAAGTTTTCTACTAGATGCTGTTTTGCATGAAAAATATCACCTCTAGTAATCTTATCGCAGAACATGCAAGTCATTGTATTAGGATCTTTTGGATCTTTTAGATAATTATACTTCTATGCAGGATCTTTTTTTGATGCCATTAGAGAATATATTGAGTTGCTCTGTACACTTGTCATTTATCCTGAAATCCAACAATAATTTTAAATAAATAAATATTAAAATTAAAATAATATATTATTAATCTAATAAATATAAATACTAGTACTAGTATACAATTAGCATTATACTGTTAATATATTGTTAACAACATACTGTCGAAAGAGAAGAGTGTGAGTAAGGGAAGATCGAGGCTGTTGATCGATAAAAGTAGCGGCGGTAGCAGTAGTGAGAGCAGTAAGTAGCAACAGCGGGAGCTGCGATAGTGGTAGTGGCAACGTCAGCAACAGTAGCGGGAGTGACGAGCGACGATAGTGGCAGCGGTAGCAGCGAGCAGCGACAGCGATAGCAGGAGTAGGAGCAGTAAGCGACGACAAGGGCAGCGGCAGTAATGAGTAGCCGCAGCGGGAGCAGCGATAGTGGTAGTGGCAACGGGAATGGGAGTGGCAAGTGGCAACAATGGCAGCGACAGTAGTGAGCAGTAGGAGCAGGAGCAGTAACGATAGTGGCAGTGGTAGTGGGAGAAAGAGTGACGAGTAAGGTTAAGGTTAGGGAAGTCGCGAGAGGAAGGATATTGGTGGTTTAGTTGATTCGATTGAACCAACTCAAGCACTAGAGATCGAACCAAACTTAAAACATTGGTTCGATCGCCTGGTTTAACCCGGGCACTCGCTCGAAGCACCCAACACCTAGGCTCGGGCAAGCGCCCAAGCAACGCCTCTTTCAAGTGTACCACCTGGAAACAAAGCGAGGCGCTCAGGCCTCACCTCACTTGAGCGCCTAGGCGAGCGCTTGAGCGCCTATTAAAATCACTGAATCAAATTATCTTTTCTAATCGAAGTTAGTCCTGCATCACTCAAAACATAGATTAGATCGTAAACTTATTAATTAATTTCATCATCAAAATCCGAGATTCAACTGTATCATGAACCATCCTACATTCCATGAGCGGATCAATCAATGAACTCATTCTCTAATAAGCACCTTCATTATAGCCCTAGTGTCCCTACACAAGCAACTATAAGACTAGCTACCTCCATCATATGGATGGGTATACAGCACACCAGTCTGTCCGGTTATCTCGATATTCCTCTCGAGTAACATATGACCAGGATTATTTATGGTCTATGTTTAAAGGTGAATCAATCTCATTATCGTGATCTCATCATGATCCGATTCTCATTGCACAGATCCATGGACATCACGAGATATATATGCAACAAGCAATATAAAGTAAGAAAATATCATAATAATAATGAGCAAAAAGACTGTGTTTCATGTCACACGTGTCATCACTCACGTGATCAGCATACAAGACACCTATGACTAGCAATATCTACCCGTGTGGGGATACTAAGGATATAGTATAAGTGCTCATTAGAGAATGAGTTCATTGATTGATCCGCTCATCGAATGCTAGGTGGTTGATGATACCTCATTGTCAAAGGGCAATTCTGTCGTCCTGGTGTTGTATATATTCCTTAGACTTGAGACAATAAGGATGTCTAACATGAGTACTCTAGTATTTGATACCAGATGTATAGGTCTAGAAATTTCATATCTAATACAACCGGTTATCAGGAGTGGCAGCCAACCTTACGAGGGCTATTGAGTGTCAATAGAGGATCATCCACTCTTGGTATCATGAGAGGAATATCTCATTTATCCTCACTCGGATAAATCCCAAGCCAAGGTCATTCAGATTGAGAGAGAAAGAGTTCTCTAGGAGAATCCGATTAGAGAGAGATTCGAATAGAAGTCGTATGGGCCTAATAGCACAATTCTCGGTATATGGTCTCTGAGATATTAGATAGATGAGGACTATAAATATATGGTAATTAAAGACAGTTAGGTCCAAATAATTAGATTCCCTTATATCATCTAGGGGCTATGGTATAGTGGCCTACTACATCCGCAGTTGATGAGTCGAGTGAATTATTATGGAGATAATAATTCACTAAGTTAGAAAGAGTTCTAAGAGGTATAACTCACGGTCAGCTCAATATTGAGCCTAGAGGGTCACACACATATGATTGGTGTTGCGACGAGTAGAGATTCAGATATTAGATATTCGTCGGTGTCCTTATCTTATTTTATATATCTAATAAGCCCCTGAATTATTAGATCCTATAGATAAAATTCAATAAGTGCGAATGAGAGATTATTGAGTAGAGACTCACAAATCCAAGAGACTTGGATAGTTAGATAGAGATCCAATACCTAATAGAGTACGACCCATTATGATTAAGTTGACAGATGATCTCTATAAATAGGAGAGAACCAAAGAGCCATAAGTTAGGCCTTTTTTGCTACCACCTTCTATTCTCATCTCCTTAGCCAACAGCTTCTATTTGGGGTGTATGAGATTTGGGTAGTGATTTGAGGAGTGTCTTCGCAGCCCTTATCATGTGGATCACTACTAGAGAGGAAGACAGTTGACCTCATTCATCATCTCCCACATATCTGTAAGATTTCAAGGTTACACGATCTCTCTAGGTAACACAACTATCTTACATATTATTTTAGTTTCGTAAGTTTTTATGCATCAATTTTCACACGACAATGATACCTTTTTGTGAAAATATAATATTTTTCTTTTTGTTCTTCTGCTCATATGTGACATCACCCCTAAATTTCCCTCCAAATGCAACTCTATAGCATCGTGACACTTCTCCGAATCCACCTCTATTTTAATTGATGCTTAGTTTTGGATAGCTGAGTCCCTTTGGACTTATCGTTGCTTCTCTGCTCCTTTCAACCACTTGTTTCAACACATCTGTGTTCTCTGAGCAATTCTTTTTTGTCGATAGAAAGATAGATTGCAACTCTCATACATAACCTCCACCATCATTTTGCAAGGCTAATGTTGATTCTATTCTTCTTTGCTTTTTTGATAATAACATTCACTTACTCGACTTTGCCTTTGACTTGTCGAGCTCCCTTAAGTAAATAGAAGCTCTGGAGCAGCCCAACTCTCTAGCTACTCTGATTATACCTTCGTATGATTAAGTCTCCCCCTCCCCTATGGGGACTCCCTAATACTTGCATTTAAAATTCCCTCTCGGTGGTACACAGCCCCTATATGTTGATGATTAAGGCTTTCATCTAATGTAAAATTCAATACACACATGGAAGACCGACCTCTATAGTATCATTCTAACCTTTATACATAATACGTTTTTCCTAGCTCACTTGTCCTCATGGCGCCTCTCGCACGAAGGGATAATCATTCCTCTGAATGTTAATCTCGGATGCTCGCTCTTCCAAGTGACTCCTTTCCCTACATCTCTATGCCCGATCATGTGTGCTGCCCTCAACATTGCCTCGTTAGATCCCCACGTTTACATATCAAATGTTTTCTGAGTGTAGTTGTCCAGCTTTAATATCATATTTCACATATTTAGTTGGTTTTACCTAAGTCGTAGGGCACCTTTGCATGTCCATTCATAAAATGTCAACATCCTTGAAACCTATTATGATCCCTTAAAGACTTACAAAGGAGAGACTGGTTAAAAAAAGTGTTTATAACTCCGGATTCACAAGTAATCAATTTAGCAAACACTTGATAAGTAATATAAATTATAAATATAGACTTTGCAAGCTTTAAGTCCAAGGTGATCCACCGTGATAAAAAATCTCCAGTATCTACATGATATTACTATGGAACAAAACGAAAATCACTCTAAACACTAACCTAAAAGCTCATATAGTTATGTATCACCCAAATAGTTCATTAATGTTGTGCTAATTTACACTCTATGAAACTAAATGACTGTTTAGAAGATTTATTTTTCCATAATTTTACTTTTGTACGATGACTAGATATAATTTATGTTTATAAACCTGAAATTATCATAAACAAATGATAAAAAACCCTGTCTATACTTTTACATCACCACCCAAACCATTTGGTGTGATCAAGATGGAGGACGGTCATCAAATGAAGATCATATGATTGATTGTAATATATGGTCATGTTCTTATTTTCAAGAAGTTCGAAATAACATTTTTTACCCCTATGAATTTAATATAAACACACATGGATCCCACTAATACACTAAAATCCTCATGCATAAGTCGAAACCTCGAATAACACAAACGAAGATATTCTAAAAATTAGATCATTGAAGAGGGTAGAAATCCATAGAGAAATCATCTAAATTTATGAATATAAAACTATTAGAATTTCAACATCATATTACTAACATTCAAGCTACAATTGCATGCTTACAAATAAAACAAAATTCATATTAGAAAAACTCTATCCTTCAGTTTTAATGAAGCAGCAGAAAATTAAAAAAAAGTGTGACCAAAGAATCTTGAAATCTGTGGTTGCATTATTTCATGACGAACTCAGACAAAATCCAGTGTGTATCTCCACAAATGACCACACAGTCACACTAACAGGTGCAAACCAACCTGTCAAAATCTTAATCTTGTCAACCTTCAAGGGCAAACATACCAAGTAAATACAACAAACATAATGAGTCAAAAAGCATTGAATACAGCAACCAGCACACATTGTGCAGGCACTCCACCACCACCACCATCACAATTCTCTCGAGTGACTTTGAAACTAATCTAAACTCTCAAAGCAACCTAATGATATGCTTTTAAATAACTTCATATAAGAAACTCAGTGAAAACTCCTCCCGATCAGGGCTCATCATGCTCACACATTTGCATGGTCTGAAACTGCATAGTAATGGGGCAATTGTGCATGTTGATTCACTTCCAAGCAGTCTCATCATTAGTTCTTCATGATATCACATCTGGAGCTGAAGCATGTCTACAGATTCGAGCAGGAATTTCCATCAAAATGACTATTTGTTAGGACATTCTGAAGCGCGATGACCAGATCTACCACAATTAAAGCATGCACCTCCGAAGCCTCTGTTGACATCATAGAAGTGCAATCTCAGAAAATTTCACAAATAACCATGACTATCAAACAGATAGATATAGATTCCTTATTTTGGAGAACAAACACTGGAATGCTGCTTTCACAGTATCTAAGCAGCAGAAGAAATTCATGAATGATAAATCATTTTACGAGATTTACATGTTTCAGACCAGTAGGCCAAGTGTACTAAGCAAACACTATACTGGCAGTTCGATGATACAAATCATCTACCAGGTTGATATTTCTAAAGTGAAAATTAGGTAGTTTACAATTGGTTGCTTCAGTGGCTTTGGTTCATGAAAGCATAAAGACATAAAAACTTAGGAGAAAATTAGGAAATAATTAACTAAGAATGAAGAAATATAGTTCCATTAACTTTACATGTATTTGGCTTGTAAAAACCAGTTATAAACTACACAGGTTTATCAAGGGAACTGATGAGAATCTGTTATATCAAGTATACATGGTTCTCGTGGAGGAAGCTAGAGATAAACCTATTAACTGCAGAAATCCTTCAAAAAGAGAAATTTACCTATTTTGTTATGGCACTGAAAGCACACGTATAACAAGGGGTTACACCAACATTTGTATGAGCAAGTTAGCCATCAGTAATCATAAAAATTTTGGCATACAAATGTTAAACTAAAAAATGCTTATATAAAAAATGAATTCTGAAGCCAACAGTTAGGAACAATCACGGATTTGCATGTGAAGAAAATTGCATATCCTAGCTCAGACCATATTTTGGACAAACATTGCCAAAAAAAGCATCTCTTTGAAAGTTTTTGCAATTATCTATAGTGCATCAACAATAATCTATCAATAAAGATCTTCCAGCTATCATAGTGGATCAGTGATACCTTTCCCGGTTACCATACGAGGATGACTGGCGGGATCTCCTACCACTGATTAGCCAGTCATCCTCACTCCCTCTGGGTGACTTAGACCAGCTGTTATCAGTTCTGTAGGCCCGGCCACCACGTCGAAAGCCCTCATCACTGTCAGAGTCCCTGCCACCCCAATTTCTGGAAACCCTCTGACTTCGTTCCCAAGAACCACCACCTCTGGAACCCCGGTCCCGGTTTGAAAACCGGCCGTAATTGTCAACAGGAGGACCATCGTCTTGCAGTGTAGGAAGCTAAAAAAGTACAACAGCAAAAGCATGCAAAAAGTGTTATATAATCATTTAAATAAAAATGTGTTGATTCAATCAATGACTACAATCAGACATGTCAAGAAAAAGCCAAGAGCAAATGATATATATCAAGTATTAGAAGAAAAAAAATCTTAAACATGACAATAACACAAGCACCAAATTTCACCGGTTCAGACCAACCAAATAGAACTTATTACCTTACTCAATGTCTACAAATACAGAAACCAGACTTCTCAGTAGCAGCACAGCTGCACAGAGGAAGCTGGGAATACCACAAGACAACAAGCAGATATAATCTTCATATGAACCAAAAGGTAATCCAGAATCCAACTTTTATTGGCTTCTTAGTTATTCCATAAATATTATATTCCCAAAATATAGTATGCAGGTAAAAACAGATTTTAATCTAGTTCCACCAAACATGGAGCAGCCACCATTCTAAAAGTTGAATTTCAAAATGTAGAAAAAGCAATCAGAAAGGAATAAGTGCTAGAGGACCACCTTGGTGATCTTTGATATAGAATTTCCTGGAGGCAATTGCTTATTCAGTAGCTCTTTGGCAATGTCTTCAGGTAGATCAAAAACTGCACCTTGAACCTGAAAAAATCAGCAATATTGAAGATTACATAGATGTTGTAATCACAAACAGTGTTTGAAATATTTGTAAACTGCTAACTTTTACAATATACATTCTCAAACAATCTCAATGCCTATTATGTACATTCAAGGCATTATGAAACTTGAGTTCAAAAAGAGATACAAAATAGCTTTGAAATTTTGTTATATACATGCAAAACTTGAAAGACCATTTCCTCACATGTTAGCTTCTACACATGTATTTCCATTCAATCTGACATGGAACCATTTATTTTATCAAACAAAACTGGTCCTGAGCCTTTTACACTGTTCTATTGTCATCAATTCCTTCAATGAAGTATAAAAGCAAGAAACTAACTGTCCATATGAACATTTTGAATTTCCTAATAAGCTTGAAAAAATGTTACTGAAATAAAGTTTAAGCTTGCATTTC
This sequence comes from Musa balbisiana, assembly GCA_004837865.1. Classification (NCBI taxonomy): domain Eukaryota; kingdom Viridiplantae; phylum Streptophyta; class Magnoliopsida; order Zingiberales; family Musaceae; genus Musa; species Musa balbisiana. The sequence goes on from CM017198.1 coordinate 18,430,064, forward strand.
AGTCCCTTAACCTTCATCAACACTCAACAGAACAGAGAGATAATCAGCCAACCGGTCATGAAGTAGGAAAATTGACTTATTAACCAGAAACATACAATATATGACCAAGAAACTACATGAAAATGATATGTAGAGTAAATAAAAAGCACAATTGAGTAAAACATATGCAGAAGATATATCACAATTGATGTGATACAGTGAACCTTGGCCAAGAAAATTCAACTTCTCAATGAACAATCTTAAATTAAAAATACAAGAGACAAAGAACTATAAGAAATGTATTTGGAAGAAAAATAACTACATAAATGCTCTTGAAGAATACAAACCCTTTCATCTGCAATCATATATATTTTGCCCACTTCATCAGCAGCAGCAGGAAAAACATCAGAAAGAAACCCAGTAACAGATCTTGCAGAAAAGAACCCTCTCGTGTGTCCTGATTCACGTGTTAATTGTAATGTGACCCATCCCTACACGAGGCACAAAGTCAAGTTCAAAATATATCTGAGAAGCATGCTAACAGAAACTAAAGAAGAGGACAGGTTTCTAAAGACTTGAGGAACTTATGCAAATATGCCGGCTGGTTTGCCCACAGAGTAAAAATTTACCCATCATTGTCTATTCATTTAGTACATACAAGTTAAGCAGGAACAAGGCAAATCACATTCGATGCAAACAGATCAGGTCTGGTCTCTCTTTCTTAAACTAGCACTAATAATCATATATTCTCGAATATTCTATTGTAACATGCAGTAATTGTGATCCAAATATACTAAATAAGCCTCCACATTTTTTCACCTGCTCATGACTGATAAGAGAATGAGACGAAGGAGGTTGAGAAAATCCACTTAAATGTGCCAATGCCGCAGCCAGGGCTTGTGTTCCTAGTTCATCAGTCAATCTTTGAGCAGCTGGGAGGAAATACTGTATCGACTCAGAGTGAACACCCTGCAAAGTAGCAACTACTTGCTCTGCTGATGATTCCAGTACCTCTTGCATCGCTGGGGGGCTTGTAAACTCAAACCTGCATCCTACATCACGTTCAAGAGATTTAACTGTTCTCCTCTGGCTGCTAGTGAACATCAAGATGGCAGTGCCCTCTTTTCCAGCACGTCCAGTACGACCAGAACGATGAACAAAAGTTTCTGGATCATTTGGCAGTTCATAATGAATAATCTGAAAAAAAAACGGAGCAAATATGTAAAGCATCTGACAACTTGCTGAAGAGTATTAACCGATTTTAAATTATACAAAAATGACTACTCACAAGGAACTTGCATTTGAAAGTAGGAAACAGCAAAAATACCATAAAATATTAATTAATACTGGAAACTAATGTACACACATAAGCAATCATAATAAAAGTACCAGATCAACATTAGGTATATCAAGTCCACGAGCAGCAACATCAGTTGCAACAAGAACAGTAAATTTCCCTTGACGAAAACCATTCAAGGTTCTTTCTCGCTGATGTTGAGATATATCCCCATGTAGTGCCTCAGATGCTATACTGTTAGTTAAGGCCATCGATACTTCATCGGCATCCCGCTTTGTCTGAGTGAAAACAATGGTCTTCCCACCCTTAGCATATACCTGCAAATAAAAAGTGCATGAATGATATACTCAGCCACAAACACAACTGAATGGTTCTGTTACAAGAAAGATGTGCCTCTTAACAGCAGATAAATGTCAAAAAAAGAACCATAATAGCTGCAAGAAGAGGACCAATTTATAAACAAGTTATTTAAAAACAAACAGAGGCAGATTAAATGGGGGCCATCTGAAATCGCACGTGCATCCACACACCAGCATAGATCAGTAGTTCATACGTTATTGTGTTGGAAAATCATTCCACAAAATTTCCATATTGCATTCATTGAAGGAGACCTATATTCAAATCATAATAGCCATTATAAATGAATTGGCATGCAAAAGAGACCTTATCCAGACAAATCAATAAAAATTTATGCAATGACTCCATCCCTTTAGATGTCCCCAAAAGGTGTATTGTGTTAGTCACTTGAGTCCCAGGATAGGCAACTTATGTTGTCTACAAAAGTTGAGCTTGCGAAGCAAGAAGGGCAAAACATAATTGAGAAAATGATCACTCTTCAAAGTAAATGTCATCCATACCATGATTAGGTCACTAAGGATTGTACGCTTTGAAGTTGAAGTTGTTGGTATGGCATAAAGTTTAATTCCTTCTGCTAGCTTCTCATCTTGGTCACCAACCTAGATCAAAAACAAACTTAAAAAAGATTATTTACATGAGGCATAATCATTGTGAAAAAATAATAAAAGCAACTTGTAAATTGATGCATAATTGCATACTGCACAGTTTCACAAGTCTAAAACATACATAAAAATGTCTGCAACTTCATATTTTACAATTACATTATAACTACAGCAGAATATTACAACTATCGTTAATCGTATAAGAATAGAATAGACACATTATATATCAATTGATAGGAAGATTATTTTACAATAATTTAAAACCTTAAAACATCTTTAGAATCATCAATAGCCAATCGTTTGTTCATCAGCATATATTTGCAATTAAGTCTCCATCATGTTATAAGAACAAGTTCATCCAAGAATCTCAGGTATTGGAAGTACAGTTCCATGAAATATGGCACATATGATGCATGGCTTAAATTGGTAAGAGCCAAGTGTGTCTTGAATCAAGCAGCCAAAATGCAACCACAAGGCATGCTAGTGAAACTAAAATTCTCAGTTCCACTTATTGTCAAGTAGATGACTGAGTTCATAACCAATTGCAAGATGGCTTTTAGAATTATATAGTTGAGACTGCACAAGTAATCTAAAATGATGTTCCTGAAGAACAATAGGAGAGAGCCACTAAGGTCAATCTCTTTGCAGAAGCCATGCGGTTGCTCATATCAAAATTAATTGCAGACTGAGAAAAATCTCATTATGATTAATAGTTAACAAACAAATATAATGGTAACTGTCATCAGCTTCATGTTATGTTTGATCCATGTCATGGAACTTATAAAACAATTAATAACTAACCATAAACAATCTCAAATGTGTCTACTGTGATTGTTCTCTGGGTGTTATGCCTGTACCAGACACAATTGTATTACCTTTTCTTTGTGCATTTGAGGTATGAAGCAAATCAGCAGAAATCATTTTCAATCATGAAGGAACCCAGTAGGGTAATAAAAATCAAAAACCAACATGGACATACCAAGTCAACTGTGAGAGGATCATTTAGGTATCTCCTAGCCAACTTCTTCACCCAATCAGGCATAGTTGCAGAAAATAGCATACTTTGACGTTTTGATGGCAGCTTTTCCAATATCAATTCTACATCTTCTTCAAACCCAACAGCGAGCATCCGATCAGCTTCATCAAGAACCAAATACTCGACCTCTCCAAGCCGAAGGCTATTGTCATTAATGAGGTCGATTATTCGACCTGGAGTTCCCACGACCACATCAACACCACGAGAAAGTGCACTCTTCTGAACGTTGTAAGAAACTCCTCCATAAACACATACGGTGCTAAGATAAGGTGCTGACTCATCAATTTCCTTCTCGACTTGCTTCGCCAACTCCCTGGTAGGTGCAAGAACCAGAACCCGAGGAAGACGTCCTGATTGCCTGAATAAAGAAGTGAAAATGCATACTGAATACAGAGAGAAAGCCATACAAGGTTACAAGGTAACAATGATAATGAGATTTTTAGGAGAAAAATTAGAACCTTGACGTCTTCCGCCCCTCGTCGGCCTCGCTAAGTCGTTTAATTATGGGAATTCCGAACGCCAGTGTCTTTCCGGTACCGGTCTTTGCCCGTGCAATAAGGTCTCGGCCTTCAAGAGCAGGAAGCAACACGGCTCTCTAGGAAAATAAAACAATGTGTATTATAATAATGTACCGGTCCGCTATGAAAGCAGCTCGCTTGACGAGAGAGAAAAAGAGGAAGGGCAAGAAGAAGAAAGAAGCGACGATTTTGGCCTCACCTGAATAGGGAAAAGGTGAGTAATCCCTCGCTTCTCGAGGGAACTGACGAGTTGCTGCGGCAAATTCAGGCTAGCAATGTCCAGCTCGTTCTCATCGTGACCGGCAGTGGCAGAGAAAGGCCCCTCTTCCTCCTCCTCGGACTCGTACGCGTCGGCGTCGTAGCCCTCTTCGCCTTCCTCGAGAGACGACTTCGAGAGGCCACGGAAGCCCTGGAACGCCTCCTCGCTAAGGACCGAGTTGGGAGAGGCAACTGCGGAGGGAACAAACATAGGGCAACGAGCCCTCGAGCCCCTGCAGTCGGCGCGGAGGCACAAGGAACCGAAGCGCTTGCTGGCGACCGCGGCGGAGACCTTGAGGAGGCCGCTGCAGGAATGGGGCTTATCGGACAGGCAGGGGAAGACCCTCCGGGCGGAGAGATCCAAGGAAGGAGTCCGGTACAGGGAAGACACGCCAATGGTGGCGGTGGTGGTACTGGTGGCGGCCATCGTCGACGGCTTTGTTTGCTCCGAAGCCGCCTTAGGGTGCGCGACGAGCGAATGAAGACCGACGAAGTAGGAGATAAGTGGGGGAGAGAGAGGGGTTTCGATAAGGCCGCTTGCCCACAACGAATAGCGTTATCAGCGTCCACCTAATCTTTCTCTTTCTTCAATATATCGACGGACGCAGAGAAATTTAACAATGACGTGAGCAGACTCGAGTTCGGCCGCCTGCAGAGAAATTCATAATATGTATACTTAAAATATTTATATAAAAATTTTATAATTTTAAACATAAAAATAAATAATCTTATTTATTCGTAAAATATATGACATCATAAACGTAAAAGTGATAGGTAAACAGATAATTTTAATATTTTTTTATTATATGGGATGTTAAAATTTTTTTTTATCGATAAAATTATTGAAAACGAAAAGAAGATTGAAATTATCTCTTTCTCCATCACTTTTACATGTGATGTCATGTTATTATGTTTTTTATGAATATAATTAATAATTTTAAAATAAATAAGATTATTTATTAAAAAAGTTTTATCATAATAAATGAGATTATTTATTGAAATTATTTTTTTATTATAAAAATGTTTGAAACGAAAAAATATTAAAATTATCTCTTCGTCTATCACTTTCATATCGATCTAACATAGTAATGTGTTATATTTTTCATCAATGTAATTGATGATGTTAAGATAAATCTCTTACGTATGGACTGGGATATTAATTGAGTCCATATACAAGAAATAATATGTAACTAATTCCTCAATGATGTATATTTTATTATTAATCATATTTATTTCAATTAATATGGCTCGGAAATAGATTCATTCTTGCAAAGCTTTTTCATTTTTACAAAAATTCCGTACATGGGCTTATTTCTTTTTAGTATAATCATATGAAACTATAAGAATGTCACAAGAATATAGAGAAAAGAGTTCAGTAAGATACAAAATAGCATCTTAGCATTTCATTTCGTAGTTTTGATGCATTTACTATTAATTCTCTAACTCGCAAGAATAATATGGATTAATGAGTGTTATAAATAAGCTAAACATATTTAAATTGACAGGATACTTTAGCAGGTACTGATGACATGTGATGATATTTGGATTTATTCGATATATTTAAGTCGGATTAAATATTGTTCAATCGGATTTGAAATTAGTGTTTGGGTTCAATAGATTGGGACATTTGAGGAGATTTATGAGCCAGGATAGATGGAGAGGATTTGCATGCGAGGAATCATTCGACACAAACTAATCTTTGCCAAGAAATTAGCAACTCTCGGTCGATGAAATGCTTTTGTTGCAGGGTAACCCCGACTCGATTCATTCGCATCAAATGCTTCTGTTGTTGCCAGCTAAAGTGATGCTCAAATGCTGTTCTTGCTCGATCAAAAGGTAATAACCAGGCGATTCTTATTCCCACCAACTTGAGTCTTTTGATGCCGTTTGAGTTTGATGGGCACTATGTTGCTTGCTTGCTTGGTGTTTGTGTGAATGCCTACAAGACATGCTTGTCAGCAGCACAGCATTTAGCTGGTGATGGGTGGATAACTTGGAATTCGGGAGAGGGGTTCGTTTCTCTTGTCCAAGATGTTCACTTTTATCTGCTGTTGCATATTCTAAGGATTGGAAGGGCATTGGTGCATTTCTTTTTTTCTTAGTCGTATGGAATCTGGTGGAATTAGGATTCGTGTGAGTGGGGCACAACAACTGTTTGATAAAATGTTTAAAGAAGTGTGATGATTCATATACCATGCAAATGTTAAGATTTGAAATTTTATCATGTATTTGGACAAACGACTATTCGCACATAATATACAGGTTGAATCTTAATATAGATAACTAAAGCTCCACTTAGTATCGGAATTTCATGGGGTTTTTCTACAAATTCTGCAATTTTAGTCTAAGAACTTCCTCTCAGAACCTTTTACCAAAAATTAGAATCATGCAAATTCCACCCTCATTCAATTCCTAGCAACTGTTTCTTATGGGAATATCATAGGCTTTCGAGTCAAATACCCTCAAGATTCCCTCTTTTAAATCCCACCATCCAAATCTTATACTCCAGTTCCAAAAGTCTTCATGAAAATTTCAAATCCTAGGTCTTTCGTACGTCCATGCTTAAGATAACCCAATTAAGTACATAATTTAATTATTACTTGACATAATAAAAAAATCTAACTCAAAATTTTTGTCCCTAATTATTTTCTGAGAAATCCTGGGATTTCCAGTCCCTCGAGGATCATTCTACATGTGTGGTAGATTTCAATTCTTAAATGAACTTCTATGTCATCAGATGAAGAATTTAATCTTCTCTTGTTCTTGAATTAGTTACTATGTTGTAGTACTCAAAGATGCCTTATCATATCATATGTTGGTATATGAGGAGAAGAAGAAGCTTACCATGGTTACCATAATACATTGAACCACTTGAAATATAAGTATATAACAATGTTTAGTTTTGCCGCAAAGTGTTTGATTCTTTGTTGCCTCTTGCTGAACTTTGCCTTTTGGATTTCGGTGAAATTTTCTTGATATTCTGACAAATTACACTTGCTTTGTATTTCTAACCCCAATTTCTCAAAATTTATAGGTCCATCTTTTGGCTCACCACATGAGGGAAAGGATTCATATTTTATTTTTCAGTTCATTTGTGATGACTCAGCTTATTTCAGTTTCCTTTTTCATCTCTGTCCATTTCCTTTCTGAAGATGTGGTTGTTCTCTTATTTTAGTGTTGTTAATCACAATCTTTTTCGATGAAGCAATGGTGGCTATCTTAATTACAAAGGAAATATTTGTTTGGTTATACAAAATTCGGGAATGGTATATTTTTCCACCAAGCAATTATGAAAAACATTTGAATAGTTTCCCATTCGATGTATAACTAAACAAGTTATCTAATGTGAATATGATAATTCCAGATTTTGATGCACCTGTGGTAGACAAAGAACAGGCAAAGCAATTATTGTACCTGTAAACCCTCTTCTCTACTATTCCCCTTTTTCAAACAATCTTCTCCACTATTTTACATCTAAAAGTTAAAACTAATATATATATATATATATATATATATATATAATCTGAGGTATCAGTTCTACTAATTCTCTTCAAACAAGAAATATTTATTTCTGAATAACCTGTGATCCTTGACCTCTTCTTATATTTACAGTGTTTTTGCCCCTCTAGCTGAAAAACCTGATTCTATACCTCGCTGGCAAGAGAGACTGCATTTGGAGTCGTCACGAGAATGGTAATTCCTTTCCTTTCTCCATTGATCTTTGCTCTTGGTCATTTTACGGTGGCATAATTAGATGAGCTGCAGTGCTTGGGATAAGCTGTTTTTATCGTGCAGAAGCATTTAGTACATATTCTTAGTCTTAAGAAAAATGATTCTTTGTTTTCAGATTTCCTGAATGCTTATTATATGTGCAACACACGGATCTATATGCAGTTTTAATGAGCTTTGTCATTTATATTACAATCTCATGTTCTGTAAGAGAAACTATTTGTAGATTCATTTTACATTGTTTTATCTTGGAATTATAAGCTTCAAAATCAGTGTCGTAGACTTTCAGTATGGTAAAATAGATGTGTTATGGAAAAAAAAATTATGTGACAAATGTGTCGACATCATGTACCTAACATGTTAGCCCTGTGAGGTCAACACCTAGGCTCCATGTGACTGACATGGTGGAACTGCTTGGTCAATATAGTATTCGATTGATGCCACATGTCATAAGGCTATGTAATCCCAGACATGATGTAAGATAGTGATGGTTAGAATCAACACCCCCCACGATCTCACGGACCGTTGAATATACGGCTTGAAGCGTCCACTATAAAAGGGGATTCATAAGTATGTCACAAAACACTTTGAACATATACATTTGACTTATCCGATTTGTACTAACTTTGGAGGGGTATTATCGAAAATGTCCCGAGGTAGTTTTTGTAGGGATTAGAAGATTAAGAGAGAAGTTCAGCCTGAGACAAACTGGAACATAGGACTAGGTTAGATCCGAATTGGTTTCCACATTGAACAATCAGAAAATGATAAATTTGATGAACAAATGACACATTGTTAGATCGTTCTAATCTTGTGATAGATCTGTTTGACTGATTGTTATAATATATATATATATATATATATATATATATATATATATATATATATATATAATTGTTAGATTAGGATTTCCTATGTGTGGCTTGTCAAGCAAAGTAACTGTCAGGAAGATATATCCTGGAATAGACCATAAGTGCAAGTGATGGAAGTCTCAGGAACCCTAGATAAGGATGTCCACAGTCCAAGTGGTGCTTGAGTCAAGTTGACTTTGGTAGCTTTAGATTTGCTAGAGTCGGATATACTTTGAGTCGATAAGGATTGGTTGTCAGGTTGACTTGGCACTGATTAGATTAACTACAAACTAAGGCATCTTTTAATACAAAGATACAGTGGGCTGCTTCAATCCTCCTTGTCGATGGATTTTGACTCTGGTATACTGTTTAGACTGCACAACTATTAGTCTCAAATCAGTGTTTGAGACTGATTTATTAGTATTATTCTTTGAGATATGAGTATGTTATGAAATCAGTGGGTTATGCCTTCCTACCTGCCTGAGGATAGACATAGTTATCATTTTTATATTAGTTTTACGACGCTGGTTTGACCAAATGTTATGTGCTTCATGCACAATGTGGATATATATACGGATGGGAAACTTCAACCTGTGCTCACAGGTGTGTTTGTTTGTGGCCGAAGAGAAACTAGTAGTAGGCAGAGATGGGTTCTCTCATGGCAGGATGGTCGTCACCCGTTTTGGATCCGGAAACAGGTACTGATCTTGGTCATTCATTAAGCTTCTATCTTAGTTTAGCTCTCATCTCGACTTGATGGATTACTGAGTGCAAGTCCTTGTGTGTACAGTTCGACACAGGAGGAACAGATCACTGACGAAAGAAGAGATCGAGATCTACCGGAGTTCTCACGGGCGAGTCGAAGGAGAAAAAGGCCCGTACGAGTCGCGATCAGCTCCGACTTCTCCAAAAAGGCATCAGGTTCGTTCCTTGGCCCCCCATCTCCATCATCTCTTCTTTGCTGTCGTCCTTCTTGATCGAACAGTACGGTAACGTGGTTTGATGAGTTCAGGAGACGGATGAGTTAGAACTGAGGAGGTCTCTGTTGTGGCACAAACTCCAGAACACCGAGCCCGCGGCGGAGCCGCTGCCGGACAATCCCACCAACACCGGCGACTGGTACGCCCGCCTTCTTCTTGGTTTGCTGCCATGCTAAGGTGTACTTTGCACAGCAGTTGTAATTCCCGGTGATTGGTACGCAGGTGGACAAGGAGCAATTGGGCCTTCCTGAACGAGCCGCCGCGCGAGGAGGCGGACGTCGCGGCGCACAAGTACACGGCTCAGTTCCATGTCGCCGAGCTCGCCACCAAGAAAGCCCGTGCTTAGCTCCTATTCCGGACGACATGATCTTCCATTCGAGTTCGGATGTCGAGATGGTCGGAGAAATGACAGAACAAGCTTATTTGTGTGTGTATATATATTATATATATTGCATCGACCAATTGGTCTTATCGATGTATATATATATTGATATAATTATATATTTATGTGTGTGTAAGGGAGAGAGAATTTAAATATTGTTTGATTTATTTTCTTAGTTGAGATTTGAAAATCAAATATTATTTTAGTGTACCTGAAAATCATATTCAAAGACTTAAAAAAGTATAATCATTTTGTTTATCATTATTTCTTTTGATATACATAATATATTTTTGTCTATCTTAATGATCGATCAGTTATTGTCTGATTAATTATAATCCAATTCAAATGATAAAAACAATAAATTTATAACAAAAATCAAATAGGATAAATTGAAATAATTTGAAGTAACAAATAGAAGTTCAAAACATGAAAAGTTAGGTCTTTTATGCCAAATCTAATTATATATATATATATATATATATATATATATATATATATAATATTCTAAAGCAGTTGTTGATTTCCGTATTTATCTTTTTTCAATTTTAAATCAACGTATAATATTATTATAAATTAAAATTTATATTAATGTCAATCATATTAGATGACTTCTCTATTGACTTCAATTATTTCTTATATACAAAACTATCAATTTCAAACCTATAATCCGAAATGCATTTATTCCTCAAACCATGCAGTAAAACAAAAAGAATGAAAAGGAATCCTAACGTAATATAAATAATAATATTTAACTCTTAGCTGAATTCTTATAAAACTCTTTTTTCTTCTTTTTTCTTTTATCATAGATCAGTTCTCGTTTTCGAATTTTCCACGGAGTGCTCAGCTTTTCTTCATTTATAAAAATGTTCGTTTGGCTCTCTTTTTTGTGTAATAGTCATTTTGAAAATTCACCCTTAATCTTTTATACTATTCACTTAAAATAATTTTTAATGATCAACATAATATATCAAAATCGAGATGAGACCAAAAGGTGATCAGAATTTTGGAATCATCGATTTTGATTTTGTAAAAATAGGAACTGAGACTGAATCAATTACAAGCGATTCCGATTTCTGTTCTAAAATCATCCTATATAAAATACTAACCACTACATCATATAATTTATTTATATTTTTTTTATTTATCCACTTTAAAATCATCGAGCCGGAATCGAATCATATGATCCGGTTTCAATTCGAGTCCAAACCCTGAAATCGTTGACCCGATTCGGTTTTGGATTGGCTACCGTTGAAACGGAACTGTAGTCGCCCGTCATAGGACAACGACCATATACGGAAAAATTCGCCAGAAAGAAGACATCGGAAATGCGATGTAAAAGGATGCTTTTGGTGTACCTCCTACTGGTGCTCCCTGAGCCGTTGAATTTGGTGTCATCGTTTCATCTCATCCATCATCCGCCGCCGAATCCTTGATGATTTGGTTGGAGATGGTGCAGGGGGTCGCCTCACCCACCCACTCACCCACCCAACCTGAGGACACTTCTCTATCTACTCTTCTTCCCCGGTGAATTCGAGGAGGTGGCAACGAAGGAAGCCTTCTTTTTATTTATAGGGTTTCCATCGTTCTACAAAGAGAATAGCGATCCGAAAGAAGGGCCGCGATGGGTGCTATAAGGGCCGCCGCGGCGGACGGGTTGATCACGTTCCTATGGGTCTTCTGCGTCTCTACCGTGCGCGCCGGCACCTCCCTCGTGACGGCCGCCCTCCAGATCCAGGGCGTCGCCTTCTCGCTCTTTGTCACCACTACCCTCATCTTCGCCCTCGTCTTCGTCTTCGGCCTCATCACCGCCGCCATCGGCGGCGCCAGCTTTAATCCCACTGCCACGGCCGCGTTCTATGCTGCCGGATTGGGGTCCGACAACCTCCTCTCCATGGCGCTCCGCTTCCCCGCTCAGGTAGTGTTACATCTTCGTCCTTAACTCGATCGATCATTGGCCGTCCTGCGATTTGTTCCTGACCGCAGGCGGCTGGGGCGGTGGCTGGGGCTTTGGCGATCATGGAAATCATGCCTCCCCAGTACAAGCGCATGCTGGGCGGGCCTTCCTTGAAGGTGGATCTTCACACGGGGGCAGTGGCGGAAGGTGCGCTGACCTTCATCATCACCTTGGCCGTGCTCTGGATCATCATCAGGGGCCCTCGCAGCCCGGTCGTGAAGACGTGGATGATAGCCGTCTCCACGGTTGCGATGGTTGTAGCGGGCGCTGGTTACACTGGACCCGCCATGAATCCAGCTAATGTGAGCTGCCTCCATCTTATTCTCTTCGTTTCTATATATGTTGCCCCATCATTATCATCATCACCACCATCATCAATGCCTACTCATCTCTTGCTTATTGCCGCCCTGGATTATTGCTAGGGGAAGAAAACGCAAGAGACTTCCATGTTTCAATTAGTTAGGAAATACATCAAACATTGAACCTCTTCAATAGAATCCGTTGCAGATATCACAAATCATCGTAAAATCATGTTAGCTTGAGTAATATAGTTTCAATTTTTTTGAAACTGTTTGACACAGTACAAAAGAGACGTCTCTTTGGAACAATTTGGTAAAGTGAACACTTTTTCGGCAAAGAAGGATTCTCATATATAAGATAGATAAGCTTACAGTCGAGATGATTTTTTTTTATATGTTCAAAAATCGAGATATGTGATAGATAGTATAACTATTATTTCTATTTCTTCCTAGTTCACAATTGACTTTTGATTTCTACTGAATTTGACCACCTATTTCTTACTCTTCTAGTTACTGTATTTTCTTACCATGGTCAAGAGAGTCACGATGATTCTGTTAACCTCAAGTGCGAGATCAACTGTTGCAACATCATCAAAGATCATTGTAATGGCCTTAATTTGACGAAAAGTAATATGCCTCCTGGAGGCCTGGGAATGGAATTCATCACCAAATCATAAAGATAAATTTGCAACCTAAGAAGTTTCAACACCAATGAACTACGGCTACATGGTTGTTTGCAACAAAACAAAATTGATGCATCTTTGGTTCGGTTCAGGTGTAGTTTTGAGCTCAATATTTGGTTGCGTAGAGTTCAAGTTTAGACAATGTATTAATATAGACATTTTAGATTTGAGTGGGGGTCATCAATCCATTATGAATTTTTAAAGTGCTAGATGATGTTTATGTGTGAATTCATGGGATTACAGATCTCCTAGAAGTGGATGTTCTGTTCTGCAAATGTAGCTTACTTAGTGCTGTATTTAGTCAGGATTAAACTCCTGATAAGGTCCATAAAGAAAGTGAGTATTGGTTGAAGAAAATAAACATGTAGGAAGAAATATCATAAAGAAATATTTTCATGGCATGTAGTTTTTCATAATTTCCTTTTTTTTTTGCTTTCTTACATTATTTCTTTTCAACCACCCTTTTAACCTTTACCAAAAAGGGTGGTCAAAGGCATGAGACTCCCCTCCATATGGATTATGGTCTAGAGAGGGTCGGGCTGACTCTGAGCAAAGTTAACCCCATCCAATTAGGGAGTTTATTTTCAAGTCTCAAGCCTTGTCTGAGGTAGCAAACAAGCAACTTTACCATAACACCAAGCCTCTTGTGTTATTTATTTTGTCAGTTCTACTATGAGTTCTAAGGAATCATAATGGTTTTTGGCTACCGCTCCATCCCATCTTGTGTTAGATTTGCATTATTTGTTAACTTGTTGTTTTGAATTTATAGCAACCTACTATAGACCTGCAGTTTACCTACCGATTAGTTCTATGATCGATCCAAATTCAGAGTTAAATATTACTGTCCTCCCAGATCATCGAGGGTTATGATCAGAATATAGGAGATAATACTTAAAAGCTATGCTTATTCAAGCTTATGCAATCTCATACTTCTGGAGCATAGTGCTTGTTATGCACATGAATACCAATCCAATTGTATTCATGAATTCCAATCAAGTGGAGAGTGGAGGAAATGGACCTAGATGCTAAATTGAATACCAATTAAGATGTTATGGCTGGTCAGACATTCTTATGTCAGCACAGCAATTGTGGCTGGACATCAGCACTGTGCTTGTACAGTTTTGAAGTAACAAAAAATCATATCCATCAACAGCTTCATTAGCCTTACTATTATGGTTTCAGCAGAAATTCTAAATGAAGCTATTATTTTGTTACTATGATGCTCTGCTGTCGCTGATGCATGTATACAAGTTCACAGGCTTTTCTCTTATGCTTCCCATGGATCTTCCTTTTAATCATTGTCGTGGTTGTAAAAGCCCTTTTGATGTAAAATTAGGATAGTTCACACTTTTTTGTTTTTTTGTAAGAACTAGAATATCTCGATAGCATGTGCGATTTGTCATTCTAATAGACCAACTCAAAAGACAATTGGATTGGTAGTTTATGTCATTATTCCAACTTTATACTACTTGGTGACCTCTCTTTTATCAGCTTTTTTTTTTTTTTCCCATCATCTCATTTGATGTTACAATTTGATATAGATATAGAATCAACGAGGATTCTTGGTAGCTCATGATCCCTCTTTACAGGCTTTTGGCTGGGCATATATCAACAATCGCCATAATACGTGGGAGCAATTTTACGTCTACTGGATATGCCCATTCATCGGCGCTATTGTTGCTGGCTGGTTCTTCAGGATTATCTTCCCGCAGCGTGCAGAGAAGGCTAAAAAAGCTTGAGGGTACCAAATTAAGTGTGAAATTTTTATTTCTGGGATGCTCGCAGTGAAAAAACCTAACTAGATAGACTGGTAAAACTGCAGTATTCATCCATCTCTACAGTTAGATGGCACTTATATAGGCTACTAAAACTATGGATAACCATTTATGTTCTGTCAATGACTTTTGTGTTTTCTCCATCAAAACCTTATAAGTTGTGTGTACGTGTAAGACATTTGATTGTTGTTGTTGTTGTTTTTGTTTGTGGACCTTTGCATGTTCATGATTAAGTTTTAGGATATCGATTATGATATCAAGAATATGTATCGTCGGCCAACTCGAGAAGCAATCATCTTTGCACAAAAGGCTTTTTCACTAGCATCTGATAACATATATGATTTGGTTGATAGAGCACAATACTAGCCCGACGTGGCCATTAGTACAAACAGATGGTCGTCGTTATTAGGAGAAACTCGAGAATTAAAAGCTTCAGTCTGCTTTCCCTAACAGGTGGTCGACGAAAGCGTCCAGGTTCATGGCAGACGACCCCTTCTCTCTCAGTGCCGCATGAGACCTCTCCTTGAGCTCCATCGCCCTTCTCCTCAGCTCCTTGCTCTCCGCCGCGTCCAAGTCCATCAACCTCTGCACCGCCCTCGCCACCTCTTCCCTCACAACCCCATCCTTTTCCTCGTTCCCCAGCCGCAGTCCGATCTTCCAGTCTTCCACGACCAGCTTGCTGTTCGGGTACTGATCCCACATCAGTGGAAATGTCAGCATGGGCACGCCTGCATCAATGGCTTCCAACGTCGAGTTCCAGCCGCAGTGCGTCAAGAAGCCCCCCACGGAAGGATGGCGCAGCATCCTCGGCTGGTCGCACCACGGCACGACCATCCCCTTCTCGCCGATCAGCTCACGGACGGTGTTCGTCGCGTCTCGCACGGCCCAAAGGAAGTGATGCCCACTCATCTGAAGCCCCACGGCAATCTCCTTGATCTCCTCGCCCGAGACGGGGAGGAAGCTGCTCATCGAGACGTACAACACCGAGCTCTTTGGTTGGGAGTCCAACCATTTGCAGCAGGGGGCGGTGGCCGCCTCCTCGTCGTCGGCCGCGTCGGGCACGAAGGGGCCGACCGGGTAGAAGGGGACCGAGAGATTGGCCCTCAGCAGCTTGTCGAAGGCGCGGCGCTCGAGCTGGTCGAAGGAGTTGAAGAGGAGGCACCGAGCGGAGCTGAACCAAGCGATGCCGTCCATGAAGGCCTTGAGCATGCCTTCCCCGGCGGAATGGGTGATGAAGTCGCCGAGGTGCCCGGAGGCTGCTTTCGGTAAGCGGTCGAGAAACCCGTCTCCATTACCTGCTTCAAACGAGTTTTTAGGATCCGTTAGTATAACTCGGATCGGGTTTGGACGAAGGTTTCCGGGTTATCGGGTCTGAGTTTTAGCATTACGTACGAGTCGTGTCGGTGCCGGTTTGGTAGAGCTCCGATGTCTCCGACCGGCCGGCGACGAGGGTTTTGAGCTCTTGGAAGGCCAAGAACACGTTCGCAGCCTGGGGAAAGAACGCCGCCACCGGGACACCCATGCGATGCGCGATCAGCGGCGCCCAGGGCAGCATCGAGTCGGCGATGATGGCGTCCGGGGAAGGGTCGAGCTCTGCGAGAAGGGCGGCCACGGGGCCGCCCATCTCGACGAGCACCGACCGGATGAAGGAGGCGAAGTCCGCCCCGCGGCCCCGCTCCGAGGGGACCACGTCCGGGATGGTGCGGAGGCGGACGGCCGCGGGGAGCGGCCGGGTGAAGGAGTCGGAGAGGAGGGAGAGCCACTCCTCGGTGAGGACGACGGTAACGAGGAGGCCGCGGGCGGCGAGGCGGCGGGCGAGGCGGAGCACGGGGTTGATGTGACCGCGGCCGGGGTAGGGCAGCACCGCCACGTGGCCGTTCACCGCGGAGGGGTGGGCTTCCATGGGGAGGATGCGGCGGCGTACGTGGGGAGGAGAGATCTGAGGGGAGCTGCTCTATTTGAAACAAGGTGGAAGCGATCGGATTTCGACCGTTGAAGTCTTACCCTTTGGTCAGTGGTAAAACAAGTGGTCTAAAGTTGTTGGACATATATATATATATATATATATATATATATATATATATATATATATATATATATATATATATATATATATATATATATATTCAACGTTCAATTCCAATCATCTTTTTAATACTTCTTATTTTCTTGTTGTTAGTCTAATACAATGGGTTTTGGATTTCCTTATGGTTTGTCTATTAGTCGAATACAATGAGCTTTGGATTTTGACAATGGTGTGACTTTTCTCAAGTAAAGGAAATGTGGCATAGGTTTTGTTTTTTTTCTGAAAAATAAAATTATAAGATATTGATTATAATATGTGGCATAGTCTATTAGTGTGTTTTTTGGGCAGGAGGTGTCCACTTCATCGACGACGACCAGTGCATCTCCACGAGCAAACGAGTCGAGTGATGGAAATACCACTCACCTTCCTCGTTTCTCCACCAGTAATTCAAAATATCTACAAGACTCACTTAATTGTTATGGAGGGTGAAGATCGAGAAGCCTAACAACAATAATTCAGAGTCCAACATATATCAGAAAATTGACAGAATATTTATATTTATATAGTTCAGCATTCGCTACCTATGTTTATGAAAAATATTAGATTTTTTATCATATTAAAAAAAATAAATAAATAGAAACTCAAAATCAAGCTCCAAATTGTTATACACCCTCTCTCTCGTATAAAATTTTGAAAAATTTATTTATCAATCATGTCTGTAGAATCCATTAACACTAATCGCCTCTTCCTCCTACTTTTAAGAGACATGGTGTATTTATGATAATAAACATAGTTTACTAAGAATTCACTTTTCAAAAAGTTTGACTATAATTAGGACTCCTTCGAATAGTTTTATTATGATTTCTATAATATTTATCGATCATAATAATATCTATTTTGGTGAGCATTTTTCTTATTTTGTGTGTCATTTAAAAAACCTGTAAACTATGAACTTGAAGAATTCATCATTACCGTACAAACAAAATAGTATATAGTCTAACATTTGATTTTAATAAACTATCAATGTCCTTTGTATCGTCGGAGCTAAATCAGTATCACTACTTAAATCTCTTCATCTATTTGTTTTACTGTTAGATGTATTTTTTTCCCTTTATAATTATTTACATCTTAAAAACCATAAATATGATTAATCATTTTTAATGTCATGAACGAAACTTATTAGTTGTCATCCCTAACATATATCTAGCCTTTTTGAGGTTTTTATTATATTTCCTTTCTTATGGTATGATCATTTTTTCACAATCTTTAGTAACTTTTAAAGGTAATCATCCTTTCATCGATAGTTTATTTTTCGATCTATTTGTTATGAACATAAAATATAATAGTTTATTTCTCTTTCTATATTCATATGAATTTTTTCTATGAATTTTTTTTAACTTTTCTATGTATTCGTTAAACTTATACGAAGTATGGGCTGTAGCAACAATCTCAAATAATTTTGCAAACGCTTGTCCATTGATCATAGGATGTTTTTGATAAATGAACCATATGGTAATCATGACAACATCTTCGTCACTAATGTGCTTGTCCAATCATATGCCCAATTCTAAGGGTAAATCTCCTGTAATCATTTGGAAACTCAATTTGAGATTTTTTTTAAAAATTATATTGACTAAAATACCATCAAATAAATTATTGTGAGGATGAATTTCCTATCTAGGTTTATAGAATGGATAATGGTGTGTGTTTCCTTTCTCAAAATTTTTTTTTTGTCAATGATAAAATGTTTTATTGGCTTCATAGTAGTCGTGGGGTTAGGCAACGGGACCTGATCTTCCCTTACCTATTCTTCAATAGGTAAGATATTATTCTTTAGTATTATAAAAGTCTCTTGTTAGTCAAAAAAAAAAATATATATATATATATATATATATATATATATATATATATATATATATATAAGTTGTCAAAATATCGTACTTTGCTTTTGCATATGATCTTATTAGAGATCTGCCTACCCTTTGTTTAACGACATTTAATCAATAGATTGCAGTTTTCACTTTAAAAAAAAAAAGGTAACAGAGCTATTAATGACATTATTGGGTCAGCGTTGTTAATGATTGATCGTATACTTTGATTATGGAGACAAATGAACTAAATAGTTTGAACTAGAAAAAAAATACCATAAACCAAAAAAGCATATGAAACAAACATAACCTTAGCGCATGTTCTTTTCCTAATGGTATTTTTGTTATTTATTGTATTCTTTCTTGGTCCGAAGAAGCCACAAGAGCGTGCACATCTTAT
Organism: Musa balbisiana; assembly: GCA_004837865.1. Lineage (NCBI taxonomy): Eukaryota > Viridiplantae > Streptophyta > Magnoliopsida > Zingiberales > Musaceae > Musa > Musa balbisiana. Next base: position 18,449,058 of record CM017198.1, read on the forward strand.
TATTGCTCATCTCAAAGGAGTGTTCCACAGACGGTATTCTTTCTTGGTCCTATCCACATCCATGCGAGTGTTTGTGCATACTTATCTTAGCCCGCTACATCTGATAAATATTTTAGCAGAATTTGATGCTCCATAGAGAACTTGCATACCTGTACAAGGTTAGCATAAATGCAGTCAAAAATGTCAGGCATATGTTTGCCATGGTTTAATTACAGGGGCAAAATTGATACGACTATTTACTACCAGCATCAAAATATCTTCACTTAGAAAATAAAATAACAAAAAACAAAAAAAAAAGAGGTCAACATATAACATTCTATAAATAAAAGAACTTGCACCATTGATATCTATGCACACCATCCATCTATTTATTAAAGAAAATCTAAAAATCAATCAACAAGACAGGAGGAGGTAAAAATGCTTCACACGTTAAAAAGGGATGCTTAACTAATGTGTGCCATTTCAACTTTAGCATGTACTGCAAAACAAATAATTCCAGGTTTGAAAGTATATATTTAGAACACAGTGTTGTTTCTTCCACACACATATTTCACCAACGATAGATTGTAGCTCGGAATTGGGCATTTCATCAATGCAGTTGTAAAGTCATCCATTTGTAAAGCTCATCTGCAATTTTTCACAATGCAGTCAGTAAGACATACAGAGTTCCAATCCAAGAGAGATCAGAACTGCACAATTTATTTTTATTAATCTCGTCCAACTTGTCAAAAGGTTCTACGCTGCAGCTATTCTTTTTTAATTGGAGCAACAAAACTAATCAACATGGGGGTTATTTACAAGCACATGCATACATCTAATTCCTCGACACATGGTCACGACAACAGCCATCTTGATATTCCAGCAAATATAACCTTTACATGATAAACAATATTTCTGTGATCCTGTCACAAGCTATTGTTGGTATACTTATAAGTTGGGGCAAGTGGTTCGTTTCTGGCTCATGGTGTCCGCAATCCACAATCCACCATGAATAACCTTCACCACAATGTGCAAGCCGTAAGCTATCTATAGCGCCGCTAGAACATAAATATGAGAAACAGAAAAAACTACATAAATTATTCCCGATGTTAACAATTTTGATGCATAAATACAACTATAGGAACCTTAAAAGTTTTGCAGCATCGAAAACTAGTTTAGAACGGTTCAATCTACCAAGAAAGAAAAGGAAAGCAGAGCAAAGCATCCGAGAATATGTCGCCTATGTTTCTTATCTTCTCAATAATTCTAACTTAATCCAGAAAACCCATCTCTTGAAGGCAAGATGTGGAGGTGATGTATAAGGTCTTCCTCTCTGGACTCATAAAAAAATATGACCGAGGGAGGGATACTCACCAGTATAAGCATCAAACTTAATTATGCTAGTCAATAGCTGAATCATCTTTCCAGAAAAAATGAAATGAATAAATTTCCAAATAATCTCTATTCCACATCGTTCTTCAATAAATTATTGTTTGGACAACTAGTTAAACCATGACTAGAATGAAAGTTTGTTGCGTGCAATTCTACAACTAAGCTCCCTTAAAAACTATTGACATACTACAATTATATCTATGAAACTCTATGTAAATTGATCCTAAAGTAAACCATGACTAGAATGAAAGTTTGTTGCGTGCAATGCCACAACTGAGCCCCCTTAAAAATTATTGACATACTACAATAATATCTATGAAATATACTTTATGTAAATTTATCACCCAACATAGTTTATCTCATATACGAATTCATAGACACGCATTTAACTAGATCAAATCATCCTTTGCCCAGAAGATAAATTTTTTTATGAAAGTATTGAACTAAGATAAAGAAATTTCACAAGGCACTATGCTATAAATCAATCACAAGTATGTTTCAACTTAAATAGTTTTGGTATTGATCAATTAAAATCATACCTAGGTTTTACAAAGAGACAAGGAACACTATAAAGATGGAGGATTAACCCACAAGCCAAAGATTTAAATTCCATCAACATGCCAGAATACCAAGGTCCACATCTTGTTATCAATTGCGCTAGGATTCATCACCAAGCTCTAATTTTTATTCTTATACATGTATGAAAAGCCCTTATTGATGACAACAATCAAACGGAGATATTTAACATCATATGAAAGAATACAAATGATGCGATCCTCATCGTTCGAAAAATTCGACATAAACAGGGGGAAAAGCACACATACGATGAAGGAGGAAGGAAGCCATCAGTGGTCATGACCGTGGGAGCAGCAACGGCTTGGTCCAGCCGAGTCGCCGGCGGGCTTATCGCCGCGGTCCTCCTCGTCGCTATCGTCCTCGTCGAAGGGCTTCTGCTTGTGGAAGATGCAGCACTTCTTGGAACTCTTGCGGTTGAGGAACTCGTTGTCGACCGTCCCTTCCTTCCAGGAGACCTTCTTGGGCCGCCTGAGGCGGAGAACTAGGGTTTCCGGCGGCTGCGATTGCTGAGAAGAGGAAGGAACCGCAGAAGAATGGGACGGCTCTTCGATCGTTAGGGTTAGGGTTCCGGTCGTTGACCGAGCGGAGGTTCTCGCCATCTCTCGCCCTCTCGATTTGGTATCCTGTCCTAAGAGAGTCGAGAATTTCTAATACGTTATGATGTCACGGGACGAAGACTATATATATATATATATATATATATATATATATATACATATGTATGTATACATATATATATATATATGTATACATATGTATGTATACATATATATATATATATATGTATACATATGTATGTATACATATATATATACATATATGTATGTATGTACACATATGTATACATATATATGTACATACATACATATATGTATATATACATATATATATATACATATATATCTATAAATGTATACAAGCCAAGTATGCCTCGACTATTATGAAATTTCAATTAGTAAAAATAATAATTTATAATTTTCCTAAAGGAACTATATGATAAACGTAAAACTACAAAAGTTAAAAAATTAAAATAATTGATTTAGTCGTCGACCGAATTATGATAATTTTGATAAATGATAGTTCGATTAGTAAAAATAAAAATGTATACTTTTCTGAAAAAATTAAATGTGAAACGTAAATTTAAAAACGAACACAATTGCTTTCATTGAGATTCGAACTCAAGACCTCCCGCTTACTAAACGGGTGCTCTAACCATCTGAGCTATGAAAGCTTGGTGAAAGTTTATTCCGAATATTTCATATTTATAAGATTTCAATCAAATACGAAGCAGTTCGAGAGATGCTAAGCTACGTGGCAAAGCTGTAGCCGTACGTCAACTCCGAGAATTCACCGTATCACGTCGATGTAGTGGTGGGTCCTAGATGTTTCAGTTCAATCGCTATTTTGGCATTGCCTGACTTAATTGTTGACTTAATGTCTTCACTACTTACTTTGCATATTCTAGAAATGAAAATATATGTTTCTTTTTTTACTTGCATCAAATTAGTAGAATTAGTTCTTTTGCATTCATAATTTATTACATTGAACCAAACCATTGTATTGAACCAACTCAAAGCTTGAAACGGTCCGAAATAAATAATACTAATATATATTATTTATTAATATTACTTTAATAATACAAAACTAAAATATTATAAAAAATATAAAATTATGACAAAATAATGATACGATGACAACCTTAAAATTTCATCTTAAATTTATCAGAAACATAAATATCAAAAGTTTTAACTCTTTAAGAGCTTCATTAATCAAAATTATGTATTTTAACTACTAAAAATATGACTTCTATAGACATTTTTAATTTTCATAAAATTTTAATATTATTGATTAAAATAAATATAATTTACACTATTTTTCTATGGAGTTATATTTTTTTTTAGTCGTAGTCACATTATTTTTAATAAGACTCAAAAATAGTATAATTGCGCCTAAATTATAATATTTTTAATCAAATATTTATAACTATTTTTTAAATTAATTAAATTGGTTCATGAATTCATCAAATTTTTGGGAAATTTAGTTAAAATTGAAAAAAATTCATCATATTCACATACTAAATATCCCACAAACGGCTTATGTAAAAAATCTCAAAAATGAGAATTTTTTATTTTATGAATGTGGGGCCATTTATGAAATTAATTAACATTAAAAAAACCTACTCATATGTCGAATATACCATAAAATGATCATTTAAATTCGTAAAAATTATTTTTTTTTCTTTTTTTAGAGAAAAGATAAAAGAGTGGTTGATGATTGTTTTTACTCTTTTAAAAATTAAGGATTCTCGACCAAAGTAAATAAAAAATGAGCGTTAAAGCAAATGAAAATTCGAGATTTTCTAAAGAATTGGCGCTATAATTTTACTTAACAGTGACGTACCCACTTTCCCACCCGTACCTAACAGTTAACAACCTGGAGACTACGAGAGGGAGAGGGAGAGAGAGAGAGAGAGAGAGAGAGAGCATCTCCAATAAAACACCAGAAACAAAGGAGAAAGATCAACCTCGAACCCCCCTTCTCTCCTTCTCGCTCAACTCATCTCAACTTCTGTCTCCCACTTTTCTGTTTCTTCCTGATTCCCTTGTCTTCAATTCCAATCAATCATCAGCTCGCTTTTGATCAAAAGCAGTAGTAGTGGTAATAGAAGGCGAAGAGGAGAGATCGTGTCTACTTCTACGAAATTTTCCACAATCCATCCTCTTTTTGTTAACAGGAGAGATGAGGGAAGAGGAAGAGAGTTCGAGCTGGTTCGCGCGCTGGGAGGAGCAGCTGCCGTCGCCGGAGGAGCTTATGCCGCTGTCGCAGACCCTCATCACCCCCGATCTCGCCATCGCTTTCGATATCCCCGTCGCCGCCGCTGCCGCCCCTCCCGGCGCCAACCAGAACCCTGGCCTCTCCCTCCACCACCCTCCCGCCTCCTCCCGCCCCCCGCCGCACTCCGATCCTGAGTCCTCCGACCTCAACTCCGCCTCCGCCGCCGCCGGGGGCGACGAGCCGGCGCGGACCCTCAAGCGGCCCCGCCTCGTGTGGACGCCGCAGCTCCACAAGCGCTTCGTGGACGCCGTCGCCCACCTCGGCATCAAGAACGCCGTCCCCAAGACCATAATGCAGCTGATGAGCGTCGATGGACTCACCCGCGAGAACGTCGCCAGCCACCTCCAGAAGTACCGCCTCTACCTCAAGCGCATGCAGGGCCTCAGCGGCTCCGGCGGTGGCGGCGGCGGGGGGCCAATCTCCGCCGCCGACGCCGCCACCGACCAGCTCTTCGCGAGCACCCCGGTGCCCCACCATTTCCTCAGCCGCGGGTCCGTCGCAGGCCCCGAACCCTTCCTGCCGTATATGCCGGTGGCCGCTCTGCAGCACCATCAGCAGATCACGGCCGCCATGCAGCAGCAGCAGTACTACCATCAGCGGCATTTGGGGCATTACGGATCACCAGCAGGCGGGGGAGGGTTCGACCACGCCTTCCCGAATCGGGCCGTGCCCCATTCGGGGATGCATCAGATGGTAGGACCGGCGGCGCCGCCGGGCATGAGTTTTCCGCCCACAACCTTAGTGGATGATTTGGAGCCTGCCAAAAGGGGAGGCAATGGCGAGAGGAAGGTACTAACGCTTTTCCCTACCGGTGAGGATTGATATGGCGCTTCTCTCACTCCATGTCTACTCTACTTATCATCTGCAGTGGGTGAAGATTATTAGGGCTTCGTTTAGGCTTATTTTAGATGTTCTTCTATTTCCATTGCCACTGTCAGTGTGTCATCCTCATATATCCTTGCTAGGTCTGAGTAGTTATGCTTGGAGCAGAGGAAGCTAGGAGAATGATGATATGGTCCTTATCACATTTGAATCAGGGTCAATTTAGTATCCAGGGTTCTTAATTAGTCTTCTCTTAGTGTATATTTTCTCTTAATATCACTTTAGTAAGCGATGATGTTTGTTTCTACAACTTTGGATTTGGAATAGATTGTGGGGAATTACTGATGGATCATAGCTTTATATTCCGGACAATTAGAAGGAGCTGGGTTGATGGCTCAAAGATATTTGGATGGGAGGAGGAATGAGTTAGGATATGAATAATCCATGGATTCTCTTATTGCTTGTGTGCTCGGATTCATAATCCTCTGCTTCTGTAACGGGGAGCTTATTGCTAAGAGATTTATAGACTTGTCAGTCATACTTTCTTATTTTCCCTCTCTACTATGAGTCTGTAGGCGAATCTGAACCTATTTAGAGAGACTTCAATGAACAAGGTACCTTTTGGTTAGTTGTCGATGTAAATTACATGACCTAAAAATTCTTATATGCAGCCACCACTTACGTTAAGAATCTTTCTTAACACTGTTGGTTGACATCTGAATATTCGAAATATGTTATTGTACAATGAAAATCCAATTGCATGTAGAATTTTTCTGAATTTACCAGCCAATCTTTGATCCTGTAGAATTATGCCTCTTTGTGATGATCTCCATTTTTGCTTCCATAAGTTGTCTGGCTTGAATTTATAAAAGAAGTCTTATGTTGCAGTTACATTGATGCTCTGATTCCATTTATGTTGGAGAAACATATATGTGGTGACTTCTCATTCAATTCTTTCCTAGAAATTTTGCTCATCATGGTTTTTGATAGCTTTCTGTTTTGCATTTTGGAAGGAAGATGGTAGGGTTATTGATTGTGAGTAAACACTGACTATTATGATTGTTGGGTAGATCAATTGACAATTCTACTCCTGGATATAAGAGAACTGTGACTGGTATTACTCCTAGTCCAGAATGGTAATGAAGACACCAGTCTAGAAAATAATTGTTCTAAATGAGCTCAGTGTGAAAACATGGTAACGGATGAGAATCTTGAGATCTCACCCATTTTATATATGTTCAAATTGAATCTGACCCTACAGAATATGATCTATCTCTTTGCTATTGACTATTGACCACCATTTATCTATGTTCAGATTTGAGGGAGGGGTTCATGTCATGCTGCATCATGAAACAAGCTTAAAATGTTCACGAAATTACAGAGATTGCATGCTTGTCTTATTGGTGCATGAATTATGTATATCCTCTTATGCTTAACAACTCAAGATTGTAAAAGCCCATTATTTTACATGTATGGAGACAAAACTATATTGTGAAGCTTGATATGGATGTTTTGTCAACCATGGAGTCATGGAACCTCTGTTGAATCTCCTGTATCATTCATGTAATCCGAGCAACATGGGAACTAGACCATCTCTAAGGGCAAGGATTGGGAACTAGTTGTTGGGAGCTCATGCTAAATCATGTGAAGAGAACAAAAGTTAAGTTATTGGTATTAAATAGTGGGGCAAGCATCTAAAACGGAAGCTCTTGATCTTACATGTAAAGTCATTTTTGGTGCTCCATATTGGTTGCTCTTGCTCTTCAGAGAGTTACAAACGAGATTACTCTTTAAAGGAAAAATGAGCCAATTAATGGATATTAGCTACTTTTTATGCAACAGTTATTTAGCAAAAACAATGTTGGAAATTACCAAGATGGTGCACATCAATTTCTAAGAGAGGTGTTGTATATGAGGGTGAATATGCAACATCGTGGTGTAGTACTATATTGAAAGTTGGATTGATTTATAAGGATCTGATATGTTTACTACTGTTAATTTCAACTTAAGCATCTTTAGCTAGTTGTTCAGGTATAATAAAATTAATAGACAAATTATCCCATTAGGTCGGTATCATAACCGACCTAGTATTGGTGTATGATAAGAGGCATGAGTAGGCAAAGATTGCCTCTGAACGAGGTCAGAGGACACGTCACGACGTGGAGCCGCCATCGGGCCATGCCTCACATGCATCATGTTACGATTTGATCTAGACTATGCTAGGACTAGACGAGGACATCAAACCCTTAAGTGGGGAGATTATAACATCTCAATTTAGTCCTACATTGAAAGTGAGTTAAGGCTACGATTGAATTATCAGACTATAATAGGTGTATTATTGTTAATTTCAATTTATACATTTCAAGCTACTAGTTAGGGCTCAACGAAGTTAACATATCCCATTATGTCGGATTGTGACTGAATCTGTCATGAAAGCATTATATTTTCATTTGTATTGATAGAAAAAGAGAGTGGTAGGTTAAAGATTTGCCAATCAATTTAGAGCATCTAATGAAGCAATTGCTGTGAGTATCAATTGTCTTTAGAGAAGTCCTGCAACAAAAGTTTGTAATAAGACATTAGGATCGCAGTTGCATGGTGGGAAATATGATAATAATTTTCCTTGTGAAATTGTTAGTTTTGCTTATGAAAGATATAGTGGTCATGGTTCTATAGTTGTTAATAGGGCAGGTTTGGTTGCCTTCAAAAGAAAATGCCCACTCATTTTAACCAATATTCCTTCTATTCTATCTGTCCAGTTACTTTAAATGATAATTGTTAGATCTCAACTGAATTCATACCAAAATTGAAGTGGATCAAAACTCAGAATTGTCTTCGAGCCTCCTGTCTTTTCTGCATCAGAATTAGTGATGCATTTGAACCATAGTTCTTTGAGTGACAAGCAAGTCCAGGATATTTTTGTTCAATGGGGAAAAACAATCATGTTTTAAAACTATTTTTTTCTGGAGTGAAGAATCATCTCAGCCTTTCTTTAACACCTTCGATCTGGGCAAGTATTTATGAATTGAAAGTCCCAACTAGATATAGTCATAGAATAGAAACCTAGAAAATATTCTACAAGGCACATGGTATCCATAGCATTGGATTTTGAAAGCTTGCTGAAATGTTACTAAAAGTTTGTCTTTTCGTCTATATGGTGTCCATCTGGTTTTACTTGGAAGTATTGTTCAGATTGTGATACTAATTGCAAGTTTCTACTGAAATTTTTGGACCTCTTAGGTTGTGATTTTAATTCAGTTGTGTACACTCCATGGTTTCTTGAGAATTCTTAGCATGGTTGAGAAACTTCTAGAAGGCCTTAGCGGGTTGAACAATCGAGGCTGATTGAACAGGTTCTTCATGTCTTTGTCTATGTTTCTGAAGTCAGATCTGTAAAAGCTGAGATGGTACATCCCATAAGCACCTTGTTTGAGTTACACTATCAGGATATGACTGCAACCACAGTCAAATGGATCCCATGAGCTCTTGCTGCTGACTGATTCTGTTCCTGGCACATATTAGAGAAAATAAGCATGAGATTTTTCATATTCCTAGTCAGTTGAGGTAGGTTAGTGCAGGAACTTCATTGGAATATGCTTGTGGGTAAAATCTAGTCAATTGTGAAGTGGAATAATTGAAGATGCAACTGCTTGAGATGGTGGTGTGGAATTAAATTTTTTTGATTATGTAATATATATATATATATATATATATATATATATATATATATATAGTTTGTGTTGTTTAGATTTAAAAAAATGAGATAAATATGTGAAATTATTAAAAAAATAGAACACAATATTTTTATTTATGAATAAGTACTTGTAGTTCCACAGAAGATAAAATAAAGAAATTTTTTTTTAGAGATGGAATGGATATACGATAAGGAGGCATGAATATTGCCAGTTATATTGAATCATTTATATGTCCTTTATTGCTGGCACCCTTTTTCATTATTAGACTCCCCTTTAAGAACTGATAAAACTATAAATGAATCCCAAAAAATCAGATGACTAAAATGGCACAAAATTATTGGCCAATATAAGATATTGGAAGTAATACTACACAGTCTTGCCCTTGTAAATTTTCCATGACATTATTAATCGACCAATATAAGATCATATCACGGCCTGAAACACCAACCAAAATTGCAAACAACAGACCTTAAAACGTGTCCAAGAAATATGTTTGAAAGAAAGCAACTTAGGCTTTCCGCGACACTCTTCGTCAGGGTCAAAATAACAACAGATCAAACAATACCGAACCAGCAAGTTACACCGACGAGGAAGGCAATTGCAAAGAACAGAACCTATACATTTCCGACAACTGCATCAACAATCTCGAACCATTCGAACATCGACCGGTCAATTTGTGAGCTCGAACCTCCGCTTTTTCTTACAGGATTCGGGTTCTCATCAGGCTCAAACATCGGGTCCAGGATCCGATGTCTACCTTCATATATCTAAAATTGAGTTAGTTGGAAAATAATAAAAGTTCTAATTATTATTATTGGAGTTAGTAGGCAATCTCGATCATATTTCATCTAATTTTCACAAAATAAGCCTTTATTATCATTAATTATTGGACCGGCCAAAAATGGGCCAGGCCGGATCGGGTTTTGGCGTATAGGGCAAACGTTAAATATATTCCAAAATAGAGGAGGCGAAATGCAACAGTTCGATCCACTGAGTCGGTCGTTTGCAAGAGAGCGAGCTCGTCGAACGCCCTCACAGACTCCGCACATCATCGCACATGGCCTGCGCCGCTAGGGTTTGGCTCCGCCTCGCCGTCGCTTTTCTCTTCCTCCTCGCCGCCTTCTACGTCGGCCGTCCCCTCTACTGGAAGCTCTCTGCCACCATCCACGAGGTCCGGGAGAAGCGCAAGTCCGTCAAAGACGGTGGGGGTCTCCCTTTTCGTGATCCTTCTTGACGTCTGCTTTTGGGGGATTCGAATGGTCTCATTTGAGATTAAAAAGCTCCCTTGTGGTGGTTCAGGGATCTCGCAGTTCGTCCTCGAGGCCCAGAAGTCGGTGGGGTGGGTGCACGACGAATCCGACTCGGGAGCAGGTGATGATCGGAAGGCTTCCACGGCCACCAGTCGACGGATCCTTCGTTACCGATCAGCTGCTCCGTTGCTTCACGATGTTATCTAGGTAGATTTGCTAGTTGTGACTGACCTTTTCCTTCACCAAGATCGGTTCTTTAAGGTCATCCCTCTTCGATGGATATTTAAAGAATAAATCTGCAGCATGTAATTGTGTAATAATCTTCGGATCACTGCATTATCTCCTAGTGGATGCTCTCTTTCTACATTTCTGGTTGTTGTGTATTGCTACTAATTGCCTTTTTAATCTATTTTCTTTTTTTGTAAGCTGAATTGCTGCCAGTGGGGTGATTAAAGACAACCATTTTGGTAGTACACGAATTGGACATGTCTTGCAGAAAGTAGGATTGCAGTGCTGTGCTCCGTTTGTGTTTTCCTGGTGTGCATTTCTGCCCGATGACAAATGATTTTGATGGTGACTCCCCGATCTGTGCGGAAGCAGTGTGTAAGAAATTAAGAAATTAAGGAGGAACAAAGGCTTATTAGAAGAGAACCAACGTCTTGAGCAACAATGAAGTTCTGGTTCATCAGTGCTATTTTTATTGGTAGGAAATCTGTCTGCTGGATTTAGCATCATCCTTTTTTTCTAATATGTGTATGTCTTGTGAAACACACAGACAAACAAGCTGGAGAAGGAAACTAACATAAGCAGAGCACACCCAACCTGCCTTTTGTCATGTGGAAGTCACTTAGCTAGAGGTATGAAAGCTGAGCTCGAGCTTAATATGTTGTTTGAGTTTAGAGAGTTAAAACTGGAGTCCCCTTGTGAGTCCAGTTGATCTAACGTCACTCTTATTTTTGTCCAACATGTTTATAATAACTACAGTAGATTTTATTTAAGGTTCTCAGTCCAGTTGATTTTATTGATTTCCAAGAGAGAACTAATACAGTTTTCTGTCTTTGTTTTGGAATGCTCTTAGTACCTACACCCTCTTGCCTTGTACGATTGAATTTAGCTTCTATAGGTCTTCCAAAGCCCCTCCTATGTAGGATCCCTTCACTCTGCTAGTCACTCTGGTTTAACTCTTTCGGTTTCTCATCTTTTATCTTCTCTAATGGTTAGCCAAATTAACTTCCTACCAATATCAAGCATGGGAGCTTCGACACATTATGATACGAATAGAGCTAACACCAAAGCAGTACTTCGCTTGTTGAGTCATTATTTTTGCTTACGACAAGAAGGGTGGGTGGCATTCTCAAGTCCATGATATGATAGCAAGACAATAAGACAACCTCACCTCTTCCCACTTCCTCTCAATAATTCACTTGAAAGATTTATTTTAGTTGAGTACAAACTAGGGCAAATAACAGATCCAGCTTAAAAAAGTAAAAGAACATAGCTAGCTTCCTTTCACCATCTTCAGACACCTGAGCCATCTGCAGAAATGCTTCACCTGATGCGAAATGGTTATTGTTCTCGAGGAAGAAAACATTTGCAAGGATTTGCATTCACGCGCCAACAAAAGCAGAGAACATAGGGAAATCGTCCGTTCTCCTTGGTTCCTCTCCTTGCAACAGAGGTGATGCAGGAGGCATTTAACGCTTTGAGTACGACTGCTACTAAGAATCAGCAAATGACATAAATGAAGGATTTAAAAACTATATACACACACACACGAGATCTAGGATGAATTTTGGAAAAAAAAAAACCCTAAATTTTAGAGTTTCTCAAATAAATCTGCCCTTGTCATTTTGAAAATTCCTATCCTAATCTTAGTCATGCTTTTGTCCCATAGGTGGCCCCTCTCCACCCTGCGCTTGGCCGTCTCGTGAGTCGACCCTTACCATCGTCGCTAATCATGAGAGTGAGTTGCCCCCCTTCCTCACTTACGATCGACGACGAGGAGGGGTTGCGAGGAGACTGTGCTAACGAGGAGGTTACAGGCTCTTACCGAACCTTGTTGGACTCTTGATCCTCATCGTCATCGTTGAGCATGAAGGTGTCATGCAATATCATCTATATTCTTGCTCATGTGAGTGTGACAAGAACTATCATTGTTACTTGTGCTTATGCTCACATGAGGGTCATCGTTGGTTAAGGAAGTGTCATACAATGCTGCCTGTGTCCTTGCAGGGCTATGAGGACTGCTCCATTGTCGATCCAACGAGATGCGACAAGAGCCACTATGCCTTCATCACTAAGTTGATCTAGTGAAAGGGGATGGTCGACATGATAGAGGGGGGTGATCAAAGGGCGATGGTGCGACCATGGGTTGCATGAAGGGCAATGGTTGATGAGGGTAGGATCATCATTTTGAAATATTTCAAACTTAGGGTGCTCTATTGAAAATTTTCAAACTTGGGATGTTATTTGAGAAATTATTAACCTTAGGAACTTTTTCCAAAAATTTGCTATCTATATATTTAAAGATATATACTGAAATTTTAAAGGAGAAAAAAAATGCTATTACTGAATTTTGAAACGATGGATACGTAAAACCTCATCATGGATCATAAACTAAGCTTAGAATATAAGGAGTCAATTAACTGATTAAAATGATAAAAGGTTGATAATGACGATTAATGTATATACATACATACATACATACATATATATATATATATATATATATATACATATACATATATATATACATGTACATATATATATATATATGTATATATGTATATATATGTATATATATATATATATATGTATATATATATATACTCGACGCCGACCCTATTCAACCTCTATAAGAAGCCGAATCCAACCCTCGCAGGCGGTCGCTTCAACAGATCGCAGGAACAACCCGTGGGGGTGTCTCTCTTTTCCTCTCTCCTTCTTTGTCTGCTTCATTTATTTGCGATAATGAATCGAGCATATGGCGGGGTATGATGGGGTAAGAATGTTTCTAGGTTAGCTTTACTTTCACCTTTCCCTGATTTCTTCTTTTACAGTTCTTGTGTGTAGTTTTGGGTTCTCTTGTTCCTTATTTGGGTTTAACGTGCATGGGATTTGTTAATCTGTTGTGTCCGATTTTTACTTGGTTTTGCTAATAAAAAATACTCTGAAACACATTTATGTTCTTCAATCGTATGTTTCCTCGTATTCTGATCTTTGTTTGTTTCCTCTATTATGTTACATCCTTCAAAGTTCTTGTTCACAGACTCATTTATGTTTGCAAACCATTGTTTGATCTTGCTCATCCTTTATTCTTAGGATAGATGGTTCCTTTTCAAGTTACAAAGATAAAATCTCTCAAGCCACATGCCTTTTTCTTATCCTTCTAGTAATCTTGAAACTGAGTGGTTCGGAGTGTCTACCTATGCGTTTGTGTAACTATAATACCCTGTATATTACTTAAGGATCTACATATAACTATAAGTTTTATGAAGGACTAATTTGTAAAAATTGGAACCATAATAAGGAGGGATTTTTGTGTCAGAAGGAATTCTAGGGTATGTTAAGTGATATAATCTATAAGTATCTATCTTGTGTGGGTTATCTCTATGCCCTAGAGAGGAACCCACATGATTATGCATGGGAAACCAGGAACGATTTTGGAAGATCAATTTCTTATTCCCAAAGATTAATCTTAGGTATGTTCTTGACTTCTTAAAATTTTTTATCAATCCTCAAGACATGTAGATCATCTATCAATCATCTAATCTTCACCTTGAAAATATATGAGTTGATCCCTGAAATTCTTTTAACGATTCATGATTTGATACTTTAGGCATATTCATATATCATGATTTAGAGTTCTTTGAGAAATATATATCGAGTGTTTGATTGGCTCTTAGATGATGTGGTAAGGATGTATATATTTGTAAGATCTTGATCGGATTTTTGATTATATTATAGATGAAAAAAAAAGAGAGTTTGGCATGCTGCTACATGCAAGGTTGTAAACAACCATGCTGAGAGAAGAAGAGATTGCCACAAAAAAGCCATCAGAAAAAAAGAAAAACTTGATTGCCATAGCAAGCCAAGCCATGGCTTGGTGTCGAATGAAGCCACCTTACAGTTTAAGAGGGAGAAGGAGCACATGATGGTGCACAGGAGGAAGACGGACCCACGGTAGCACAGGAGCCCATCTTGGAAGAAAGGTCAATCGCATGTGACAGGGACACCCAAGTGTCGAGCTCATGGGAGAAAGGCTTGCTTGTTGTCGTAGTGAGGATTGTTTATTTCCCTTTTATCGCAACTAATGAGAAAAAGAATGTAACTAACCATACATGACTCATTGGGGATAAACTATGACCTTGCACAAATATTGGTTTGCATCAGTTTTTTTCTTGAGATCTATCATCCATAAAATTGGCTCCAATCACCCATAAAGTTGGCATCAGCTTTTGTTTTTTGTTTTACATAAAGATAAGGGTAAGTGATGAAGGTGGGATTCGACCCCTGGATCTTGCGATAAACTATCAAGGTCTTTACCAGCTAAGCTAGCTGACACTTTCACTGTTAACTTCTTTTGGCAATAAGGGATCCAAAAATTTTATGAACTGTCTTCCTACTGCTAAGATGGCTTCGTGTAAATTTCTTATTAGATAGCCGATCTAGTCTTAGTTGCACACTCTCAAGTTTCAGCTTTTGGTATGCCCATTCAAATAATCATTGATCTGAACTACATAATCCATAAAAAAAAGTTGGGTTTTATCAAAGAATAATCAAACATAAAGATGTCAACGGGGCGGGGCATGGGTGGGGAGTGCTTCCCTCATCACCATCCCCATCTCATCCCTCATTGCTCAGAATGGGAGAGGAGGGAGTTACTGTTGAATATTGATATTGTTTTATTTGATTCAATTGAACTAAATAGTTCGGAATCAACTCAACCAAGGCTCAACTCAGTCTGATTTGAATCAGGCGGGCCAAGCGTCGAGGCCCAACGTCTAGGCCCATATTATTGACAGAGAGGGGATGGGTAGATGGGTTGGGGGAGTACTCTACTCGTCCCCGCCCCATATATGTACGAAAATGCCCTCCATCCTTGTCCCCATCTCCGCCCCATTAGAGGCGGGTCCTCATACCCGCAGGTATAGCTGACACCTCTAATCAAACATGTCAAAACCACTGATGTTGCTCTAACGATTAAAAACAAGAGACAACTTGGCAACTCACACTAGTGATTTAGCCTTGAAAAGAGAGCTCAATTTTTCAATCTGCATTCAATCTACATTCTAGTGAACCAGTTCAATTGAAGATCTCTATTAGGACTCTACATTCAATCCTCACGTGTTAATGAATATCTTGCACCAAGTCAAATGTGCACTTTTTCAATTCTCTCTTTCTTACAAATTACGAACAAAGTATCTCTCTGAATGTTACCTTCCTGGGTATGTAATCAACACCAACAAAATCAAAATAAGCAAACTTGATAAAAGGTCATTTTCATGATCATATGAGCTTCAAAAGACTTCTTGAAAACTAATTGGATGACAAATTGACAATCTTTTTTTTCTAGTCACTTTGTCCAGTATACAGTGGTATACTGTCGCCATCAGACTTTAGTTTCACATCCCTGAAGATTCCCGGAGAGATGGTTCCGAAGAATATAGAGGGGAAATTTTTGTCGGTTAAAGTTAAAAGGTTACAAACAGAAAATGCATCATTGGAAGAATAGCGCGGCATTATATGGTAGGCAAGCTGTAGCATACTGTTTTGCAGAAGCACAGTTTACTGTCAAAAAGTTAGATTTTGTGTTGTCCTTAAGGCAATTGAGCAACAGCAGCAGTTAAGTTATTAGTACATGTGATGTTTTATTTTCCCTTTTCATTGCCACAGAAACATTTTATCTGAACTGTGAACGAACTCTTGGCAACGGCATTTCATGTATGACCTAAAACAAATCTGTTACACTTTCGATCACCAGGTGTTTTGATGTGGTGTTGAGATTCGGGGTCTTTGAGTTTCAGCATGTGACTTATAACTCTTTTCTTCAAATTGTTGCTGATTTTGAACTAAAAATATTTGGTGAGTACCTCTTGATCTTTGCTCAGTCTGAAGTGTTGGTTGATGCTTTTTTTCTTTGTCTTGTTGATACAAGTTAAAGATCTGGGTTTCAGTTTCATCCTTTTGCTGGTGTTTCTGTAAATTTGCAGCTGTATGCCAGCAGTAAAGTATACCAACAGCCAAAGGATTTGAATGATGTATTTATAGACCTACCTATCAAATCTTATCAGATAATAGGAAATAAAATAAAATAAAAATACGTTAAAAAAGATGATTAAATTAAAGATCAAAAAAGAAAAAAAATTGTAAAAAGTAAAAATATCGTAGACATAATAACATCGATTTGTATGTATCAACTAAGGTTAAGTATGGGACTAAAAGTGGAATGTGTCAATGTCGTAACGGAGGCAAAAGTTTAAACATAATGGTAAAAGAATTGAATTCCGCATGTCAAGTTTCAAAGTATAAATACGTTAGAAGGGAGGGGTGGGTATGTAAATTTGCATCAGCTCTTTTTATTTCATTGAGTAGGCGCACTCCGCTAGGGTTTTTCTGAGGTTCCTCTCCGTGGCGACGAGCAAGATCAAGACAGTGTAAACGTTCATGGAGAAGGCGTCGGTGCTGCTCTTCTCTGGTGTTCGGGTCGATCGAAAGCGGTTCGCTCGGGAGATTGCCCGATTCCAGGCAAGCATGACAACCGATTTTGTGCTGGTTTGTGACCCAATTCCCTGTTTTGGATTGACTTTAATGCTTGAATCTTTGTTCTTTGCCACAGCAGTCGAAGAAAGAACCGGATGATGTCGAGGACCTAGCGGATGCAGCGCTGGAAGCCTTGCCGGAGGTGAAGGCGAACAAGAAGGAGAAGAAGCGGAAGCGCAAGGATAAGGACTCTTCTGGTTGCATCTCTGGCTTACGTACACGCACAGTAAAAGTTGTTGCTTTAGTGTGATGTGAGCTTTGTTCACATGTCATAATCGTTTCTTCGCCTTGTTTGGGATTTGGTGTATCAGATGCTGTGGAGGGGTTCAGTGTGTTCAAGAGTTCTGAGTCTCTGTCCTCTATTCTAGAAAGAAATGCTTTGGAGGCTACTTCTGCTGAGAAGAAGAAGGAAGTGGAAAAGGAGATTGAGGTGGTTTTGGTCTAGTTTTGTTATTTTTTGTTGAATGATTCTTTTTTGTTTCTATACCTTAAAATTTTTGTTTCCTGCTTCAGAAAGCTTCTATTCTGCGTAAGAAGTATGGAATTCATGTTTCAGGACATGGTGTTCCTCCCCCGCTTGAGAGTTTTGTAGAGCTAAGCTCAGGGTGAGATCCCATATATGAAGAATCCTTGTTTAGAGATCAACTTGCAGCACACTGTTGCTTGGCTTTTGGCACAAATGTTTTGATGGTACATGCTGAATGTTCTCATGCTGGCCTGTGTAGTGGCATCAGTGCATAGCATATTCTGTATGCACTTATGCCCCTGAGCATCGCAGCCAGTGTGCACATGTTACTGGCTGAATTTAAATCCTTAGTTTATATTATCTCAATATCATAATACATGTCTAGACCTTGAGCTGATCGCATGTGGCAAGCTCTGTGGTGTCCTATATTTGTGCAATGCAGGCAGCAGCTACATTTCCTGTTTATTCTTTGATTAAGGAGGTTCACAACTGTTATCTTTTTGTCCTCCCTTTATTTAAGCTTTAGGATTAAAGACATATGATGATCCTAGACTATCATGACCATCAGTTAGTGCATAAAATATTTGCTGCCATTGAACCAATATGCTGAACAATATCTTCAGATGTTTAATCCTCACATCCTTACTGCAGAATTTGTATCTTAGTAGCTTCTTGAAACAAAAGAAAGAGCCATGATGGTTCTTAGTTTTACCTTATTATTCTGTCAAAAAAAGCAAAGAAAAGAGACAATGTCATTTCAGCTGCTGCTAATCACTATTGCTAGTTGATGATAGAGATTGATTCTTCATTTAGGTAACCTCCAGAGTTGAGGCTGAATGACAATGTCATCGTGTTAGATGGTTTATCAAACAAGTAATGTTTTTTCTTCTTTTTTGCATCATCAGTATTTAGACATTTTATTTTCTTCCGGAGTTTATTGCACAGGGTTCCATAATTGATGCGTTTATCCAAGATGTTTCTGTACCTATAGAAGTAATATTGTAAGGAATAATAACTAAGAACAATATAATATCTATAATAAGGATGTGCTATATCATACTGTCATTTTTCATTTTTTTGGGGATTATCTGGCCTCTTCTGTCTTTGGTATCTTTTGTTCATGTAAATTCCTTACATATGGGTACCTATAGTGCTGAAATGTACAACTTCATAGTAATAATTACGTGACTATATGTTGTCAAATAGAACAAATCACATTTCCAGCATTTTTCTTTTTTAGTTTGCAGTTTTCTTGCCGAATTGCTAAGTTCTTGAATTTTTGATTTTGTGTGCAGGTATAACTGCAAACCATATATTCTGCATAACTTATCTGAACTTGGTTTTCGACAGCCTACACCTATTCAGAGGCAGGCTATTCCAGTACTCCTTTCTGTATGCCCTAAATTTTGTCTCTCTCTTTCGTTCCCCCCATCTCTCTCTGTGTCTATCTTACATTAAACTTTAGAAAATTTACCCCTTTACTGCTGGACTAATTTCTCTATGCTGTTACAATATTATTGTTATCTTAATAGTTCAGGACTAACATTTCATGGTTTTACATATTTCAGAAGAGGGACTGCTTTGCATGTGCACCAACTGGCTCTGGCAAGACATTGGCATTTTTGTGTCCAATGCTCATGAAGATTAAGGTATCATTGTTATACATGGACTACATCTTGTCAGTCTTTTACTTTGCATTACTTCAAGTTTTTCTTACTGTTATTAGCCAGG
Organism: Musa balbisiana; assembly: GCA_004837865.1. NCBI lineage: Eukaryota > Viridiplantae > Streptophyta > Magnoliopsida > Zingiberales > Musaceae > Musa > Musa balbisiana. The sequence goes on from CM017198.1 coordinate 18,468,566, forward strand.
GTTAAAGAATGGTGTAAAAGCTGTTGTTCTCTGCCCTACTAGAGAATTAGCTGCTCAAACTGCTAGAGAGTGCAAGAAGCTGGCTAAGGGGAGGAAATTTTACATCAAGTTAATGACTAAGGAGCTCTCCAGATGTGGTGATTTTGACAAAATGCTGTGTGATATAATCATATCCACTCCTTTCCGGTTGGACTTTGCTATTCACAAAAGGAAGTTTGACTTGAGTCGGTATGAACTAAAAAACTTTTTATGTCCTGTTTTTAATGAATTCATTCCACACTTCTTATGCTATGAACTAGCAAATATAAAAAATTGGAACATAAAAGATATGCATAGATTTCTTGGTTTGTTGTGTTTCAAATCACATAAATTAGAGTCTGCTCTTCTTTTGATCCTATTAAAATTGATTATGAAGCTCAGATCACAACCAGATTTTGATGGTGAGAAATTTTAATGTAATTATATGTTTTTTGTCATCATGCCAACATCCTCACCTCTTTGAACATGAGGATATTCTTATCTGTTTATTCTTAATGGCTTCTCATTTGTCTGTATATGCATTATTCTTTCTCTTTTTTATGTGCTTACATGATGTAGGCCCACCGCCATGCCAGTGACCTCTATGGTGTTGTGTTAGAACGCATCAACCATGCTCATGCCACCATGTGGTAGCATGCACCAGTATATGTGCCATGGATGCACCTATATGCATGGGAAGCAGAATTATGCTTCTCTGTTTCATGCTAGAATTGAGCTGATGTGGTACAAAATTAGTTGGTACTCAGCAAATAGTGTTGTACTTTATGCTTGGTTAAAAGAAAATGGATTGGGGAGTTAGAGTAATTGAATAGGACCGTTGTGAGAATACAATAGCATGTATAAATGCATTAAGATCTCTATTGAATGTTGTTATGATCAGCCAACTCTGTTGTACTAGAAAACTTGGACAGGTGCAGGATGTTACATTGTGGGATTGGAGCGGGAAAATGGTGTTTTTGTCAGAATAGCAATCACAACCGATTTATTTTCTCTATACAAATTACAGGAATTTAGACCATTTCTTTTTTAATCACAATGTGCAAATTCGAGTTTGTGTAGTTGTTATCTTACAGGGATTAGAAAAGGCACATGGAAGTATTATAGATATTATAAACACATAAATATGTTGTCATATTGAGTTTGTATCCATATCATTCTGCATTTTTTTATGTAAGAAGTGGTGTATAAAGTGCAAGAATTTTTATTAATGGTCATGCATATCTCATTTAATATTTGCTTTGTGCAGGGTGAAATATCTTGTCTTGGATGAAGCTGATAAGCTTTTTGAGCTAGGTTTTGTAGAACAAATTGATTCTGTGGTCAAAGCCTGTTCAAGAACTACTGTAGTACGTACACTGTTCAGTGCGACTTTGCCTGAAACTGTTGAAAAACTTGCAAGCACTGTTATGGTTGATGTAGTTCGAATCATCGTTGGTAGAAAGTATGGCATGCAGAATAGTATTTACACTACGAACTTCACAGTTGCTTGGTCAGATGATACATCTCTAACAAAACAACTTTTGACAGAAATTCTACCTCCGAGATGATTAAGCAAAAGCTTGTTTTTGCTGGTAGCGAAAAAGGGAAATTGCTTGCTATTCGTCAAAGCTTTTCAGAGGTACATCTGATATCTTTATATTTCTAGCACATTAAATCCACATGATTAATTGTCTCTGTTAATCAAATATGCCTGTGTCAAGCAGAACAGGCATGATATCTTATTCCTTTTTAATGACGGATATCCTTTCTATATTACGAATATAAATATGTCAGTGTAATGCACTAATACAATTGAAATTGTTTAAACAGTGGTTCGAGGCTTCCTAATAATATTGTTATTAGTGGCAATTTAGATTTATCTAACAATTTTTGAAACATTGAGCACTCTCTTTTTCTCAAACTGTAATTCATTTAAACTTTGGTTCACTGAACTTCACTGAGGTTACTCAAAATTAGTATATGATGCGCTTGGGCTTCTTTGCTTGATTCAGAGTTCTTTTTTTTTCTGCTGGATTACTATCTAAGGTTTGACTAACATCTCTGTAATTTTTACCAATAGAGTCTGAATCCTCCAGTACTAGTGTTTGTTCAAAGCAAAGAAAGAGCAAAGGAACTTTACAGGGAATTAGCATTTGATGACATAAAAGTTGATGTTATTCATGCAGACCTTTCCCAGCAGCAGGTTAGCATTTGTGCAGTTGATTGTTAAGAAAACTGGCTAATTGACTTTTGCAGATCTTTTCTTTAGAACATTAGAAAAATTGATTAGTGCAACCCTCAGATTTTGGTTGAACAGTCATTGAACTTTTAATTTAACATTTACAATTGTCCTTCATACACATCATTTCCCTGATCATAATTTTTGTTTTATTGTTATAGCGAGAAGATGCAGTTGATAACTTCAGATCAGGCAAGACATGGGTTCTGATAGCAACTGATGTTGTTTCTCGGGGTATGGATTTTAAGAGGATCAACTGTGTGATCAACTATGATTTTCCTGAATCAGCTGCAGCATATATTCATAGAATTGGTATGCAACTAAACATTTTCCTTACTAGTTGTAGCATAACCTTTTTGTAATCAGCAAATTGTTTTGGCTTCATGCTTGAATATTTATCTGGCTTCTCTAAATGGACCAGCACGGATCCAATCCATGCCAGCATACTGACATATAGTATGCCGGAATATATTGTGGTACTAATCTTCTGGGGTAGGGAGGACTAGGTTGATGCTCAGACCAGTAAATACTGGCCTGTATGGACCGGTCTTGGCTATAATATGAAGAGTAATATTTTTGATTGATGCTAATAATCAACCATCATCCTGCAGAGAGAGGGAGGGTCAAAGCTAGAGGTAAGGTTTGGGACTAGCATACCAGGTCATGCAAACTCAGGTTGGGAATGCATTCTTAGACAAAAGGCAATGCAGATTCAGAGCTTTGGATTAGGATTGGATGTTATCTAGATGAGAATAAACAGATGAATAGTGAAGTTTATGAACCTTAAAAAGATGGTACCATGCCCAAAATTCATTAACTTTCCATCTTCTACCTAGTTTCTACTGTTACTGATCTTTATGCAGATGCACACTCAGGATTCATGCCTTGTGATTGCCTATCCAGATTCTAAAGCTTTTCTTTTCCCAGTCTTATGCATTTCTAAAATTTGTCTATCCAGATTCTAAAGCTCTTCTTTTCCCAACCTTACGTCTTGTGATCTTCTACCTAGTTTCTCCTATTGTTCTAAGTTTATAGTATCTTCTTTCTCAATCTTCAGGTCGATCTGGACGGGCTGGAAGACCTGGAGAAGCTGTAACATTCTTCACCGAAGAGGATAAACCTTTTTTGAGGAACATAGCCAATGTGATGGCAGCATCTGGCTGTGAAGTTCCTTCCTGGATTCTTACTTTGCCCAAGCTCAGAAAAAGAAAGCACCGGCCACAGAGAGACTGGATATCAACCATTCCCGATGACAGTGCCTAGTAAAAGAAATGCTGCAGTATGTTCTAAAGCATCAGGTTCATTACTCCCATCCATCCCGAGGTTGGATTTCAATATATTCACACGTGGCTAGCAGTTCATCTTCTGTTTGTAAAATCTGATCGACACAGTGTTGTTTATTACAGAGATCTGCTGCTGTGGTTTTCATCAACATTCTGGCCCTTGATTGCCATCGCCGAGTTGTCTGCCGACAAAGATTTCGATTGTTGGAAACATTCGATCCTGAGGTTTGCTTCTGCCAAAGAATTTGGTTGCTCGGAAATGTAGAAGATGGTGATATATTTGTGCAGGCTACATTAACCAATAAGCTATGGAGTTAAATATGATTTATCTTCGTAATCATACAGCTTAACCAAATCAAAGTCTGAGAATAAGTCGAGTGTTTTCAGCACCTATACTATCAAATAATTAAGCTAAAAAATAGTTAAATTTGGTGGTGTTTGAAGTTTTGATCGGTGTCCAAAATGTTTAGTTTAGTTCCTCAAGAGTTAAAAAAGAGTATGTGTTGCCCATATTTTATCGTCGATAATAAATTAAATGTGGAAGCTGCTTTCAGTGAGTTTGACATCGTCAAAAGAATCATTTAAGAATTGATCAATCGAGATGGTTTCATTCTATTTTCCAAAAATGAGATGCAAAGCAAAGTCTAGAACGAACGAAAGGACATCTGAACTTGGTTTAAGTCAATCAGATATATTTGTTGTCATTGCTAATTAGGACATAACTATGTAAAAAGTTATTTCTTGTTTATAATAAAAGTCGATTGGAACAAACCTAACAAGCTTATGATGAATGCCAATCGAAACAAACTTGAGAAAGGCTAATGACATCCTGTCGTTAGAGATTATAATAGCAGATGCGGTCGGATTCGGATTGGGTAATTAGTAATTCGCATGAGACACCCGTTACCCGCAATTGGGTCGACCCGATCCGACAAGACGCAAATCCGGCTGTATTCTATTTATGCGACCTAAATCTCCGTTTCTCCCCCTCGACGTCGCGACACCGCGTCCTAAATCCCTTTGGTTGCGAAGATGGTATTCTTGAATCCTTGATCTCCCTCTCGCAATCTGATCCTTTGTTCCTTGACATGGCGATCTCTGCTTCGATTTTTCTACGTGCTTTTGATGTGGATTTGTTTGGTTTCGGTTTTGTTGCAGCTCTTCTTCTCCTACTTCAAGGAGTTGGTGGGGAAAGAAGTGACGGTGGAACTGAAGAACGATCTCGCCATCAGAGGGATCCTCCACTCCGTCGACCAGTACCTCAACATCAAGCTCGAGAACATCCGGGTCGTAGACCAGGACAAATACCCTCACATGGTACTGCCGCCGCCATCTCTTTCTTCTTGTTTCCTTTCCCCCAACTTCGTTCATTACATGCATATGCATCTTTGATCTTGACTCGTGGGTTGAGGCTGCTAGCGTATGGGTTTAAGGTTTCTGGATTTAAGGGTCTGTCTTAGTGAGTAGAATCCATTTTCTTTTTAATTCTCGTTAGCGTTCGTAAATTGTTAATTTAGAAAGATTTGGAAACATGATGTGCTTGTAATTTTCTTTTTGTACTTTTCCAAATTTTCTAACAAACTCTCTTGCATATTTGGTCAACAACTGTATCTGTAACCATTTTGAAAGAGAGAAAGGGACACCTAATTGTTAAAGGATTGATTCTCAAGTAAGATGTAGTAGGTTAATAGTTTCATTAAAGAGGTATACTCGACTAAGTTTATACTGGTCATGCTAAATTTCTTCCTCCTTTTAATTCAGAGGGCTAAGATACAATTCCAAAGAGAAAATAAAACTTGCACTCGTTGAAGTCACACTGATGTCAAACCAATTAGATCAGAAGGTGGAAAGATATGTTGGTATCAGAGCATGAGAGAGAGGGTGGTTGAATTGGGTTGACCAAATAAAAGTTGCAGTATACCTATTTGCAAAGTCATGATGGGACATCTCATAACTTCCAAACTTATGAATGCAATGTTAAGCAAACCAAATGGAGATAACCACACAAATGATATATAGTGATTGTCAAACTTGATTGATGTTGAGTTCCATCTGTCTCTGCTGAAGAATTTCTCCATTGTCGTGGTTTTTCTATAAACCTTTGTATTCAATCTTTTTCATGTTAATATCAAAACTTTTCAATTAGGAAAAATAAAATAAAATATTCTCTTGTAAAAGTGAATACTAGAGACCAATAATAGAGAAAAGAGAAACGAGTTCCATAAAGATTAACCAGATTGGCTGATGACAAAATTAGTGCAAGCTTGTGATCCTAGGTTGCCCTGGTCTTAGTTAAGGATCTCTTTAAAACTGACATCACTTTATAAGCTGCTATTTAATTAATAGCTACAGTGGAGAAATTTTTTTGTAGAGGTGAGAGAATAGTAGAGACATTGAGCGAAGAAGTGTAACAGAAGGGAGAAAAGATCCTGCAGTGAAATAAAACCTTGATTTTGCTTCAACAAACTTTGCTTCCAGGTAATGAACATCCCATCCGTTTATGTGGACTGCATAAATATCTCTTGTGGGAAATCCTATTATAGCCAACTAAAGTATCTAATTTAAGCCATATTGACTTGTTAATAATAATTAAAGTTGATGACAAAAGTCAATCTACCATCTTCAAAAAGTGATCATATCTGATGTTCTGCAGACTTAGATTTAATTAGGTCTTAGGACTCAAGTCACTCAACTTGGTTTTAGGTTGACGTGTGCTATAGAAACTAACCAATGGCTGATTTAGGTCTGATGTAGTTCCATGGTTGATTTCAGAGCCATTGTTTGGTTCCATGTTGAAATTATGTTTTAGGTTGATTCGATTGATGTTCTGTGTATCAGTGCTGCCATTGTAGTGATGTTATTCTAAACAGAATCAGATTGATTGAGGTTACACAGAGATAAATGCAATTACCTCAAAGTAATGATGTACCTGTATGATAGAATTATTTTAGCATCATGCTGAAGTAGGAACTTCATTTGCCATCAACCTTTACACCCTTCTCGTTTTTCTCCATCTTCACCTATTCTTTATTTTCAATCCTTAATATTTCTCCCATGGTGCATTTCTATTTAATATAGTTATGCAATATTTTGCTATATGAAAAGTTTCCTTTTATATGTCCTTCCACCAAAATGATCTTTTCAAATATCTTCAAAGGTTTACAATACCCACCACTATGTCCATTGTCCACTTCTGTTAATTTACTTTTCAAGGTATAGTTTAATTCAACACTTTTATCCTTCTTTAGCCTGCTAACTTGTTGTGGATCGAGTATTAACCTGTATCTGTTTGGTTGTTGTGAGAACCTCATATTACTTGTGAGGAGGCATCTGAGTTCAAATAGATTGCAATATTTTTCTGTGTTTTCACCTTTGTTCTTCCTTTCCATTCGGACCAGTTTGTGCATCTCTTTCATCAGATGGTGACATGAGTTTCAGTTTTCTAGGGAACATTTTGCAAATGATTGCTTTTGTCTCTTATTCCTTTTGCATTCCAAGGATACCATCGAATATGGCGCCCAAGCCATATTGTAGGGTCACAGATATGGTTTGTTATGGCCAAAGGTCAATGCCCAATTTAACTGCATTTACCTGTGTATATATAGTCTTGCATGTTATATATTTAAATGCAAAATTACTGGCTTGGTTCTTGTTTTCACTTTTCACTATATATAGTTAATAAAAAAAGCTTGGTTAAGTATTGCTAGTTTAGACATACTTTGATTAGTGATCATGTCTGCATTTGAATTGTATTTATTTATTCCTTGAGACCTTGTATGTTGTACTCGTGTTCTAGATCATGTGCAAGAATCCAGTTGAAAGAGAATTTATTATCATTGGACATGAATTAGGAACTCTGAATTGGAATTCATTTGGCCATCTGTAATCTTTGATCAGCTGTAATTCTTCAGATTACTAATTAATTCTTGTCTAAGTAAACATTAGAGAATCCTAAAGAGACTCAAAAAAAAAAAAAAAAAAAAAAATCCCAGATGGCTTTTGTTGAAATGGGGGATCCGAATTCTTTGGCATGAATTTCAGTCTCTCCATTGATCAGATCTCTCTGTTGTCAAAGAGGGCATTAAAGCTTAGTGCCGTATATGGCTTTTGATCAACAGAAAAAGTAAATGTTCAAACTTGGCCTTCCTTGTAGCTTTCTTTGTTAACTCCACAACCTTCGCCGCTTTATTTTCTGTGGTAAAATTGCACGGCTCCCAAATAAAAAAAAGTTGTTCACTTCTGTGATCGTTGTTTTATATTAAAGTCACTCTTTATCTCTCTGCTGGTTTCTTAATTGCAGTTGTCCGTGAGGAATTGCTTTATAAGGGGATCAGTGGTGCGGTATGTCCAACTCCCGCCTGATGGTGTCGACATCGACATTCTTCATGATGCCACCAGGAGAGAGGCTCGTGGGCCTTGATTTCTTCTACAGCCGTATGTGATTCTCTCTAAATGGTTAATGATTCAAAGTTTTCCTCCAAGCGATATGCTATGCTTTTTTTATGTTTTCCAATGATCAAAGTTTTCCTCCAAGCGATATGCTATGCTTTTTTTATGTTTTCCAATGATCCCGTTACACAAGTACTTTAGTCTTCAAACGGTGGACACATGCAACTCCAAAGTGAACAGCTTTCTACCCTTTTTTTCTTCTTTTTTATTTATGAGCAAAGGCAAGTGACGTAGATGAAACGTAAGCCAGGATCTAACTGTCAATATAATTTTTATTAGCTAAACTAGAGTAGACATTGGATGCCTATAGATATGTCATCCTCAGTCATTTATCATATGTTGGACGAGTGGGTCGTGTGGTTAGCATCGCATGATGACACGACTGTGATGTTAGATGGATCAGATGAGTGATCTTATTATTTAATTCTTCCCACTTAATACTGAAAGAACCCTTGACAAAAATCTTTAGTTTTGACATTTAAAACTTTTTGAACCTTTCAAATCCCGAGCATCGCAAGGTTTTTCAACCATGATCCTAATTTAGTTTAGCGAAATCATTTACTGAATTATCTTGCTCAAACTCAGACCCGAACTAAGGTAGTCTTTGTGGCTCTCATTTAGTAGACCATTTTATAGATGTTGACTCAAAGTTTGATGTCTGCCGTGGGATCAAGAAATCCATTGTTCCCGATGCTCGAAACCGTTTGTGTCGCCTTGGTGTTGAGATGCTAATGTCGCCTCCACATTGAGACACCTCTGCGGTGATTCAAAGTGCTAATTATATATTGGCTACCTTATTTAGTTAAATCTTTTTAGTATATCAACTTTTAGATTTTAAAAATTTATATTAAAATCTTTATAATTATTAAAGTAACTCTATTTATCCTAACATTATTGATTTTATCGACGGAAGATATAGCATATGTAGGAATAATCCAAAAACAATGGGTAAACAAATAATTTTAATATCTCAATTATGTTTTTATATCATAATTAAAATTTTTTAGTTGATTATTATGGTGGTGGCGAATGATGACACCATCGAGCGTTAGGGATGGTTGTTGTAGTGATTGTTAATGAGAATCGATACAGTAGTCGGTTTTGTCGATATCGATCTAAACATTGGTGATTAAGGCGAGGACGATGATCGATGGTTTGATGATGGTGGTGGTGGTGGATCTTATGGATATCCTTGGAGAAAGATAAAGTAGAGTCCAGAAGGTAGAGCTTGAGGGACTTATGTGGCTTCTTGGGAGGGGGGGCGCAGAGAGCAACGATTAGAAGTGAGGCAAAGGGAGAGGAGGAAGAGGACGAGATCGACGGGGGGTGAGATAAAAGCTTTACATATTGTCAACAGAGATATAGAGCGGTGTGGTGCCAACGCAAATGCCTCACCTCCTATTGATGCAGATGCAAAACTACTATCATTCTCGTCCTCTTCCCTGCAAGAAGCTGCAGAAGTCCCCCAAGCTTCACCTCTAGGATTTCACCTGCCTATCTCCAAGAACATCCTCAAGATCCACCACCATCATCATCAAATTGTCATCTCTATTGTGGTTGTCGTCTCAATTGTCGATGTTTGGATCTACGTCAACAAGACTGACCACCATGTTACTATTATCGACCACTATTACAACAATCACTTGAGGCCCTCAGTAGTGTTGTCATCCATAACCACCAAAATAGTCAATTAAAAAAATTAATTAAAGCATAACAAAAAAATATACATTTAAAATATTAAAATTATTTTTTATTTATCGTTTTATAATATATATATATATTATATTAGATTAAATATTTTACTTTCATAATGATAGATATTTAAATATAAAATTTTTAAATTTAATGATCGAGATATTAAAGAAATCTAACCAAAAGGTAATCTGTAATTAGTCTTAATTATAAAGTACAACCTAGCACTGTCTTGAACCCAACTATTCAAGAACTCAAAGCAATGGATCGATGATTCGAGGATTAAAGAGGGGAAATCAAACAAAAAATAAATGAAGCCAAGAAAGTCAACCCCTACGTGCGATCTCCTTTTAGTCAACAAATTGATGCTGAAGCTCATACCTTAAGAGTTTCTCCCTTTCCAGAAACCTTCGGTGATAGTTCCAATCTACCCGAGCACGTTGTAGTGTCGTCATATAAATAATACTATGCATGGCAATCGACATCTTGATGTGTCGATCCTACTCGACAAATCTTCGGAGAAAGTAAGGGAATAATAAAGTGACAAGTTGATCTAACTGTCTGTGATGGGTAAGTAGTCTTCAAGAGGTGACAACTCAATCGCTTGAAAAACCTATGCTTGAGTTGACTCGACTAAAAGACATAAGTCGAGAAAAGGAATCATCGCATTCAAAGAAAATAAAAATCCAAGCATTTCGACCCGATAACTATGACATCCTGGTCGTCTCACTGCAGATTTTTAATGCATCGGTGAAAGAAATCATAATCGACACAACAAATTATCGATATCTTCTATTACGACGCAATCTAGAAGATTGGTCTGAGCTGTATAAATCTTTTACCAATATCCACCACTGATCAATCAGAGCTGTATAAATCATGTCTTCAATCTGAGGCCCTGCTCAGTAATTGAGCCTGGTTAGGTCCCAAGCGAGTCAACATCCATAGAGGTTGTGACAGGTATTTTTCTTTCTTCTTTTCTTCCTTCTTGAGGGATACTTGACCTAAATGGATGTAAATGCTGCTCAATTTAAATGGAAAGTAGAGAATATACATGTATGTACATGCACAGTAGTCAGAACGACAAATGAGTAAACAAGCATATACCAGACTTCTGTAGACAGAGCTGGTCTTGGCAGCATTGACCAAGCATCAAATGGAGAATAGCAGTTGAGAGTACTACTGAGTCAACTATAATTTTGGAAGTCAGAAACAAGCAGATAATGCAGGTGTAATTTATTAGTATGCATTCTGAGTCTTATCTGGATGAAGAATATCCCAGGCCAAATGCATCACCTGCCCAAGCTTTCTTGTGTTTTCAACATTGTTGTTTTCGTAAAATCCACAAGTTTGTTAGTCTTTTGAGTATGATCACCGGTCTCCTCCCTCGATTGCCAAGCTTCCGAGACTCCTACCACAACCATAACCATGATGGCCAATTCAGTGCATCAAAATAGAAACAGTGGTGTTTTGAAGAAGCCGAAGACAAACGAGTCGTTTATTGTTAAAAAGCTGAAGCACAAGGAACAGCTGCGCATAAAAGGGAAGAAGGCAGCAACGGAAAAGACAACCATCATCAAATGCAAATGTCTGCCAACACCTACTCACTAAATACATTGTGATGAAAAAAATAAAAATAATCATGTATTCGCCGATTACCTCACATTATTTCAAACATAGTCAAAAAGTTTCTTTACCTGCACCACAGCCAAGCATTTCGGTGGAGTTACACCCCAAATTTCTCCCTACTTGTGTTGGACTAATCTAGCTGATAAAGATATTCACTATTGATAGCAATAGCAAGTTCTTGTGATCCAATATCATCTTTATCGCATACCTTTGCAAAATTAAAAATTCCACTCCGAACTAAATCGTCGCCTATGTCAAAAATTCCATGAAATTAAAGAATGCAAATAAAGATGGGAATCCTTACTGCTTCAGCTGCATAATCCACATACAACTTGGAAAAAGAACTTGGTCAAATCTTCTTGACCTATAGTAGGTTTTTAGTGTTACCCCTATGATGAATCACTGTCAAAAGCCTGAAGTTTTGCATGGATCTTGGCTTTCCAAAATTTCACCAGACGAAAAAGAAGGGTTGTGTTAGGATTACAAACAAGAAAAGATCTTTCAAAATGATACAAAAACATGCTATATCCAGCATTTCAAATTGTTTTATCTGAGGTTTTTAATTTCGTATCATACCGATGTACCGAGCTTTGTTCAATACATCATATTGAGCGGTACACTAAGGTGTACTTAGCAATACACTAGGGTGTATCGAGCGGTACACCCTTCTTTTAAGAAGAAACCATCCTAGCAGAGCAGGTGAGGATGGTTTCTTCTTAAAAGAAGAAGAAACCATCACCCCCCTTTCCATTTCAAGAGACAGAAAGGGGGTGATGGCAAACGGCTGAGGATGCGACGGGTTGCCTCCGTCCCTAACTTGAACTCATCTCCGGCGAGGCACTCCGCAATGCTCCCGCAACAACCGGATCTAGTGAGGATCCAACCCAAAGCGAGCTCATCTCTCACTCCCCCACCATTGCTGCCCCCAGCGACCATAAGGAAGAAGACTAAGATGACGGCAAGAGCGAGAAGGGGAAGCAGTAGTCCAACTTGGGCCAGGATCCCTTCCTTCGCAGTCGACCGCGACCTCCCTGACCACAATGGCCATGATCCCTCCGCCTCCTTCCGTGTTTCGCCCAACGGAGCAAGGACTCACCCCCTACAATGCTCTGTCCCGACGAAGCAAGGACCCTCCCCCTATCGTGTTCCGCTCGACGAAGCGCTTCTTCGTGTCACGCCACATCCAACTCTCTTCTTCGTCATGCCTTCTCCGTCCAACGAGCGTCGCAGCCTCGTCTTCCTCACCATCGTGCTCTTTGTCTTGTTCACCAGTTGATACCACCCGGTAGTGGGCGGTCCACGTGTCGATCAGTTGATGGACCGATATGTACCGCTCGTATCGGGCAATATGATTCGAGATTCAAATCCCTGGTTCCATCCAATCCCCAAAGTGATGAAAAAAATAATCAAGGACGATAAGCTACTACAAAAGATCTGTCACTACACTCTCATTTATCTTGATGAAAAAAATGGAAATTCCAAGAAACACAACCAATTTTTAAGATGCTAAATATATAAAAATGTGCATTATTAGAGGCATGATTGAGGTTAAGAAAAGCAAGACCGGAAGGAGTGTTACCTCCACAAGTTCCTAACAAAAAAAGGAAAATTCAATAACCCATCCTAGGAAATTAACGTAAACTTTTCATGCATCTTTCTAGCAACTCTATAAGAAATAACTTCTTTCTTTGTCAATAAGCTCAAGTTTGGTATGCTCGATATTAAGTTGTTAACAATCATAGTTTTCTGCGACAATTTATTCCATATCCTGCTTTATAACCCCAAAAATTGCAAATAATAAGGGTCAGTGCCCTTTGATCTTCAAAATGCATTCATAAATACCCTTAGACCATCAACCATTGCCAAACTAACACAGGAACTGAAAGGATATAACATGGACAGATATAACATCGACCATTCAACTCCAACTTATGATGCACAAAGCTTAAATATAGACATAACATGGATGGATCTAAATGGCAAAAGATCCATCTCAATACCATGAACAACTGGGACATAGAATGTCTATTCCTGTTGTTTTGTATTAATTACACTTAAGGTAAGAACTAAAAACTATGTAGTAATTCTTAAAAGGAAGACAACAAGAGAATAAGAAGCTGATTTATATGCTAGAATATACAGGATTTGGTTGTTCTGTTTATATATCACTTCATAATATGGTCAAAATTAAGATAGCAGAAGTTAACATTTTAAGTTAAGTATTTTTACTCGTAATGCAGTAGCTGTAGAAAACTTCATTCTTATTTCCATCAATTTTGGTATGAGAATTCTGTTGTTTGGCATTGTATACACACTTAAAGAAACTTAAGTATCTAAACTGAAATATATTGCACATGTGGAGTTCAACTTCTGATATCACTAAGACAAGAACTGAATGAATAGTTAAAGTAAATGGTTGACAAAACTTCAAGAAGTGAAAAAAGCTTCCCTATATTGGAATGATCATGCAGCAAGATGGGGCATATTAAAGAAGATAGTTGAGCATGATAAAAGGACAAATGCTTGATTTGCAGTAGTTAGGAAGCTGCATTTATTAAAAACCAAGTGCTAATTCTCATGATAAAAGGAAATGGCTTATGCTTGATAATTTAAAATGTTTGTAGTGGTTAGAAAGCAATGATTATTACAAGTCAGTGCAGGTAGGATGAAGAAAATATTGGTAAGTGGTTGGTTTACAATAGAAAAAGACCATTCCAAATTCATGGGTAATACCAATTGAAATAAAGTGAATCAATGAATTATTTTAGGTAGCTTTAGTTCAAACATGAGACATGTCAGAGAGATGATCATTCAATACTATACAGTATACACCAATTACAGAACCAGCCAATTTAATCAACATGACATGAGAAAGACAAAAGATCAAAGAAGACTCCAGGAGAAAATAAGAGAAAATGAACAAATGGAACCATCTGTGCACATGGAGGAATATGGCTGCTTTTGGATTGCATCCTTGATGGGATAAGATGGCTGAAGAGATGCATGTAACCAATCCCAAAAGGTCAAAAATGTAAGTTTCTTACTCTTCTTTTTTCCATTTCTTGATTTATATCACAGATTCTAAAGTAACTTCATATGCCATTCAAGAAAGCATGAAGTAAAAAGTTATTTTGCAGAATGGAGCTAGGACTGAAGCCTCTGTCCTATCACCTCAAAGTCCATAATGGAAACCCCTAATAAAAAATCAGTTCCGTTAAACATTATCTATGAATTTAATAATTTAAAAAATCAAAACATATGTAATCTAGATATTGTCTCATCAAGCTGACTTAAAATGAACAGTGTGAAAGCGATAACCAGTGATGTTAGACTGACTTCAATCTATATATTATTCAATGAAAATATACAAATATTCCACTTGTTTCGGTAATTATATACCATTGATCAAATAAAAATATATCCTATGTTGTGAAGACATTTTTTATTCCTCCAATCAGTATGTATGCTAGACCAATTCAAAATTTTTTATTTACCATTTCTAGGCTTTCAAAAATCATAGATCATGCACAAGTTCAATGCCACAGACCTTTAATCTAGGGCCTCCATTATTCATTTTGATATGACAGGATTGCAACTCAATCCTCCAGATAGTACTCCCGCTCAACAATTGCTATGTTGACCAACAGTTTGTAGAAATAGTAGGCAAGGCCTTAAATTGGGACAGACTTATTCGAACCCCTCAAACTTTATAAAGGAGTTCTTAAGCAAGATTCCACTTTGGTCAGTAACAGATACTAATTTTATTCGAACTTGTTCACCTATGGAAGAACCATTGATAGGCATCATATGTACAAATGAACTCTTTCAGGGCTTCAACTGATTAGTGTTAGACTAGAAGTTTCTATCTTAGACATCTAAACTCTATCAAACTCACTGGCACTAGCAGTCCATCTTGGACTGCTTTAAAGCTTTGAAATAACTACTTTATGAGTTGTCAGTGAGATGTGAAATATAATAAACAAGTTTAATATTGGCAGTGAACAGTGGAATTGGGATGAGGATTGATCCAAGATTAGCGAAACCTAGTTGTCATATTATGGAACTGGGCAAAATCAATCCAAGCTTAGTGAGATCAGCTTGGAAACAATCAAACTAGCTGAGACTGGACTAAGCTCAAAATGTTCAGATAAACCTTGGATTGATCGAGATTTTTATTTTTTGCGGGAAAAATATGAATAGCCACATTCTTTGCCTCCATGGAGAAGCCATACTGGATTGAAATATCTAAATGCACTGGTTACAACTTAGAAAAAGCATGTAACTGGTAGAAGTGAAGATTTGTTGATAAACCACTAAGCTCCCTAGTGTCCCTAGAACTGTATATAATCACGAAATATCTACACCAGAAAGTTAGCTAAGATGTGATTTAGTTCAGAGTTATATAATATCCATGGCATCTTTATAACATTTTCCTACTCTTAAAAATAAAGCAGAAGTTCTACAAAGATAGAGATTGAATTGGGAACCAATTCTCAGTTCTGAGGTCACGTGGAATCCTCTATGATCATTAAAAAGGAAAAAAAAGAAAAGAAATGCATAACAGTACCTATTTATTAGGATATTTTCAGGCTACTCCTAATTTTGCGAGTGACGAACATCTGTACAATATAGTCATCTTCATCACTTGCTTCATAAATGGCCTATGTAAACCTAAGATTATGATAATTAACTTCTGTGATTCAGTTCAGTTTTCTCTGATAATTAGAAGAAATCAAAAGAAATAAGGGTTATAACAGGGAAATGTCAGATCCAAAATAAAGTCATGCTAAAAAACTTGACTGACACCAAGGCACCCTTCTTATTCATTTTGATCTACATGATCTGATTGCCTGGATAGCTAGCATCTCCAATTTGTTGAATGCTAGCTTATAAAACTTCCCCTTCTTCCAATTTCACTCAATTTGAAGAGCACACCTGTGTATCAGTGGAATGATTTGACATTTTACTTGATCACTTTCACCATATAGTTTCATTCCTCCATTATATAAAAGATTAGACATCAGCAATCAATATGAGCGATTCACCTCACCTCAAACCTCTTTTTGAGTTAGCAAGAACTATTGATATTTTATGAACCATGTGAACTGAGCCAACTAGATCTGAAAACCGTATCTCAAGGATCAGTAAATCATAACAAAGGTACCACAAGAAGAAAAGGGGTAAAGAGAGATCACCTCTTGTGGCGGCGGCCCCGCTTGGGCCCCCAGGCCTCGAGCTTCGCCACAGGGCATCCGCATCGGGCGCGGAAAAGCAACACGGCGCGACCGTTGGGCGGCGCCATCCTCCTGAGCTCAACCCGGAGGCACTCATAGTCGGGATTATTCCCCTGCTGCCCGCCCTTCCAGGGTAGATCGTCGATCTCCTTCCAGGCGGCGGATTGCGAAGAGTCAGGCGATCGGATACACTCCTCGGTCTGAAGCTGGACGTCGAACTCGAGGGCCTTCTTGAGGCCGCGGCAGCGAGGGTTGCCGCAGCGGCGGCGGCGGGACCACGGGAGGAGGGAGGGGAGGCGGCAGGAAAGTTGGGCAGCGGCAAGGGAGGCGGCGAGGAAAAAGAGGAGAAGGCCGGCGAGGTAGGGGTAGGGGGCGTCGCGGAAGGGAGCGGGGACGGGGGAGACAGGGAGGAGGAGAGCGACGGCGCGGGCGAGGTGAGCGAGGGAGGAGGCGATGAGGAAGGCGCAGGAGCAGAGGACGAGGACGAGGATGAGGAGGTCAACGGTGGCGGCGGAGGGGGAGTTCTTGCAGGAGGGGCAGATGGTGATGCTGGGGACGAGGTTGTGATGGCCGCCGCCATGGTTAGATGCCGGGGAAGGGCGCCTGGTAGGCCTGGAGGAGAGCGACGGCCAGGAAGGGGAGGGCATGGCGGTGAGCGAGGCGGAGGAGCGGCGAAGCCTTGTGTGTGTGTGTGTGTGTTGAGGTAGACCGCCTCTTTTATTCTTGATCGCTTAACGTGTTCTCTTCCTGGTTTGCACTACCGCTACTTTTCTTTTTATCTTTTTATTTTTTTGCTCCTCTCTCTCGCTCTCTCTCTCTCTCTCTCTCTCTCTCTCTCTCTCTCTCTCTCTCTCTCTTTCTCTCTCTCTCTCTCTCTCTCTCTCTCTCTCTCTCTCTCTCTCTCTCTCTATATATATATATATATATATATATGTGAATCTTCTTGAATGATAATGAAAGAAGATGAAATATTCAACAGAAAATTATGAACATGCTCTCGAGCGATTATGCGAGGTAAATGATCATCATTGTGAATCATCGTTATTATGGGCATTGAGTTGTTATTCTTATAGGCCAAAAGTTTATAGATTAGATCAACATGATATGTTATCGATTTTTCTATGTGTGAGAGAAAAAAAATTGAGAACTTTCAATTTTTATTTCAGTTGTGCATTTACCTAAAATAAAATTGTTATTATATTAATTTTATTAAAATATACTTACAATTGAGATAAATAGTGATAATGGGATTGATGGGTTTGGAGTGAATGTATAAAATTTGCATTCCTAATTCTGAGATTAGTAAATTATTTTTTTCCTTTGTATTCTTATTTAATTTTAACCTTAGTATAATGGTTTTCTTTTATTGAGTTCTAATGCATTATAATTTTTATTCATACCAATCGTATCATTAGATTGCATCTCCCTCGAGCTGGATTGAGGCCACTTCTACCTTTGATTATTTTGGATTCTGTGAAAATGAACAAAAATTTCTGCCCTAGAGATCCAACTGGTCGGATCTCCATCTTTCTATCGTGGAAATTCTACCTTAATGCATAGGTAGTATGTGTCATAATCCTGGAACCCTTTTCCTGTACCTCCAAATCTGTTCAACATAGAACTTGAGCTCTCATCTTGTTGAAACCCGCTAACGTGTTCCAACAAACTTTTTTTGAAATTGTGAAGGGTTTCTTATAGCTGATTCTCAATTCTAGTTTCAACGCTTTCATTTGTGCTTTCACTGAGTTATCGACGACCATTGCATATAATTGCAAATCGGTAATCCCCAGTTCTTGTTTCTGATGTCTGGTCAAGGGCATCCGCATTGTGGTTGCGAAGCTGTCGAGAAAACGGACACCAAGGTCAATGCTGCAGTCGCTACGAGGAGGAAGAGTTGTTGTCCTGTTTCTGTCGCTGCATGGGGTGAGAGCACCGGGGGTTGGAAGGCGACTGCGTCAGTGTGGCTGTAGCTGTTGCGACCCAAGGGAGCGATCGCCGAGCAGCCAGGTTGAGGCTACGATGATGGCAACCTGCGGCTGCGGCAGAAGATGCTAAGCAAGAGGGAGGCGGCGTTGAAGCGATCGGGGTTAAGAAAAGAAATCGGTAGTGCATGCGTTGCTGGGTTTGAGGCAAGGCAGCGTACTTGCTACGGTTGCTGCGTGCGCTGCTGGAGGGCAGATGCAGTAGAACGAGGGGTTGGTTGTTGGCCGGGAGTGGTGGTAGCGGTGGTTGTTGGCCGGAAACCGTGGTGATCGGTGGCTGCGGCAGAAGATGCAAGGTTGCTCTGTTTTGGTCACCGCGAGGAGGGGAGGTCGAGCGGCTGCGGTTGCGACCCAAGGGGAGGCCGGCAGCGGTGGAGAAGGAGGTACCGAGGGTCGCGGCTGGGAGGTGTTGGCTGGGAGCAGCGGCGACGGTGGTTGCTAGCTGGGAACTACAGTGATCGGTGGCTGTGATAGAAGATGCAAGGTTGCCCTATTTTGGTTGTTGCGAGGAGGGGAGGTTGGGTAGCTGCGGCTACGACCCAAGGGGGGAGGGCAGGCGATAGTGGAGAAGGAGGCAGCGAGGGTCACAACTGGGTGGTTACGACGGCGTCAACAAGATTGAGAGGCAGTAGAGGGTCCGATAGTTGCGGCAGCAAAGGATGCTCTGTTGTTGATGCTGATGGAGGAGAGGAAGTGGTGGTTGCTGAGGCTAGGAGCAAAATAGAAGACGGTCGCGGGGCTATGACGGGATGGGAGGCTAGCAGCGTCGTCTCCGGCGAAGGCTCGGAAGGATGACTGCGGTGGAAGGTGGGATGAGGCACCTTGTTCTCGCTCAAGTGGGATGAGGGCGTGAGCGGCTACGACGCAACAAAGGGGGGAGGGGTGCTGGCCGAGAAATAGCGGTGGTGGCGGTCGTTGGCCGGAAAGCAGCGGCGGCAGTGGGGTTGACCGGAAGCAGGGGCCCTTTCGACCGGAGGTAGTGGTGGTGGAGAGGGGAGTAGGGGTTCTCGGTCGTGCGTGGCTGCACCTTTTTTTTATTGATGATAACTACAGTAGCACTATAGCGAGAACGCTGAGGATCGCTGCTCTGATACCAAATGATAAGACTCTAAGATTTTATCGTAAAGGAAAGAAGAGAAAATGTGATGATCACTTTGAGGGGATTGGTCTCCTAAGGTTTGTCAAAAGACTAAATAGTATTTTTCATAGATAGTCGAAAAGAAGTAGTTACATCCCTATTTATAGAGTTCTGACTTTAACCGAACTAAACATGCTTAATAAATAAGCACAAAAAAATAAAAGGATCCTAACACTTTTTTTGGTTTGCCTCTCCTATTCTTCTCCCCTTAGCAGGCCTAGAGTTTTGAGAAGCATTATCGCAGTTCTGCTGTGTGGATAACGACTAAAGAGGAGGGCATTTGACCCCCTTCACCCTCTCATAGAGCTCTGCAAGGATTCAGGGATATACGATCTCCCTAGGTAACACAATCTTTAATATACACAGTTATCTGTTTTGTGGATTTTTGTGCACCAATCTTCGCACGATGACGAACATATCTTTGGGAAATTGGAATTTTGTTTTTCTGTTCTTTCGCTGTGCATGCGATGTCGCCCCCTAAGATTTCTCAATACATTCAATATCATTTTGGCATAAATATAAACATTCATCATTTCTTCCCCTTTGTCATCAATAAAAAGAAGAATCATTCAACAATTTATGCAAGTATTCAAGTAAGTTTTACACCAATTTATCCAAGCTAGCAAATTTGCAAAATGAGAAGTTAAACAAAAACTTTACCTCTTTTTTGTTCTTCTTGAGATGTGTAAGTTCTTTCTTCATTTTGCCATAAAATAAGAAGAAGAGGAAAAAGAATAAGGGAGGAATTCATGAAAACATAAGTTTCTTTCTTCCTTTTGTCATAAAGAATTTGAACAAAATCAAATCCATGAAAACATAAGTTTCATTGAATCAAGCTTCTACTATCACAAAGAAAAAGGATTTATCATAAAAGATCAAAATGTGCATACTAAAAATTCATGAATCAAATTCCTATTCTTGCAAATAAAAGGAAGAAGGATTCATATAAAATGATCATCGCATAAAAGATCAAGTATAGCAAAAATCCATGAACAAAATTTCAAGAAGCTGAAAGGAAATGATCTTGATAAAAAGACAACTCAAGTTATGAAAAGTGGAGAAATCCGAAAAATATATAAGAGAAACTCATGCATTTGGAAGATTTAACATGTCTAATTCTCTTTTAATAAAACCAAATTATTTCTCATTTAAAGGTTTTGTAAAAATATCAGCTAATTGATATTTTGTATCAATAAATTCTAGATATATATCATGGTTATTAACATGATCTATTATAAAATGATGCATAATGTCAATATATTTAGTTTTAAAGTGTTGAATGAGATTTTTTGTTAAACATATTGCACTAGTGTTATCACATTTTATGGGTATGTTTTTTAAGTAAATTCCATAATCTTCTAAAGTGTTTTTCATCCATATCACTTGTGCACAATATGCACCTACTGCTATATACTCAGCTTTGGTTGTAGATAATACAACCGAGTTTTGTTTCTTGGAAGAATAAGAGACAAGTGCATGACCTAAGAGTTGACATGTTCCAGATGTATTTTTTCTATCTATTTGACAACCAGCAAAATCAATATTTGCATAAGCAATCAATTCAAGATTTTTAGTTTTTAAATACCATAATCCAAGATTAGGAGTTCCTTTTAGGTATCTAAAAATTATTTTAACAGCTTTTAAGTGAGATTACTTGGGATTAGATTGAAATTTAGCACATAATCCAACACTAAACATAATATCAGGTCTAGTTGTTATGATATATAATAAATTATCTATCATACCCCTATAAGTCTTTTGATCAAAACATTCTTTATTAATGTCCATATCTAATTTTGTAGAAGTGCTCATTGGTGTATTAATAGCTTTAGCACAATCTATATTAAATCGTTTCAATAGATCTAAAGCATACTTAGTCTAACTAATAAAAATTCTATCACTTAATTATTTAATTTACAATCCTAAGAAAAAAAAGTCAATTCACCCATTAAGCTCATTTCAAACTCTTGACTCATACTTTTGGCAAACGATTCACACAAAGATTCATTTGAAGAACCGAAGATGATATCATCAACATAAATTTGGACAATGAAAGAATTATTTTCAAAATATTTAATAAACAATATAGTATCGACCTTGCTTTTTATAAAATTATTTTGAATAAGGAAAGAACTAAATCTCTCATACCAAGCCCTAGGGGCTTGTTTTAATCCATAGAGAGCTTTAGACAACTTAAACATATGATTAGGAAAAATAGCATTATCAAATCTAGGTGATTGTTCAACATAAACTTCTTCGAAAATAAAGTCATTGAGAAAAATACTTTTAACATCCATTTGAAATAACTTAAAATTATTACAACTAGCATAGGCAAGGAGAATCCTTGTGGCTTCAAGTCTAGCCACCTGAGCAAAGGTTTCTTTATAATTGATACATTTTTCTTGGTTGAAACCTTTGGTCACTAATCTAGCATTATTTTTAACCATGATACCAAGTTCATCTTGCTTGTTTCTAAAGACTCATTTAGTATCAATTACCAAATGGTCACTAGGTCTAGGGACAAGCTTCCATACCTCATTTCTCTTGAATTTATTTAATTCCTCATGTATTGCAAAGACCCATGAATCATCTTTTAGGGCTTCGTCAATGCATTTTGGTTCAATTTCAGACAAAAATGCTGCATTAGCACAAAAATTCTTAAATTAAGAGCAAGTTTGAAGACCATCTGATGTATCTCCAATGATTAGCTCATTCGGATGAGCATTTATATACTTTCAATCCTTAGGTAAGGATTCTTTGGAAGAGGATGCATCCAAGTTGCTTGGAGGAGGAGAGTGTTCATTCAAATTTAAAGCATCAAAATCATCATCAAAATTATTTTTCTTAACTTCGAGAAGCTTATTAAAAACAACTTGAATGGATTCCTCTATGACCAAAGTTCTTTTATTAAAGACACAAAAGGCTTTAGAAATAGAAGAATAACCAAGAAAAATGCATTCGATTTAGCATCAAATTTTCCTAAGGTATCTTTTTCATTTAAAACAAAATATTTACAATTAAAAATTTTAAAATATGAAATATTGGGTCTTTTGTTGTACCATAATTCATAGGGAGTTTTGGAAAGTAATGGTCTTACGAGAACCTTGTTCATGATATAGCATTCTATGTTAACGGTTTCGGCCCAAAAATATTTGGGTAGGCTATAATCGTTTAATATAGTTCTTGCCATTTTTTGTAAGCTTGTATTTTTTTTCTTTCAACTACTTTATTTTGTTGTGGATTTCTTGGAATAGAGAAATTATCGTTGTACTCGTTTGACTCACAAAAATTTTGAAAATCACGATTTTGAAAATCACCGTCGTGATCACTACAAATAGATAAAAATCATAAAACCCTTTTCATTTTGAACAAATTTACAAAATTTTGAGAAATATTTAAAATAATCACTTTTGTGAGCCAAGAAGTATGTCCAAATGTATCTACTAAAATCATCAACAATTAGAAAGGTATATTTATTACCTCCTAAGCTTATTGTATTAATTGGTCCAAATAAATCTATATGGATCAATTGTAGTGGTCTAGAGGTGCTTATTTGATTCTTTGATTTGAAACTACTTTTTATTTATTTTCCTAGTTGGCATGCATCACAAACTTTGTCTTTGACAAATTTAATTTTAGGCATACCTCTTAAAGTTCTTTCATTGTAATTTGTGAAATTAGTTTTATACTTGTATGGCCTAATCTTCTATATCAAAACTATGCATCATCATTTAAAATCGAAAAGCAAGTTTCATTACAACATTCATTAAGATCAATAGTATAGACATTATTGGTTCTTAAGGCAATCAAGGATCTATTTATGTATGATATTTCCATAATGCAAGCATTAGATTCAAACTTGATGTTGTAACCTTTATCACATAATTGACTAATGCTCACAAGTTATGCTTTAAACCATCTACTAATAAAATATTTTCAATCAAAAGATTTGATTTGTTACCTATATTTCCTTTTCTAATAAATTTTCCTTTATTGTTGTCTCCGAATGTAATAAATCATTTATCTTGGCTAGTGAGCTTAGAGAAGTGTGTTGGATCTCTGGTCATGTGCCTTGAGCATCCACTATCAAAGTATCATCTCTTGCTCATAGCTTGTGATTGTAGACATATCTCGATGCCAAATGCCATTAATGCATAGTTTGCAACCTCTTCTTTGTTGGTTAGCTCCTCATCTTCGGATGCACTTGAATTGTCCCAAGTTGTCTTGAGTGTCTTCTTTTTCTTTGATAGCTTCTTCTTCACTTGGAGATATTCAATTTTAAAGTGTCTCGACTTATTGCATTCGTAGCATATGATTATGTCCTATTTGAGTTTGTTTTTGTTCTTAGTATCTTGTTTTACAAAATTTGTTTTGTTTCTTCTTATGAATCTTTTGAATTTTCTTGTTAGAAGTGTCAAGTCCTCATCATCACTTGAACTTTCGCTCGAGTGGTCTTCTTTAATTCTAAGTGTCATATCCTTCTTGTTCTTTGGAAGGTTATTCTTATGTTCATCATGTTTATCATGTGCCTTGCACGCCATTTCGTAGGTCATTAATGACCCGATAAGTTCTTCAAGAGCAAAGTTATTCAGGTCCTTTGCTTCTTATATTATCATCACTTTTGGATCCCAACTTTTTAGAAGGGATCTTAGTATTTTATTGACAAGTTCAATATTAGATAAATCTTTACCAAGTACTTTTAAACCATTGATGACATCCGTAAAACGGATGTACATGTCTTCAATGATTTCGTTTAGTTTCATTTGAAATAACTCAAAATTTACACCAAAAGATTAATTTTTGACTCTTTAACTCTACTTGTGTTTTCGTGAGTGACTTCAAGTGTATGTCAAATCTCATATGTAGTTTTGCATACAGAAACCTGATTAAATTCGTTTTTATCAATAACACAAAATAAAGCGTTCATTGCTTTAGCATTTAAGGAGAAGGTCTTCTTTTCCAAATCATTCTATTCGTTCATTGGTTTGGAAGGCTTCTCAAAATCGCTTTCAACAATGTTCCACAATTCGAAATCCATAGAAAGCAAGAAAATTCTCATCCTAGTTTTCCAATAAGTGTAGTCCATCAACAAGTGATAGAAAGTCCCTCTTGATTGCAAATAAAAGTCATCTCTCTTGGGTTTTAAACCAAATAGAGAGTAATTACGCTTGATACCAACTGTTAGGATCAAGTCGGCACTAGGGGGTAGGGGGGGGGGGGGGGGAGGGGGTGAATTAGTGGTTACGATAAAAATTTCATCGATTCAGAAAACTTTAATGATTTTGAAAAGTTTGATTCTATGAAACCCATATCGGAATTAATATCAAAAGTGTGTTTTACTTGAAGTAAATGTAATCGGTAATTAGAAGTAGAGAATAGCAGTAATGAAGAGCAAAAAGAGAGTGCACACCAAATTTATAGTAGTTCGATCGTTGTGACCTATATCCACTTTCAATTCCTCTATTAAGGCCACCGGTGTCTACTACTGGTCTTTCTTCAATGGGCGAAGACCAACCACTCTCTTATAATACTTTTTCTTTTTTACGGGTTTAGGAGACAACCCTTATAAACCTCGCATCTCTCTTGAATAATCACAAAAGTAAAAAGGGAGGAGGACACTTAGAAATTTTATAATATGAAATCTCAAGATTTTTATTCACACTTTCATTTTTTCTTTCATGGAGTTGGGTATTTATAGGCCTCAATGGCTTCATAAATGGAGCCAAAAAGTGTCTCATCCTAGGTTTTCGGGGGTACTAATGGTACCATCGCCATTATTAGGCGATACCATCGCTTGCAAACTGACACTAGATAGTACCATCACCTAGTCTAGGTGGTACGACCGCTTGATAGAGCTCAAAGACCGGGATCTAGCGGTATCACTGCTTGGCAGCATTAATTGTCGACGATACCACTGCCCAGACCACCTAGGAGGATGAGCCCCAAGCGGTTCCACCACCTAGTTTGGGCAATGCCACCGCTTGGCGTGGCTGAATGAGCCATCCAACCGGCCTAATTCAGCCTTGTTAAAGGCCTAGTTGGCCCCTATGAGTTAGTAGGGTTTCTCACAAAACTAACTCAAATTAAAGTCTTAACTATAATAGTTAAGGCTAAAACAATTACTCTACTTTTAATCTAAGTTGTCTTGCACGTTAATGGTTCAATCAAACTCTTGGTGAACTTCTAGCGAACTCCCGACAATCTTTCGGCGAGCTTTTGGCGAACCGGTGAACCTCCGGTGAGCTTTTGGCGAACTTTCGACGAACCTCCGATGAGCTTTCGACGAACCTCTAGTGTGCTTTCACTGCATCGTCTGATCCTTCGGTGTATCCCCCGATTCATTCGGCTCGATACCCAATCATTAACTCCAGCCCAACTTTGATTTTTCTTTAATCATTTTGCCTTTCTCACGATCGTAGTTAGTTCTGCATCACTTATCTTAATACATAGATTAGATTATTAATTCACTAATTGATTTCATCATCAAAATCCGAGATTCAACAGGACTAAGGATCTTTTACTAGTATATGAAGGAAGTACCCTTAGGGTTGAGGGCTACACGAACTTAAGCTTCTAGTCCAATGTCGATGATAGCAAGTCTAATTCAAGGTATGTGTTCACCCTAAATAGAGGAGCAATATGATGGATAAGTTCCAAGCTAAATACTATTGCTAACTCGACCATAAAGATAAAGTACATTATTGCGATAGAGGCAACAAATGAGAGAGTCTAGATGAAGAAGTTCATCACAGATCTGGGAGTCATGCTAAGCAACCAGAAGCCAATTCCCTTATAATGCAACAACTATGAGGTGATTACTCAAATGAGGGAACTCGGGTATCATCAAAAGTGTTCTGAATATATTCCAACTTATTAGAGAGATCGTGTCCCGAGGATATATAGTAGTAAAAAGAGTTCCATCCGAAGATAACATCATAAATCCATTAACAAAGTCGTTGTCTCAGATTTTCTTTAAGCATCACAGGGGTCTAATGGGGATCAAACAAATAAGTAATTGACTTTAGGTTAAATAGGAGATTACTAGTCAAAGGTGTCATGCAAGCTAATCATATGATTGATGAAACGTGTGACATGACACGCAATCATTTTGCTTATTATTATGGCATTTTATCACCTTATATTGCTTGATGGATAAATATATTATGATATCCATAGATTTGTGTAATGAAAATCAGATCATGATGATATCATGATAATGAGATCGATTCACCTTTAAACATAGACCCTAAATAATCCTGGTCAATGAAGGCAGTTGGTCTCATAGCTGCTCATGTGAGTGCTAGTCATAAGTGCCCTACAAACTAATCACATGAGTTATAGCACATGTGACTTAACGCACAGTCTTTATGCTTACTATATTTTGGCATTTATCACTTTATATTGCCTGTTGCTTGAATATATTGTGATGTTCATGGACCTGTGCAATGAGAATTAGATCGTGATGAGATCATGATAATGAGACCAATTCGCCTTTAAACACAGATCCTAAATAATCCCGATCATATGTTACTTGAGAGGGACATCGAGATAATCGGATAGATCGGTGTACTGTATACCCGTCCATATGATGGATGCAACTAGTCTCATAGCTGCTCGTGTGGGGACACTAGGGATACAGTACAGGTGCTCATTGGAGAATGAGTTCACTGATTGATCCACTTACGAAATATTGGATGGTTTATGTTGCCTTATTGTCAAACAGCGATTCTGTAGTCCCAATGGTGTATCTGGTCCTTAGACTTGAGACACCAAGGATATTCTATATGAGTGCTCCACTCTTTGATACTAGACTTATAGGTTTGGATGTTCCAGATCTATCACAATTGGTCATCGGGAGTGGTAGTCAACCTTACGAGGGCTATTGAGTGTCGATAAGGATCATCTGCTTTCGGTGTTATGAGAGGAATATCCCATGTGTTCTTGCTCAGACAAATCCCTAGCTAGGGTTATTCAGATTGAGAGAGATAGAGTTCTTTGAGAGAATCCGATTAGAGCGAGACTCGAGTAGAAACCGTATGGGTCTGACAGCACCATGCTTGGTATATGATCTCTATGATATTAGATGGATGAGGGACTATAGGTACATGGTAACTTAGGACAAACATATCAAATGAATTTGATTCTCCTGTATCGTCTAGAGACGATGGCATAATGACCTAGTACGTTTGTAGTCGATGAGTCAAGTGAATTATTTTGGAGATAATAATTCACTAAACCAGAAGAAGTTCTAACAAGTATGACTCACGACCAGCTAGATATTAGGCCTAGAGGGTAACACATATATGGTAGGCATTGCTATGAGTAGAGATTCAGATATGAGATATTCGTCGGAATCATTATCTTATTGGATATCCAATAAGCCCCTGAATTATTGGATCCTATAGATGAGATCTAACAAGAGCTAATGAGAGATTATTGGATAGAGATCCACTAATCTAAGAGGCTTGGGTAGTTGGATGAAGATCTCATACTCAATAGGGCATGATCTATTAGGGTTAAGTTGACAGGCGACCTCTATAAATTGGAGGGAATCAGTGGTTCATAGGCTAGAGTCTTTATAGTTTGCCTCTCCTATTCTCCTCCCCTTCTTTTCTTCGAAGCAGGTCTAGAGTTTTGAGGAGCATTGTTGCAACCCTACTATGTGGATCATCGCTAGATAGGAGGACGCTTGACATCCTTTACCCTCTACTAGAGATCTGTAAGGATTCAGAGATATATGATCTCCCTAGGTAACATAATATTTAATATACATAGTTTTTTGTTTGTGGATTTTGCGCACCAATCTTTGCACAACGATGAACACATGTTTGGAAATTGGAGATTTTATTTTCTATTCTTTCGTTGCGTATGTGATATCGCTCCCTAGATTTTCCAATTGTGGGGACACTATGGCTATAGTGCAGGTGCTCATTGGATAATGAGTTCACTGATCGATCCGCTCACGAAATACTAGATGGTTGATGATACTTCATTGTCAAATAACGATTTCGTCAATCAAGTGGTGCACTTGGTTCTTAGACTTGAGACACCAAGAATTTTCTATACGAGTACTCCACTCTTTGATACCGGACTTATAGGTTTGGAAGTTTCAAATTTAATACAACCGGTTATCAGGAGTGGCAGCCAACCTTACAAGGGCTATTAAGTGTCGATAGAGTATCATCCACTCTCAGTATCATGAGAGGAATATCTTATATGTTCTTGCTTCATGGATGAGAGACTATAGGTGCACGATAATTGAGGGCAAACAGGTTCAAAGGATTGGATTCCCCTGTATCATGTGACGACTACAACATACTGGCCTAATACGTCCACAGTCAATGAGTCGAGTGAATTATTATAAAGATAATAATTCATTGAGCCAGAAGGAGTTCTAAGAGGTATGACTCATGACCAGCTCGATAGTAGGCTTAGAGGGTCATACACATCTGGTAGGTGTTGCGACAAATAAATGTTCGGATATGAGATATCCGCCGAAGCCCCTATCTTATTGGATATCTAATAAGCCCCTGAATTATTGGATCTTATGGATAAGATCCAATAAGAGATTATTATATAGAGTCCACTAATCTAAGAGGCTTGGGTAATTGGATGGAGATCTAGTACCCAATAGGGCATGATCCATTAGAGTTAAGTTGACATGGGGCCTCTATAAATATGAGATAACCAAAGGGTCATAGGCTAGGCTTCTTAGTTATCACCTCCTATTCTCCTCTCCCCTTCTCCTCCTAAGATAGTAGGTGTCAAGATTTGGATAATGACTTGAGGAGTGTTTTCGCAGCCCCTACCATATGGATCACCGCTTGGGAGGAGGGCGCTTGACTTCATCCTTTCGCACAGATCTGTAGAAATTTAGGAATATATGATCTCTCTAGGTAACATAACTATCTCACACGTGATTTTTGATTTCATGAGTTTTTGTGCACCAATGGAAAATTTTAAAATTTTGTTTTATTTTCATCCGTTGTATATGTGATGTCACCCTAAGATTTCCCTATAGTAGTCTCAAAGCCATGTTATTCATGTGAAAGATTGGTTTTGAATCACATGTGCTATGTTTTAGAAAGGCTTTTAATGTTAAAAATGTTGACGGAAAAACAAGAAAGGGTAGCAACTGTTGTTGCCCTTGCTACCCTCACAAATGGCAGCTTTGGCTGCCATCTGCGTGTAGGCAAGCCGCCAACTACTGCCATAAGGGCGGCGCCCGTAGGCAGGTCGCTTGCGTGCAAGCGAAGCAACTATTGCTACGCGCAACTACAGCCGCAAGCGGCCAACCACCCATAAGTAGAGTCGTGTGCATGCAAGCGGTGACACCCACGGGCAAGCGGCCCATAGGGGCACCAGCTCGCATGGGCAACACCGCCCGTGGGCAAGCCATCCCCAAGTAGAGGCGGTACCCCCTTCCCCCGCCGGTGGCAACCGCAATGCAAAGGAAGGGAAGGGGTTAGGTTTTTTTGGGACAAATGATATTTTTGCCGCTTGTGAATTTTAAATTTTTCATAATATGTCATTTGTGTCCAAATTACCTAAAGACCCTTTACAATTCAAAAACTTCCTTACATGTCCTAAATTTTAGAAAAATATTACTTAATTAAAAGGTTAATTAACTATTATTATTTATCTAGTAGTCCTATATAATGATATATGCATGCAATGTATTATTGATGTGGACGGATGATCATGGATCATATGATGTATATGTATGATGTGATCATCATCATTATTATTATTATTGAGGCCTAGGAGTCTCTATTTTTTCTCGTTTATTGTCGAGCCTACATGCTTGTGATTATGTTGTAATTATACGAGAAGACGCAACGGGTGCGTGGAGGCAATAATAAGACCCACGACGTCAAGACGAACGATCGCAACGCACGAAGATTCGCGGAGATGCCGACGGAACCGACGAGGACAATATGGAAGATCACAGGGCATGGAGATGCGTCGATGCATACATAAATAGTGATGTGAGTAATTGGGCCCACTAGTTTGGGCCTAATCACATTAGGCTATGGTCCATAATCATATAGTGTGATTGCCCATATGATGTGTAATTGCTTAAACACTTAGTAAATATGTATATATATTTACATGCGATGTAAATATATATTAAATATATATGTGTGTGACATGTCATAGGAGATCGAATCAGAATCCCCTCTCTCGATAATATTAAGTCGGTAAACATGAGACAATTAGATTGACCCACGTGACCTTCCATCGTTATAGGTAGGAATCGATTCCAAATGTAAGTTGAGTTGCTGAAGTCCCTCAAGGCTCACCTATGTCGTGATTCGATATCTTGCCTATGACATAGAGATGTCACCGATGACCTGAGGACATAGTATGCTTAGTCGAGTCCCTCAAGGGCATAACATCGAATCAGACTCATATTGTAATAATAGTGATAACTTTACCGATCTGTTGGGAAATCTTGGGGGCGACATCATATGCGCAATGAAAGAAAAAAAAATCCCCAATTTCCCAAAAAGATGTTCGTCGTCATGCGAAGATTGGTGCGTAAAAATCCGCGAAACAAACTGCGTATAGAATATATTGTGTTCCCTAGGGAGATCGTATATCCTTGTTTCCTTGCAGGTCTCTAAGAAAGGGTGAAGGAGGTCAAGCATCCTCCTCTCTAGCGGTGATCCACACAGCAAGGCTACGACGACGCTCCTTAAAACTCCAGGCATGCTCTAAGGTGGAAAGGGGGAGGAGAATAGGAGAGGCAAGCAAAGGCTCTAGCCTATGAACCACTGAATCCCTCCTATTTATAGAGGTCCCCTGTCAAACCCTAATAGATCCTCCCCTATTGGGTATTGGATCTACATCCAATTACCCAACTCTCTTAGATTAGTGGATCTCTATCTAATAATCTCTTATGGGCTTTTATTAGATCTCATCCATATGATCCAATAATTTAGGGGCTTATTGGATATCCAATAAGACAAGGGCTCTAGCGGATATCTCATATACGAACCTTTATTCATTGCAATGCCTACCATATGTGTGTGACCCTCTAGGCCCAATATCGAGCTAGCCGTGAGTCATACCTGTTAGAACTCCTTCTGGCTTAGTGAATTATTATCCTCATAATAATTCACTCGACTCATATACTACGAATGTACTAGGCCACTACGCCGTAGTCCCCAGATGATACAGGGGAATCCAATCCATTGGACATGTCTGTCCTCAATTACCGTGTACCTATAGTCTCTTATCCATCTAATATCCCAAAGACCATATACTAGGCATGGTGTTGTCAGACCCATACGGTTTCTACTCGAGTCTCGCTCTAATCGGATTCTCCTAGAGAACTCTTTCTCTCTCAATCTGAATGACCCTGACCAGGGATTTGTCTGAGCAAGAACACATAGGATATTCCTTTCATGACGCCGAGAGTGGATGATCCTCTATCGATACTCAATAGCCCTCGTAAGGTCGATTGCCACTCCTAATGACCGGTTGTACTAGATATGGGACATCCAAACCTATAAGTTCGGTATTAAAGAATGGAAAACTCATACATGACATCCTTGGTGTCTCAAGTCTAAGGACCAGATACATCACTGGGACTATGAAATCATTGTCTGACAATAAGACATCATTATCCATCCAACATTCCGTAAGCGGATCAATTAGTGAACTCATTCTCCAATGAGCACCTGTACTGTATCCCTAGTGTCCCCACACGAGCAGCTATGAGACCAGTTGCATCCATATATGGACGGGTATACAGTACACCAGTCTGTTCGGTTATCTCGATGTCCATCTCGAGTAACCTATGATCGGAATTATTTAGGATTTGTGTTTAAAGGTGAATCGGTCTCATCGTGATCTCATCATGATCTGATTCCTATTGCATAGATCCAAGGACATCACAATATATACATGCATATATGCAATAGTTAATATAAAGTGATAAATGCCAAAATATAATAAGTAAAAAGATTTTGTGTCAAGTCACATGTGCCATCACTCACGTGATTGGCTTGTTGGGCACCTATGACTAGCAATCTCCCACTTGACCTAAAGCCAATCACTTATGTGTCTGATCCCCATCAGACCCTTGTGATGCTCAAAGACAATATGAGATAACGACTTTGTCAGTGGATCTGCAATGTTATCTTTGGATGGGACTCTTTCCACTACTACATCTCCTCGGGTCATGATCTCTCTAATAAGCTGAAATCTCCTCAGAACACTTCTAATGAGACCCAGGTTCCCTTACTTGAGTAATCGCCCTATAGTTGTCATAATATAAGGAATCAGCTCCTCGCTAGTTAGCCCGACTCTTAGATCTGTGATGAACTTCTTCATCTAGACTCCCTCCTTTGTTGCCTTTGCTGCAACAATGTGCTCTGCCTCTATGGTCGAGTCAACAGTAGTATCTTGCTTGGAACTCTTCCAGTACACTGCTCCTCCATTCAAGGTATACACATACCCCAAATTCGACTTGCTATCATCGACATTTGACTGAAACTCGAGTTCGTGTAGCCTTTAATCCTAAGGCTACTACCTCTATATATTAGTAAAAGATCCTTAATCCTTCTCAAGTACTTAAGGATACACTTTATTGCTTTCCAGTGCTCCAAGCCTGGATTCGCCTGATACCTGCTCATGACACTCAGAGCATGTGCTATATCAGGCCTAGTACATATCATGACATACATGATAGACCCTATCGCTGAAGCATAGGGTATCATATTCATGTTCACCATTTCTTCAGGAGTCTTTGGGGACATACTCCTAGAAAACGATATCTCATGTCTCATTTGTATGAGACCTCTCTTGAAATTTTTCATGCAAAACTTTTTGACAATGATTTCTATGTACCTGGACTGGGACAAGCCAAATATCCTTTTGGATCTATATCTATAGATATGAATCCCCAAGATATAGGATGCTTCCCCTAAGTCCTTCATGGAGAAGTGTCTAGATAACTAAGTCTGTACTATGGATGACATTCCTACATCATTCCCAATGATTAGGATGTCATCCACATATAATACCAAAAAGGTGACAGCACTTCCACTTACCTTCCTATACACACAAGGCTCATCTTCGTTCTTAACGAAGTCATAAGATCTGATTGTCTCATCAAATCTTATGTTCTAACTTTGGGAAGCTTACTTTAGTCCATAAATGAATCTAACCAACCTGCACATCTTATCTGGGCAGTCCTTGGACACGAATCCCTCGGGTTGTATCATATACACCTCCTCCTCGAGGTTCCCATTGAGGAATGTAATTTTCACATCCATTTGCCAGATCTCATAATCATAGTGATTGCCAATAGAATTCAGATGGATTTTAGCATTACTACAGGTAAGAAGGTTTCGTCATAGTCAACACCTTGCCTTTGATGATACCCCTTAGCCATTAGCCTTGCTTTATAGGTCTCTACCTTTCCATCTACTCTGATCTTTTTCTTAAAGATCCACTTGCAACCGATGGGTACAATTCCTTCGGGCGCATCAATTAGGTTCCAAACCTTGTTAGAGTACATAGAATCCATCTCATAATTCATGGCTTCTTGCCACTTCCCGGAGTCTATACTCATAATAGCCTTCTCATAGGTTTGAGGATCAATATCCTCAATATCCTCCCCTCTAATATGTCCTACATATCTCTCAGAAGGATGAGATACTTGTTAGGATCCTTTTATTTTTCCTTTTATTTTCTATGCTTTCCTTTTATTCTCTGTGTATTTATTAAGTTTGTTTAGTTTAGCTAAAGTCGGAACTCTATAAATAGGGATGTAACTGCTTCTTTTCAATTATCTGTGAAAAATACTATTATGTCTTTTGACAAACCCTAGGAGGCCGATCCCCTCGAAGTGATCATCCCTTTCTCTTCTTCTTTTTTTATGATAAGACTTTAGGGTCTTATCATTTGGTATCAGAGCAACGATCCTTGGCATTCTCACTATACCTAGCTATAAAAAAAAAGTTGTTACCCCGATGACCATTGAGAAGGGTCCCCTGTTTCCCTTCTTCCCCACCGCCGCCCCTGCTATCCAGCAGGCCGCACCCCTACAGTGACCCTTGCTGCCTCCTTCCCAAGCGCTGCTTCCCGGCCGATCGACCAACGCCACCGCTGCACCCCCCCCCCCCGCCCCCGGCCAATGACCTCTCCTCCTCGCTTCCCCATCTCGCTCGAGCAAGAAGGACCACCGACACCGTCTCCTCACCAGCGGACCACCCCTTCGTCATTGATACTATCGACGATGCTACCCTAACTTCCTTGCCACCGTGCCCCCCTTGGGTCGCAACCGCAGCCGCCGATTGCCCCCCTCCTCACGGCGACCGAAAGAAGGCAACTCACCACTACTGCCCTTGTTTCCAACTGCGCCTCCTCCAGCACTCCTCTTCCCCTTGAGCGTTGTTGTCGCCTAGCCAAACACCACCGCTGCCAGCCACCGTGCGACGACCGCCGCTCGCCTCCCAACCGCCGCTCCCCCTTACTTTGCATCCTCTGTAATCGAAATAGAGCAAGCACAGGTAACTCACCTTGCTGCCCCTTGTTTCCAGCCGCGCCACAGTCGCACGGGTTCCCTTGCTACTGCGAATGCCGGCTGCCGCCACCGTTGCTGCTACTGCCCAACTACTGTGCAGATGCCCTTGACTAGATATCAGAAATAAGAACTGGGGATTATCGACTTGCAATCATATGCAATGGCTGTCGATGACTTAGTGAAGGCATAAATGGAAGCGTTGGAAACCAGAATTGAGAATCAGCTACAAGAAACTCTTCATGATTTCAAAAAGAGCTTGTTGGAGCACTTTAGTGGGTTTCAACAAGATGGGAGCTCAAGTTCTACGTTGAACAAATTAAGAGATACAGGAAAAGGGCCCCAAGATGGTAACACACACTACCCACGCATCAGGGTAGAATTTCCACGATGGGAAGATGGGGATCTGACTAGTTGGATCTCTAGGGCGGAAATTTTTTTTCGTTTTCATAGAACCCCAGAAGAATCCAAGGTAGAAGTGGCCTCAATCCAGCTCGATGGAGATGCAATCCAGTGGTATGATTGGTACGAAACTTGCCATGGAGTTCCTTCGTGGGAGTAGTTCAAAAGAGGGCTTCTTGTTCGCTTTGGCCCATCCGAATATGAGAATGTTGATGGCCAACTCGTCAAAATTCATCAGACTTCTACAGTTTTGGAATATCATAGTAGATTTGAAAAATTATCAAACCAAGCTAGAGATTGGTTAGAACGACAACTTCTTGGTACATTTATTGAAGGGCTTATTCCTGAGATTCGGTGCGAGGTTAAGGCTCATCAACCCCGCACTATAATGGCTACGATTTCATTTGCACGCCTACATGAGGAAAAAATCAGTGTGGAATATCGTCGAAACAGAGGTGCCAATAAACAGGTGATTAGCAGGCAACCTACCTCATCTACTCATAGTCGAAACCATAACACTAACATACTAACCTGAGAAGAACTCAAAGAAAGGTTAGCGAAGGATTTGTGCTGGCATTGCGATGAAAAGTGGAGTAAGGAGCATCGATGCAAACAAGGAAGACTTTTAATGATTGAGCCGATCGAGGAGGAATTGAAAGTAGAAGTATTGGATTCTAATCATGAAGAAGTGGAAACTGATGATGATGTTAAAGTCGTCACATATATAGTGCATGCATTGGCTGGCTACTCTAATCCACAAACTATGAAAATTGGGGGAACTCTAAAACACCAGTCTATCACTATTTTGATTGATACGGGTAGCACTAATAATTTTATAGATAGGAAAGTTACAGCCCGATTAGCTTACCACATCGAATGTTGTGACAAATTTGAAGTCAAGGTCGTCGATGGACGAATTTTAACCTGTGACAGCAAGTGCTCAAAGATAAAATTGATTTTGCAAAGTCAAGAATTATTTGTGGATTTCTTTTTATTACCCTTGGAAGACTATGAAGTGGTGCTCAGAATTGAATGGCTATCAATCCTAGGTGATGTCTCTTGGAATTTTTCTAAACTAATTATGAAGTTCTTTATTAATGGAAGGCAAGTGACTCTCAAAGGAAGACGTGGAGGTAAGGTTACAACTATCACTAGCCATCGGATGGAGCGGGTCCTCCGGAAGACGCATACCGGATTTTTGGTGCAATTGCATAACATTGAAAAGGAAATGATAGTGAACATTCCGGTTGGAAATATTGAATCATTGCTAACAGAGTTTGCAAATATATTTGCAGAGCCACACGGACTTCCACCTCTTAGATGTCATAATCATCGGATCCCACTATTACCCGAGAAGGCACCAACTAATGTCCAACCCTATAGATATCCACATTTTCAAAAGGTAGAGATAGAGAGGATTGTCACAGAGATGCTCAAAACAGGAGTTATATGAGCTAATGTTAGCCCATATTCCTCCCCAGTCTTACTAGTCAGAAAGAAGGATGGCTCATGGCGGATGTGTGTCGACTATCGAGCACTTAATAACATTATAGTAAAAGATAAATATGTTAGGACTCTAGCTAGGAGAGTCCTAATTGATAGGTGCATTCATGTAAATCCTACCTAAGCCAACCCTTATTAAAGAGGTGAAGAGGTCGGCTAGGGTTTGGAGGTTATTTCTTAGAGAAGAATTAGGAGTTGTAAAGGAATAAGAGTTTTGAGTAGGAGTCCTATTAGGAGTTGGTAAGAAGTAGGAGTCTTGAGTAGGAGTCCTATTAGGAGTTAGGGTTTAGAAGCCCTATAAATAGCTATGTATTCCTCCTCTTTTCATAGGCAATAGATGAATATTTTCTGCAGTCTTTGAGTAGCAACTTGGAGGAAGGAACCCCTATAGAGTTCCAGGAGACCGATCCCCTAAAGAGATCAACCCCAAGTTTAGAATCTGCAAGGGTTCTAACACTTGGTATCAGAGTAGCGTTCTTGGCATCTCGCTGCCCTTCCACAGCCATCCATCATCCCTCCATAGCCGCCCAAAGCAATTCCCACAATTGCTTAAAAGATCGTCACCAAATTCCGCCGTCATCTCCACCGCAGATCATCTTTTGATCTCCTCGTGAATTGCAACAGGTTCTGGTTTCCCAACTTACTACTGCTGCAATTTAGTTATCCTTATTCAAAAATCAAAAAAAAAAAATTCCTATATTGCTGCATAAACTTTTCGTCGCAAAGTTTTCATCTCTACGATGAAAGATACATTGCTGAATTCTAACCGCATAGCATAGTCTGTTTGATCTTGCTACTATATTTTTTCTATCCAAATCTCAATGAATTTTTTATGACAGCTTTAAAACTTCATAACAGCAGATTTCCCTTTGGATTTGTCAAAAAATTCTTAATATAAACCATTGATCTTTTACGTCTACTCTGCTATACTTGAAAATCTGCACTGTAAATTCCAACCGCATAGCACAGTTTGTTTGATCTTGCTACTATGTGCTACTATGTTTTTTCTATCCAAATCTCTACAAAATTTTTATGATAGCTTTGACACTTCCTAACATTAGATTTCCCTTTGTTTCATCGAAAAATTCTCAATATAAGCCGCTGATCTTTTATGTCCAATCTGCTACAATTGAAAATCTATGCTGTAGAAAATTTCAGCTGCATATGGTTGCGTTAACCGATCTATTTGCACTCTTGTTGAACAAAATTTCTTATACACTTCATAGATCATCTTGGCTTCCATCTAAGATTGATCTATTGAAGAATTTATCTCAGAAAATGATTTTGTGTTGTTGTAAATTTTCATCGTAAACCGCTGAAATTTTTCAACGAGAATTTTGCTATCACAACTTGCACCAACTTGCACCAATTTGTTTGCTATTATACTGTCATATAAATTGAGATTTTGCTTTCAATTCCCTCCTCAAATCTCTTAAGTTTTTGGTGGAAATTTTATTGAGAAACCATTGTTTCTTCGACGACAATTCTGCTTTTACAAAACAACACAACTCTGCAGCAAACTTCCACTGATTTCTCTCAAACTTTTGCTGTCATCTACCACAGATCTAAAACAGTCATCCATATCCCTAAAACTCCACCAAACCACACCCTCAAACTTCACCCAAAACAAATGGAAAACAAGCCTAAACCGTAGCCTATATCCACCAATCCACCAACCCTTTCGACCATCACTTCTCTCAACCTATACTTGCCTTTAACCCGACAAAAAAAGAGAGATCTTAACATAGATTAGTGGTTTATATTAAGAATTTTTCGATGAAACAAAAGGGAAATCTACTGTTAGGAAGTGTCAAAGCTATCATAAAAATTTCGTAGAGATTTGGATAGAAAAAATATAGTAGTAAGATCAAACAAACTGTGCTATGCGGTTGAAATTTTACAGTGCAGATTTTCAAATATAGCAAATTTGACAAATCCAAAGGAAAATCTACTGTTAGGAAGTTTCAAAGTTGTCATAAAAATTTCATAGAGATTTGGTTAGAAAAAATATAGTAGCAAGATCAAACAGACTATGCTATGCGGCTGGAATTCTGCAATGTATTTTTCATCATAGAGATGAAAACTTTGTGATGAAAAGTTTATGCAGCAATATAGGAACAATTTTTTTTTTGGATTTTTGAATAAGGATAACTAAATTGCAGCAGCAGTAAGGTACAAAACCAGAACCTGTTGCAATTCATGGGGAGATCAAAGAATGATCCGTGGTGGTGGAGATGACGGTGGAATTTGGCGACAATCTTTTAAGCAATTGTGGGAATTGCTTTGGGCGGTTGTGGAGAGATGATGGATGACTGTGGAAGGGCAGCGAGACGCCAAGAACGCTGCTCTGATACCAAGTGATAGAACCCTTACAGATTCTAAGCTTGGGGTTGATCTCTTTAGGGGATCGGCTTCCTAGAACTCTATAGGGGTTCCTTCCTCCAAGTTGCTGCTCAAAGGCTGCAGAAAATATTCATCTATTGCTTATGAAAAGAGGAGGAATACATGGATATTTATAGGGCTTCTAAACCCTAACTCCTAATAGGACTCCTACTCAAGACTCCTACTCAATTAACACTTCTACTCAAGACTCCTAATAGGACTCCTACTCAAGACTCTTATTCCTTTACAACTCCTAATTCTTCTTTAAGAAATTACCTCCAAACCCTAGCCGGCCTCTTCACCTCTTTAATAAGGGTTGGCTTAGGTAGGTTTTACATGAATGCCCCTATCAATTAAGACTTTCCTAGCTAGAGTCCTAACAGAACATTGCATAATGGTTTATTTATGCTAGACACTACTCCACATATCATGAATATAAGTGTGTCTAAGAGGAAATGAGATGAGGTGAACAATGCATACCTGTGACATTGTAGGCTAGGTCACATCCATGAGGGAATGATTCAAAAGTTGCTAAAGGATGGATATCTAGATCCATTTGATTATGAGTCATATGCAACTTGCGAGTCTTGCCTTCGTGGAAAACTAACCAACTCTCCATTTAGTGGAACTGGAGAGAGAGCCACTGAGCTGTTGGAACTCATACGTAGTGATGTATGTGGACCAATGTCAACTCATGCCATTGGTGATTATTCCTACTTCATTACCTTTACTGATGATTTCTCAAGGTATGGACATGTGTACTTAATGAAGTACAAGTCAAAAGCCTCTGAGAAATTTAGAGAGCATATGAATGAAGTGGAGAACCAGATTGGAAAGAGTATCAAGACTCTTCGATCAGATCGAGGAGGTGAGTACTTAAGTATAGAGTTTACCCATTTCCTCAAGGACTATGAGATTCTATCCCAATGGACACCTCCTTATACACCTCAGCTCAATGGTGTATCCGAAAGGAGAAATCGTACGCTGTTAGACATGGTACGTTCTATGATGAGTTTCGTTGACCTACCCATCTCATTCTACGGATATGCCTTAGAGATCGCAGCTTACCTTCTAAACAGAGTTCCAACTAAGTCGGTAGTGTCTACACTATATGAGATATGAAAAGGGAAGAAGCCTGATCTTAAGGTTGTTAAGATTTGGGGCTACCCTGCCCACGTTAAAAGACACAACTCCGATAAGTTGGAATCGAGGATAGAGCGGTGCAAGTTCGTGGGATACCCCAAGAAAACTTGTGGGTAATATTTCTATCATCTCGAGGACCAAAAGGTCTTTGTAGCCAAGAGACCAGTGTTCCCTAAGAAGGAACACATTCTTGGCGGAGATAATGAGAGCATGATAGAGTTGAGCGAGGTTGGATAACCTAGCTCAAGCACCACTCTACAGCTCGAGTTTGTTCAAGTACCTAGTACACAAGTTTCAACTTTACGTAGGTCCAACAGAGTATTGATAAGACCCTAAAGTCTTATCCTAAAAAAAGAAGAAGAGAAAGGGATGATCACTTCGAGGGGATCGGCCTCCTAGGGTTTGTCAAAAAATAGAATAGTATTTTTCATAGATAACTGAAAAGAAGCAATTATATCCCTATTTATAGAGTTTTGACTTTAACTAAACTAAATAGACTTAATAAATATGTAAAAAATAAAAGAAAAGAATAGAAAATAAAAGGATCCTAACAATCCCGCCTCCTTCAATTTAGCCTTGTCCTCAAGGCTGAGCAGCATTAAATTCTGGAAACTTCTCCTTTAGCATGATGTAGGACTCCCTAGTGGCATCTTCCTTTGGTAAGTTGGCCCATTGCACTAGCACTTCAGTTACAGGATGTCTGCGGTATATTACAACTCGTCGATCAAGTATGGCTTGTGGTTGAGCTTGAACTTCCCTAGTAGTAGAAGTGTTCAGCAAATGGCACTGCACTATTGTATCTTCACCCAATTTCCTTTTAAGGCATGCAACATGAATGACTAGATGTATTTTAGAGCTAGCAGGCAAATCCAAGTGGTAGGCAACTGGTCCAATGCGTTCTAATACCTTATAAGGCCCAAAAAACCGAGGAGACAGCTTCATGGAAGATCGGACCTTTATA
The DNA here is from genome assembly GCA_004837865.1 of Musa balbisiana. Classification (NCBI taxonomy): domain Eukaryota; kingdom Viridiplantae; phylum Streptophyta; class Magnoliopsida; order Zingiberales; family Musaceae; genus Musa; species Musa balbisiana. Next base: position 18,510,156 of record CM017198.1, read on the forward strand.
GAAGTTTGCTTGTAGGGTTGAAGACGAAGGAAAACCCAATCACCCATAGTAAATTCTCATTCACTTCAGTGTTTATCAGCTTATTATTTCATGCTTGCTTGTGCGACTGTGAGGTTATCCTTTAAAAGCTGAATAATCTTGTTTCTATCCATCAATTCCTTGTCCACTTGATCAACTTTAGAAGAACCGTATTTTGTAATTGTAGGTAGGGGTTGACCATAAACTGCTTCAAATGGAGTCATTTTAATAGAAGAATGGTAAGAGGTATTATACCACCACTATGCCCAAGGAAGCCATTTACTCCATTCCTTCGGCTTATCGCTAGTAAAGCATCGAAGGTAATTTTCTAGGCACCTGTTTACCACTTCAGTTTGCCCATCTGTTTGTGGATGATAAGCAGTGCTCATATTCAGCTGAGTACCTTGTAAACGAAAAAGTTCTGTCCAGAAGGAGCTAGTAAAAATCTTGTCTCTGTCACTAACAATGGAACGGGGACTCCCATGTAATTTAGTTATGTTTTCCATAAAAATACGAGCAACACTTGTAGTAGTATAAGGATGTCGTAAAGCATAAAAATGAGCATACTTTGTAAGCCTATCCACGACTACAAGTATAGTACTTTTTCCTTGATATGGTGGGAGACCGTCAATGAAATCCATAGATACATGTCCAAGTAGCATCAGGAATAGGGAGGGGCTGTAGTAAGCCTGGGGTGGCTACTGTCTCACTTTTGTGACGTTGGCAAACATCACATTCAGTAACAAATTTCTTGATAAAATTCTTCATACCTTTCTAGTAAAAAAGTTGTCAAACTCGCTTATAAGTGCGGAGAAATCCTGAGTGACCAGCAATTGGTGATGAATGGAACTCCTTCAGAATTATTACCTGGCAAGAAGAATGTGGGGCAACCACTATTCGACCTTTATAGCACAAGTCCACAGAATCCCAACTATAATTTGGGACAGAACTTGGGGCTTCTTCTAATTTTTTAATGATGTTTTGGATCTCAGGATTATCTGACCATTCCCTTCTGATAACTTCCAAAGTCTCACAAATAGGAATAGAAATAGCTACTAGTTCAGCTTGTTCTGGAAGGCGTGAGAGGGCATCTGCTACTAAATTCTTACTCTCCTGTTTATAAATGATCTCATAATCGAATCCCAGTAGCTTTGTGACCCATTTCTGTTGCTCTGAAGAAGAAACCTTTTGCTCTGGAAAATATTTGAGGCTTTTGTGATTAGTGCATATTTGAAACCGTCGACCAATTAGGTAGGGTCTCCATTTTGTGACTATATGTAATATGGCTAGCATCTCCTTGTCATAAATAGATAAACTTAAATAGGAGGGGAAAGAGCGTTACTAGCGTAAGCGATAGGCCAACCTTCCTGCATTAATACAGCCCCTATTCTAGCTCTAGAAGCATCAGATTCAATCACAAACAACTTATTAAAATTGGGTAGAGCAAGCACGGGTGTAGTAGTCATTGCAATTTTCAAGAAATGAAATGTCAAAGTTGCCTCTTCTGACCATCTGAATGCATTTTTCTTTAGAAGTAACGTCAAAGGGGCACTAATTTTGCCATAATTCTTCACAAACTTTCGATAATAGCTTGTTAGTCCCAAGAACCCCCTTAAAGCTTTGATTGACTTTGGAATTGGCTAATCTGTCATCACTTGGATTTTTGAAGGATCAACTGCAACACACTTTTGAGATATGATATGGCCGAGGTACTCAACCTCTGGTTGCCCAAAACTGCACTTGGATTTCTTGACAAAAAGACCATACTCACGAAGAATATTAAAGACAATTTGTAAATGTAATAAATGACTTTCTAGGGAAGGACTGTATATTAAAATATCATCAAAGAAAACCAAAACAAACTTATGGAGATGAGCCCGAAATATATCATTCATTAAACTCTGGAAGGTAGAGGGCGCATTGGTTAACCCAAAAGCATTACTAGAAACTTATAATGGTCGTTATGTGTTATGAAGGTAGTTTTCTAAATATCACTTTCATGTACTTTGATGATAGCCCGATCGTAGGTCCAATTTAGTGAAGACTTGAGCTCCTCCCAATTCGTCTAACAGTTCATCCACTACTGGAATAGGATATTTTGTTAGAACCCTTACAGATTCTAAACTTGGGGTTGATCTCTTTAGGGGATCAGTCTCCTGGAACTCTATAGGGGTTCCTTCCTCCAAGTTGCCTATGAAAAGAGGAGGAATACATAGCTATTTATAGGGCTTCTAAACCTTAACTCCTAATAGGACTCCTACTCAAGACTCCTACTTCTAACCAACTCCTAATAGGACTCCTACTCAAGACTCTTATTCCTTTACAACTCCTAATTCTTCTCTAAGAAATAACCTCCAAACCCTAGCTGGCCTCTTCACCTCTTTAATAAGGGTTGGCTTAGGTATGATTTACATGAATACACCTATCAATTAGGACTCTCCTAGCTAGAGTCCTAACAGACCCGCCCTCTTCAAATCAGCCTTGTCCTCGAGGCTAACAATCCATGAATTTTGGGAATTTGATCTTCAAGTCGTCGTAGTTCTCCCAAGTGGCATCTTCTACTGGTAAGTTCGCCCATTGTATTAGCACTTCAGTAATGGGTCGTCGTCATTAAGTTACAATCCGTCAATCAATAATGGAACTCAACTAGGTCTGAAGTTCTCCTTAGGTAGTCATATTTGGTGGGTGGCTTTTGACTGTCTCCAAGCATTTGTTTACCACTTCCATCTGGCCATCGGTTTGTGGGTGATACATCATACTCCTTTTCAATTTAACACCCTGCATATGGAATAACTCTGTCCAAAATCTGCTCGTGAAGATGCAAGTAGAATTTGGCACAAGCACAATGCATCCCTTATAACGTAATTCTTTTGAGTCCCAATTGTAATGAGCCATGAAGTTTGGTGCTTTCTCCAATTTTTTTATAATCTTACTAGTCTTCGGATCTTCCTGCCATTCCATCTTAATATCCTCAAGGAAGTTGCTAGTCGGAAGTGAAACGACCGAAAATTCAGCTTGCTCGGTTAGTTGTGAAAGCACATCTGCAACAATATTCTCTTTCCCCTTTCTGTAAGTTATTTCATAATCAAATCTAAGAAGTTTTGTTACCTAATTTTGCTGCTTAGGGGATGATATCTTTTGCTCCAAAACGTACTTGAGGCTTTTATGGTCAGTTTTAATTTGAAATCGTCAACCGATCAAGTAGGGTCTCCACCTCGTTGCTGCGTGCACAATGGCGAGCATCTCCTTATCATATGTTAACATGTTTTGATGGGAGGGAGACAATGTCTTGCTAGTGTATGCGAGTGGTCGACCATCTTGCATGAGAATGGCTCCAATTCCGATTCTAGATGTGTCGGCCTCAATAATGAAGGGTCGGTTGAAATCTGGTAGTGCTAGCACCGGCGGCGTCGTCATGGCTGCCTTAAGTTTGTCGAAGGCAGTGAAGGCTTTGTCCAACCATTGGAAGACATCTTTTTTTAGTAAAGAAGTAAGTGGTGCACTGATCTTTCCATAGTTTTTCACGAACTTGCAATAGTAGCCTGTTAAACCCAGAAAGCCATGTAGCAATTTTATGTTCCTCGAGGTCGGCCAGTTCTGCATTGCTTTTATTTTGGGAGGGTCTACTACCACTTCTTCCTCTGATATGATATGCCCAAGATATTCTACCTTCTGGTGAAGAAAGCAAAAATTCATAGTGGTCGTTGTGTGTTCGAAAGATGGTTTTCGATATGTCTTCTTTGCACACTCATATTTGATGATACCCGAATCGAAGGTCCAGCTTTGTGAAGATTTGTGCTCCCTTTCATCTAGCAATTCATCTGCTATTGGAATAGGGTATTTGTCCTTGACGATTATGTCGTTGAGGGTTTGGTAATCAATGCACATTCGCCATGTTTCGTCCTTCTTTGGTACGAAGAGCACCGGTAAAAAGTAGGGGCTGCAACTTGGCCGAATAACTCTTATTTCGGGCATCTCTTTTACAATCTTTTCTATTTCATCCTTCTGTAGATATGAATGTTGATATAGCCAAGTATTTGCAGGAGGTTTGCCCAGAAAAATCGGTACACAATGATCATGCCGACGAGCAAGAGGTAGGTTGCGCGGTTCGTCAAATTTATCTGAAAATTCAACATGCAAAGGAAGTAGGTTTAGATCTTCAAATTCCATTAGCTCTCCCTTAGTTTGCTACTCAAGTTGTATCAAAAAGCCGCTGCATGCTTTATGCAAAACATTCTTCATTTGTTGTGTGCAAATCTTCATTACGTCGCCCCCACGTTTCCCATGTAGAATCACTTGTTTCCCTTTATTGTAAAATCTCAAAATTAGTTTCATCAAATTCCAGGAAACATCACCTAATGTTATCAACCATTCAATTCTGAGCATGGCCTCATGATCATCAAGAGGGAAGAGGAAGAAATCTATAATTATCTCTTGTTCCTGCAGTAATAGTTTCTCATGCGGGCGCCTACGATCACACTTCAAAATCCGTCCGTTGGTGAACTTGACGTCAAACCTACTATAATAATCGATAGGTAAGGCCATCCGGACAGCAACTTTACTATCTATGAAGTTATTAGTGCTGCTCGTGTCGATGAGAACAGTGATCGATTATTGTTTGAGAAGGCCTTCAACTTTCATCGTTTGTGGGTTTGAGTAGCCGGCTAGTGCATGTACCGTAACTTCGGTCGGTTGTGGCTCTTCTTTTGCATTTTCCTTTTCATTATCAAGGCTCTCTTCTAGATGTTCAATGACCTCTTCTTCTATTGGTTCAATCATAAGAAGTCTCTCTTTTCTACAGTGATGCTCGTGGCTCCACGGCTCATAGCAGTGCCAACATAACTCCTTCATAGATCGCTCCCAAAGCTCCTCTTGTCATCATTTTTGGTGCAAGGACTTGATTGATAGTAGGGGGGGTGAGGGATTCTGCATTGCAGGTCGAGAAGCGATCCTAGTCCTCCGGGCTTCATGGTTCAATTGCTCCTCTTGATGTCGTGTGAAAGAGATGGCTGCCATAAGCGTGTACGGTTGTCGTGCTTTAACTTCTCCCCAGATCTCCGACTTCAAGCCCTCAATGAAGGTCCCCAATATCTATTTTTGAAACCAATCACAAGTTTGATTAGATAACCTTTCAAACCTGGTTTGGTACTCCTAAATGGTAGAGGTTTGTCGGATCTTTGCTAGTTGTTCATCAATGTTCTCGTAATCGGTTGGTCTGAAGCGAATCAATAGTCCTTCTTTGAATTGTCGCCATGAGAGGACTCCATAAGTATATTTAAACCAGTCAAACCACTGTATGGCATCCCCTTCAAGATGTATAGCTACAATTTCCACCATAGATGCATCCACAGTTTTATGATACCAAAAATATCGCTCCGCACGCGAGATCCAACCAATCGGGTCTCCTTCTTCCCATCTAGGGAAGTCCACTCTCATGCGTGGATAGGCAGGGTCGGTCATAAAGCCTCCCCTCTCTTGGAAGTCATCTCTTCGGGCTTGGTGCGATTCGATTGGTTAGAGCTCTCTCCTTGATGTGATTTCTTCATGCTTGGTGGTCGGCCCAAACTAAGTTCGGTAAAGAGAATCTGAATCTTATCCTTCATTCGCGCCTCCAAGGCTTCAAATTTAGCATTGATTGCCTCCTTAGATGCCATAGTATATGCCTCTAAATCTGTTTTACGTCTAATCTACTACAATTGAAAATCTGTGCTGCGAAAAATTTCAGCCACATATTGTTGCCTTAACCGATCTATTTGCAATCTTTTTGAACAAAATTTCTTATACACTTCATAGATCATCTTGGCTTCCATCTAAGATTGATTTATTGAAGAATTTATCTCAGAAAACGATTTTGTGTTGCTGTAAATTTTCGTCGCAAACCGCTGAAATTTTTTAACGAGAATTTTGCTATCACAACTTGCACCAATTTGTTTGCTATTATACTACTGAAATTTTCTTCATTACATTAGACATCCTTGCTGTCATATAAACTGAGATTTTGCTTTCAATTCCCTCCTCAAATCTCTTAAAGTTTTTGGTGGAAATTTCATTAAGAAACTGTTGTTTCTTCAACGACAATTCTGCTTTTACAAGACAACACAATTCTGTAGCAAACTTCCACTGATTTCTATCAAACCTTTACTGACATCTACCATAGATCTAAAACATTCATCCATAGCCCTAAAACTCCACCAAACCATACCCTTAAACTTCACCCAAAACAGTCACAAAACAAGCCTAAACCGCAGCCTACATCCACCAATCCACCAACCCTTTCGACCATCACTTCTCTCAACCTATACTTGCATTTAACCTGACAACAAAAGAGAGGTCTTAATATTACAGATTTAGAGGCATATACTATGGCATCTAAGGAGACAATCAATGCTAAATTCAAAGCCTTAGAGGCGCGAATGGAGGATAAGATTCGGATTCTCTTTACCGAACTCAATTTGGGCCGACCACCAAGCATGAAGAAATCACATCAAGGAGAGAGCTCTAACCAATCACACCAAGCCCGAAGAGATGACTTCCAAGAGAGGGGAGGCTTTATGACCGACCCTAACTATCCACGCATGAGGGTGGACTTCCCTAGATGGGAAGAAGGAGACCCGATTGGTTGGATCTCGCGTGCGGAGCGATATTTTTGGTATCATAAAACTGCGGATGCATCTATGGTGGAAATTGTAGCTATACATCTTGAAGGGGATGTCATACAGTTGTTTGACTGGTTTAAATATACTCATGGAGTCCTCTCATGGCGACAATTCAAAAAAGGACTATTGATCCGCTTCGAACCAACCAATTATGAGAACATTGACGAACAACTAGCAAAGATCCGACAAACCTCTACTGTTCAGGAGTACCAAACCATGTTTGAAAGGTTATCTAATCAAACTTGTGGTTGGTCTCAAAAACATCTATTGGGGACCTTCATTGAGGGCTTGAAGCCGGAGATCCAGGGAGAAGTTAAAGCACAACAACCGTACATGCTTATGGCAGCCATCTCTTTTGCACGACATCAAGAGGAGCAATTGAACCATGAAGCTCGAAGGACTAGGATCGCTTCTCGACCTGTAATGTAGAAGCCCTCAGCCCCCCCTACTATCAACCAAGTCCCTGCACCAAAAATGATGACAAGAGAAGAGCTTCAGGAGCGATCTATGGAGGAGTTATGTTGTCACCGCGACGAGCCGTGGAGCCACGAGCATCGGTATAGAAAAGGGAGACTTCTTATGATTAAACCAGTAGAAGAAGAGGTCATTGAACATTAAGAAGAGAGCCTTGATAATAAAGAAGAAGATGCAAAAGAAGAGCCACAACCAACTGAAGTTATGGTGCATGCACTAGTCGGCTACTCAAACCCGCAAACGATGAAAGTTGAAGGCTTTTTCAAACAACAATTGATCACTGTTCTCATCAACACGTGCAGCACTAATAACAATTGCTGTCCAAATAGCCTTACCTATCGATTATTACAGTAGATTTGACGTCAAGTTCACCGATGGAAGGATTTTGAAGCGTGATCATAAGCGCCCGCGGGAGAAATTATTACTGCAAGACCAAGAGATAATTGCATATTTCTTCCTCCTCCCTCTTGATGATCATGAGGCTATGCTCAGAATTGAATAGTTGATGACATTAGGTGATGTTTCTTGGAATTTTATGAAACTAATTTTGAGATTTTACAGTAAGGGGAAACAGATGATTTTACACGGGAAACATGGGGGCGATGTAATGATGATTTGCACATAACAAATGGAGAAGGTTTTGCATAAAGCATGCAGTGGATTTTTGGTACAACTTGAGCAGCAAACTAAGGGAGAGCCAATAGAATTTGAAGATCTAAACCTACTTTCTTTGCTTGCTGAATTTTCAGATATATTTGACGAACCGTGCAACCTACCTCTTGCCCGTCGGCATGATCATTGTATACCGATTCTTCTGGGCAAATCTCCTGCAAATACTTGGCTATATCAACATTCATATCTACAAAAGGATGAAATAGAAAGGATTGTAAAAGAGATGCCTGAAACAGGAGTTATTCGGCCAAGTTGTAACCCCTACTTTTCACCGGTGCTCTTCGTATAAAAGAAGGACGAAACATGGCGAATGTGCATTGATTACCGAACCCTCAACGGCATAACTGTCAAGGACAAATACCCTATTCCAATAGCAGATGAATTGCTAGATGAAAAGGAGCACAAATCTTCATAAAGCTGGACGTTCGATCCGGGTATCATCAAATATGAGTGTGCAAAGAAGACATACCAAAAACTGCCTTTCGAACACACAACGGCCACTATAAATTTTTGCTTTCTTCACCAGAAGGTAGAATATCTTGGGCATATCATATTAGAGGAAGATGTGGTAGTGGACCCCTCCAAAATTAGAGCAATGCATAACTCACCGACCTCGAGGAACATAAAATTGCTACGTGGCTTTCTCGGTTTAATAGACTACAATCGTAAGTTCATGAAAAACTATGGAAAGATCAGTGCACCACTTACTTCCTTGCTGAAAAAAGATGCTTTCCAATGGTCAAACAAAGCCACCACTACCTTCAACGAACATAAAGCCGTAGTAATGACAACGCTCGACATTGGCAAGACTTTTGTTATTAAAGCCGATGCCTTCAGAGTCGGAATTAGTGTTGTACTAATACAAGATGGCCACCCCCTCACTTATACTAGTAAGGCATTATCTCCTTCCAATCTCAAAATGACTATTTATGATAAGGAGATGCTTGCGATTGTGCATGCGGTGGCCAAATAGAGATCGTACTTGATCGGGCGACGCTTTCAAATCAAAACCGATCATAAAAGCCTAAAATATTTCTTGGAGCAGAAGATATCTTCCCCTGAGCAACAAAAATGGATAACAAAGCTTCTTGGATATGATTATGAAATAACTTACAAAAAGGGGAAAGAGAATGTTGTTGCAGATGCGCTTTCACGGCTACCCAAGCAAGCTGAATTTTCGACCATTTCACTTTCGACCTGTGACTTCCTTAAGGATATTAAGAGGGAATGGCAGGAAGATCTAGAGACTAATAATATTATAAAAAAAATCAGAGGAAGCACTAAACTTCGTGGCTCATTACAATTGGGACTCAAAAGAATTACGCTATAAGAGACGCATTGTGCTTGTGCCAAATTCTACTTGCATCTTCACGAGCAGATTTTGGACAGAGTTTTTCTATATGCAGTGTGCTAAATTAAAAAGGAATATGGTGTATCACCCACAAACCGACGGTCAAACGGAAGTGATAAACAAGTGCTTGGAGACAGCCCAAAGCTACCCACTAAATATGACTGCCCAAGGAGAACTTGAGACCCAGTTGAGTGCCATTATTGATCGACAGATCATGACTCAACGATAACGACCCATTACTGAAGTGCTAATACAATGGGCGAACTTACCAGTAGGTGCCACTTGGGAGAACTATGACGACTTGAAGATTAAATTCCCAAAATTCATGGATTGTCAGCCTCGAGGACAAGGCTGATTTGAAGAGGGCGGGTCTATTAGGACTCTAGCTAGGAGAGTCCTAATCGATAGGGGCATTCATGTAAAACCTACCTAAGTCGACCTTTATTAAAGAGGTGAAGAGGCCGGCTAGGGTTTGTAGGTTATTTCTTAAAGAAGAATTAGGAGTTGTAAAGAAATAGGAGTCTTGAGTAGGAGTCCTATTAGGAATCTTGAGTAGAAGTCTTAATTGAGTAGGAGTCTTGAATAGGAGTCCTATTAGGAGTTAGGGTTTAAAAGCCCTATAAATAGCCATGTATTCCTCCTCTTTTCATAAGCAATAGATGAATATTTTCTGCAGCCTTTGAGTAGTAACTTGGAGGAAGAAACCCCTATAGAGTTCCAGGAGGCCGATCCCCTAAAGAGATCAACCCCAAGCTCAGAATCTGCAAGGGTCCTAACATGTTCCTTTCATGATGATCTCATCATCTAATAATATCGAACAACTATTGTTCTCAAAAACTAATTTATATCCACTAACTATCAAATATGAAATGGAGATAATATTTTTGATAATAGAAGGAACAAAATAATATGCATCTAATGCAATAATAGCTCCACCAAGCAGATGTAGGGTGATCTCACTAACAGCTACTATAACAACTTTTGCTCTATTGCCCATCTTAAGGTCCATCTCACCTCTCTTCAGTCTCCTAGGCCTTGCCAGAACCTGCAACGAATTACATATATGATAAGCACTACTGGTATCCAATACCCATGTGTTATCATAAGAGTCTGATAAATGGAGACTGATCATAAATGTATCTAAAGCTTCTCCAAGCTTCTGTTTCGCTCTCTCTGTAAGGTACTCTTTGCAATTCCTCTTCCAGTGCCCATCTTTGCCATAGTGGAAGCACTGGCCTTTGTCATTTGCTAGGTCTTTCTTAGCAACCTTTGCTTTACCTGATCTGCCCTTGCCCTGGCCTTTCTTAAGGGACTTTTCTACTTTCGTTTTCTTTCTGGTCTCACTAGTGTAGAGAACTGGCTTCTCCTTTTTGATAGTGCTCTTTGCCTCCCTCAACATATTGAGGAGCTTTGGGAGAGTCACTTCAAGCTTATTCATATTAAAATTCATTATGAACTGTGAAAAGAAATTTAGTATGGACTGAAGCATAATGTCTACACATAAGTTATCCTCCAAGACCATTCCTAGACCTGTGAGTTTCTTTATCCACTCAATCATCTTTAGGATATGGTTTTGAACCGATGTTCCCTCAGTCATCCTAGCGCGGAAGAAGCTCTTGGATATCTCATATCGTTGAGTTTTTCCTTGTTCCACAAACAATTTACGGACATGTAGGAGAATGGATCTGACATCCATCTTTTCATGTTATCTCTGTAACTCAGGAGTCATAGAGCCTAACATGTAACACTGAGCAAGAGTGAAGTCATCAATGTACTTCACGTAGCAAGTGATCTCATTTTTGCTTGCCCCTTCCTCGGGCGTAGGCATCATTGTATCAAGGATGTATGTGATTTTTTCCACCGTGAGAACAATTCTCAAGTTGCAGAGCCAATCCATATAATTTGGACCAGTGAGGCGATTGACATCAAGTATGCCACGTAAGGGATTTAAAAGTAATATTTTCTGAAAATAAAGATGTAGTTAAAATGAATAACATGTAGATTTTGTAAAAATAAACAATCAAGATATGGACTTCTATTTTAATATGCTCCCACTATTTTACTTACGAGTCATGCAACACCCTCAGCACATGAAACAGAAGTCTCTGACAGACTTCTAGTGGGGATCAGGATCCAATCAACATCTTAGTATAATCTCGAGGGACTCAACCAATCACACTAAGCCCAAAAGGTAGGCAACTATTGCTGATCACAACTCCTTGTGATTCTCATCTTGTTCGGCCTCCGAATCACCATGGTCTCGAGGGACTCAACCAACCATGATGTTCGGTTAAATCAACACCATCGTTACAAGATGAGTCAGATTCGATGATATACCCTTAAGGGACTTGACCAAACATACCATGTCCTCAAGTCACCGATGACATCTCAATGTAATAGGCAAGATAGCGAATCGCGATATAGGTGAGCCTTGAGGGACTCGACCAACTCCACCTACACCGGGAATCGGTTCCTACCTATAACGATGGAAGGCCACGTTGGTCAATCTAATTACCTCACGTTTACCGACTTAATATTATCGAGAGAGGGATTTCTATAATTTGGTCTCCTAATATGACATGTCACACATATATATATTTAATATATATCTACATCGCATTCAAATATATATACATATCTAGTATGTGTAAAAGCAATCACACCAGATGATCATGGACCACAACCTAATGTGATCAGGCCCGAGCAATTGGCCTAATCACTCACATTAAAATCTATGTGTGCAACGGTGCATCTCCATGCCCTGTGATCATCCATCTCATCCTCCTCGGTTCCGTCAACGTCTCGATGCATCTCCATGCATCGTGATCGTCCGTCTCGTGGGTCCCGCTATCGCATCCACGCTCCCGCTATGCCTCCTCGTATGATTACAACTTAATCATAGACACGCAAGCCCGACAATAAACGAGAAATATAATGGAGGCTCGCAGGCCCCAATAATAATAATCACAAGTGCACACATCACACGGTCCATGTTCATCCGTCCACACATCATACATCACATGTATAAATCATCATCATATAGGACTACTAGATAATAATAAAAATAATAATCAATTAAATATTTTAATTAATTAATATTTTTAAATCATGGATATGTAGGAAATTTCTTGAATTATGAGGGGTATTTTCATAATTTGGACAAAAGGACAGAATTGAAATTTCTTAAATTTCGAGGGGCAAAACTATCTTTTGCCCAAAAAACCCTAAGCTCCTTTCTCCTTTCTCCCTTCGTATAAAACTAACCAACTCTCCATTTAGTGAAATTGGAGAGAGAGCCACTGAGTTGCTGAAACTTATACATAGTGATGTATACTGTCTCATGTCAACTCATGTCATAGGTGGTTACTCCTCCTTCATTACTTTTACTGACGATTTCTCAATGTATGGACATGTATACTTGATGAAGTATAAGTTCGAGGCCTCAAGAAATTCAGGGAGTATAAGAATGAAATGGAGAACCAAACTGGAAATAGTATTAGGAATTTTCGATCTGATCGAGGAGGAGGTGAGCACTTAAGTATAGAGTTCACTCAATTCCTCAAGGACCATGGGATTTTGTCCCAATGGACACCGTCTTATACACCTAAGCTCAATGGTGTATCCGAGAGGAGGAATTGTATACTATTAGACATGGTGCGGTCCATGATGAGTTTTGTCGACCTATTTATCTCATTTTAGGGATACGCTCTAGAGACCACAGCTTACCTTCAGAATAGAATTCCAACCAAATCGTTAATATATACTCCATATGAGATATGGAAAGGGAAGAAGCTCGATCTTAAGGTTGTTAAGATTTGGAGTGCCCTGCCCACATTAAGAGACACAACCTTGACAAATTAGAATCTAGGATGGAGCGATGCAAGTTCGTGAGATACCCTAAGGAAACTTATGGGTATATTACTATCACCCCGAGGACCAAAAGTCTTTGTAGCCAAGAGAGCAATGTTCCTTGAAAAGATCAAAGTGATGAAAGGTCGAGACCTATAAAGCAAGGCTTGTGGCTAAAGGGTATCATCAAAGGCAAGGTGTTGATTATGACGTCATATCCATGCTAAAATCTATCCGAATTCTATTAGTTATTATATCACACTAGATTATGAGATTTGCAAATGGACATGAAAATCGTATTCTTATGGCAACCTTGATGAGGAGTTGTATATGATACAACTTGCGGGATTCATATATAAAGATAGTCTAGATAAGGTGTGTAGGTTGCTTAGGTCATCTATGAACTAAAGCAAGCTTCCCGAAGTTGGAACATAAGATTTGAATGAGGCAATCAGATCTTATGACTTTGTTAAGACCGAAGATGAGCCTTGTGTCTACAGGAAGGTAAGTGGGAGCACTATCACCTTCTGGTGTTTATACATGGATGACATTCTAATCATTGGGAATGATGTAGGAATACTCTCCATAGTAAGGTTTGGTTATCTAAATATTTCTCTACGAAGGATTTAAGGGAAGCATCGTACATATTGAGGATTCGAATCTATAGAGATAGATTCAAAAAGATGCATGGCTTATCCCAAACTAAGTAGATAGACACCATTGTCAAAAGATTTGGTATGAAAAATTCTAAACGAGGTCTCATACCGATGAGACATGAGATATCACTTTCTAAGAGTATGTCCCCAAAGACTCTTGAAGAAAGAGCAGACATGGATAGGTTACCCTATGCCTCAGCGATAGGGTCTATCATATATGTCATGCTATATATCAAATATAGCACATGAAAAACAGTAAAATGTATCCTTAAGTACTTAAGAAGGACTAAGGATTTTTTATTAGTATATGACGGAAGTAGCCTCAGGTTTGAGGGCTACACGGACTCGAGCTTCCAGTCTAATGTTGATGATAGCAAGTCTAATTCAATGTATATGTTCACCCTGAATGAAGGAGCAATATGTTAGAAGAGTTTCAAACAAGATACTATTGTTGACTCAACTCATAGAGACGGAGAACATTGCTACGACAGAGGTAGCAAAGGAGGGAGTCTGGATTAAAATATTCATAACAAATCTGGGAGTCATGCCGGGCAGCCAAAAGTCGATTCCCTTGTAATACAACAAATACGGGACGATTACTCAAATGAGGGAACCCGGGTCTCATCAGAAGTGTTCTAAGGATATTCTAACTTATTAAAGAGATGGCCCGAGGAGATGTATTAGTGGAAAGAGTTCCACCCGAAGATAACATCGCAGATCCACTAATAAAGCTGTTGTCTCATATTGTTTTTAAACATCATAAGGGTTTGATAGGGATTAGACACATAGGTGATTGACTTTAGGTCAAGTGGGAGATTGCTAGTCATAGGTGCCATGTAAGTCAATCACATGAGTAATGACATATGTGACATAACACACAGACTTTTTATTTATTATAATATTTTCTCACTTTATAATATATTATGATGTCTATGGATCTATGCAATGGGAATCAATTCGTGATAAGATCACGATGATGAGACCGATTCACCTCTAAACACAAACCCAAAATAATCCTGGTCATAAGTTACTCGAGAGGGATATCGAGATAACCAAACAGACTAATGTGCTATATACTTGTCCATATGATGGAGGCGGTTGGTCCCATAGTTGCTCATGTGGGGACACTAGGGCTATAGTGCGGGTGCTCATTAGAGAATGAGTTTACTGATTGATCTGCTCATGGAATGCTAGATGGTTGATAAACCTTCATTGTTAGACAGTGATTTCGTCATTCCAATGGTGTACCTGGTCCTTGGACTTGAGACATCTAGGATGTCTTGTATGAGTACTTCACTCTTTGAGACTAGATTTATAGGTTTGGAAATTCTAGATCTAGTACAACTAGTCATCGGGAGTGACATCCAATCTTACGAATAAGGAGATGACAACTAAAAAGCTCAACCTATGGCCCTTTGGTTCTCTCAATTTATTAAGGCCCTTTGTAAACTTAAACCTAATGGATCCTACCCTATTGTGTATTAGATCTCTATCCAATTATCCAAGCCTCTTAGATTAGTGGGTCTTTGTATAATAATCTTTTATTAGCTCTTATTGGATCTCATCTATATGATCTAATAATTTAGGGGCTTAATGGATATCCAATAAGATAGGGGTTCCGACGGATCTCTCATATCTGAACCTCTACTCATCATAACACCTACTATATGTGTGTGACCCTCTAGGCCCAATATCGAGTTGGTCATGAGTTATATTTGTCAGAACTCCTTCTAGCTTAGTAAATTATTATCTCCATAATAATTCACTCGACTCATCGATTGCGGACGTACTAGGCCACTGTGTCATAGTTCCCAAACAATGTAGGGGAATCTAATCCTTTAGACTTATCTATCATCGATTACCATGTATCTATAGTCCCTCATCCATCTAATATCCTAGAGACCATATACCGGGCATGGTGCTGTCAGGCCTATACGGTTCTCCTCGAGTTTAGCTCTAATCATATTCTCTCGGAGAACTTTTTCTCTCAGTTCGAATGACCTTGGCTAAGGATTTGTCTGAGTAAGAACATATGGGTTACTCCTCTAATGATATCGAGAGCGGATGACCCTCTATCGACACTCAATAGCCCTCGTAAGGTTGGTTGCCACTCCCGATGACCGGTTGTACTAGATCTGAAACTTTCAAACCTATAAGTTCGATATCAAATAGTGGAGTACTCATATAAGACATCCTTGGTATCTCAAGTCTAAGGACCAGGTACACTACTGGAATGATGGAATTGTTGTTTGACAATGAGATATCATCAACCATCCAGCATTTCATGAGTGGATCAATCAGTGAACTCATTCTCCAATGAGCACATGTACTGTAGCCCTAGTGTCCCCACATGAACAACTATGAGACCAACCGTTTCCATCATATGGATGGATATATAGCACACTAGTCTTATCTGATTATCTTAATGTCCCTCTCTAATAACCTATAACTAGGGTTATTCATGGTTTGTGTTTAAAGGTAAATCGATCTCATTATCGTGATCTCATTACGATCTGATTCCTATTGCATAGATCTATAAACATCATAATATATTTATGCATCAAGCAATATTATGTGAGAAAATATCATAATAATAATAAATAAAAAGATTACATGTCATGTCACATGTGTCATCACTCATGTGATTGGCTTGTAGAACATATGACTAGCATGTACTTTATACATTAAACTAGTTATTAGGTTTCACCTACTCTTTGCTCACACTTCTAATACTCCTGAAATATTTACACTCATTGCATTGAGTTAGCTACTATAATTCACCTCCTTATTACTATCAAACTTCTGAAATGTAAAAAAATTTACATAAAAAGAGTAAAATTTTATTCTACCTTAAAGTAAGTCTTCAATAGTTTTAGTTGCTTCTAGGATTGTATCGTCTTCTCTATTATTTCCACTGCTTACTCAACTGAATAAAAAAGGTATAACATCACATATAGCCTACTTCATTCCTTGGTTAAGTATTCTTGCATCGACCTGAAATATCTCACTTTTAACTATCTTGATAAGAAGCCCGTCGATGCTGGTCTTATGAAATTCTTTAATCTCTATCCTTTGATTTTATCTTATTACTTGGAGTTTGCCTCTGCATTCTCCACCTCCTCGGTCCCCTTTCATGAACATGTGTTCCCCTTCGTGAGAGCAAGGTATCGATGATTCCATAGAAGTCCCGCCTTTGTAATACCATGGAGCTACCATACATATGACCTTATTATTTATCATTTTCTATATGTGTTTCTTTCTTCATGATTGGTAGATCCATCTTTGCGATAATATGATACTCCTTTGAGTCCACCCTCATTCTAATCAATGGATGATTTTGGATAACTAAATCTTTCTGGACTTGTCATCACTTTCTCATCCCTTTTCAATCACCTATTTCAATACCTCTATGTGTAGTTCCCCTTGGTCAATGAAAAGATAATTGTAACTCTTATAAATGGCATTCACCAGTA
>CM017198.1:18529804-18967304 GCA_004837865.1 Musa balbisiana
GTTTGCTAGTGAATTATGGAGAATGATGGCATTATTGTATCTCAAGAATTTACTTACATGTCTTACAGTTTGCAATTAGGAATGCTAAAATTATATAGATGAACTTCTGATTTAGGACTTTAATTTTCTGGATATCGTTTTCTTGTTGCAATTTCTTGACCTTTAGCAGTAGAAGTTGTTCTGATTTCATTCAAAACTCAAAGTTACTCAACTGCTGTTGCTCAAGGCTTGTAAAAATGGAAATGGCCCTTTGTAAATGACCTTTTGTTGGTATGGTTGAAAATTTCTGATGTCACTATCACCAGTCCTGGCTACTCTATGTCGAGTTTCAGTCTGTTTGAATTTTGAACCTAATCACGTTGAATACTGCCCGAGTATGGGTATTTGCCTGAATAATCAGTTGGCTTCAGTATTGGATCAAGGTTGTTCCTGCTCAACCTTTCTGCAAACCATGCCATAGAATCTTCAATCCCTTTAGACTGTTTTGATCAGTCAATGAGTAAAAGGAGGTTTTCCTAGTGCATATCCCAAAATTTATTACCTTATCAAAATTCCCAAATATTTGGTAGGTGTAATAAAGTTCAATTTTGCTTTTGCACTGTTGCTAAGGTAAATTGCTTTTTTCTTTTGGATTTGATCTTTAGTCTTGTTTTGGTTCCCGATGATGCCTATGTTGACCATGCTAATGCTGAAAAGTTTTGATGATGATTTGTTGTACGTTGTGAGGGAACACTTTCCTTTTTTTCTTTTTTCATTTGTGTATGTCAGGAACTGCAACATTGTAGGTTCGTTTTTTGGGGTTTTGTGGTATATTAAGTTATTCTACTGTTACTTATCTTTGGTTGCAATGGAGCTGGTAGGTGTTGGCATGTAACATCCGGCTTTTTCTTGTTTGAGTCAGTTCAATATGCTTTTGGTCTGAGATAGTGTGTGTTCAGGTTTCGATTGCCCTTGCAATGATGATATTGTTTTTAATCCCAGCTCATTCTGAGATCTTCCAAATTTTTGGAACATCAGAGAACAGACAGCATAACAATATCTGAGCAATATACACCATAACTGTATTAATCCAAGCTTCTCCTTTTTATTTGAAGAGTCTTATATTCATGGAGTAATGAATATTTGTTAAGCTTTCTCTTCTTTTGTTTATGGTGATGTCATGTAACTCTTGAGAGCACAATCTTCTTTGTTTTTGGAAGACTAGTGTTTGTGATTAGTATCTTGATGCTTTTTTATCTAAATGACTTTACTTTGATGTAATTACTTTCTGATGTATGCTTGCTGCAATATATCCCTGGCATTCAACCTGTCAACCAAATTAGAGTTGGGTGTGTCCTTATTCTTACGTGTGGTGACTTGTTGCAGACATCATTAGAAAATTCCTCATCCAAGTGATTACTTCTATGGTGGGATTGAGTTTTTATGTTTGATAAAGCATTGAAATAAGGATCAGTATGACTGGCTTCACATTTGAAAATATATTCTTTATGTTCAGTTCTTCCAAGGGATTGAAATTATATTTGAGGGAGTCAATCCTCTTAATCTTGAGGTATGTTTTTATGCATATTGTGACTAGTGAAATATCTGTAATGCAGTGCATGTTGTTGGAGAATGCACTTACAACATAGAAACTTCTCTTCGTGTTGGATTTTCTGCTAATAAGATGAGCTTTTTTCTAGTGCATTTACCAAAATTTATTATTTTTTACCAAAATTGTGAACTAAGTTCATCTGATACATTGTAGTTGGTGAGATTTTGATGTTTTTATCTTTGATATCAAACAGCCTATGTTGACCATGCTAATGCTGAAAAGTTTTGATGATGATTTGTTGTACGTTGTGAGGGAACACTTTCCTTTTTTTCTTTTTTCATTTGTGTATGTCAGGAACTGCAACATTGTAGGTTCGTTTTTTGGGGTTTGTGGTATATTAAGTTATTCTACTGTTACTTATCTTTGGTTGCAATGGAGCTGGTAGGTGTTGGCATGTAACATCCGGCTTTTCTTGTTTGAGTCAGTTCAATATGCTTTTGGTCTGAGATAGTGTGTGTTCAGGTTCGATTGCCCTTGCAATGATGATATTGTTTTTAATCCCAGCTCATTCTGAGATCTTCCAAATTTTTGGAACATCAGAGAACAGACAGCATAACAATATCTGAGCAATATACACCATAACTGTATTAATCCAAGCTTCTCCTTTTTATTTGAAGAGTCTTATATTCATGGAGTAATGAATATTTGTTAAGCTTTCTCTTCTTTTGTTTATGGTGATGTCATGTAACTCTTGAGAGCACAATCTTCTTTGTTTTTGGAAGACTAGTGTTTGTGATTAGTATCTTGATGCTTTTTTATCTAAATGACTTTACTTTGATGTAATTACTTTCTGATGTATGCTTGCTGCAATATATCCCTGGCATTCAACCTGTCAACCAAATTAGAGTTGGGTGTGTCCTTATTCTTACGTGTGGTGACTTGTTGCAGACATCATTAGAAAATTCCTCATCCAAGTGATTACTTCTATGGTGGGATTGAGTTTTTATGTTTGATAAAGCATTTGAAAATAAGGATCAGTATGACTGGCTTCACATTTGAAAATATATTCTTTATGTTCAGTTCTTCCAAGGGATTGAAATTATATTTGAGGGAGTCAATCCTCTTAAATCTTGAGGTATGTTTTTATGCATATTGTGACTAGTGAAATATCTGTAATGCAGTGCATGTTGTTGGAGAATGCACTTACAACATAGAAACTTCTCTTCGTGTTGGATTTTCTGCTAATAAGATGAGCTTTTTCTAGTGCATTTACCAAAATTTATTATTTTTTACCAAAATTGTGAACTAAGTTCATCTGATACATTGTAGTTGGTGAGATTTTGATGTTTTCTATATTTTGATATCAAACATATGGTAGGTGTAATAGGGTTTAATTTTGCTTTTGCAATGTTGTTAAAGAAAACTCTTTTTTTTTCTTTTGGATTTGATTTTTAGTGTTGTTTTGGTTCCTGATAATGCCTATGTTGTACCATGCTAATGCTGAAATACTTTGATGATGATTTGTTAAACTTTACGAGGGATCCCCTTTTTTTTAATGGCAAAACAAATTGATGGTGGCAAAAGTCTATGAAATCAATCCCAAATAGTTGAAACTCACGGTTTTATTGTAGTTATTGTTGTTATTATTTTTTTGTGTGGCAGGAACTGAAACAACACGGTTTTCTTTTTTCTTTTTAACATTCAATGATGTTATACATTCTCCATTATCTTTGGAGTAGACATTTTGCTTTATCACAATTATGATATTGACATGTAACGGTCTGGTGGTTCTTGTTTTAGTCAGTTCAACATGCTCTTGGTATCAAACTGTGTATTTATGTTTTCATTGCCCTTGCAGCGATGATATTGTACATAATCCCAGCTCATTATGAGATCTTCCATTTTCTGGAACATCAGGAAAATACATAACAACAATATCTGAGCAATATAAGGTGACTTACATTATATTCTGCACCCAAAAATTCATACTGACTTACGTTACTTTAATAATGAATATTCTGTCAAACATTTTCTTCTGTTTATGGCAATTCTTGGGTGTGCAATTTTCTTTGTTTCTCGAAACACTAACTTTTGTGATTAGTATTTTGGATGTAACTGCTTTGGTGTCTGTTTCCTGCAATAAAGTCCTAGCTTTCAACCAACCAAAATAGACTTAGGTGCGTTCTTATTCTTACCCTTTTGTGGGCCATTGCAGTCATAATAAATAAGGTAATCACTCATCCAAGTGGTTAATTCCGAAGTGACCTGCATCTTATCATTGGTCTATGCTTTGTTTTATTAAAACTTAGCTTGCAACACTAGAGTGAGTGTTGATTTTATGATCTCTTTTCACTATTCCCAACAACCAAATAATTTGCATGATACAGCTTCCGGCTTTATATTCAAAAACTACTTTTATTTTTGAATTAGCATTTGAAACTTAGGATCAATGTGGCTGACCTTACATGGTTGGGACCTGATTGCTAAGGGTGTTCAAATAGGTTCGAATCAAACCAAATTGAAAAAAATGTTTGGTTCAAAACCGGAACCATTTCGGACCTACCTAATCCAGTTCGGTTGATCGATTTTCAATTTTAAATAATTTAATATATATATATATATGTATATACACATATATACATATATATACATATACGTATGTGTACATATATACATATACATATATATGTATATATATGTATATATACATACATATATGTCAAATGAACCGATTCGGCTCGGTGAATCAATTCAGTGTAATTAAACCAAACCAGAATTTTGATCCAAATAGACCTATATTCTAAAAAAATCTATATCATAAATATCATTTTATATATTCTAAACAATTGAACCTATGCACAAGTGGCTTTTTATTTTTTATTGAAAGATGCCCTAGAGGAATAACAACTTCACATGTGGCCCTTTTTTTCTTAATGAGAAGGATATGCATTGATGCATAGAAATCAACAAAGGAATCATACAAATAAACAAAGGGATTGTTAACGAACAAGGATGACAAAAAAATAAGACTCATGTCTGAGAGCAAGGTCAAAAAGGGGACGAGGAGGAAGAGCCGCAGAGACAAAGGAAGGGCGGTGAACTCGCCGAGTTTGGGAAGAGATTTTAGTAGGATTTTTGGGGCTTTTGGGTTGAGTTAGTATTTTTTTAAAATTAAAATTGGTTTGGTCCGAACCAGTTAACCGAATTGAAGAAAAGTATCCTTCCAAATTGAAATCATTTATAGCATTCGAAACTGAATTATTAATGAACCGATTCGATTCAGGTTTGATTCGGTTCGGTTTTTCGATTTGATTTGAATACCCATAGCAACTGCAGCTTTTTCTTTCCAAGGGATTGAAACTATATTTAAGGGAGTAGATTCTTGTAATATTGAGGTAATATATTGTGCTTACTGTGACTGGTAGAACCTCTGTAGTGCAGTGCATTTTGTTGGACAATGCAATTGCATCATAGAAACGAGTCTGGTGCTACAGTATTTTAGCTTTGAGGCATTTTTATTTCTTTTTTGACAGAATGATGCATTTCCTTTGAACTCTTTGCATTGCTATGGACTCCAGGGGCTTGATACTGTGCCATGGATTCACTCAGGATTGGTTTATATAGCTTCTTAACATTTGAGCATTGTGAAGGAGCATTTCTAAGTAAAAGGACTCTCAGTAGTGGCTTTAAAAATATTCAGGATTGATTTACTCAGGATTAGTTTATATAGCTTGTTAAGATTTGAGCATTGTATACAAGCATTTTAAGTGAAAAGACTCTCAGTAGTGGCTTTAAATTGTTCTCCGATCTAGCATGTTCTGTCTTCAGGTTCTCTTGAGAGGCCCAAAGAATGCCCGCAAAGCTGTTAAACATTATGGTAAAGCTCCTGGTGTGCCACACAGCCATACAAAGCCTTACGTCCGCTCCAAGGGGAGGAAGTTTGAGAGGGCCAGAGGAAGAAGAAACAGCAGTGGGTTCAGGGTCCGAGTCAGTTGAGCTGTTCTTGAGCAATAACAGTTTGGTCAATTAGGGTTTACTTTTACTGTCGTGTGTTGTAGAATTCGGGGACACGCCGCAACTGAGGATCTCAATGTCACAAGGATTTCTTACTTGTTTCGGGTTTCCATCTGAATCATGGACATTCAGGTCATTCGATTCCAATCAAGGTGCATGTTTTCTCGGTACCTGTGCTTTCAGTTCTCTCCATACGTCAGAAATAGAGACATCCAAGGTCTCTCAAACACTACTGCTGATGAGTTTTCCCCCTGAAAAATAAAAGCTAAATTTTGTTAGATGACAGAATTCATGACTCACCTATACATACATCTTTTGGTGATCTGCAAGTGAATCATCTTCAAGTCTATTTAGAACAAGTAGTTCAATGTACAGGTGCAATTAAACTCTGTAATCATGTTTAAAGAGTGGGGAGGATAACCAACACATTCAGCAGCTTCCATCTTTCGGCATATAAACGCATTCAGGGTGGGGAGGATAACACATTCAGCAGCTTCCATCTTTCGGCATATAAACACATTCAGAGTGGAGAGGATAACACATTCAGCAGCTTCCATATAGCATATAACACATCCTGAGAAAAGTGAAGTAAGAACCAGCAGCAAAGTGGTGTGATCTGATAACCATAGAGAATAAGTACCAACTGTTTCCTCAACATAATCCAACCAAGGCAGCAACACCCAATCATTCATATCGATTAAGATTCCTTATTCTTAATTATCTTCTTTGGAGCTCAAGAATCAATGCCTTCATACCCAACCAGACTATACATACAACCTCGAAGTGGGGGTTATCTGTATGATTCTCCAGAAGAAATAAATCGAGTGAGTGATTCACCAGCCTTCATTCTATGGTCTCTCCTGACCTAACCTCCTCACCCACGCTCTCACCGTTCCCCACCGCCTGGCCGACTCCCGAAGCATTCCCGTCAAAACACAGCTTGTCTTCATCGATGGAGAATACAGAGAAAACAACAAGAAATAACAGATGGGCAGAGTGGAATTCCAAGAACTCATCAACACAATTGAATACGAGTGAACCAAAAGGCCTTTCAACATCTCCCTCTCATCGCCACCCTCGTCCTCTCACCAAACATCACAGCTCACCCCTCCCATGGTTTCTGTCTCCACCACGCTTCCGTGGACCCAACCGGCATTCCCAAGTCACCATCTCCCTTTCATCAGCCATCGAAGAGAGAGAGAGAGAGAGAGAGTGCGAGTGTGTACAATGTTTAGTGTAAACAGATGTTATGTCAAAAAGTGATTGAGCAACGCCAGGCTAAAGGGCATGATTGAAGGGTGTGGGGGCCACCTCCTCCCTGGCAACCCACATGCGACACGCAGTCCCATGCACCCACTCTACCCCACCGCTCTGTTTCACCCACGGCTACAGCCGCAGCCATTTCCTCTCACATCACATCCCCATCCCCCCTCTCAAACATCTGCATGAAACCAATCCCTGATTCACTAAGCTGGTGTCCACATTGCTCTGTCCACCACTCTCTCTCTCTCTCTCTCTCTCTCTCTCTCTCTCTGACACACAGATATGCATACAATCACATATCCACACTTCATGTTTGTACCTGATACAAATCCTCTGTACCTTAAGATCAGCAACTCTGATCTAGACGAAAGCAACATTTTTATCATCAGGAGCTGCAGTGTGGTAAATTTAGTTGGCATGGGGAGAAGATGAGAGGAAAGGATGTGGCTGAAAACACAACAGGTTTCTTAAGGCAACAGTCGTTGACATGCACTGTCTTTCCTATCATATTGCGTGAGCCGCCGAATGCCATTTCCTTGTATATACACATACATAGCATGCATGTACTCTTTCACTGCTATTCGAGAGCATGAGAGGAAAGAATCTGAATGAGAAATAATTAGGGGTTTTTTCTAAGACAGCAATCGTTTACTTGTATTGGGATTTCCTGTCGTGTTTTGTTGGCAACATGTTAACTGAAGTTCTACTGTAAAATTCTTCTCTCTCTCTCTCTCTCTCTCTCCTCTCTCTCTCTCTCTCTCTCTCAGGCAATGGTATTTAAGAGGATGAAGCCACTGAAATGTTATTATTAGTTGGCATGGAGAGGAGGACCCCCTTGTCTTCCTTATTTTTTTCTTGCTTCCATATGCTCTGTTTCATGAAGACTAAATTGCCCAGCCAAAAGGGACTCTTCCATGTCTCCACCCACTGACTCCTATTGGCTGGCCACTCTCCTGTCTACATCACCACAAGCTATTCCTAATGGTGTCAGAATCCGAGTCTCAAGTCTTTGGTCAATCTACACTTGGATTTCCTGCTATTTTCCTTATCATTTCTAGTTTTCTTTTATTATAAATGGACAGCTTCCTGGCTTTTGTGCCACTCCTCCTCCTCTCCCTGCGCTTCCTCCTATTGCTCTCTCACATCAGTAATCCTACTACTTCTTCTTCTTCTTCTTCTTCAATCCTCTGCTGTTGGAACAGCTTGATTCTGGCCTTCTGTTGCCCCTTGTCTCAAGGGGGGATTCATGAAGAGGCTAGTAAGTATGTTTTTTTTCCTTGCCTTTTCTCATTGTTTTCTAAGATAAATGATTCATTTTTCTTGGTGATCAGCACTCCACTGTGTTGGGTTGATGTCATATTGGTAGCTTTGTGATTTATCTCCTTGTTTTTGTTGGAGTTGTAATTTTCATCCGTCTTTCGCCATGCCAAATTCTAGCGTTTCTACAATGAGTTTCTCTGTTGAAGTGGCTATGTGAACTGTGATTCTAAGCTCAACCAATGGCAGTGGTTATGCAATCAGTCCTTGCTTTGTGTGAAATGGCCCATTCGGATCACAAATGTTTTGAGGTCTTCTGCAGCAAATATTGCAAAGATCTCTTCTTTCATCCTTCTGAGAGCTTCGACTCCTTTTGCATCCTTCTCTGTTTCTTTGATTGGTGATGGAAAGTGACTGGCACAATGGCTTGCCCTTTTTGTTACGAATCATCACCACCATCCATTCTTACTGGTCTTTACATTGATGTCGAATTGCTGCCAATTCCAGAAAGCACACATGCTATTTCAGGTGCTGACCATTGTGCATTTGTTGCTGCTTGTCTTCCAGAGGCAATTGTGATGCTAATTTTAGCTGTCGCGGACGCCATTGAAGCCAGTGGAAGCAGTGATGGCTACTGCAACTACAACCACATCTCGACGCCAAGGCCACACAGTGTGACCATCACGGAGTTTGGAGCGGTCGGAGATGGAGTTACTCTGAACACAGTGGCCTTTCAGAATGCAGTGTTCTATTTGAGGTCGTTTGCCGACAAAGGAGGTGCTCAGCTCTATGTGCCTCAGGGGAGATGGCTCACTGGAAGCTTCAATCTCACCAGTCATCTCACACTCTTCCTGGAGCAAGATGCCATTATAATCGGCAGTCAGGTCTGAATTATAATGAATAGACATCGATTTATTCTGTCTGCTATTTCTTCTTAATTCTAACCAAATTTAGCTATAATAAGTATTCTGATTCTACCAAATAAATGTTCTCTAAATATGTTCGGCAATTATAGCACACTACCGTAGTTGAAGTAAATGATAGAGGCATCTTCAGTGCCAGATCTGAACTCCATATAGTGGAATTGGACTTGCTTTGATTGGTACTGCTGCCTTAATCTTCAGATTAATATGATGTATATATTTCTCTTGGCCTCGGTGCTTGTGGATGGAAATTTGGAAGCAGTTACCAAGTTACCGTAGCATACATAATTAACTCTTCATGATTTCGTTTTGGTTTTAATTCACTTGAATCATTCGTATTTCTTATATAAATACTTTGCATTCTAGAATGAGGGAAATATGGTCAAAATGTTTTCTATGCCCCGGAGATATCGATGTGCTGCAATTAAGATAAAGGAGTTTGAGAAATAAGATGTTAAAGGGATTTGACGTCACAGCCTTTATATCCACAGACTAGAATTTTCGAAATGGTCACTTAATCTTTTTTCTTTTTTGCCTTCAGGATTCATCGCAATGGCCTATCGTCGAGTCCTTACCCTCTTATGGTCAAGGATTAGATCTACCCGGTGCAAGGCATCGCAGCTTGATAAATGGATATAACTTGACTGATGTAGTGATAACAGGCATGGCTTCTTCCATGTGTCACGCACAAACATTTCATGTTTATGGTTGCTAGTCCTATTTCTGAGTGTAAAATACTTGATTTAATCTTCGCGACAGGTGATAATGGCACCATCGATGGACAAGGTCTTATTTGGTGGGAGTGGTTTTACTCGCAATCTCTGAACTATAGCCGTCCTCATCTTCTCGAACTAGTGAATTCTAATGATATCATGGTTTCAAATTTGACTTTCTTGAATTCCCCTGCCTGGAGCATTCATCCTGTCTACTGCAGGTATATTATGGATCCTGTTTCCTTGGTTTTTTCAAGCAAAGTTAGGGGCTTGTTTTTGTTCTTTGGAATTGGAATTTTTCTCACAAAAGAGTCATGTTCATGTGATGCAGAAATGTTGAGATTCAGAACATAACAATTCATGCTTCGTCTGATTCTCCATATACAAATGGCATAGTACCAGGTAATAATGCAAGTACCTATTATTATTATTATTATTATTATCAGCTTTGTTTCTTATGTTTTCATACTCCTCTCTGCAAATGTTATGTGTTAACAAATCTTAGTTGAACTTTCATTTAGTTGTCAAACCCATTTTTCCTCTCTCGGAAACCAATTCCAAATTTAATGTTTTCACTGATTTTAAACCTTGTAAATTAGTTTATTATGTGTATTCAAAAGAGTAAATTTGATGCTGTACTACACAGTTTGGATCGAAAGGAGTTGATCCTCATTTCCTTGATATAAATTCCTAAATGATCCTCAGTCTCATTCGCAAGAGCTCCTAAAAGCGACAAAACTCAATACTTTTCTTAACAAATTTTCACTCGGCCAAAAGTGATCACAAGTACATTGTTAAATCATTGATGACAGATCAATCTTCTTGTTCTGAATATTTAAGCCTACTTAGCTGATGGAATAGCAGATTAATCTTGATCAATCCTATTTGGGCTCTTCAGATTCTTGCTCCAATTTATGCATTGAAGACTGCAGCATTGATGTCGGACATGATGCGATTGCCCTTAAAAGTGGTTGGGACAACTATGGCATCTCTTATGGCACGCCTTCGACATATATCCATATCAGCAAAGTCCACCTGCAGACACCCCTCGGTTCTGCTCTCGCTTTTGGCAGTGAGATGTCAGGTGGAATCTCATTCATATATGTCGAGCATCTCCGTATCGACAATTCGTTAACCGGCATAAATTTCAAGACCACAAGAGGGCGAGGTGGCTTCATCAAAGACATAGTTGTATCAAATGTCGAGATGGAGAACGTGCATGAGGCATTTCGGTTCACCGGTCACTGTGGTGGTCATCCAAATGATGAGTATGATCCAGATGCTCTCCCGAAGATTAAGCAGGTCACACTCAAGAACATTGTTGGAACCAACATATCCACTGCCGGATTCTTCTCAGGAATCGAAAATGATCCCTTCACGACTATCTGTCTTTCAAATATAGCACTGTCCATTACATCAGATCCTTCTAATTCTTGGTCATGTTCTAATGTCTCTGGATATTCTGAATCAGTCTTCCCTGATCCATGCGCTGATCTCAACTCGAATTCTTCATTCTCTTGCTTTTCCCTCGATTTCACTGCTGCCGCAGAAGCCTGATAAGCACTTCTTTCCTGTGATTATGTTCATTTCAGCCTATATGTACAATTGAGAGGCTTGAGCTGATTCTTTCCAATAAATCCCAACAAGAGCTTTTTCTTCTACCATTTGATACACTGCTTCTTCCTTCATCAACCTCATCAGCTGTCTTGGTCTGAAATGAAAAGAAGGTTGGCATCAGAGATGGCAATGTGCATTCCTGTACAGCTACATTTGTTCATTCAATCTGTAAGAAAAGTTTTTGGTAGTGGTTGGAATCCACAGGTTTGCTTCATACCATTGCATTTGCGGTTACTCTTTCTAGATAAATGGTTTTATGTTGTTGGAGTATTCTTCTATCATATGCCACATGGTTTAATGTGATTGATATAAGAGGTGGTTGGATACTTGATATGAAATGGCACACACATGCCACTTAAATGCCTGCCACTGTTTCCTGAGTTGTGCTTCATGCTTGTGTTGTCAATGTCTTGACCTGCCATGAGCTCATCTTAGGCTGTTTGTTGTGCAAGTTTCCGGCATCCACAGTTTTGATTGGCAAACTGGTGGACCAGCAACACTTGATTGACACATCAGCAACTCCTACCTCTTTCACTAATGGACAACACAGGTGTTGACAGGTTGTGCTACCATCATCTTGTTGCTAATGAAGTTGGACTAGTAGGAGTTAATTACAAACACAAGCTTCCAAATGATGTGGCATATCATAGGAAGACAAGGCAGAAGGTTCACTTTGCTAAAGAACAACTGGTACATGTATTGAATTATTGGATGGGTGATGATAGCCTATGATTCATTTTTGGCTTTGAAAGAGTAACTCCTTAGAAAAGCCCTTGTGAAACACCTCTCATTGACAATATGACATGTTTTGTCTCGATCTCATATCAATGACATCACCAGGACAGTTTTTCAGCTCATCATTCTAACTCAAATTCTCTCAAGTGAGGGAAACTTCAATGACCAGAGAGAGAATAGTTCTCCCAGTGTTCTAACTTAAATCGTCTTGTTGATCGGAACAGTTGTCAGACAAAGGAATCTATTCAGCGCTAAGAAAAACCACACCACAATTAACTTTTCATGTTGAATTAGCATGCTAAGCTCGAAAAGATGAGAACAAAGGTAAACATCAAAACTCTAATCACGGTGTGAACTAGGAGGATTGCACCTCCTTTTAAGATGGATTGATCCAGTCCTGATCATAAGCAAAAAAACTTGACATCAACCTAAACACGGTTGAATGGCTGCACGGTCGAGCACCGTCGGCAGAGTTATTATCTAAAACATTCTCCTGTCACCCGAATACACAACGATCATACCAGCACTCTATGGTTCCATTTTGTATCGCCAGTTGCCTAGATATTGTTCGAAGCAATGGATTAAGTTTGTATTTACTGAAGACTCCTCCTGCCATCAGCCAGTGCTCTTTTCACTAAGATTGCTGCAAAATTAGGCTCAGTGAAAAGAAGAGTTAGATTAATAGGCAAAGCAAAAGCAATGGCAAGCAGGAAATCATCAATCATCAATCAGGCAAAACATGAAACTGACATCTACAGGGCTTTCTCATTACATATCCCAGGCATCTTCTGTGCACGAGGGCTTCATGAGATTTGAGGTTCTTATTCTGAGAAAGACATCAGAAAGGGTAACAGAGGATTTACCCTCTCATTGGCCATGATCCTGACATCTAAGATCAGGCAATTTGAAGCTTTGAGATTGCTAACAAAATATCAGATACAATATTGCATGAATTAGGATAATCCCATCACTTGAAGCTGCAAATTACCAGTTACAATATGGAATATAACAAGAAGAAAACTGATAGTTACTAGATAAGTTGGTTTACTAATTCAGAAGTTCGAAATATGCACACTGGAAGGAGATTATGCAAAATTTAAGAGGGGGAAAGCATCGAGCAGCAGAATGTATAACTAAATGAAAAATCACAACACATTTAAAGATATAAATTAGGAGCAGAGATCACTCCTGGTTCAATCTAACTTCAACTCAAGGAAAAGAACAAATAGGCATCATGTGTCTGTCTCCCTTTCATTCTCGGAGTGCTAAGCATATCCCATATACACTTTTAGTGTCATGAAATATCTCAATCTTAATTGAAAATGTCCTGTGTCCTGACCCAGGAACCAACACTTACAGCTGGGGATGCAGGGAACACCTGTTAGTTAGGCTGGGGTGCATGGCAAACCATACAACCGCTGGTGAGTGTAGATACATCATAGATGGATGGGACAAATCCTTCAAGCATGACCATGCAACCTCCTAAATTTTGTGGTTGCCAATGTTTCTGGTTGCACTTTCAATCAACCAATTATGGAACAGAATAAAGAGAAAACATGATTCAAAATCTTACTTGGAAACCCAACTGTGAAAGCTAGCATCAAAGCGATTCACTTGGTAATCTATACTACTTTCCTGCAAGCTTTTTTCTGCCTCAGGCTTGAATGTTCTTTCACATAGCAAATTCGAGTTGTAGGGATACTGTCCTCCCAGTTGTCGTCTCAAACATGTATTCTGACTATATTCATGCAAGAACTCCTCTTGTATTTGGTCATTGGCCCCTGTCTGTTCACCTGTGCTGAAGTGTGCATGATAATTTTCAAGAGGTGTGCTCATGGAGCATCCAATGTCTCTAAAAAATAAGACATCAACTTTCCATGAGAGTTTGGACAACTCTAGATTGTACTTGAATTGATTGAAACTGGAAGGTCCTGGTGATGATTCACATGTAGCTGGAGGTTGGACATGATCTTGGAGTGTTTTGATCTTGAATAGTGGTTTTAACAAATCACATCCTTATTCAGAGAAATCTTTCAAAGTGTCAATAATAACTATCCAAAAACTACAACTTGCTTAAAATTGATATCCCAAATGAAGTACATTAGAAAGTTGAAAAGCATCACATAAGTTGCAGTTGAAATTAGTGGAATACTTAACACTGCTAAAATGAACATTCAACATCCAGTTAAGCTGATAAAGAAGAATTAGCTACCATTTTTATGGATAAATGGATTAGTTCAGTTGCTGATGGCCCTACAAGTTCATGAAAATCATTGCAATGTGACTATAAGTTCCTAGACTAGGATTGGAGATATAAATAGCAAAGATAGCACAAAACTACAAATGACTGTAGTTTATCTAGAGAAGGTGTACAAATGAACCATTGGCAAAGTTACCGAACAAGTACCTTTGATTCAGTTTGATGGGGAATGTAAAATAATAATTGCTAATTTTACCTTTCTGTTTGGTTTTAGTTTGCAGTTTGGAAGAACTGTCAAAGCTAACAAACAAAATTTTGATAAATTGCATATTTAAATATCAAGAGATGACTTAAATTGTTTTCTCATAAACTTAATACACATTCACTATAGAGAGGGAAAGTAGTCAGAATGGAAAATCTTAACATGCCAAGAACTTAATGAACTGTCACTTGATGGTGTTATCATTACCATACGATCAGGATTATCAATTGCTATTCAAAATTCATAGGACTAAAAGTGACCAAGCTAAATCCCCAAAGAAGGAATTCTCTGCAATTGTTACTTCAGGTCAACATGATTATGGTATTGCATACAACATTATGGATATACTCAAAAGGCTCTGTAATTCATTGGCAATATCCATATACATTAAAAGAAAATATTTGTACAAAAAACAACAGAAGCTTCAGTAAAATGGTCCATTTATGATCATATTACCTTATTCACTTGAATTTGGCCGAGAGATTCCTTAAGAGATTGTTCCATTGTGGTAATATGGTTTATGTTATCGATCTTGTCTGGGTCAGCCCAATTGCTGGAGGAAAAGTAAAAACAATTGTTAAATACACAAAATGAGCTGGAATAACTAGTATTTTCAACCTAAAAATTGTTTTCCAGCAGCATTTATGGGTGAACAAGGAATGATTAAAAGGACTCAAATGTGCATCAACTTCAGTTTAGCAAACACAATTGGAGACTAAGTTTACAGACATGTAAAACTGTTGATTAGTACCTCGGACAAATGGCATTTCAATCATTCATATGAAAAAACGAACGTCCTATCAGGAAAAAGGAACTGTAGAAGACTGTCCTGTAGTAGCTGTTTCTAAGTTCATTGTGTTCTTGGTGAAGAAGCTGCTATAACATTGATCTTAATGAAATTGTTCGATCGTACATCATGAAGAAAGAAATTGTTTGATCTTAAAAATCTTCTCACTTTACAACTTAAAGGACCAGAGCAATTGTAGAAGACAGTTAGTTATACTCCTGCTTCTGCCTATGATTCATTTTCTAATACCCAACTTCTAATCTCACCTTTGGCTTTGGATTCTTCTCGGATACAACAGAAAACTCCCAATTCCAGCCATTTGCCATCAGATAATGGAATCGTTAAGCTTTGTAAGGGAAAAGTTACATGCACGAGAAGCACAAATATATCTCTGGGGGAGTCTATATATGGTTATATAGATTTCTTTCTCCCTCAAGGTGAGACCAAAACTACTGTTTCTGCCTTACAAGGATAACATAAATTCCGACCAACTACAATCTTTATTACAGAGTACTCTCAAACTATTTTTCAGTGGGTCTTATCTTGGAAACTTCCATTATATGCACTGAATTGGCTTTCTAAATTTAAGGAAAAGGCCATAGCAAACAACTTTCAGTTTCTTGACCTATGTTGCTTGTTCTAAATGACAAATCCACATCTGCAGAAATTATTCCTCTTATAGTTTTATGATTCCTTGGAAGTTGAGGTGTCCTGCTACAACACTTTATATGACTTGCAAAACTTAAGTAGCTACAGGTCATCACTATGAATATCACAGTATATCATATTAAAAAAAAGACCAAAAAAAAGAGAAAACTAAGGTACAGCACCTGAGTCTTTTTTGTACATCCAATAGTTGACCATGCAATGACAACCAGTGATTAGTTATCTCCTGCACACAGGGTTTTAATTAGTAACAGGAATTTCAAATAGTTCAACAATGATATTTACTGAAAATGATGATGTGGTAGGAAATGTCAAATGATAAATACCTCAACTGTTTGGGTGCTGCAAGAAAAACAAAAGAGCATAAGAAATTTGGAACATTTTTGTAACATATGCCAAGTATATAAAAACTATCAGTACCTGGAACCAAGGAACTCTTGGATATCAACATCATGGTCCAAATTCTTGAATGTTTTCTTCAGAACCTAGAAAAAAAGGGGATATAAGTTTTGCAAAGTATGTGATAATGATCCTTGGATGCTTGAATTGAAGTTTCTGCAACAAAGATGGAATGATCATACTCAATATATTGATCACTGCAGAATGGCGAACAAACTTACTTCAAGACTCTCCAACTTTCCGTTAAAATTACAAAAAGTTGAAAGGTGACATCAGAGACATATAATTCACAAAGAAACACATTTAAAAGCCAATGAAAATTTGAGCATGCCTTTTTGCCCTTTCTTGTTGGGATACTTGAGCAAACCTTGCAACAACTTCCTCGGTATTGCTACTAGACAAAAAGAAGAATGCATTAGAGTAAAAGAGCATAAGAGATGGAGGGGAATTATGGGAGGACACCTTTACTATTTACCAAAAACTCACCCTCGTATAATAGAGGATAGTGCTTCCACATCTATTTCCATATTGTAACTATTATACGTCCTCTCCCTGAACTAATCAATTAATATACATGGTCATGCTTAAGAAGACTTACTAGCGGACATTGTCAGTCAAGAGGATCTCGTTCCATTGCCTATGAAAGACTATTTACAGAATTAAACAACAAATATAAGGGCAGCTCAATGCACATGGCTCCTGCAAAATACAAGATCTAGAAAGGGTCAATGCAACCTTACTCCCAAACTTTACTTACCTAGCAACCTTACCATGACCCTGAGGTTCAACCTCAACTAAACAACATACATAACCCACTCAAAATGCATCATCACACTTAGAAACATTCAGCAGCAATCAGACAAAAAAGAAAAAACATGTTTCTCAAATCTGATATAGCAAAGAGCACAGCCAAATTATTGAAACAACCGCATTGTCACGAACGGTCGTCGCGCACCCGCAACAATTTCGTTCAACGAACCGTTCATCGCTTTTGTTTACATGTACAGATGCTTCGCAGCATGTTTTACCTTGATTTTATTTTTTTTTACTTGTAAAAATATAAGTTTGAATATGTTGTAGCGCTACAGTGCGACCGCTCACCGAGCAAAACAGCCCAAAATGGCTCCGTTTTCATGTGCCACGAGCTGTTTTCTATAGCCCGTTGCTGCACGCGAAACGTTAGGCATCTCAGCACCCTGGAACCACCTGGTTGGCACCATGGGAGATGGGGCTTCGGTATAGTATCAGGCATTGAACAATCTTTCACAAGTTCGTATGTTAACTTGATGGGAACTTGTCTTCACGCCCGACACTCGGTGAGCAATTGTTTGTGGACTTGCAGCTGTTCGTTCAACCTTCTAAAATCCTTATTTTCCTCCTTTCTCTCTTTTTTCTCGTGCACGCAAGGTGCTCGCTGAATTGCTTGTAAAGCTTCCCCTTTCGCGAGACATTGGGACTTGTCCGTCGCTCGTTCTTCGAACTAATCAACTTTCTCTTTTACAGGTCCTTCGGGACCTAAGTGAGGTTGTAAATTAGCTGACCCTTTGCAGACGCATATTGCAAGGGTGCGTCACGACTTAGGCAATCCCAGCTAAGTCCGAGAAGTTGGCGCAAGGGTGCTTCGCGACTTAGGCAACTCAAGCTAAGTTCGCGTCTTTGCCACAAGGGTGCCTCATGACTTAGGCAATTCCAACTAAGTCCGTGACATTGTGGTATCAGAGTGGGCAAACAATTTGAGCAAGCAGCGAAGGAACTTCGCAATTTCACCATGGCAAAGCATCATGGCGAATCAAGCAAGACGGGGCAAGCCGGACCCTTGCCCCAAGTAGCCGCAGGTGGGCTACAAGTGCATACTCGCTCTCATGTTGTTGGTGCCACTCAAGAGAAGCGCAGTAGCGAACATAATAAGCGAGAAGTTGGCTACTCTCCGCGAATAAAGGAAGCGCAATCTAGAGCGCCAACTGGGAAAAAGAGCCATAAGGAGAGACTTACAGCGGCGGAAACCCGCTTGGATGTTCTTGAAGTGAGCTTAGAGGAACTCTACCATGGCCAACAAAAGCTTCTTGGGGTAGAGAGCTCGCAAGAAGAAGCTGAATCCCAGATCGACAAGGTTGAGGCCCTAGTCGACTGACTGTCAAACAACACCAAAGACTCCATACAACATTTGCATGAAGTCATGGCAGAACTCACTTCTAGAGTGACCATGCTCACAAGGGCACTGAATGCGGGAGGAAGCAACACCCGCATTGCGCTGCCACAAAACTTGAGGGCACTCGAGCCGCATTGTTATGGAGGTGCTAGAGATACTAAAGAGCTCGAGAATTTCCTGTTCGACATGGAACAATACTTTTGAGCTACGAGGCCTGATTATGAAGAAACCAAAGTTTACCATATATTTGAATGGGGATGCAAAACTTTGGTGGCGAACCCGTTGGGAGGAGATCCAACATAGTCGGTATCGGATGAACACATGGAAGGACTTAAAGCGGGAGTTGAGAACTCAGTTTCTACCTGAGAACACCAAGTTCGTTGCAAGGAGGAAACTAAGACAACTCCGCCAAAGTACTTCTATTCGAGACTACGTGAAGTAATTTTCTGCACTAATACTAGACATACAAGACATGTTTGAGAATGATAAGCTATTCAGCTTCCTCGATAGTTTGAAGTCATGTGCTCAACAAGAACTGCATCGAAGGAATGTCACCGATGTGATCGGGGCAACTACTGTCGCAAAAAGGCTCACCGACTTTGTTTCCTCTGAAGACCTGGGAAAAAGGAAACAATCTTCAAGAAATCGCCCTCCAAAACAAGGTCCCCGAATGGGAGCAATGCGTTTGTTAAATGCATTACGGAGTCAAGTGGGGGAGAACATGAAGGCAATGTCATTGAAAGCAAGGAGTAGCAAGCTGATGTATATAGACATTAAGCTCAATAGCCAGACAACATGTGCAATGGTGGACACGGGCGCTACCTATAACTTTATTGCCGATCAAGAAGCAAAACGACTTGAGCTAATCTTGGAGAAGAACCCAAGTCAGATGAAGGCGATGAACTCGAAGGCCAAGCGGATCTAGAGGTTAGCAAAGGGAGTCCCCATCAAGATCAGAACATGGAGCGGGAGCACGAATATGATGGCGGTGTCATTGGACGACTTCCAAGTGATTCTTAGAATGGAGTTCATGCACGCGGCGAAGTTGGTGCCAATGTCATTCCTAAACTCCCTATGTATGATGGGAGGTAACGACCCCTGTGTGGTTCCCGTCTCTCGGAGAGGAACCAAGGACCCCCAACAAATATCGACATTACAACTTAAGAAAGAGGTACGAAAATGTGAATTAACATTCGTAGCTGCTATGAAACTAGAGCCACTCGACGAAAAGGTCATTCATGAACTTGCTACGGTGGCGAATGTTCTAAAGGAGTTCACAGACATTATGCCACCCGAGTTGCCAAAGACTCTATCGCCACATAGAAGTGTGAATCATCATATCGAGCTGGAGCCAAGAGTGAAGCCTCCAACGAGACCACCCTACTACATGCCCCCTCTAGAGTTGGCAGAGCTCAAGAAGCAGTTAGGTGAACTACTAAGCAGTGATCTCATCTGTAATTTTAAAGCATCATTTGGAGCTCTAGTTCTCTTCCAAAAGAAACAAGATGGGAGCCTCCGACTATGCGTTGATTATTAAGCCCTCAACAAAGTGACGGTAAAGAATAAGTATCCCATCCCGCTCATCATGGACTTATTCGACCAATTGGGTAAAGCCAAGTATTTCTCCAAACTTGACCTCCAATCGGGGTACTAGCAGGTGTGCATTGCTGAAAGCGACGAATCGAAGACTACCTGGTATGGAGCATTTGAGTTCTTGATGATGCCTTTCGGCTTAACCAACGCTTCGGCCATATTCTGCCCTCTTATGAACCAACTATTCGAGGAGTATTTGGATAAGTTTGTGGTCATCTACTTGGACGAAATCGTCATCTACAGCTAAATGCTTGAGGAGCATGTTGAGCACCTTCGGACAATTTTCAAGGTTCGCAGGGAGAACACTTTGTTCGTGAAAAGGGAGAAGTGCTACTTTGCTCAAACGGATATCTTATTCTTGGGGCATCGAATCGATGATGGCTCTATTCAAATGGACAAATCAAAGGTGTAAGTTGTTGCGAAATGACAAACTCCAAAGAAGATGCCAGAGCTGAGATACTTCCTTGGTTTCGTTAACTACTATCGACGCTTCATAACGGGATATTCGAAGCGTGCAACTCCACTAAGGAAATTACTAAAGAAGGAGCAGCTTTGGAGGTGGTCTGATAAATGTGAAGCTATATTCCAAGATTTGAAGGCTGCTGTATTGGAAGAACCGGTGCTCAAATTGCCGGACTATGGGGAGCCCTTCGAAGTCCATATAGATGTTTCAGATTTCGCTACTAGGAGAGTACTCATGTAGGAGGGTCATCCGGTGACCTACGAGAGCCACAAGCTCAACGAGATCGAGCGATGGTATCCTGAGCACGAGGAGATGATAGCGGTGGTCCACTGTCTACAAGTTTAGCGATACTACCTTCTTGGATCGTGATTTGTGCTGAGGACAGACAATATCGCTTTGAGCTATTTCCAAACTCAGAAGAAATTCTCCCTAAAGCAAGCACGATGGTAGGACTTTCTGGCTAAGTTTGATATGACAATGGAGTACAAGCCCGAAAAAGTAAATGTCATAGCCGATGCATTGAGTTGGAAAATGGAGCGAGTGAATGCTGTACACTTGGAGGACAGAGGCCAAGCAAGTTGGTTGCACTCCAACTTCTTTTCTAGAATCAGAGATAGACTGTACAATGATCCCCAAGCGGTAACCCTGATGCAACTCATCAAAAAAGGCAAGGCATGATGATTTTGGGTCTAAGAGAGACTCGTTTACACAAAAGGGAATAGGGTTTAGGTCCCTTGAGTGGACAATTTGAGGTATGAACTCTTAAGAAAGTGTCACGATTCCCTTTGGGCTGGACATCCAGGTATTTATAAAACCTTAGCTCTTGTGGAGAGGGCCTTCTACTGGCCGAAGATGGGGACTGATATGAAGGAATATGTTCGAACGTACCTCACTTACCAACAAGACAAGGTGGAGCCAGAAGCCGATGGGACTTTTGAAGCTATTGCCCGTACCAGAAAGGTCGTGGGAGAGCATTTCCTTGGACTTCATATCAAGCTTATCGGTAGTAAGGAGACTTAGATTGATATTCGTGATGGTCGATCGATTTTCAAAGTATGCAACTTTCATTGCTACAGCCCTACACTGTTCAGCAAAGTAGGCAACCAAGCTGATGATGAAAAATATGGTGAGGTATTGGGGAGTCTCGCACAATATTATCAGTGATTGAGACGCTCGGTTCCTGAGATAATTCTAGATCGAGCTATTCAAATTATTGAGATCTAAGTTATAATTCTCCACAAGCCTCCACCCTAGGACGAATGGCCAAACCGAAAGGATAAACTCGCTCTTGGAGCAATATCTTCGGCACTACGTGAGTGTCAACCAACGAGATTGGATAGAGCTGTTGGACATAGCCCAATTCTCCTACAACTTATAGCGGAGCTCTGCGTCCAACAAGAGCCCCTTCGAGATCATTACAGGACAACAACCGTCGACTCCTCACACCATAGCAATCGAGTATACTAAGAGTAGTCCATCAACCTACTTTACAAAAGAGTGGCACCAAAATACAGATATTGCGCGGGCTTACTTGGAGAAGACAACCAAAAAGATGAAGAAGTGAGCAGACTTGGGAAGACGACCATAGAAGTTCAAAGTTGATTTTTTGTTAGTAAAGCTCCAACTAGCGTTACTCCAATTTTTTAGGAACAAAGTACACAAAGAATTGGTGCACAAGTATGAAGGTACACAAAGAATTAGTGCGCAAGTATGAAGGTCCCTTCCTAATTATCAATAGGGTGGGCAACGTCTCCTACAAGTTGCAATTGCCGGCATGGCTCAAAATTCACAATGTTTTTCATACCAACAATTTAAAAGTCTACCACTCAGATCCGTAAGATGCTTACCGAAGTGTTTCAACTCGGCTACCCCCCAACAGAGCCTCCTATGAGAAGTGGGTTGAAACTATTTTAGCAGATCGCAAGATAAAGCTACCCACTAGAGCTGAGCAGACCAAGTACTTGGTGAAGTGGCAAAAGCTTCGAAGCCAGTTGGGAGCCCGAAGAGGCCCTACGACATGAAGAAGTAGTTATCAACAACTACTAATAAGCGTCGACAAGGGCGTAGACAGTTTAAGTAGGGAAGAATGTTACGAACGGTCGTAACGCACCCGCAACAACTTCGTTCAACGAACCGTTCGTCGCTTTTATTTATATGTACAAATGTTTGGTAGCATGTTTTGCCTTGGTTTTGTATTCTTTTGCTTGTAAAAATATAAGTTTGAATAGGTTATAGCGCTATAGTGCGACCACTCACCGCACTGAGCAAAAAAGCCCAAAATGGCTCCGTTTTCATAT
Organism: Musa balbisiana; assembly: GCA_004837865.1. Lineage (NCBI taxonomy): Eukaryota > Viridiplantae > Streptophyta > Magnoliopsida > Zingiberales > Musaceae > Musa > Musa balbisiana. The sequence continues at coordinate 18,552,674 of CM017198.1, forward strand.
ACCACGAGCTGTTTTCTACAGCCCGTTGCTGCACACAAAACGTCAGGCATCTTAGTACTCTGGAACCACCCGGGTGGCACCATGGGAGATGGGGCTTTAGTACAGTGTCGAACATTGAACAATCTTTCACAAGTTTGTACGTTAACTTGACGGGAACTTGTCTTTGGGCTCGGCACCCAGTGAGTAGCTGTTTGTGGACTTACAGCCATTCGTTCAACCTTCTGAAGTCCTTGTTTTCCTCCTTTCTCTCTTTTCTCTGGTGCACATAAAGTGCTCGCTGAATTGCTTGTAAAGCTTCCCCTTTCACAAGACATTGGGATTCGTCCGTTGCTCGTTCTTCGAACTAATCAACTTTCACTTTTACAGGTCCTCTAGGACCCGAGTGAGGTTGCAAATTGGCTGACCCTTTGCGGATGCATATCGTAAGAGTGCGTCACGACTTAGGCAATCTCAGCTAAGTCCGAAAAGTTGGCGCAAGGGTGCTTCATGACTTAGGCAACTCAAGTTAAGTTCGCATCTTTACCGCAAAAGTACCTTACGACTTAGACAATTTCAACTAAGTCCGTGACAGTATGATCATGAAAGATGACCAAGTGGTAATAGTAGCTAGTACTTGCGGTCTCCAACGCATATGGTAGGCTTCCCATTAGGCGTGAACATGAGAAGGACCAGATCGATATCGCACAAAATAGATAGCTCCTTAGCCTTCTTCGTCACCCCCGTTTTCCTCTTCGAATAGGTGACCTGCCGGTTGTTGCTATTCTCCAATCTCTTTATCTTCAGTTTCACTCTCCCCATCAAAACCCTTGTAAGTTTCCCGCCTTCCGTCCCCTGTATGTGCTGCTGAAATCGTACGAAGCTTCGACCTCTGGTCCAACCCGCTTTCCGCGGTCCTCGAATGTTCGACCTTTGGCTCCAAACTCTCCAGACGCAATTAAGAGGAGGCGACAACGCGAGGCGCCGCGCTGCAGACAGAGATCACAGCAAGAGAACAACCGGATTCAAAATCAAAATCTTGAAGGCGATTCTGGCGACCCGCAGCAAGTCGCAGGGCAACGATTCGACGGGTTGACGTCCCTTCCCCCTCGCAACAAGCGATCGTTGCGCCTATTAATTCAGCTCATCGAATGGCAATCCAGTGCAAGCGAGGGAGCGGAAAGACGGGAATAACGATCTGGATACGAAAAAGCAGCAGGGAAGAGTTCGCCCAACGAACGCGGTGTCCCTTAGAAATCTCTGAGGTCGGGCACCGCACCGAACTGGACCGGACGGTGTCGATCCCTCCCAGGGCCGGGTCTTTTGCCCAATTCTAATTAGGCCGGCACTTGCCACTCGATATCACTATTCTACGTAGGAAAAAAATGAATGTTAAGAAAACAAATATTTTTTGCGTGTTTCATTGCTCGTCTTTTTCATTTAAGAATGATAAGAAAAAGATTAAATTATCTAATTAAATACATGTCACATATATCTTCAAATATATGATTATACTTAAGCATCGTATATAACAAGTTAATTACATATTATTTCCTCTAATTAGTTATTTTTAGTGTTTTGATCTTTATATTTTTAAAAATTATATTGAGATCTTTATATTTATAAAAATAAAATATTAAGATCCTGATTAAAAAATAATTTTATAAAATTAAAAATTAAAAAGAAAAAAAATTATTGGAGTAATAGATTAAATGTTTTGCTTTCGTAAATATAAGGATTGACTTTTGAAAGTAAAGAAAAATAGAATACTAAAAATAATTAATTATAGCGGAGAATATGTAATTAGCCTGTGTATAATTATCAACTCAAATTAAAATCTTAATACGTAGAGCATGTAGGGCCATGTTCGTTATTCTTAAAACTCAGCAAGGGTAGATGTGTAACAACGAACCATCATCGTAGAGAACTCGTTCTTTCCACACGATGCAGCACGAAAAGTTCATAATCACACCGCCTGTGACGGTTACATTTAAGTATCTTAGATTAGTGATTAGACTAACAAGTTAAATGGATGAATTATCGTATTACATCATATTATTATTTATTTATTTATTTATGAGATATTTTAGTCAGTATTTAATTATTTTTGAAAATCTAGTTGATGATGTAGAAGCTTAAAAAATAAAAAATAAAATAAAATATATTATAATATTGTTGGGGCATTAAAGAAAACATATAATGCACACGGAATGAAAGGTCGGTACCGTGATCTAAAAGGGAGAAAAATGAAAAAGACTTGTTTCTTGCTCGTCCTTTGGCTTTTTAAGTCATAAGGAGACAAAGACACACCAATGTACCGATCCGTGCATTATAGAGCTGGTAGTACCGGGCTTAGTTAAAGTAACCCCTTTGCTCCATATTGATTAAGATGGATAAATGAAGTGCATTGACATAAGCAACAGATTGATTGTTTCACCATATTAGTAAATTATTCTTGAAAAACTGCCCTTATTATTCATAATGAATAACCTAGTATCTTGAGTGATTGTCCAAATGTTAACCTTAATTTTGATTGTTCAAAGAATGGGCATCAGAAAGCTGTGAATGCTTACTTTGAAGCAACCAACATGTGGGGCACATTAGCAGCAATCTTCCTACTTGGCAATTTAGCATCGAAACTATAGGCCCAAAATATTGGTGTCAACAAATTTACGTCGTGACCTCACGGCCAACTCGGCTTGGTTCAGGTCCGAATGATCGGGGATCTCGCTGGGCGGCCTTCGGGATTACTGAGGTAGCCGGCTTCGGTGGTCCGATCTCGGCTGGGTCGCTGTTTCCTCCGAAAAAAGAGGGGGCGCTCCGCGCTTAGGCGTTCGATGGAGGGGCACTTCGTCTTCGTCCCTGCACACAGGTCGGGTCGGGGAGCTCAACCCAACCCCTCCGATGATCAAGTTAGTTCCAAGTCTAAAGGGGGTCTTTCGTAGGTGTTTTCTTTCTTTTTTCACTCTCCTCGAACGTGAGGGTTTTTATAGGGAAAGTTACCATTTCCTGATGTGTCCGACTGCAGGGAGCAGTGTCGTACTTTGGATAGCGTCTGGCACCAGCATTGGAATTGAGTAAAGGACCGAGCTTCTGTAGGATAGTGTCGTGCCTCGGTCGACGTTCTGGTATGCTCCGGCCAGGCGTTGGCAGGTCAAACCGAGGCAGACGACCCCCGTGGCTCCTCGATCTGTGTGGCTCAGGTGACGTCACACCTGGGCGAGTGACGTCGGCTCGCGTCCCATCATCACAGAGGACGTTGGTTCGTGTCCCATCATTATTATTACCCTCATCATTCTCCCCCCCGGAGGAAGCCATACATCGGTTGTTGTTAGGGGGGTCTGAGGCGTGGCTTTGCTTTAGGCGATCATTCCTGTCGACTCGCTCTCTAGTCAACGCCGGGGAGGTTTCCCAGAGGGTCGGGATGATCGATTGCTGGCCCGTCGTCCTGCACGACGTGTGACCATGGGGTATTATTTGAGCAAGGCGGAAGACTCAGGTGAGTAGATGGCGCCGAGGTGTGGAAATCATGTACTCGACGACCGAGGTATGCGGCTTAGGCAGGCAGGCCGCGAAGAGGTGGCACGGGCAGATCGTGCCGAGGGACACGGCTGAGGCGAGCAGGTCGTGCAAAGGTGGCATGGCCAGACTGTGCCGGGGACACGGCTCAGGTGGGCAGGCCGCGCAGAGGTGGCCTCAGGCCTACCGTGTCAAGGGACACGGCTCAGGCGGGCAGGCCGTGTAGAGGTGGACTCGGGCATGCCGCGCCAAGGGACACTGCTCAGGCGAGCAGGCTGCGCAGAGGTGGCATCGGGCAGATCGTGCCGAGGACACTGCCGGGCACCAGGCAGGCCGCGCAGAGGTGACCTCGGGCAGATCGTGCCGAGAGACACTGCTCAGGTGGGTAGGCTGCGTAGAGGTGACCTCGGGCAGCTCGTGCTGAGGGACACTGCTCATGTAGGCAGGCTGCACAGAGGTGACCTCGGCAGATTGTGCCGAGAGACACTGCTCGGGCGGGTAGGCTGCGAAGAGGTGACCTCGGACAGGTCGTGCCGAGAGACACTGCTCAGGCGGGCAAGCCGCGCAGAGATGACCATGGGCAGATCGTGCCGAGGGACACTGCTCGGCGGGCAGGCCACATAGAGGTGACCTCGGGTAGATCATGCTGAGGGACGGCTCAAGCTGGCAGGCCGCGCAAAGGTGGCCTCGGGCCTACCGTGCCGAGGGACACGGCTCTGGCGGGCAGGCCGCACAGAGGTGGCCTCGGGCCTACCGTGCCGAGGGACATGGCTCAAGCAGGCAAGCCGCGCAGAGTAGACTCGGGCAGATCATGCCGAGGGACACTACTCGGGCGGGCAGGCTGCGCAGAGGTGAACTCGGGCAGATCGTGCCGAGGGACATTGCTCGGACGGACAGGCCGCGTAGAGTGACCTCGGGCAGATTGTGCCGAGGGACGCTGCTCAGGCGGGCAGGCCGCACAGAGGTGCCTCGGGCAGATCGTGCCAAGGGACACTACTTTAGCGGGTAGGCCGCGCAGAGATGACCTCGGTCAGATCGTGCCGAGGGACACTGCTCAGGCGGGCAGGCCGCGCAGAGGTGGCCTCGGGCAGATCGTACCGAGGCACACGCTCAGGCGGGCAGGCCACGCAGAGGTGGCCTCGGGCAGATCGTGCCGAGGGACACTGCTCGAGCGGGCAGGCCGCGCAGAGGTGACCTCGAACATGTCGTGCCGAGGGACACTACTCGAGCGGGCAGGTCGCGCAGAGGTGACCTCGGGGCAGATCGTGCCGAGGGACGCTGCTCAGGCGGGCAGGTCGCGCAGAGATGGCCTCAGACAGATCGTGCCGAGTGACACTGCTCGGGCGGGCAGGTCGCGCAGAGGTGACCTCGGGCAGATCGTGCCGAGGGACACTGCTCCGGCGGGCAGGCCACGCAGAGGTGGCCTTGGGTAGCTCGTGCTGAGAGATACTGCCCGGGCGGGCAGGCCGCGCAGAGGTGACCTCGGGCAGGTCGTGCTGAGGGACACTGCTCAGGCAAGTAGGTCGTGCAGAGGTGGCCTCAGGCAAATCATGCCGAGAGACACTGCTCGGGCGGGCAGGCCGCATAGAGGTGACCTGGGTAGGTCATGCCAGGGACACCGCTCGGGTGGGCAAGCCACACAGAGGTGACCTCGGGCATATCGTGCCGAGGGACACTGCTCGGGCGGGGCAGGCCGCGCAGAGGTGACCTCGGGCAGGTTGTGCCGAGGGACACTGCTCCGGCAGGCAGGCCATGCAGAGGTGACCTCGGGCAAATCATGCCGAGGGACACTACTCGGGCGGGCAAGCCGCGCAGAGGTGATCTCAGGCAGATCGTGCCGAGGGAACGACTCAGGCGGGCAAGCCGCGCAGAGGTGGACTCGGGCAGGTCGTGCCGAGGGACATTGCTCAGGCGGGCAGGCCGCGCAGAGGTGGCCTCGAGCCTACCGTGCCGAGGGACACGGCTTCGGTGGGCAAGCCGCACAGAGGTGGACTCGGACAGGTCGTGCCGAGGGACACTGCTCAAGCGGGCAGGCCGGCGCAGAGGTGACCTCGGGCAAATCGTGCCGAGGGACGCTGCTCGGGCAAGCAGGCCGCGCAGAGGTGACCTCGGGCAGATCGTGCCGAGGGACGCTCCTCAGGCGGGTAGGCTGCGCAGAGGTGGCCTCAGGCAGATCGTGCCGAGGGACGCTGCTCAGGCGGGCAGGCCGCGCAGAGGTGACCTCGGCAGATCGTGCCGAGGGACACTACTCGGGCGGGCAAGCTGCATAGAGGTGGCCTCGGGCCTACCGTGCCGAGGGACGCTGCTCAGGCGGGCAGGCCGCGCAGAGGTGGACCTCGGGCAGATCGTGCCGAGGGACACTGCTCAGGCGGGCAGGCCACGCAGAGGTGACCTCGGGCAGGTCGTGCCGAGGGACACTACTCAGGTGGGCAGGCCACATAGAGGTGACCTCGGGCAGATCGTGCCGAGGGACATTGCTCGGGCGGGTAGGCCGCGCAGAGGTGACCTCGGGCAAATCGTGCCGAGGGACACTACTCGGGCGGGCAGGCCGCGCAGAGGTGACCTCGGACTGGTCGTGCCAAGGGACACTGCTCAAGCGGGCAGGCCGCGCAGAGGTGACCTTTGGCAGATCGTGCCGAGGGACACTACTCGGGCGGGCAGGCCGCGCAGAGGTGACCTTTGGCAGATCGTGCCGAGGGACACTACTCGGGCGGGCAGGCCGCGCAGAGGTGACCTTTGGCAGATCGTGCCGAGGGACACTACTCGGGCGGGCAGGCCGCGCAGAGGTGACCTTTGGCAGATCGTGCCGAGGGACACTGCTCAAGCGGGCAGGCCGCGCAGAGGTGACCTTTGGCAGATCGTGCCGAGGGACACTACTCGGGCGGGCAGGCCGCGCAGAGGTGACCTCGGGCAGATCGTGCCGAGGGACACTACTCAGGTGGGCAGGCCACATAGAGGTGACCTCGGGCAGATCGTGCCGAGGGACACTACTCGGGCGGGCAGGCCGCGCAGAGGTGACCTTTGGCAGATCGTGCCGAGGGACACTACTCGGGCGGGCAGGCCGCGCAGAGGTGACCTTTGGCAGATCGTGCCGAGGGACACTACTCGGGCGGGCAGGCCGCGCAGAGGTGACCTTTGGCAGATCGTGCCGAGGGACACTACTCGGGCGGGCAGGCCGCGCAGAGGTGACCTCGGGCAGATCGTGCCGAGGGACACTACTCGGGCGGGCAGGCCGCGCAGAGGTGACCTCGGGCAGATCGTGCCGAGGGACACTACTCAGGTGGGCAGGCCACATAGAGGTGACCTCGGGCAGATCGTGCCGAGGGACACTACTCGGGCGGGCAGGCCGCGCAGAGGTGACCTCGGGCAGATCGTGCCGAGGGACACTACTCGGGCGGGCAGGCCGCGCAGAGGTGACCTCGGGCAGATCGTGCCGAGGGACACTACTCGGGCGGGCAGGCCGCGCAGAGGTGACCTCGGGCAGATCGTGCCGAGGGACACTACTCAGGTGGGCAGGCCACATAGAGGTGACCTCGGGCAGATCGTGCCGAGGGACACTACTCGGGCGGGCAGGCCGCGCAGAGGTGACCTTTGGCAGATCGTGCCGAGGGACACTACTCAGGTGGGCAGGCCACATAGAGGTGACCTCGGGCAGATCGTGCCGAGGGACACTACTCGGGCGGGCAGGCCGCGCAGAGGTGACCTTTGGCAGATCGTGGCCGAGGGACACTGACTCGGGGCGGGCAGGGCCGTGCAGAGGTGGCCTTCGGGCCGAACCGTGGCCGAGCATATGCTTAGCGCAGCAATCTGTCATGCAGCGATCTGTGAATGTGGGTAGCAGGGTATAGCTTCGTCTTTGCGGGGCTGGGGGTGATCCCTCGCGCGGGGTCGCCGGCTCTTAGAGAGCCAAAATTGAGAAGATCGTGCCTTGACATTCGTTCCGCGTGCCGGTTGGCTGCCCTGTCAGGCCTTATTTATGGCGGGGCCACGTTTGGCCTACTCGATGCGACGTGCCCTGTAGGACTGGTGCTGATGGGCTGTCACCCACTACCCAGGATGCGAAGGGTCGCTACCGGCGGGATCCTCCCTATAAATAGCATGCAGTGGGTTTTCCGCATACCTTTCTACCGGAAATCCGTTCAGTCGTTTCTTCTGGACCCCGTCGCTTCCGTTCGAGTCCCTCCCCCCCCCCCCCCCCCCCCCCCCCCCACAACCTCATCTTCCAAAACAAAAAAGGTCAGTAAGAATGGCCTCCCCTTCCTTCGTGACTTCCCCCTCTTCTCCTTTCCACTCTAGTGAGGTCGGGAAGAAGACGTTGCCGCCGAGCCCCGACTCATCATCCGACGAGAAGGCGGCACGGGCGCTTGAAGCCCTGATGTGGTCGCACGATCTCGACTCCACGGTGAGCGAATCGTTGCTAGGCAATCTCTGAGAGCGCTACTGTATCCCAGAGGGTTATGTTCTTCTTGCCCCGGAGCCGAGGCAACGGGTGTACGACCCGATCCCCAAGGGTTTCACCCTAACTCTGGACGCCCTCAAGGCGGGGTTGCATTTCCCTTTGCACCCCGTCATCAGTTCTTGCATCTCCCGGTGGCGCATTTCCCCGTCACAGATGGCGTCGAATTCCTGGCGCTATCTGGTGGCCTTCTTGGGGGAGTGCCACTACGCCGGTATCACCCCGACCCAGTCCCTCTTCTTGTCTTGTTTCCGTCTCTCCAAGGGGTTCGGGGGTTACTATTTGTCAGCCCTATCGAGCTTCCGGGTTAGCGGGGCCCCTTCCAACAACAAGGGATGGAAGGGCGTTTCTTTTATATTTGTTGCGCAAAGGACTGGGGGTTGGGGCTCCGGTGGTCGGCACGCATGATGGACAACACCACCCCAGCTCTAAATGATGACGAGTACAGAGACCTCCGAAGGCTTAAGGAGATTCTTCCATCCTCCCGAGCCATCTGGAACATGACCGAGCGTTGGTTGATCGAGGCGGGACTTAGCCCAACACCTCGAGGTATGTCCGTAGTGGGTAGTTTAGGGTTCTTATCAATCATTCAAGGTGCTGACTAATGTCCATATTTTTGTGCAGGGATGGTGAATCTCAGGTTCGTGCACGGAGGGCGAGCTTCGTCGGTTTCGTCCTTACGCCCATAAGCCGAGCTGAGGATCGGTTCGAAAGAAGCGCCTATGGAGGTCGAGGCCAGTCAACCCCGAAAGAAAATGAAAACCTGTGTCGCGAAAGCACCTGGCGAGGCAACGGCCCATCCGAGAGGAGCCGCTACTAAACCGGTCGACCATTCGGGGAGGAGCCTCGAGCGGGGTGAGGCCGGACCCAGTAGGGAGAGGGCGGGGAAGGCACTTCGAGAGCCTTCCATTCGCGAACTCTGCCGCCTTCTTGCGGGTTTGAAGGACGAGCCCTATCAAGTTCGGGCGATGGGCGACCTCCCGGAGGGCAAAGCCTCTGATCCACTGGTGGCCCGTTGGGGGGGCTTGTCCCGCGGGGAGCGGGTATAGGCCGACAGGAACTCCACGACCTTGTTCATCTGCGAAGGGCTTCATCCCGACATGGCTCGGGAGTTGTACACCTCGTCATCCGAGGTCTTACTTGGCAAGTCTGCCAAGTCGCTACCGTGAGTAAGCATCTTCGCCATTGGTTTCCTATCTGTACTTGGGCAGTATTTGTTCTGATTCCTTTCCTCGTAGGGCCAGCATTATGCCATGGCACTGATGGACCGAGTGCGCGATGCTGGTCGGGTGATCGGCCACTTGAGCGACCACAACGCCGAGCTACGCAGGGAGATCGAGGAGATCCGCGCGGGAGCAGCTTCTGAAGCGGTGGCTGCGGCCGAGCAACGTGCGTCGGATCTGGAGGCGGAGGTGACGCATCTCAGGTCCGAGCTCAAGGGAGCGGAGGAGTAGAATAAAGGACTTCAGGAGCTTCTGAAGTCCACTAAGGTCGAGGTTTGCCTGGCGAGGAACGAGACGCTAGCTCTCAACCAGAAGTTGGAAGAGGCGTGTGCCAAGGCACGAGCATCTTCTGAGGCCCTGGCCGATGAGATTCGTCAGCGGCCGGAGAAGGATAAGAAGCTGATCGAGGATTATAAGAAGTCGTCGGGCTTCGAGCTCAGGCTGACTCGGACGGGGCAGGTCACTTATGAATACGGGTACCGGATCGCCCTAGCCCGTTTCAAGGCGCATTACCCCGAGCTCGAGGTCCCGAGAGACCCCTTCGACTCTTTTCCTGAAGACTTGGGCATCGATATGCCCGAAGAAGTCCCTTTTGATGACAGCATTGACGTCCCCAGGAAGTAGTCCAATTGTAATTTTTGTAATGGGGCTGGTCGTGTGTCGGCTGATGCTGTAACGCGTAGTCTTGTCCTGTAACCGAATTTTTCCTTAAATGAAAGCTTTGTGTTCAGACTTTCTTCTTGTCTTTCTTGTCTCCATTACACAAAAAACCTTTTTAAGTTTTGTACGTTCCACGCCCTTCGCAGGTGGTGGCCCTACATCATCGCGAGTTGGTACATACCGATCTTGACGATGCCGACCACCCAATAAGGTCCTTCCCAGTTGAACGCGAGCTTGCCGCGCGCTCGGGATGGGTCACTGACTTCAGCTTTGCATAGGACCAGATCACCTAACTTAATTGGATGGGGACGTACCTTCCGGTTATAGATTCTGGTGACAACTCTTTTGTAAGAGAGGGCTTTTAAGTGTGCATCAGCACGTCGCTCCTCGAGCAGGTCGAGACCAGCTTGAAGCCGTTCGATCGACGTCTCTTGCTCATAGCTTTCCGTCCGAGGGGTCGGGATAACTACCTTGGGTGGAAGGATGGCCTCGGTCTCGAATGCGAGGCTGTAAGGGGATTCTCCGGTCACAATTTTGGGGGTGGTCCGCAAGGACCATAAGATACTAGGGAGCTCGTCCACCCAAGCCGAACGGGCTACGGATACTCTTCTTTTGAGGCCATTCAAAATGGATTGGTCGGTTATCTTCGCGAGTCCGTTCGTTTGGGGGTGTGCTACCGAGCTGAACCTTAGCTGAATTTTGTAGCTTGTGCAAAATTCTTGGAAGCGCGCGCTGGCGAATTGGGGGCCATTATTTGTGATGATCGTCCTGGGCAAGCCAAACCGTGTCACTATGCTCTTCCACATGAACTTCTTCACCTGATATTCTGTGACCGTTGCTAGTGGCTCAGCTTTGACCCACTTAGTGAAGTAATCCACTCCCACGACGATGTATCTACACTGCCCCAAGGCTGGCGGGAAAGGTCCGAGGAGGTCCAATCCCCACTATGCGAATGGCCATGCGCAGTTAATGGGGGCGAGAGGAATCGCAGGCTATCGGGGCATCCGGGCGTGCCTTTGGCACGGGTCACATCGTTGTACATATGCTTTCGCGTCCCGGTACATGGTGGGCCAATAGTACCCTTGGCGAAGAATCTTGTATGCCAAGGTTCGCCCACCGATGTGTTCTCCACAAATCCCTTCGTGGACTTCGGCCAGAACTGACCGAGCTTCTTCAGGTTCTAAAAACCATAGGAGGGGATGTGAGAAAGACCTCTTATAGAGCCGTCCATTCATCTCGGAGTACCATGCCTACGTTCGGTGCAGTCGCCGAGCCGCGGCATCGTCGGCGGGGAGGATCCCATCACGCTTAAAGCGTAACATCTCCTGCACCCATGTGGTTTGTGGGTCGACCGAGGACACAACCGCGATCGCGATCGTGTGGTGAGGGAGCTCCTCGACCTCGGGTTGAGCTTCAGGATCCAATTTCGACGCCAGCTTAGCCAGCATGTCTGCTCGTTCGTTCTCAGCCCTCGGGACCCTGGATAGCGTAAAGCGGGAGAAGTTCGGAGTCAAGGCTTTTACCTTTGCCAGGTACTTTAACATGGTTGGGTCCCGGACCTCATATCCATCACTGAGGTGTTTGGCCACCAATTGCGAGTCGGTGAGGACGTGTATGGCATCCACCTGCATCTCAACGGCCAACCTGAGTCCTGCTATGAGTGCCTCATATTTCGCCTCGTTGTTTGTGGCTTGAAAGCCAAAGCGGAGGGAGCATTCGAATGAACGCCCATCAGGGGCTTCCAGAACTAACCCTGCGCCGCGTGCCCCTTGAGCTAGCTGATCCATCCACGTGTAGGACCCACGCTCCTCTGACCGGTTCTGGGTTCTTGTCGTCGGGCTGAGTTAGCTCTGAGATGAAATCAGCCACAGATTGGGCTTTGATGGCGGTCCTCGGCACATATCATATGTCAAACTCGCCGAGTTCCACCGACCATTTGAGGAGGCGACCTGCAACATCAAATTTAGATAGAACCTGCCGGAGCCGTTGGTCAGTAATCACCTCGATCGAATGGACTTGGAAGTAGGGGCACAGCTTTCGGGCTGTGAGGATGAGCGTTAGCGCTAGTTTTTTGATCGGCTGGTACCGCTCCTCGGGTCCGCATAGAACATGGCTGATGTATTAGACTGGTAGTTGCTCTCCTGAGACCTGCTTAACCAAGACGAAACTAACCGCATGACGGGAGGCGGCAAGGTAGATACTGAGCTTTTCCCCGGAAGAAACTGAGGCCAAGCGGGGGAGGCTGGCTAAGTGTTGTTTTATGCGCACGAAGGCTTCCACGCATTCGGCTGTCCATTGGAAATTCTTCTGGTTTTTTAGGGCTCAAAAGAAGGGAAGGCATCGGTCGCCTGATCGAGAAAGGAACCGAGATAAAGCGGTGAGCCTCCCGTTCAGCCGTTGCAACTCCTTGATTGTTCGTGGGGCCTTCATGCTGAGAATGGCCTCCACCTTCTCTGGGTTGGCGTCGATTCCTCTTTCATGTATAATGAAACTGAGGAATCTTCCCGAATTGACGCTGAAAGCACATTTCGTCGAGTTGAGTCACAAGCTGTACCTTCGCAACGTGGCAAACGTTTCGGCCAAGTCAATCAGGTGGGCCTCTGTCGTTTGGCTTTTTACGATCATGTCATCAACGTAGATCTCCATATTTTGCCCGATCTGCTGGGCGAACATCTTATTTACGGTCCTCTGATATGTGGCCCCAGCGTTCTTTAGACCAAACGACATAACCCTGTAAAAGTATACCCCCTGATCGGTAATGAAGGTCGTATGTTCTTGTTCTTCGGGCGTCATCCTGATCTGGTTGTAGCCGGAGAAGGCGTCCATGAACGAGAGGCGAGCGTGCCCGGCGGTTGTATCGACCAATTGATCGATCCTCGGAAGGGGGTAGCAGTCTTTTGGGCACGCACGATTAAGATCGGTGTAGTCAACGCACATTCTCTAATTCCCATTAGATTTTTTGACGAGGACCACATTGGATAGCCATCGCGGGTACTTGACCTCTTCTATGAAGCCAACTGCCAAAAGTCGCTCCACTTCCTCACGCACGGCTAGTTGCCGATCGGGGGCCTATCGTCGGGGCCTTTGCTTTACTGGGCGAGCATCGGGCGAAATGTTAAGGCGATGTTGCGCAACCTGGAGGTCGATGCCCGTCATGTCAGTGGGTGACCAAGCGAAGACATCGGCGTTTTCCTGTAGGAAGCCGACAAGCTGCTCCCTTTCTTGCTCACGGAGTTCTTATCCGATCTTGATCGTGCGATCCAATCAGCCCTCCAATAGGGGTAGGCCACAGGTGGGCTCCGTTGGCTCAGGATGTTGGGTTGGTTTCTTTGGTTTCCAGGGGTCCCCCAAGGTTTGTTTAGCCCTCCCTCTTTTGTGTAATGAGACAGTCGTCAAGTAGCACCGTTTTGATTTGTGGGGGCTTCCCTTGACTTCCCCGACCCCGGCATGGGTCGGGAACTTCACTGTCTAGTGGTAAGTGGAGACCATAGCCCTGACCTTGTTGAGGGTCGGGCGGCCAAGAATCGCGTTGTATGCAGTTGGGAGGTCGACCACAAAGAAGGTTGTTATCACTGTCTTTGTCCTTGGCGGGGCTCCCAGGGTTAAGGGCAAGGTGATCGCTCCCATCGGTGAGATCGAGTCGCCAGTGAACCCGGTGAGTGCTGAGCACATCAGCTCCAGGGCGTCCCTAGTCAGCCCGAGCTTCTGGAAAGCATCCAGGTAGAGTACGTCGGTCGAGCTCCCTGTGTCAATCATGATCCGTCTCACCTGGGCATTGGCAATCCACACCGCTATTACAAGCGCATCGTCGTGTTCGATTCGTTCGGCCCCTTCGGCCGGGAACGTGACTTCGGGCTCGGGCCCGCGCTTGGAGCCTTCGGCCGGAGCGGCGCAGGCATATGCCTTCCATCTGGACATACTGTTCCCACCGGAAGCTGGGCCGCCTGTTATCACGTCAATCTGTCGCTCGACGGGACCCTCTGGGCGGGGCGAAAGTTCCCTCCCTCGTCGGAGGTTTCGACCAAGGTGTCCTTCACGAATAAGCTCCTCGATCTGTCGCTTTAGTTCGCAGCACTCCTCAGTGTCGTGTCCATTTTGTCGATGGAAGTGGTAATACTTTGATTGGTCTGTCAGTTCCCGCGGGCTTCTCATTGGATTGGGGGCTCTGAGCAACCCCTTATCTCTTATTTGGAGAAATATCTCCGTTCGGGAGGTGCCCGAGACGGAATGAGGGGACCTCCTTTCTGCCGGGGGGTCAGACCAGTCCAACTTGCGCCTGGGTGCGACGAATTGTTGCGCCCGAGGTGGTTCCAGCTTGGACCTCTTGTTCTCTTCTCACCTCCCGACCATCCAAGCCTCCGTCGCGATGAACTAGTTGGCCCGCTAGAGCATCTCCAGCACCGCAATAGGGGGTCGCTCCACGAGGGACCAGAAGAACCTGGAAGGTCGCAGGCCTATCATAAACACCTGCATTAATAGGGAGGGATGAGCGTCCGACAACCCCCGGATTTGGGTGGCAAAGCGATTCATAAACTGGGAGAGGGGCTCATCCTCCCTTTGATTGAGTCCGAGGAGCATGGCGACGGACGGCTTCGGGCGGGCATAAGCCAGAAAGTTGAGCTCGAAGTCATGGGCGAGCTGATCAAAGGAGGTGATGCCTCCAGGTTTCAGGTCGCTATACCATGCACGGGTCGACCCCCTCAGAGTTGTGGGAAACGCCCTGCACATCAAAGCATCAGAAGTTCCGTACAGTGCCATTTGGGCGCGGAAGGCGACTACGTGGTCCGCTGGGTCGGTGGTGCCGTCGTATGCATCGAGTGAGGGGAGGTGGAAGTTCAGAGGGACTGCCTGATCTTGTATCTCAAGCACGAACGGTGACCCTCGACGCGCGTCCTCCCCGAGTTCTCCCTTCGACTTATGGACCTCCCTTTGCACTTCGTCAAGTCGTTGGTTGACGAGGCGCAGTTGGGTTCGCATGAAGCTTGTCAGATCCGTTGATAACACCTTGGGCTTTGAGCGGGCACTCGGATGTCCCGTTGCTCGATCGTCCGATGGGGCCGGTCGGTCCCGAGGCGTTACAGGGAGCTCCAGGAGTCCTGTGTAAGCTCGAACGGGCGGCTCTTGCTGCCACAGCGGTTGGACCGTAGGTGGGTGCGCCGGATAAGAAACAAGTGGGATGATGGTCTGGACCATCCCAGTCAGAGTTCAGACTTGATGAGCGAGGTTCTTGAAGGCCTCGGACAATATCGGGACGAGTCCGTTGGGGCGCCCTTTGGCGGCGACAAGCCTGGGTCGTTGAATAACCGCCAATAGCGCTCGGAGGTCACGGGGGGTGCTCAGTTCGAGGTCCACCATGCGGGGGGTGTTCCCTCAAAGCCCCGAGCAATTGCGACCCCTCAGCTGTGGGTTCATCCGAGTCGATTTGGCGATCCCTCGACATTCGACCCTCCTTCTAGCGCCAAAAATGTTGGTGTCAACAACTTTACGCTGCGGCCTCGGGGCCAACACGGCTTGGTTCAGGTCCAAATGATCGGGGATCTCGCTGGGCGGCCTTCGGGATGACTGAGGTAGCCGGCTTCGGTGGTCCGATTGCGGCTGGGTCGCTGTTTTCTCCGAAAAGGGGGGGGGGGGCTCCACGCCTGGGTGTTCGGTGGAGGGGTACTTCGTCTTCGTCCCTGCACATAGGTCAGGTTGGGGAGCTCAACCCGACCCCTCCGACAATCAAGTTAGTTCCAAGTCTAAAGGGGGTCTTTCTTGGGTGTTTTCTTTCTTTTTTTCACTCTCCTCGAACGCGAGAGTTTTTATAGGGAA
Organism: Musa balbisiana; assembly: GCA_004837865.1. NCBI lineage: Eukaryota > Viridiplantae > Streptophyta > Magnoliopsida > Zingiberales > Musaceae > Musa > Musa balbisiana. The sequence continues at coordinate 18,568,319 of CM017198.1, forward strand.
AGTTACCATTTCCTGATGTGTCCGACTATAGGGAGCAGTGTCGTACTTTGGATAGCGTCTGGCACCAGCATTGGTGTTGCGTAAAGGACCGAGCTTCTGCAGGATGGTATCGTGCCTTGGTCGACGTTCTAGTCTACTCCGGCCAGGCGTTGGCAGGTCAAACCGAGGCAGGTGACCCCCGTGGCTCCTCGGTCTGTGTGACCCAAGTGACATCACTCCTGGACGAGTGACGTCGGCTCATGTCCCATCATCACAGAGGACGTTGGTTCGTGTCCCATCATCATTATTACCCTCATCACAAAATATAGAACCCTTAAGCTAGGACAGAGTCACTTCCAGGTCTCATCTAGAATAGAAGCTTAAGCTGGTTTGACAACACCAAACACTAGTTAGCTGCGTCTGTCAGTTCCAAAACAAGAGATCAATCCAAGTATAAATAAATTGCTCATGAGAAACTGTAACAGATCTAGTTGTAGCAACAAAAAAAGGAGCATCACATGAGGAACTATAGCTCGAAGGGGAAGATGTAATCAATCCTGTCTTTGTCTGTGTACTATGCGAAACCAATGGAAATCATCAGGATGGCCATGCACTGCATCCCACCAAAATCCAAAATCAAATGACAGTTTGAACCACATCAAAATAGGGTCCTACTTTATGTATTGCGAAAGCCATTTGAAGCCATCACCGTAACCCATCTTGCGCACGATGCTGCACATGAAGACCTCAACGGGGCGGACACTGGGGTCGGTAAGTTTAACCTTGCCCTTCCCGGTTATGAAGTGGTGCAGGCCTAGGTGGAAGCTCAACTCCTCCTCAGATGCCGCATATGGGATGTCGATCTTGTTACCCAGGACGAGGAACGGGACATTTGCCAAGGCATCGTCACTTAGGAGTGCATCCAGTTCCTTCTTGGACTCTGCAAACCTCTCCTTGTCCCATGCGTCCACTAGATATACCACTGCGTCCACCTATTTAGAAAAGCACATTTGTTGTACGGATAGGCACAAATGACTAGAGTAGCAGGTCAACAACAGAATAAATCACGAGCAAGCTCGCAGGAACGTTTCACGAATAAGTCAGCTAGAGATGGTGACAAAAGTTTTAACGAACCATCAGGGTGCATCATCGGGTCTGCCATTTGAGCATATCTGCAACATAGCATCGGCAACAAATTGATCGTTTCCAGTGTATTATGAAACTTGATACATAGTTTGCCTAATTCTTAAGATCTAATTTGCTAAATAGATTAGAAAAAGGAAGGAAAAGAGAAGAAAATGTCACAAGAACCTAAGATTACAAAGTTTCCAGGATTACAAAGTGGTAGAGGCTCAGGCACAACACTTGATGAATGTGGAGCATATTTATGGATGACACAGGGGAGATATGGTGATGTGACAGAAAGCAAAGGATTTTTCTTTTCTTTTCCTGTGGAGCAAGAGAAAGATGAGTTTTCATTGTTAAATTTTGTCAGTACAAATTAAATGGCATTCATAACAATATGAATACTTTTAATTTTCACTATATATGTTTTGGCATCCATTGAGGTATTTATCTGGCTTCGCCTTGGTCAGAACGTAGGCTGGTGTCGTCAATTCAGAGAGTTACGTAACCAATCAAATGTGAATGTCTTGACGGTGACCTGTGCATGATGTTCGCTGGGTAGGCATTTTGTAAAAGGTTCACATCCACCTAGTTGACCAAGGTTGGGGTCACGAGTGCCGGTCCATGTGCCCTCATGCGCGAATTCACATCTGGTTGGTTATTACTATGGTCACATCTACACATTAATGTGGTGACCAATTTAGAAATCTCTCACCGTACATTCTTAGCTTTAGGACAGACAGCATCTATATAGTATGCGGAGAACCGAATCAAATAGCAACACGTTCGAATCTTAGATCAATGCATTATTTATTGGTCAGATCAAAAGATCATTTGGTTGGATTGCATCTTTAATTAAGAAATATTTTAAAATATATAATATCATAAGTATATATATATAGTATTTAATAATATTTTTTAAAAAATTATAAAAAAATCAAAATTAATAAAAAAAATGGAACAATCTTAAACATGATTGAACCCAAAACTTGGTCATATAGGAACATAGAATGAGATAAAATGAATAATATCAACCTACATTGTAAACATAAATATTTATCCTGATTAAATGACATGATAATATTCAAAAAGTAAAACATTAGTCTCATTCAAAGTAAATTGTTCAATATAAAAAAAAAAGTTCAGCAAACCTAATGATCATGATTCAAATATTGGACACATATATATTTTTTATAAATCAAAATTATTATTTTTAGTCATCAAAATTCCACTCGATGATTCTATTAAGTTTATTCCATATCATATTAAAAATTTTCACTCATGTACAATGAGATATCGTAAGAAGGAATCAGTAAAGAAATAATTACAAAAGCGAGAGAGTGATCATGGCAAAAAGGAAAAAAATGAAGAAAATCTTTTTAAAAAGAAATGAGTGATCGGTGGTAAATGAGTTTTCAAAGAAGGTGAAACAAATAGAAACTTCTGATCGATCGTAAAAGAGTTTTCAAATAAGAAAGGATCCGAGAAGATGAGTGATAAAAAAAAATATGGTGGGTCGGAGGGTGAGTGGTGGAAGGAAAAAGAATTAGAAATAGCACCTTCTTTCTCCTCTTAATTCTAATTTAAAATCACTTCAATTATCTTCTAAAATAACTTATAATAAGACTTATATGAAGGACATTTAAGTAACTTTAGCTATATTACAGGTGTTATGTGACCCAATAGGTTCATTCAAGCTAGCCAAAAAATTGATTAATATGGATTGATTTAATTTCTTTTTCACCAAACTAATCTAGTAAGTGGATGTGATCCATATGATTCGGTTCGATTTTGATAATCGCGTTGGATATTTTAAACCTATATTATATTGCAACCCTATCTGCACCAAGGAAAAGCATAGCTATAAGCCGGTATTAGTGTCATCCCTTCCATATACTCTTTTACTCATCATGATTGATGTACTACTAAATTAGATCGTCGAAAAAAGACCCTCACACGGGAAGCTAACACCCCGTGATAACCTTTAGTGCAAGATTAATACGATCGTTATCATTTGGGGCGGTGACATGATGCCCAATAGAACGTACTCCATCTATCCAACTCAAAGGAATAACCAAATCCATCTATCTGTCTGTCGGTTAACTAGTTTAATAAGAAATACCCATTTGGAGTGTCACTTAGAATTTAGAATAATGTATATGGAAGAAAGTATTACCAAATAGTGATCCTCGACCTCAAATAATTCGCTTTCAAAACAGTATCAATGGGTACGAGACACAAGACGTACTCCATGTCTGCAACACACAGTATGTTCAATGGTATCCAAAAGGAGGGGCGGTGGAGGAAAAGGCGAAGGCAGAGGAACAAGAGGATAGAACGAGGGGTAGTAGACGAACAGACGGAGGGTTCACTGATGAACCGATAAAATGCCTTTCGGTATGGACCAATCTGGCAGTATTTTGAACAGATACTAACTACTATATTGATGCATGAGGCTCTACCGTACGGGTTATATGTGATGGACAGAGACAGAGGAGTCTGGGTCGAATTATGTACTGGAGGCAATCCTCACAAAACTACTCTGAAGCTCCATCCTATAAATCATATTTTCATAAGCAACATCTGTTGTGCTTTTGAATTCAACTAAAGAGAGTAACGAGGCACAACAGAATTGTACCTACATAAACCACTACCAAAACAACAGAGAAGCAAGAGGGAACACAAGCATAATTTTTCGGGATTTCTCAATTCAAAACCACAAGAACTATAGAAACGAGATCAGGAAGAAGATGTACCAAGACAAGAAAAGAATAACTGAGCAAGAAAAAGAACCGTATCCGCGGAAGAAGAAGAAGAAAAACCAGATAACGTGTTTCAAACAGACATATGAAGAGACCTAAAACCACTGAAACAAGAATTGGATGCCTAACCAAGCATGACAAAAAGGATCGTAGAAAGATGACGCACCTTAGCGAAGTAATCCTTCCACACGCGCCGTGCGATCTGATGACCTCCCAGATCAAACGCCTTGAACTTGATATTCCCGATGCTCAGCTCCTCCGATGTCGGGTGCTGCGTTGGCTGGTGCTGAACCAGTCGCTGCATTCGATCAAACAAATCCAATCAAAATGCACTTCGATCAAAAGAAATCAACAAAACTGATCAGATGGACAAGGATCCGACCTCGTCCTTGAGCATATGAAGCAACGTGGTCTTCCCGGAATTATCGAGCCCCAGGAATAGGATCTTGGCCTCCTTCTGCCACAACCCAAGTGAGGCGAGGACTCCGTAGAACCAATCCAAAAGAAACATCGCGGGCGGACGGGCCGGCGATCAGATCTATCGAATCTCTCCGGTAACCCTGCCGAGAAGATGGGATCTGGCGATCGGAATCGTTTCCGATCCGTCACCACCGATCTGATCGCCGAAAGAGGGGGGTCGGGTAGGGGCGGGAGACTAAGCGGACGTTATCTTACAAGGTAATTAAATAGTAGACCTATAGGGGCAGTTTTGAAGTTGGCGAGTTGGATGCGGGTTACCGGATCTGCGCGTCAAAGGATCCATTAATTCCTTCGCCACCGGTTATTTTGCCAGAGATGAAATAAAGAAAAATGAAATAAAAGAATTATTAATCACTGCTACCAACAATAATCTGTATGTCCAATTATTTGAGATCATCTTTTATCACTTTTTAATACATAACAACATCCTTAATCAAATTGAGAATATTTATTTTTTCTTAAATTTTGTTACATCTTCCTCTATTTATATTTTGCATCATTGATATTAATTGTTTTATTCCTAAATATCATTTTGCATATTCACATCATATCAAAAGATTGTAAATACCTTGCTAGTCTAAGGGTGATGTATAAATGACCCTATTGGTCTTAACTTAAAGTAATAAATCTTTATTTTTAGTTATATTATTCATCAAATCTATAATATTAATTTATTTATTTATTTTAAAAATAAAATAAAATAATAATTCATGTATATATATATATATATATATATATATATATATATATATATATATATATATATATATATCAGAATTCACATATACTCATTTTATGTTGGCATCATGTTATCATCGAAAAATAATAAGATTAGTTCTGATACAGCTCCCTTAAAGCGAGAGATTTATGATCTCGTTTCTCCTCTTTTTTCAGCTGAGATTTAATGCGGCAACAAATCTTTCACCTTGACGTTCTACTTTATTCGAATGGCAGATATTCTAAACATCTTGCTAGTCTAAAGGTAATGTATAAATGATATACTATTGGCCTTAACTCAAAATAATAAATCCTTATTTTTAGTTACATTCATTATTCATCAAATCTAAAATATTATTTATTTTAAAAAAATAAAACGATAATTTCATGTATATATTAGAATTTACCTGTATTCATTTTATGTTGGCGTCATGTTACAATAGAAAAATAATGAGGTTAGTTCTGGTACATCTCCCTAAGAGCTAGAGATTTGTTGTGATCCCGTTTGTTCGTTATTTTTAGCTGAGATTTAATGCAGCAAATCATTCACTTGACATTCTATTTTATCTGAATAATAGATATTCTAAATATCTTGCTAGTCTGAGGGTGATGTTTAAATGACACTATTAGTTTAACTCAAAGTAATAAATCTTTATTTTAATTATATTATTCATCAAATCTATAATAGTATTTAATTTATTTATTTTTAAAAGACATGAAATAATAATTTTATGTATGTATCAGAATTCACCTATCCTCATTTTAGGTTGGAATCATGTTACCATAGAAAGATTATTTCTTGTACAACTCTCTTAGAGCCAGAGATTTATGATCTCAGTTTCTTCTTCTTCTTCTTTTTTATGCTGGGATTTAATGCAGCAAATCTTTCACCTTGACATTCTACTTTATTCGAATGGCAGATATTTTAAAGACGTTGCTGGTCGAAGGGTGATGTGTAAATGACACTATTGGCCTTAACTCAAAATAATAAATCCTTATTTTTAGTTACGGGGAAAAAGACATGATAGTCATGGGCATAACCTTGTTCCGGGGAAAAAGACATGACTTGATGATGTTTGGGTTTCCTCCGAGCAGTACACGCCGTTGCAATTCAAACCTACAATTTGAAAACATCTCCGGCTTGATATGGTACTTGAAACCACGAAAGGGAAGAACAAAAAAAAAAAGGTGACATGACAAGAATAAAAGATGTCGTTAGTCCATTTTAACACCATTCATTGCATCAGGAAAATGGACTAAATGCTTCTAAAAGTTCAGGTTTAAGGACACGCACAGGTTATGCAACAATGCTCTCCGCTCAAGTTGTTCTCTCCATGAAATGAAATGGTTCTCAAGGTGACTGCAATTTTGAGTACTACCCAATTAACTCGTCTGTGAAAATCGTAGAAAACTCTCTCGATTCCCTCTAGAGCTCATCCTGAAACCATCGAGGGAATAGATCAAGTTGCAGGGATAGAACAATATAGATGCGACAATGACACTTGCACAATATAACTGGTATGAATTTAGAGAAAACATAAGGCATCAGAGTGAAGAAAGTTAAAAGAGTATTTACATGAGGAGTCTCCTTTTCATCTTCTGCATCTGAATCATACTTTGAATCACCATCTTCTGCATCATCCTCATCTTCTTCCTGTTATCATCATACAATGCAAAAAAGTGAACATCAAATGAGGGAACAAAAGATCTAAGAACTGCAGAAAGATCAGCGAGTAACTTGCATCTATATCCGAGTCATCGTTCTTGGCTTCCTGTCATAAGAGGAATAAGGCGTTGTTTGGAAAGTATTTAATACTATACACCCTGCGCATTCAGTACCTGAACTCAATAATAAGAAAGTTAGCGAAACAGATAAATCTCAGTTGAATAACGAATTCCCACTAAAACAGCAAATAGGCAATTACACATTTCCATATTCCCCGTAGATCAAACAATAAAGACCACCACATCAAACATGCACATTTATTGTGGGGCAACCAAGAAAAGCAAATAAGACATCCAACAAGCAAAATTCCGACACTTGTATTGCATTTAGGTTGTCAGTTTATTGGTGACTGAAACCAGATTAGCACGTATGCGAGGAACTAACCAGTCAGAATTGGTTATAACAAAATTGAAATAGGTGTATGATTCTGCATTTTAGTGAAGGCCACTATTTCAACAACTTAGCGCAAACTGTACTGCAGCTTGCGTAACAAGTAGATGTCAAAGGCTCTTATGATCAAGTTCGGTGGTAAGAGTGGGGAATTAGTGTAGTCAAAAAATTATGTCGATTTAAAAAACTTTAAATGGTAAATTTTGAGTCCGACGAAAATTATTTTTATTTTTCTTAAATGAGTAGGGAAGAGGAGATTGGATTATTTGTAATGAAATAAAATTGAATGAAATAAAGAGATTAAGCAGTAACGAATAAATACATTGAAATTTATAATAGTTCGGTCGTTGTAACTTACATCCACTTCCAATTCCTTCTCCGTCGAGGTCATCGGCGTCCACTAATGATTTTTTTTTTAATAGGCGAAGACCAATCACCTCTTTACAGCGCTTTCTCATTTTCACGGGTTTAAGAGATAACCCTTACAAGCCTCACACATCTTCTTGGATAATTATAAAGCTAAAAAGAGAGAGGAGGAGGACTCTTCTCACTTTTACAATATTTTTGACACCCCAACACTTAGAGTTTTTTTTGTCACACTTTGATTGTACTTTGTTATTCTTTAATGCAAAAAAGGGTGGGGTATTTATAGACCCCAATAGCTTCAAAATTGGAGCAAAAAAATGTATCATCTCATATTTTCAGGATATTGGTGGTACCATCGCTAGTATTGGGCGGTATCATTGCTTGAAACTTTGATACTGGGCGATACTATCGCCTAGTCTGACGGTACCACCGCTTGACAAGTAATAAATGACAACGGTATCATTGCTCAAATCACCTGGGAGACCGCTCCCTGGGTGGTTCCACCGCCCTAGTCTGGCAATGCCACCACCATACAAGGTCCAACAACTTAGTTAGACCTTGAATCTAGCCCAAACCAGTCTAATTACGGGCCCAATTGGTCTCTAACAGAGTTAGTGGGATTACCTTCCAAATCTAACCCTAGTTACGTACTAACTACGACTCTTAATACATACACTAAGCAAATCAAGTCTGGTTAGTCTAGGTTTCTTTCGGTGAACTTTCGATGATCTCTTAGCAATATTCTAGCGGACTTTCGACAAGCTCTTGGACTTCACAACGATCTTTTTGGCAAGTTTCGATGAGCTTCTTGGCAAGCTCCTGGACTTCTCGGTTAATTCCGGCAAAACTTCCGACGAACGTCTGGACTTCTAACGAGCTCTCGAATTCCTAATGAAATCTCGATCTTGACTTCGGCACTTCGTTTTGCTTTATGCCCTGATTGCTATCGTAGTTAATCCTGCACACTTTTCTCAACATATAGATTTGATCAAATAATTTACTAATTGATTTTATCATCAAAATATGAGATTCAACAATCTCCTCATTTTTTTTATGATGACGGAGTTAACATTAACTTTTCCTATCTATATGTCATACTTTGAGAAAAGACACTCTTGAATTCATCAAGACTTTTGAATTCAAGCATCAAACCGATAAGTTATATGCATTTAAACTTATCAATATGCATATCATGATACCAATCATGATTTACTATCTCAAAATACGATATCACATATTTATCACAATACAAATAATGTCAAGGTATGATATCCATTTTTAAGTCCAATGATGATAGACAATCATTATTTTCAAATATGATACGAATTTCAAATATGAAATTTAGCAAGATGACAATTCTCGATAAAAGATGACAATTTATATGCATGATATTAATTGTAAATAGCAAGTTAAGCTCATGATACCTTATCATAATGATAGACATTTGTCAACTATTTATGAAACATTTCAAGTATCTATGATACATATGATGCATATGCACTACATTTTGATATATTTGAAGTATTTGAGATGTATTGCTATATATTTGATGATTCCAATTTTATTTCAAGTATTCCCAAAACATTCAAGCATTTATGACAAATACATTTTATACATTTATGCCATCAATTTATCACATTTCTCCCCCTTTGTTATCAATAGAAAGGAGAATCATTCAACAATGCAAGTGTGGTAAAAAAAAAATTCAAACAAGTTCCACACCAATTTATCCAAGTTAGCAAAAATGAGAAGTTAAGCAAAAACTTTGCAAGATAAATACTTTTGGATAAGCTAACATTTTTACTTTGGATACGCAAAAGCTTTTTTTGGTTCTTGTTAAGATGTGAAAGTTTCTTGCTTTCTTTGTCATAAAAATAAGAAGAAGAGGAAGAAGGGTAAGGAAGGAATTCATTAAGAACTAAATTCATGAAAAGATATGAACCAAGTCAAATGAAAATAAATGAGTTTCATTAAATCAAGCTTTTAGTTCAACAAAAAGAAAGGATTTATTAAAAGGATCAAGATGTCCATACAAAATTAAATCCCTATTCTTGCAAGCGATCATCACATACTAAAATTTCATAAAATTCTTCTTTTATAAGAAGAGCAAGAAAGAATTCATGGGAAAGGAGCATCATATGAAGGGAAAAAAAATCCACAAATAAAACTTCATAAATCAAATCTGTTTCTCATTAAGAATTCATAAGAGTGAAATCCGTGAGAGATGTATTTGTTAATGAATTCCATGAGTGAAAGGAATAAGTGTATCAAAAATCATTAAGTGATAGAGCAAGGGTATGAAATCAATTTGATATCAAGTAAATTGATATTCTGGATTTCATGAAAATCTTATTTAAAAAATCGAGAAAGTCCAGAAAATATATACAACAAACTCATGCATTTAGATAATTTAACATTCCTAATTTTGTAAATAATCATCATAAGAGAAACAATACATCAAGTTGTAAATACCAAAAGTCAAATATTTTCTTTTGTAAATATCATAAGAAAGAAAAACATTCTTGATTTAAAAAGATAACTGAGAAATTTGAAGAATGTATCAAAGAATTTATGCATTCAAAAGATTTATCAAGTCTAGTTCTTAGAGTGATGCAAGCATTAAACCATCATCAAGAAGCACATCATAATATTGAAAAACATATGACGAAGGGTACGTCATAGTATAAGAAGTATAGTATATCAAAGAGTATAACTCATCATGGTACTTTTTAGTTCTCCCTTTTATCAACAAAAGGAAATACATAATATATTCAGGTGGTGGTAAATCAACATTCTTAAACAAAATATTCAATTGCCAATGAATTTACTGTGCCTCAGTTAAGATTTGATCTTCACGTAGTTTAATTTAATCTTGACGTAGTTCAATTCAATCCATTCGAGTCACTATTGGATAGACAAATGAGGAGAGTGCCTACACTACTAGAGGTGCTGCCTTAAGGGGACTAGTAGGAGGAGAATGACTTTCCCTATAGATATGTGTTTCTAGTTCTGGTTCAGGTAGGGGAGGTTTAGTCCTCCTAGGTAATCTAGTCTAGATTTCATTTCTTACTACGCATCTTAATCTCCTTAATATGTTTCCATTGATGATATTGAATCGATCTAGTTTTGAAGTTTCTTCATCACATGGAATAATTATGTTATGTGCACATATTAGTCTAGTGATTAAGCCATCATAAGGAAACATCATATCTTTTGTTGATAGTTCAATCATGTTTTGTTTTATTAGATATCCAAAATAGTTATTATGTTCTCTCATAATCCAATATATTATTCCTAATTTCATTTGACTAACTTCATCATGATGATGTTATTTTGGAAGTAAGATACTTATTACTATATGACGTAGTAATTTTGTGCTAAAGAGTAGCAAATGTTCACAACTTTTTTGAATAATGAAAAGATTTAGGTTATTAAAGATAATTCCTAATGCCTCAGAATATGTAACCTCATTCTTCATCCCATAGCCCTACAAAGTAATAATCTCTTCTTTTCTTAAGAATTCCTATAAGATTACAAATTATACTATCAGTGATGGATATGTGATGCCCTAAGAGATAAGTGGACACCCTATTGTTTTCATATACTTGCAAGTTGTTGTAAAACAACTGAACAAGTCTATGATAAATATGTTCACTTTATTAGAGAATTGAAAGAACATCTAAGTTGACAAACCATTGAATTGGTTCTAAATTATCCATTTCTTCTAGATCTACATATTTTTCCTTGTGAAAACTTTTAGATTCAAAGGTTGAGAATTTAAGGGCTTGTTGGGGAGAATCAAAGAGTGTGGAGTCATAGGTTTCATCTACTCTCCTCTTACCTTTGTCCCTTAAGGATCTTCTAGATGCTATGAGACTACATATATTATTAATAAGAAAACTGTAAGAAGCAAGATCTAAAAATTGAGAGAAAAGCTTTTGAGGATTATCCTTGTAGTGATCTCTTGAAATGTTGAAATTGATCTTTAGATTCGCAAGAGATGAGAGTTTTCCTGAGTTTCTAGAGGAAGAGCAAAGAGAAAGAGAGGTGGAGAAAGGTTTAGAGGTGTAGGGATTTCTTGAGGTTCTAGAGGAAGAGCAAGAAGAAAGAGAGGTGGAAAAAGGTTTTGAGGTATGGGGAAGAGGTCTAGGAAGGCTTGGGGGCAGTTCTACCACCGACCCTAAAAGCCCTTTTATAGGGCATAGTTGCGAGCGGTGGTATCGCTAGCTCGGCAGTGCTACTGCCTATAGGCAGTGTGCTCTAGCGATACCATCGCCAGTCCAACGGTGCTACCATTGGTGCACAATCTTAAGCCTATTTTCAAGCTGCAATTTTACCTTTCAACCTAGCAGCTATATTTAGTATTCCAATCATCACTTTGTGCTTAAGGTAAGTGCAAGCTTCATAGTACTTTTGCAGGCTTATACTTTTCTATCTATGTGTATTAATGATTTAATCATATAAATCATAAATATTAAAAAATTTAAGTCACAGACATCAAGAAATAGTTTATTTGTATAACTCTTTTCCTTAGTTAGAGCATGGCAGAATCAGGTGAAAGAATCAAGATTTGTATCGAAGAATATCTTCGAGAAATAAGTAGATTATTTTATGTTTGGTACATCTCGATAGTGACATATCATCTCAATAAATCCAAAGTCATCATCACTCTTTGTGAAACACAATGAAAGCAATGTAGATGGTTTCCTAAGTATGCTCTAGTATTAAAAAAAAATCGTGCATCATCTAAAAGCCAAACAAAAATTTTCAAAATGAAACGTGTAGCACATAATTTTAAAACATATGATTTAATCATATCATTAAGCATGATTTCATCGAATATAAAAACATTTTTATTTAAATTTATTTTATTATCAATAGTTCTAATTTGAATGATATTTCTTTTATTATTTTAGCTAGAGAGTTTTATGAAGTATTTTAGATCTCCGATCATTAGCATCCACTATCAAATTATCATTCTTGCTCTTAACTTGTGATGATAGACACTTCTACAAGAAATGGTTGATTTTTAGGCAACCACTTGACCTTGGGTGCCTCATAAATCGATCTACTTAATTTATCATTTTGCATAGAGTTTTCTATGGTTCCTTTAGGAACCCAAATCAATTTGTGTGAACTATATCTCTTAAATAGATATTTATAAACAATATATTCGGGTTTGCAACAAAAGTTACATTTGGTACAAGATGATATATGTAAGGTAAGGCCTTTAACAAAGGTGGTTGGATTTTGGTGAGAGCTACTCACAAATCCGATTCTACCTCTTTTATGAACTTGACCCTTATTAGCAAGGATCATGTTCAAGGACTTGCTTCCAACCTCAAATTTTACTTGGTTGTGAGCAATGTTCCTTCCAGGCGAGCGGTTCGAGAAACAAACTTGAAATTTACCATAACGAAGAGGGGTAAAATTGGGGCATAAAGATTATGATTTGGATATTATATTGGTTATTTCATGATGACATAAGGCATAATCGCGAGGTCGAGGTCTCGATTGGGACTGAACTCAACCAAATGACGTTGTTGGGATTGGTTCAAATCGACTCAGGATTTTACGATCCGAATTCGAGTAGTATCGGATTTTATCCCTCCAGTATATGTGAAATGTGCATATGATATTGGCCTTGAGTATGATTAACGGAACGAAGATACTCCACATATCAAAATATTTTTTTTGATATTCTCCATCAGTTGTCTGGTATATTTTATAATTATTGATCTATAAATTTCTCATATTCTCTCCCTCCCAATAAATAACCCAATAATTCATAAGTCTCCTCGGTAAATTAAAGAAGATATTATCGGCGTTTATTAACAACAGTTTGTGATGAAGAGTAAAACATGATGGAAAAGATTCAGATATGACAATGAGAAGCATTTTGCCTGCTGCATGGCCTTCATGAAATGTGGTAGAACATGCAAATGATACATGCGAGCGAACATACAATGTATTAACAGCACATTCCAATGTTGCAAAATTATATGCTTAGAATTTGCGACATAATAGAAAAATGAAGCTAACATGCTGGTTTTGAAGCAATTATGGATTCATATTGCAATTACCTAAAGGATTCAAACAAGTGACAGAATTGACTTGCCACGATTAACACACGAGAATCGGACAATTCCAGACCTCAATCATCATGTGTGAAAAGATGCATAACAAAATCGAACATGCTCCCAGTTTACAGAATCCAGCATATCATGAAACCTCAGATGATTATTTCCGAAAAACTGGACAGCAGACTTGTCACAGTATCCGGTCAACAGAAAACGTAATACACATTGTAAGTTACAAGTACATGCTCATCAGACACCACCATTTTTATTAGAGGAAGGTGATGGCAAGTTCTATAAGCACGACAACACAGCAGTGCGTGGGGTCCTCGTGGAAGAAGCAGATGAACTAGTTTTAATGATCAACACCCTTGACAACTGTGACTGGGCAGGTACCATTGTTCACCACATGGTTACTCACACTACCCAACAGCAGCCTACAGAAGAAAAATCAATGCATCACTAATCATTCATAAATGACACAATAAAATGGGTACTTGCCATAAGCACTATCTTGCAATGATAAGTCTTCAACATAAAAAGGTTCTCCTTTGAACAAAACATCAGTAGCAAAAGGAGAACTTGTCAACCTCTTAATCCCCCCATGCCCTCTATTCCCAATGATCAAACAGCTCAGAGGAATGGTATCAATTGCTTCACATATCTTTTCGCGTGCATCTCCCCAGTAGATCTTCATCAGAACAACAATCTGGAATATTGTAGCACAATAACAAGTCCCTTAAACTTAGAAAACTGGTATCTGTTCACTGTTAGGCTTGAGAAAAATTGACAAATAGAGACTACCTCCTTTTGCCTGGCTATAGTATTGAGAATGTCCAGAGTTTCAGCATCAGGCTTCACCCCGTATTTCTTTGCAATACCAGGGTCAGAGAATTCCATCAGCGGGATAAACGCTGCCATACATTGGACAAACCAAAAAACATTACTGCAAGAAGCTAAACACATTATTTAAGACTGATAAACAACAGAAACATCAGAATAGAAAAGGAGATAGAGACTAGCAAATGGCAATGTGTTTAGAGCGTCATACTGACATGAATCACAGACTAAATTATATAACTACAAGCAGAATAGGCAGGAATAAGTTTGACATATCACAGGCATAACTCTGCTGCAATCATAAACTTGACTGAGTTGTCAGAGATAGAGAAGCTGTAATTTCTTGGGGAACTTTTCTTATCCACAAGTAGCTTCAATTTTTTAAATAATAAAAAATTCAATAGCAAATTGGAAAGTGAGAGCTGTTAGCTCGAGAGAGTCACATTTGTTATATAACTAATATAAGTATTGACAACCTCAATGGTCATGTAGACAACCAACAAAGTAAAAGACAAGGTGAACCAAGGAAGGAACTTTAAAAGATGAACCAAGCTTTAAAACCCAGCAGGAAAGTGCATTTGCATGCAGGGCAAGCAAGATCTGAAGTGAATTTATTTTCTCATCTAGAAATCAGCAAACTGACACTGAGAAGTGCTTCAAAATTAAACTTGGCTTGCTTGGATTTTGTTGATCCAAGAGGATTGCTAACTCAAAAAGAAAAAAAAACATTTTAAGATGATATTAATCATGTTGAATTTTAACCTAACGAAGAGAGTGAATTCAATGTTTAGAGTTTTTTAGCATTAACATATTACTATTCAAAATTAGTAACTCTTGATCAACTACCCACTAAATGTACATATATGAATATATGTTAAAACTACAAAAGATTTATTGCTTACACTAATATGTTCTCTTGTCACAAGGAGAAGAAAAGGTTGAAGGCCATGATTGGTACCACAGAAGGAGAACCTCGAACAATTTACCAAAATTAAACTGTGTAGAAGGAAACACCAAGAGACAGAAACTAGAAAAGGCTAAATATTATCATGTCATATTGCATGTATACTTAACTTATTCAAATGCTTTTAAATGCTTACACAGCACTCTAGTGTTTTCTGTTCTGTATCAGTAGGCTGGCTATAGGCTAATTCTACATGACAACGTATGGATTTCCAATTCAACCACTGTTTTCTAATGAATCTGATCCAAGACGTTTTTACCATTCTGGCCCAACCAAGTCCATTCTTAATTTAAAAACAGGGACTTATAAGCCAGTAATACTGAGAAAACAATTAAAAGAATGAGCACAATCACACTGTCTCAGCGTTTTTTTAGTACACTAAGTTTAAAGTTTAAATATTATGCCACACGATAAAAACTATAACTTTCTATACCATCAATTCTCTCGTCAACTGCTTGTCCATCCACTGCATAATAATAATGTGGAATCATGCAAAGTTCTTCTAGCATCATTTACGTTTCAATTTGTGAGATTACCTAGTGGATATGCCAACTCTTAACCGAACACACAACACAAAAAAGAGACATAAGTGGACGTTGTTCTAAAGTGTTCCGTATGCTGTAGAATTTATAAATACAAATCAACTGCCGTATCATCACATTTATACTTGCAGTAAAGCCACAAAAGTTGGAGGACTTTCTATGATTTCTTATTGCAGTGATATCCTACATGAACTAGAGATAAATTTACTAGATGAAAATCATGAAATATGGAAGCAACATAAAAATAAATATTCCTGGAATTAATGATCAAGAATTCCTAAGCTAGCAAACAAAGCTTCCATAAAGAAACGCAAAAGAAATGGCAAGCGTGTAGCATTGAGTGAATGCCATCAGTACTTAGTTGGACACAAATCACAAACCTAGACGAGTTGCAATTCATCATATAGCGAAATCGAGATCACAGCTTGTCCACTCCTAAATAATACTTGTCACCAGATTTACCTTGACCTAAACAATAATCGAGTCCTAGAGTCTCATTCAATGAACACCCACCAGATATGTTGCAATTATTGCAACCCTGACTTTCGTCACTCCATCTGCTTCTACGTGCAGGAAGGCCGAAAAAATTCGATCTTTTCAACAAAAGGACGATCGTAACACCAAAAGTCTTTTGGGGGTCGACATCAAGTACAGGGGTTAACAAAGGGAGAAAAAGTTGAAAGTTCCCTTTGAAACGAAATGAAAGGAATCAGAGGAACCAAAGGGAAAGGGGGAAAGTGCGAAGGGGATCGGAGGAGAGAGAAGGAGGGAGCAGACGATCCATACGAGATCCGGTGGTCTCCCAGAGCTGCATCTCGCCCTCTTCATAGCAGCCCTCCTTCTGGACGTTGACCACGATGAGGTGGTCGCCGTCCCTCACCACGTTCTCCACCGCCCACCGGAGCGCCACCTTGCAGCACGGCGAGAAGTCCATCGCCACCCCGACCCTCCGATCCGCCGCCATCGACTGCTCGCTGCGCCTTCGTCTTCGCTCCGCAAAGCGATCGAGGAGAGCCGAGGAAGAATGATGATGAGGCGGTCGACGAACGGCACAAATATAGAGACCACTCATCGAAGTAGTCTGATAAGAATACGCACCCTTTTCTCACAACACGGGTGACATGGACGAGTGGCGTTTGCACCAACGAGTGCAACTAATAAAACAAGGGGTGTGCTTATCGAAATTAACTCGATCAGGACGACCAAGATTCCCCGGCGTAGCTGTCGGCGTGTTATCATTCGTCACGACGCAACCATGTGATATCGGTGAGTGTTGCAGTAAACTTGATGCAGCAAGAAAACGACGAACAAGTTAACCACATGAAGATCCACATAACAGTGCATGAGCTGACACATGAGTTTATCATCCGAGAATTTTCCGGTTTCTCGATATTATTTACCAACAGCTTTTTGTAATTCAATAATCTAAC
Source organism: Musa balbisiana (assembly GCA_004837865.1). Taxonomy (NCBI): domain Eukaryota; kingdom Viridiplantae; phylum Streptophyta; class Magnoliopsida; order Zingiberales; family Musaceae; genus Musa; species Musa balbisiana. The sequence continues at coordinate 18,585,717 of CM017198.1, forward strand.
CATTGTTATTACTCTTTTTTTATTTCATTAGTTATTGTAATTCTCATGATTTTCAATATTTTTGAAGGGGTGTTGATTTGTTCTCAAACTAGAGCTGATTCTTTAGATCTTAGTTTAAGACTGTAAGGTTTAGTGCACGCATCACACAGGCAGATTATAAGTGGGAGGTTCACAAAACATCAAGTACTTTAAGCTATTAATGAGGTATTGTTGCTTCAATCATTCATTCAAATATGAAAGGGTTTGTCAACCAATCCCTCGAGGCAACTCACTATGTGGTCAGAAACCAATAATGGAGTCTAATCAATTTATTCTGATTAAGATTTTCAAATCACCACTAACCCAATATTTTTTTAATTATTATATATGTATATGTATATATATATATTTTTTGTAATTTTAACAATTCCTCAAAAGTTTTGAGCTCGAATTTCATTTATTTTCTGAAGAAAAAAAAATACTTTCTATATTTAAATTATAAATGATCTAATTCTTTTATTTTATTTCTTTTTTTCACTATTAACAATTTGTATATGAGATTGGCTCGATGGGATGATCAAAACATCTTTTCATATTTTTGTTCTCTCTTCATGTGCAAGAGATCCTTATGTGGTTGTAAATGTCAATATTTCAGGGGCTAATATGCAAAAGGTTTTTCAAAAATAGGAAAAATATGCGTTGGAAAAAAATTAAAAGAAAATCCCGAGCCCCTGTTCACACTTGGCTCGTTTCTTACCCCCCTCAAACCTCGGAGGAGGAGAGAAACGGCGAAGGCCAGAAGGAGACGAAGAAGAGAGGAAAGGATCGATCTCTATCTTTCCATTCACGGCATCTGTTCCCGGTTATTGTTGTTGTCGGATCGCTGTCTTGATCTGTGCTCGCCGAGGAATTCGGCCTGAATCATTTCTTTCTACCATGTTCTACAAAATCTTTTTTGGGCTGAGCTGGCTTTGATCTTCCGGTGGTTGTTGATCTCATTTAGCCGTTCTCTTCGTGATACTTTCTGTCGTTCCTTGAGTCGGGATCTGGAATTACTTCGCCTGAAAGGGGATCTTTTTAGGGTTTTCCGCTTTGCATTTTTTCGTGCTTCCTCATCCGCCAAAACTTCAGGGCTTAAGCCTCGTAATATTGCTTTTAGTTCGGGTCTGGGGTTTCAAAGAATTGATTTTGAGCTTCTTCTTACTTTAGATGAGAATGCCGGTTTCGTATTTTTCTAGTTCCTTTTCCGGGACACAGAAATGAAGGCCCTTTGTGCTCTTTTTCGTGTTTTGGCTTGAATCATTTGGTATTGTTTCGGATCTTGTAGCTTCAAGATCGTTATACACTCTCCTATGTTAATTCACTTATTAGTTTCCGTTTTTAAGGACTCTGCATTTACAAATTAGGTAGGCTTGAGCTTCCCAAGCGATGACGGAGCTTCTTCTTATCTTGGATGCCGTAGCTTTGGCCCATGTACTTAGTGGAGACTGGCATATTTTTTTTTCGAAGAAAAAGACTCGAAGCAAGAATTATGGATACTTGTTATGGAAATCTGAAATCAATTAAGTTGTTTTGAAAATTTTGCATTGAATTCCAAACATTAATCTGCGGGATTTGAAACAAGCTTTAACTCCTAGGTACTAATCATGCGCGGCCAGTATGATTTTGTCTTTGCACTGGAAACACACAGTTCATATTCATTTTGGATGTGCATGGAAGCTGAAACCTAGGATGATTGTGTGCTTTGTTGCGCAAGCTTTTATTCAGCTAACACACATTTATGTGCTACATATTTGCACACTTTTGAACACTGCGTTAGGTTTCCTAATGTTAGAGAAAACTCAAGCGTGCCTGTCTTGTTGATATGCATTTTATTTTTTTAACAGGTATTTGCTTTAGGATCTGTTGCTTATATGAGGTACTGATACAGATATTAGTAAAGTACCTTGCACATGGCTTCGGTGAGCATGGCACCCTTGTCGGGGTTGAAAAATAATGATGGTACTAGTATTTGCATGGATAGTTTGCCAGATGAATTGAATGATATGAAAATAAGAGATGATAAGGTAAGTGGATACACCGAATCATGGATAGGATCAATGGTGTACTTCTTTATTTCCCATTTCTTCAAGTGAAGAGAACTGTAATTATTTCAAAGCCAAAGTTATGTATTAGTCTTCATTGGATGCTATTTGTAGGAAGTGGAAGCTACTGTAATTGATGGTAACGGGACAGAAACAGGCCATATAATTGTGACAACTATAGGTGGCAGAAATGGCCAACCCAAACAGGTAAACTGGCTAGTTTGCCAACTAACTGTTTCTTGGTTGATTCATCATCATTGTTATCCAGTTGTAGGTTTCTGGCCCTTTTGGTAGTTACTTATGCTGGATTTCTGGCAGACTATAAGTTACATGGCTGAACGTGTTGTTGGGCATGGATCATTTGGAGTTGTATTCCAGGTGAGTTTAATATTTCACAACTTGTCTTGTTGTCATTGACAAGAGTGGATTATTCTTGTGTATTCCTTACTGTTACTTTTTTTTGTGCATTAGTATAGATGGTTTTACAGGACTACATGTAGCTCTGGTCTATATGTATATCTACTATTGTTCTAGCTATCTTTTCCTAATAATCTTTGTTATCTTTAGGCAAAGTGTCTTGAGACGGGTGAGACAGTAGCTATAAAAAAAGTTCTTCAAGACAAGAGATATAAGAACCGAGAGTTGCAAACCATGCGTATTCTTGATCATCCAAATGTTGTTTGTTTGAAGCACTGCTTCTTTTCAACAACTGAAAAGGACGAGCTTTATCTTAATTTGGTGCTAGAGTATGTGCCTGAGACTGTTCATCGAGTAATCAAGCACTATAACAAGATGAATCAGCGTATGCCATTGCTATATGTGAAGCTTTACATGTATCAGGTAAGTCCAAATTTCTTATCGATCTTCATTTGGCAATTTTGTTTTGGGGAAGTTCTATCTGAAACGAAGTTTTCTGATTTTACTTTATAACGCTTTCCACATTGGCCTTGTGTTTATTAGATTCATGAATATGTTGTATGCTTGGATAATTTCCCCAGGCATTTAGTTTTTATCGGGTCATATTTATAGTTCTTCTCTGCTTTTTCTAAATGATGCCATGGTTTTATCATATTATCCGGGCCATTAGTTGAATGAACGAATTCTAGAAACTTCAAAAGGTACATATCCTGATATTTCTTTTATGTTGACAGATTTGTAGAGCATTGGCTTATATTCATGGTTGCATCGGGGTGTGCCACAGGGACATAAAACCACAAAATCTTTTGGTATGTTATTTCACTATTTTCATGGAAACATGTTCTCTTTTTTTTATGGAATACCCAGCTTCATACGGATACGAAGACAAAAGATATAGAGGTCTTATCCCTTTCTTCAAGGATAAAACTTTCTTCAGAGAAGAGGAGATGCATGTGATTGTAAACTGATGTTTACATGCCATTTAAGTAACATGGGGTTGCTTTGAAATGTTTATTAACGTGTGTTTAAACATACATGCAAATTTTGTTTAACATGTTTATGCATACATGCATATGTATTTGCTTTATTTATTGAAAAAAATGAAAATGTAGGTGCGTGCATTACATTTGCATGCATCACACATGCCTATTAGTTTGACATGGGTAAGTAGGCAAACATATGTATTTTTTTTATTTGTTAAAAATCCACATGTATTGTACATGGTATATTTGTATGTGATTTTACCACATTATCGGTCCATATTGGTGTATCAACTAGCTATCAGTACGGTTCATCTACACCAAGTCGTACCGGTCCACATGCAAAATCGATCGGTTGTCAATTTGCATGCAACCACACATGCCTTGCTGGTTCATACCAATGTGTCGACTAGTTGTCGGTATGGTACGTACTGAGCCATACCGAGTGTGCCGACACATGGTTTGGTGGGGTGTACCGATGTATCGCTCATATCGGTCCCCTATCAAATTGGTACGAACCACCCGTACCGAGCGGTATGCCTCGGTACGACGAACCATGGTTTGTAGAATGGTGCACAAAGCTAGACAATGGTGGAGCCACATATGCATTGGTTAATATACATTTAGTGTTAATTGTTGGGAGAAGATGGTACATCTTTTATTATGCCCCTCAAGCCTCTACCTATACCTCTTGTGGTAAATAGAGCTAATAAAACATTTCTTGCACTTAATTTGGTGGAGTTGTTTATTTATCTAATTCAACTTTAATCACCTATTAAACTCGTGTCCTTGCGTGATGGAGATGGAAATTATAGAACATGCTATTCTTTTTTTATTTTTGGGTTTTTGATTTTTGATGGGGGGTTTGCGGCGGCACTGTTTATCATAGAGAATAGTTTCTATCACATCATTTTTCAGGGCAGTATAATAATAGCAAATCATTCAAGTAAGCATTTCAGGAGACTGATGATATGCTGCATTCTAAAATTTGGTTTCATATCTAGCTTTCAAGGGAACAGATCTTATGGAACATTCTATTTAATATATAAACATGGGAGGATATTGCAAGTATTAGCATACAACTTTTAGATATATACAAATATATTGATGTTGGTCCCGATGATGATGTCCACCCCTCTAGTTATATATGTGGATGGTCATGGATATATGATGCTTTACCTGTGTTTGCTTATGTTATTTCTTTTAACTTCCAACAATAGAAATACCAACCAGACTTTCTGTAACAGGTCAACCCACATACACACCAGCTGAAACTCTGTGACTTTGGGAGTGCCAAAGTTTTGGTACATCTTTGATCCTTTCTGTTGTGCTATGAATGGATTCCTTGAGTGGCTTTCGCTGAATTTAGACCGCTTATTGGTTTTAACAGGTGAAAGGGGAACCAAATATATCGTACATTTGTTCAAGATATTATCGAGCACCTGAGCTTATATTTGGTGCCACCGAGTACACAACAGCAATTGACATATGGTCAGCTGGCTGTGTTCTTGCTGAACTCCTCCTTGGACAGGTATACCACTACATACCACCTTAGAAGAATTTCAAGAGAATTAATTTTTTCCTGCAAATGATTGATTTGGTTTCATCGACAGCCTCTCTTTCCTGGTGAGAGCGGAGTTGATCAACTTGTAGAAATTATCAAGGTCCCCCCTGCATTTTTCCTATTTCTATCTTATAGCTGTGTTCTTAATATCACAACTTTTGTTTTTATCTGTTCATTTGACATGGTGCAGATTTTGGGTACCCCAACAAGAGAAGAAATTAAATGCATGAACCCCAATTATACAGAGTTCAAGTTTCCACAGATCAAAGCTCACCCATGGCACAAGGTATATTCATGTAACTTCTCATCATGCTATTCTTTTCCAAATTCCCAACTTTCTATTTCCTTTTAGATGTCCCATTAACAGTTATAACCAAATCTTAGAACGTTCTGTCAGGTTTTTCATAAAAGAATGCCACCTGAAGCAGTAGATCTCGTCTCTAGGCTTCTTCAGTATTCTCCAAACTTGAGGAGCACTGCTGTGAGTATACCAAGGGCATCCTTTTAAGTACTGTACCCAAGGGCATATATCATATGTCCAGATAAAAAATTGGGATGCCTAACTAGGTTGCTACATGTGCAGTTGGAGGCATTGATTCACCCCTTTTTTGATGAACTTCGAGATCCAAATGCTCGTTTACCAAATGGTCGATATCTACCTCCTCTCTTTAACTTCAAGCCTCATGGTAAGTCTGGATTGGAATGACACTGCTGTATAACTGTGGAATACATTCTTCTGATGTTATCGAACTCATCCTTTCTCCTTTTGAAAATAATGCATCTCTATTGGCTATGCATGATCAACAGAGTTAAAGGGAGTTCCGATGGAGATTGTGCTAAAGTTGATCCCTGAGCATGCAAGACAGCAATGTGCCTTCTTAGGACTATGATCTGTTTACTCATATCGCTAAGAAATAGCGCATGTGTACTTGCGAGGTATAAGAAATATACTTTCCTCTTAATTCTATGAATGTTGTGCATGTACCTCTTGAATCCATATTTCTTAATTATTGTTAGTCACTGTCACCTTCCTGGTTCTTATTGTCGTTATTGGTTGACGTCTGTGCTACCTATTTCTGGAACACTTGTACATTATTTTGGTGTGCAAAAAATGTAGGATGTTTTCATCCACAAATTAATGTGGTCGTTGTTGGAATGTTACTTTGAATTTGTTTTCGAGCAAAAGAAATTAAAGATAAAAAAGAATGTAGCCAATATAAGGTGAGTAGAAATCCATCCTTCTTTTTTGTTGACATCTTCATGAACTCAGCTTTTGCTCACCAAAGATCAAATTTAAGGTTACCGATGTGATGAATTTAGATGGAACACTCAGTATGGTTATTCACAATGTTGACTTGCATCATTCTTTCAGTGCATCAATCTTGACACAATGATGACTTGCATCATTCTTTTGTTTTAACTTACAATATCTCAAGTGTATTATTTTGGACAATATATCGACTCGTATCGTCTGATATTATTATAAAATAATAAAGTAATACTCTTATATTATTTGTTTGATTCTTTATAATACCTAATATTTATTCAGAACAATTCCCAAAACGAAAAAAAGTCAGGAGAAAAAATGCTGATTGTGTATTGATTTTGCTAAGCTTTAAAAAAAAAGAAAAGAAAAAGGAGAAAGTCAATTTTGGTGAAAAGAATGATTCTACGCAAAACAATGAAATATGCAAATAGCCTTTTGATGCAACTTTTGATCCACCACGGCAACTTTTTGTGATGGGGACACATCTCCCCAACATTTCTCCACTTTAGAGGAGCACAAAGTCGTAGCACACCCACTCAGCTATCAAAAATTAGAAGAAAGGTTGAAGCTGCTCATGAACTATTTGAATTCTGTGGAATAACAATGGGAAACCAGTCGGGGTTGTGCAGTTCTCCCTTGTATTGCTTCAGTTCATCCCACATGAACAGTTAGTTCCATTGGTTTTTTACTCCACAAGATTCACAAACTCATAACTCTTTTTTATTGCAAAGAAAGTACAGAAAGTGCAAACTCAAAGCCTCATTTTAAGAAGAAAAAAAAAGAGGAAATATACACACCATGAAGTATCACACTAAAGATGGAAAGAAGGAGAGAAAGTGAGAGAGAGAGAGAGAGAGAGAAGAAAAAAAAGCAAAGACTACACTCAGCGGAAAAACACTGTGGCATCAACTATCCTATGTGCAGGTAATTATCATATCAAAATTTGGGTTAACATGGATTATGAGACCCCTCACTTTTTCGTCTTCTTCTTCTCGAGTTAGTTGGAGATGCCTGAGTCTTGGTCGTGATCATCAGGATCGGCGAGGAAGAGGTCGAGGCGATTGTGGCCGAGCCTGAGGGAGTACATGGCCTTCTTGTACTCGGCCCAGGTAAAGGACTTGTAGCGCCGGGGGGCGTGCGGCCTGATCATCTGAGGGAGCGGTGTGATGCGCGTGCCCGGCGACGGCGCGCCGAAGAAGACCGTCGACGTTCTCGGCCTGCAGGAGTTCGCCATGGCTCTGTGCCTCACGCTCACCAGCCTTCCGTTCGTCATCGCCTTCGTCAACACACACACACGCAAATTAAACCGAGGTCAGTCACTTCTGCGACAACATCTCTCTTCTTGGTCTTTCTTCGATCCATCTCCAGAAACACACGGACGCAGAGAGAGAGAGAGAGAGAGAGATTAGGGGGTTCATGTGGGTCCCATTGTTTGTTGGCACAGGGATACACGGAAGTCGTATCAGTGCCACCGCACGTTTGACCCATCAAAAGCAGTCTCCTCCTCTCTTCCTTCTCCAAAAGAAAGAAAAAGGGAGGGAGGGAGGGGAAAAGGATGCAGTGCTATTGGTTCTATTAATCACTCGTTCTCTTTCCAGGAAAAACACACCTATTAATCTATTTGTTTTCTGATTTAAATAAACAAATCTGATCGAACCCGATAGATACGATATGTCAAAAGAAACGATCGATCCAACCAGAGACATATAAATGATCATATTTAGGAAAGATAGATAGATAGATAGATAGATGATACAAAACATCTTATAAAATGATCAGATCAGTGAATCTATCGAATATGAATGATCACAATAATCATTTTATTTGGGTGCAGTGGAAGGGTGGGAATCTCTTATCCGAATCGACTAGATATCGTGTAGTTGGGTCTGAATCTGGTTATATTACATTAACTGCCAAAGATTAACCACCGATTATTACTCGTATAAATGAAGGGAAAACAAAAAGTAAAGGATCGATTTTACAGGATGAGGGGAAGCTGCTGTGGGAATCACGAGGACACGGTGGATATGATTTAGATGTATGAGAGGACGCGTAGATACGCCCCGAATCTTGACGTGGTGGGAGGCGACAGCAAAAACGATGATTGCACGCCCCACAGGCGTCGGATACTAACCTGGAGCGCGTCGCCGACGATGACATAAAACGCCGCCGGGTCTGCCGGCACCGGGATCCACACCCCGCCGTCGTCCGCCTCCGCCGAGAGTATCTGCAGGCCGTCGACGTCGTTGGAGCGGAGGATGCTAAGGATCTGCGGATCGGAGTGCTCCCCGAACCCGATCCTGCCGCCGCTTCTCTTGTCCCTGGACTTGCCGGCGGCGGGCTCGCGGTCGGCATCACCCCCGGCCCTGTCGCTGCCGGGCCAAGGAGGGTAATGATTCAGCCTGACCAAGGAGTCATTCTCGCTGTCCTGCAGCAGCCTGCTGAAGACTCGGGTGTCCTGCAGCCCCAGCCCTTCTCCCACCATGTCCAGTAGCTGACATGCCAGCTGCCTCACTTGCTTCACATACTCATTCACCACCCCACTGTAAAGGAACAACCAAAAAAGAAAGTGAGTGAGTGATGAAACAGCTGAAGCAGATGGATGAAGGAAGCTGCACCATGGAAACATGCAGGCACAAGCAAAAGGTGAGAGGACAGGACACCATTTTTACAAGTCATCTCCCTCCCAAGCTACTGCTGCTCCCCTTTGTATCCCCTTTTTGGTGCCACTAACCCCTCTTTTTTTACCATAAAAGGAGGGGGGCCAGGGTATGTGCATCTATAGTTTGTTTGGCTTGTAATGGATAGCATGGCTGGAGGCAAGCATCTTTCATTCAGGTGTGATGTACTTCTTGTGGGACCTGACTGTTTCCCTCCTCCCTCTGCATAGTCTCTTTCTGTGCCTGTTCCCAACCCATGATCCCTTGTGCTACTCTGCTGTGCATTCCGTAGTTTTGATTCTCGTTCCAGTGACTCTTCTACAAGAGCTTCAATTGACCAAGAATGCTGGTGAGAGTTCATGGGGGTAAGCTGGGGGAGAGAGAGAGAGAGAGAGAGAGAGAGAGCATGGGGTTCACAGCCACAGCCACAGCCACAGCCACAGCCGGACACACGAACTCCACCGCTGGAACCTCTGATAATTCCTGCTTTTGAATCGACTAGAGCCCACCCCCATGCCCTTCTTTCCACCAGTCCGGATCCACTTCCCCAAATTATTCATGACTGCTTTAGACTAACAGCTTCAGCTCAGCTTCTGCACAGTTAGCCGTAGGCATGTGCACTAAGAACTGAGCTGTGGATTTGAGTCTCTGAGCCCTTAGTTGTCTGTCCTGCCACTGACAGGAATTGACAAGTACGACCGGGAGTGCCTTTTCTCAGATGGGTACTCCTCCATTATTCTAACCCGACTCTTTCTCTCCCATCGTTCCTCTTCATTATGTGCCTGTGCCTGCTCTAAGAAACCTCAACAGCATCATGATCTTAGCTTGCATGACAACCCCTATCAGCCCTGACATTAGACCTTAATAAGCTTCTACAGTCTCTACACTATGATTTTTGAGCTATGCACTGCAATTTCCTTAGGCCTGGGTAGGTGGGCGTTGATTTGATTACCTTCTCAAGCCAAGGCATGAGATGAAATAGTGGCGAGGAAGCATCAACGCAAGCAAGGGGATTATCCTTCGACCTAATTCCGTGATTGCTGAACCAAACCTAGTCTAGCTAATGAGGAGAAGTGGGTGATGCGATCATGTATACGCTTAGAACACCCAGCAATTCAAATTCTACGATACGACGGTAATAGGTAATATGACTGCAAACTCCTGTGGAATTCTACAAGGAGGAAAGGAAAGGACATGTTCATCCTTCCTGTTGAAACGTCGGGTCCCTGTTGGTTGATAAGACACCTTCTTGATCTCATCCACATGTCAATGTCATTAAGCATTTAGATATGCTTGTCAATCCTTTTCCTCACTGAGAGTTCGGTGATTTCTTCTAGTAATTACCTAGTAGGGTTCAATTTCAACCAACCAATGATTGAAGGAGATACATCCGGCACCATGAGCAATGCTTTTTCTAAGATCACAATCATGGACTCTCTCTCTCTCTCTCTCTCTCTCTCTCTCTCTCTCTCATCCCCGTTGAGAAAGAAGATTTCGATCGCCATTCTCAGCGATGTTGAATCCATGTTGGTGCATTCCGAGATTGGCAGCATGATGTCATACAATGCCAAGGAGGAATCTTAAAGCACCAGAAACATAGTATTTAATAGCTCTGCATGCTTGCCTGTCGAGTTCTTCAACCATATATTCTATGCATACAAGAGGGAGAGAAAGAGAGAGAGAGAGAGAGAGAGAGAGAGAGAGAGAGGTTGGTGATCCATTCCCGGCATACCTGAAATGTATTGGATCCTTTCTACATATCGTCTTTGCTTTCTGGGAGATGTGAGAAGGGTTGGAATGGAGGAGAAGGTACTCCAACTCCCCCATGTCGCCGTTGAAGCCGATGCTCCGAATGCCGTAACCGAGCGGGGTGGGCGGGCCGGCCTTGTGCTTCTCGCAGGGAGGTAATGCGAAGAACCTCGCCCCCTCGGCCTCCATCTTGGCGATGACGCTCCTGGGCACGCCATGGTTGACCACCTTGACGAAGCCGAACTCCTCGCAGGCCCGCACGAGCAGCTCCGCCGCCCGGCCTCTCTTCCACGAGAGGTCGACCATGGGGTACTCGAGGGTCCTGATCCTCTCGTTGCTCTCTGCCGTGACCGACGCAATCACCATGGCTTCTGCTGCTCCACCATGCGAGCACAATCGGGAGGCGAGCGCTAAGGGACCGGGAAGAGAGGAGGATGGCAGCGAATGGGAGTCGGAGTAGGGAAGTGGGCTAAGCTTGAGAAGGGTGCGAGAGGACATACACCATGGAGGTTGTGCGGTGGGAAGGAGGCTATGCGGGGTTTTATATTGTGTGCGGTGTGGTGCGAAGAGGAGGAGGAAGATTGAGGAGGGGTGTATATGTGGATGCCAAAAGGTAGAACAGCAACTAGGAGATTCCCAACCAGACGCTGACCTGATGGTGCAATCTTTTCTTCTTTTTCTTTTTCTCTAAGTTTTTGTGAAATGATAGCAGATGGAGTACGATAAATTTCCCTCTATCGATTTCCGAACCTAACAACGACTCATTCGACTATCCAACCCATCTCCATATCATAATCTGATTTGGACGGGTCACATAGATACAGCTGCTCCACAAAACCCCTCTCTCTCTCTCTCTCTCTCTCTCTCTCCCGTGCGACGAAGAGTACGACTTCTGTTGGTGCAAGTGGATACTTCTCTTTATCGGTGTATTATGCGCATCTGTGCGTAAGTCAAAAGCAGCTTCGAGTTTACTCGGAATCGTGGGTGCGACAACACCGGCAGGGCGGTGGTGGTTGGCTGAACCATGGGGCCCACCGTGGGGGCCATCCGCCCCGACAGTTGGGTCAATGATGAGTTGCCAAGTCAGCCGCTTCTGATTAACCCAAAACCGAACCGGCTCACCAAAATAAAAGGATTCGGATTTGTCCTTCCTTTTTATTCCTACTTTTCATCCCATCGTCGGTCCGATTTAAATAATCATATAATATATTATTTCGATTATAACGTGAAAAGTCAAAGTGGGATTCGGAACGCCTTAATGGTTTATAATCATCGATCGTGATTACTACATTAATCATGAAATGATATAGAGTGAGCATTTCAGATCATATTTCCTTTTTCTTTTTCTTTTTTTTGTCAGGTGGTGGAGTAGATCTACATGCACAAATATTGGAAACCTTGATTGATCGATCATCCCTAAACGTAATGCATCCCATATGGACGGCAAATCCTAACCAGTAAAATTCGGAGAAAAATAAGACGGTCGAATAAATTATGGCCCCGTCCTTAAATGACTTCTCACATGGATGACCAAATACGTCACGCTTCCCTTCTCCATGAGGCCGACAAGGAGCCAATTCAAGTAGATTAATCGATGAGTTCCTGCATGACACTTTCGACATGGTTGCCGATTACCTTTGTATATGTAATATGTATATATATATATATATATATATATATATATATATATATATATATATATATATATATATATATATATATATATATATATATATATATATATATATATATATATATATATATATATATATATATATATATATATATATATATATATATATATATATATATATATATATATATATATATATATATATATATATATATATATATATATATATATATATATATATATATATATATATATATATATATATATATATATATATATATATATATATATATATATATATATATATATATATATATATATATATATATATATATATATATATATATATATATATATATATATATATATATATATATATATATATATATATATATATATATATATATATATATATATATATATATATATATATATATATATATATATATATATATATATATATATATATATATATATATATATATATATATATATATATATATATATATATATATATATATATATAACATATACATGATAGAGTGAGTCGGAAAGTGACTAATGTCTCTCTGATGCTTTTGTCATCCACAGAATCTACGTAAAGAAATCATTTGTTCGTATCAAGTGTTGTCTCGTGCATTGAGGTCAAAATATTATTCTTCTTTGAGCCAATTCGTCTGCTTTGGTGATGATTGCTTGCCTCATCACACAAAGAAAAGAAAAAAAGCACTGTTTTTATCGGCTTTTCTTGCGTTATATTTATCATTATTATTTTATTCTTATCCTATCTCTTCTCAGTCTGCCTCTTCTTTCTTTTCATTCTTTTCTGGTGAAATAAATTCTTACGTTCCGTCCTTTTTGGCCTCAACGTTCTGCTTATAACACATCAATCTCTTTGAGCTGAAACCTTTCCTGAAAAGAAGGAACTTTCATGCTCTTTTCCAAGCACAGTCAAACAAGGAAGCCATCAATTTCATCCACTAGTTTGGGACCATGCATGTAGCGACATATACTCTTCACGTTGCTGCTCATCAGCATCTCTTGTTCCTTTCCATGTCTCCATCTACAGATTCTGATGAGGACGACGGAGCATCAACCCAAGGGCGACTCTTGTCACCTTGTGATGATTCTGTGAGCAGCCAATCAAGCTTGGGAGCTCAGAATCAGGTCTAAACAATTCACGCAGACGGCGATCAACCACTCCGCTGCGGACAGCATTCATCGATCGGGCATATAGTTTTTGATCCTTGCTGCCCAAGAGTCGCATGTGGAAAGTCATGCACTTTGACAAGTCTTCAAGCTTCTTCCTCCACCTCCTCCTCCACTGAACAACCAATATCGTTGTACTTTCTTGATGATTCCGAAACGTAGGAAGATGTTCCTCATGATGTATCTATCATATGATAACCAAACCATGGACCACCTCGAGGGAAGAAGCACCGAAACCCAGGATTCTAGCTGTTTCTGTGCTCGTCATTAGAGCCCTTAACCTAACTTTATGCGAAGCTACTTGTCATCACATGCCTCCTCCTCCTCCTCGTCATCGCCATTAAAGTAATGCTTCTGCTGTACTTGTTGATGCTCATGCATGCCGGGGTTCCGTAAACCGACAACAGAAAGCACAACAGCAGGAACAACAAACGAGAAGATGCATGGGAAATGGAGGCAATTGGAAGACGGGAGTTCTCTAGGACCGCATGACCACCTAATGGAGGGTGGAAACCAAGTTAAGAGCAGCACGGATGTATGGTAGAGCTGCTGAGTACTTTCTTCTGCTGACCGGTTTCATCATCTTTTGTGTCACACAAGTAATTGGATGAGCTGTTCTGATGAATCTACATCTCCTCCGAGCAGGAAAAAATTAGGTTCTCAAATTGATGATCCCTGTGACCCTAACGTATATTACGTTGCAAAAATTTTGACTCTAAGAGGACCAATGTACGCGGTATACTGCCATGCTTAAGTTGATTTCCGTGACTCATAGTAAAGAAACATGCAAAGCCAGTTTTCTTTTGATTATTACCATAATATCTACCAGCAAAATGATGCTTTCATCGATGGTGATGGTCATGAAAATAATGGCCCATAACTAAGCCCACCGGACCGGATGACCATATATATATATATATATATATATATATATAGATAGAGAGAGAGAGAGAATGAGAGTAAAATACGAAATATATTGTAGATAAGTCTTTTTTTTTTTTTGCAGTACCACACGAAATCTGAAAGACTTATCTACATGTCATTGTAGTTAATCTCGGTTAACTATTAATTTATATTAGTTCTTTTTTAAAGACTAATGGTAACCTCCTAATTCTCATTTTTAAGGCAAACTTATAGATGTATATTAAGTCCGATGACTCTCTGACTCTAATACTATCTTGAATTTTGATGGCCTATCAATTTCTGTAATATGTTAAATCATTGAATCACCGCATATGCCGTTACATGTTGATTTATATTCGCATTCTGGACGTCGAGCGACGATAAACAAGAAGCTGCGAAGATGTCGAATTGGAATAAGATTACAAATCCAAAGGTTTTGCACGTATTCATTTGGTGATATAAGAGATGATTCCCACAAGATGAAGGAACGAGGACAAGAGGTATAAGGATCCAATCCATCGTCTTCGTCACCTCCTTGGATCTTCTCGGCCAATTTCCCACGCTTTATCACATCATCCGAAAGCAGGAATTGACGACGGTGGTCCCTCCGTCGATGACCAAGTTATGGCCACTGATGAACGCGGACTGCTCGGAGGCCAGGAAGAGCGCCGCCTCCGCCACATGATGGGCCTTGAGCACCACGCCCTTGAGGTTGGCGGCGGCGCAGGAAGATTCCTCCACCTGCTCCGGGCTCCTGCCGTGGTACCCGCAGGCCAGCGGGGTCGCCACCCCGAAGGGCGAGACGCAGTTCACCCGGATCCCGTGCAGGCCCAGCTCCCCGGCGGCGGCGCTCACCAACCCCACCAGCGCGTGCTTGGAGGCGGTGTAGGCCACCGGACCGAGCCCGCCTTGGCAGGCGGTGACGCTGCCGGTGCATATGATGGACCCGCGGGTGCCCTTGGCCACCATCGCCCGGGCCGCGTGCTTCACCGCCGCGGCTGCGCCGCGCAGGTTCACCGCCATGACGTGGTCCATCTCACCCAGGTCCACGTTCAGGACGGACGCCAACGGGCCGAGGACGCCGGCGTTGCTGAGCATAACGTCCAACCGGCCGTGGGTGCGCACCACGTAGTCCACCGTCGCCTCCACCTCCTCCTCCCTGGTCACGTCGCAGCGCCGGTAGCTGCATCGGCCGAGCCCGATGGAGGCGGCCACTCGAGTGCCCAGCTCATCTTGGATGTCCGCAACGACGACGGTGGCGCCATTGGACGCGAAGAGCCTCGCGGCGGCCTCGCCGATGCCACTCGCGGCCCCGGTGATGATCGCCACCTTGCCTTCCAACCTAAGTCAACCACACAAACCTTGGAGTCAAACATGCGATCTGTACACCTCAAGAACATGCAATCAAGAAGCTCACCGTAAAGTAGACATTTGCTCAAGGAAGAAGAAGGAAACCAAGAGGAGGAGATGTAAGGAATGCGAGCTTCGGGCTTCCTTTCTGCTGTGTAGATGTGGGGAATGGAGATGAAGCAAATGCACATGGCGTGTTTTGGGAGTGTCTGACAGATCTAAGGCAAAAAATTACATGGACGAATGTGATGGGAATTAATGAGGATATTTTGGTGTTTCCTTAAAAGTCAACTCTTCACTGATCTGAAGCATAGAATTTTATTTATGACCCACATGCATGCAGCATCACCATATCATTAATTAAAACCATATCTTAGATGATAAGAAAAAGAAAAAAAAATAGATCATAGTAAGTAGAAAATAAAAGAAATCTTGTCACGTGGAGAGAAAAAGAAAGATTCGATAATTGCATAGTCAAATTCAAATCCCTAATTTTTTTGAAACTCATGTGAGATCGTATTTGTTTTTTCATGCTATTTGACATCATTAAGTTAGTTTAGAACGAATTTTGCAAACATATTATTTTATAGTGAAAGAAATTTGTCTTCTAGTCTGCTTATTATTTTGTCAAGTATCTGATTGACTCGTGCACACACATTATCGTTTCTACATATTCAAGACATTTTTTTTCCCAACAAAGAGTTAGATACTCAACACCACATATATCGGAGTAGCTTTCATTATATACATATTATGAAGTGAATCCACAAACTTATATGTGGCTTCCTCTTTGGAGGCTTGAAATAAATAAAAATACTCATTTTAAAGGCTTAAAAAGAAAAGTTATCATTTATACATTTGTTGGTCAATTCCAAGGTTTCTTGAAATTGTATCATTGTTCTCTTTCATAATTTTTTTTCTATTTTTTACGATTTTTTTATATATAATTCGTTATTAATTTTTATTTATTTTGGACAAGTTTAAGTTTTGGATCGGTTAAATCGGTTTAATTGACTGAGTTGGTTAGATAAAATATGTTGGTTCAATATAATGAATTTGAAAAGAGAGAGAGAGAGAGAGAGAGAGAGAGAGAGAGAGAGAGGAACCAAAAAAAAAAAAGAAAAAAAAGAAAGCAGCAATTAAGGGTACTTTTATCATTTAAATAATTTATATTTTACGAGAAAATATAAGAACATAGGCTTTTTATTAGGGAATTTATCTAATATTGTAATATTTTTTTAAAAAATATTTAGACCTAAATTTAAGAGAAAATGGAAAAAAATAGAATTTTTCTCATGATTTATTTTGAAATACGCTTCATAAATTTTCATCTAAAACCATTCAAATTCATATATTAATAATTTTATAATACCTCCAAATGAAGTTTTAATTAATGGAAATTGAGTTATAATTTTTTTATTAGTTATAATGTGTTTTGATTAACTGACAAAAATATTGTAAGCTTATTAAAAGTATTATAATTAAGAATATTTTTATATCATTCTTTATAGTAATAAAAATGACTATTACATGAATTTTAAAAAATTATAAGCTTTAAGGTTACCTAAAAGAAATTAAGAACTTATCATCTTCCATTTTGAAATACGTCAAAACATTCTTCTTAATTTTCATTCAAAAATTACATAATAACTCTCAAAATAAAATATTTTTTGAAATATTAATATATATGTTTAAGTTAATAATTAATGTTTGTAAGAAATTAAATTGATTAGGATTAAATTATAATATTTTTGAATAGAATAATCGTGTTTCTAATTCTATTCGAGAAACATTATAATTAATTTAATTGAACAAAAATTATTGAACCGTCAAAACTAATAACATCGAACCGGTTTGAATAACTCGGTCTAATCGGGTCTCGACTATTATAAATGAAGATATTCTTATCATTTAAAAAGAAAAAAAATTCTTTGTAGGTAATTTGGAAATGAGGGGATCCAAAATAAATTTGAGACTTTTCTAAAAAATTGCCCTATCTAATTTTGCCTTAAATTGCCCTATATAATTTTACCTCAAATTCTATCATCGGTTGGTTCCTCGTTTCGGATTCATATGCTTATGGATCCGGATATGAATCCCATAAATCGCATCCGCATCCGAATCCGAACTAGAAATGGCTTGCGATCAGAAACTTTTCTGCACCAATAATCACTCTGTCCGATGGACTCGAAGCCGTTCGACTCGATCTCATCTCAACGATCTCATCCGTCCGATGGCGTAGTGAGCCCCTCGACGCCGTGGGCCGCGGCGTATATCAACGGAGTCTTTCGAGGGTTCCGACCGCTCGATCGGGATCAGATCGGAGCGTGGGCCGGCGATCGTCGCTTGAATTGCTCCTCCGGCGACGATGGAGCAGTTGTCTCCTTGCTTCGAGTGCTTGGAGCGGCAGGTCCATTCTGATCTCTCGACCGATCTCTTCTTCCGCTATGGGGTCTCCGACACCGCACTCCCCTTCGGTTCTTCCGCCGTCCTTCAGGTCTGATTCCTTCTTTCTCCCTAAATCCATTCTTCCTTTTCTAGTTAATTCTTTAGAAAGTGGCACTTGAAAGTCCAATTGGTTTTTGATTCTAACTTAGCTTTAAGGGCAATAGCTTGGGTTTGAGCCGGGGAAGAAAACGGTAGTACTCGGGTGTGAAATTGGAAGGAGAGTAGTTGAGTTGAATGAAATGATGATAGTAGTTCCCCAGTGAAAGAATGATGAAGTCAACTTAACTAGCCATTACCACGTTATGTAGATCTGGCATCATCACGAGATGGTTGGGTAATTTGATTGTCGTTTGTTCTGAGAGTAACATTGTTCTTGGCAAGATCGAAACTAGGTCGGTACTTACTGGTTTCGACCAGCATTTTAGATCATCTTTCCATGTTCATGAAATCAACAAGAGACATGTACACCTTTATACCACACTTATGCCACTCGACGTTCACAGGCTGATCCTTACAAGTGACGAGGATATTACCATGGATCGAAGAAAAGCTCCTGGATATGAATCCTTACTCTTATATTATCATTCAGCTAGTTCAGAGATTTCTTAGTCTACTATGGTTTCTAGAACAAGAACTGACTCTTGCTTGGTGAAATGCTTTTCTTTGGTTGCAGGAGCTTTAAAACGTAAATACAAATATACTGTTCTTTTAAATTTTATATTTGCTAAATTTTCATTTGTTGTACATGCACTATTAGATTTGGATCATCGAAGCTGGGTCAGTAAATCTTACGCAGAGCCTACTTAACCTTTAGATGTCCTATGAGGCATCAGCTATTCCATACTGATGGAAGAGGCTTGGAAGATCTTCTTCCCATCTACAACAACATCAAAGTTTTATTTTTATTTTTTCAAAACAACTACATCATCATCATTAAGGTATTTGATATGAGTAAAGTCTTAAAAGAATGCCAAGCATGCGATTCAGTCTATTCAATCTGTAGCGTGTTTCGTTGAAAATTACCTCCATAATGAATTGAAATTATTGTTGGAGTAGTAACTTGTTTAATTTTATACTATATATTTCAGTTTAGAGATTATACCATGGATAATTTAGTTAGTTTGATGTTTAGGACTCGAAACACTGATGATAGACTTAAGATACAAATAATCTCTTTATTCATTGAAGCCACTTTTTTTTGTCTTTTGGGTTATTGATTAAAAGAATAACTAATGCTAAGCCAGTTCTATATTTGAGTGGATTGCCCTATTTTTTGTAAAATTACGTTCATAAAAACACCATTTCAGTGTAGAACTTTTTTGAATCTGTTATGAGTACCACTTGACCAATCAGTTGGTTTTATGTCACTACTTTTGCTGGTATATGATCCGTCTTCTTCTTACTGTAGGTCTACTTGACAGGGGAAGTAGACAATTTATTAAGGTAAAACTAATTTTTAGAATTTATTGTTCAAGTCAACATAATATGAAATGTTTTTTTGAAAGAAAAAATTATCTGCCTGCTTTTCATTACACCTTACTTTAGCGAACTGTGATTGATGGAGCAAAATTGCAGTGAGGAGGTCTCTGTTCAACTTGTGCTGGTGGGATTATTTAATGAAAAGATTACGTCCTTGGGGCAGAATATGTAAGTCATCACATTATATTTCATATACTGAAAAGAGCTTGTATATATCCGTTAACTCTTGACTTGAAGGGGTCCTTGCAGTTCTAGCAACTCTTCCGGAAGTCTTGGGGATAGTGCAGGTGGTAAAGATAAACAGTCTCCATCAGAGGAAGGTCAGTGCCAAAGAGATGTTGGCAATAATATTGGCAGAAATGACTTACAATCTTTATAGCAAGATGTCTCCTTACTTTCTTTATCTGTGTTGGTGAAGGTCTGGTAGCTGTGGGTCATGAAATTTCTGTTAGCACTCATGATCAGCAATATCTTTTAAGGGTCATTGCTGCAATAACTCCAGATGCCTATGTTGGTAGAGCTTCTTATGCCACAATCAGAAACCTCAGTTTAAAGTATTTGTCCGGAGCACTTGGGAACAACTCCAGTTCATTAGTAAATTTTTTTAGAGAAGGAAGAACTACTGACTATGATGTTGCAAACTTTCTAAAGTTAGTTGCTTACCCTGCTTCTGCAAGCAATCTTATAGGTAGTATTAGACACCCTAATATTTTCCCCATTTTAGGTATTCTAGAAGCACCTGTATATTCATACTTATTGCATCCTAAAGCTCCATATACTCTGGAAAATGTTTTGAAATATAGCCCCACAATTTTGAAGTCCGATTGGCACATAAGATTTTTGACCTACCAGATTCTTTCTGCTTTAGCATACATCCATGGGTTAGGATTTGCCCATGGTAACATAAGCCCTTCGAGCATACATTTGAATGAATCACTTTGGGCATGTCTGAACATTAGTGAGATGGCGTGCTTGAAAGAAGCTTCTCATTCTGCTTCCAGAAAAGCATGTTGTTTCGCAGAGGAGTGCCCTTGTCAAGAAATTTATGCTGACTTTGGATTGTCAACATCTATGAATTGGAGTACCAGTTTCAGGCGCTGGTGGGCAGGTGATCTGAGCAACTATGAGTACCTTCTTTTGTTAAACAAGCTAGCTGGTAGAAGGTGGGGTGACCACTCATTCCATATGGTAATGCCCTGGGTCATAGACTTCAGTGTGAAACCTGATGAAAATTCTGATGTTGGGTGGAGGGACCTTACAAAAAGCAAATGGCGGTTGGCCAAGGGTGATGAACAATTGGATTTCACATATTCTTCGTCGGAAATTCCTCATCATGTTTCAGATGAATGCCTCTCTGAGCTAGCAGTCTGCAGTTATAAAGCAAGAAGGTTACCTTTGTCAGTACTTCGGTCTGCTGTGAGATCTGTTTACGAGCCTAATGAGTATCCATCAAGCATGCAGAGACTTTACCAGTGGACTCCAGATGAGTGCATTCCTGAGTTCTATTGTGATCCTCGAATTTTTACATCTCTTCACTCTGAGATGAGTGACCTGGCATTGCCATCTTGGACAACATCTCCAGAGGAGTTTATTTCGATACATCGTGATGCATTAGAAAGTGATCGTGTATCACGACAAATTCATCATTGGATTGACATCACCTTTGGTTACAAACTCTCAGGCGAAGCATCTGTTGAAGCCAAGAATGTGATGTTGCCTACTTCTAATCCATCAACACCAAAGTCGACAGGGCGCTTGCAACTTTTTACTAAACCACACCCTATGCGGCGTGGTGTCACGCCACATTCTCAGTATCATGGCCTAAAAGAATCATGTTTCAAGTGCCAACTGCAACATGAAAGGAAAGAAATATCTAGCATCACTAATGGATCCTCACATTTGGATCCTGAGGAACTTCTTTCAGGAACTAGGTATTTGGACAATCTAGAGACAGCTACTCTATTTTGTGAACAAACACGCTACCTCGATTCTGTTTATAATTACCAGGAGGAGTTTCTTGACTATAATTGCTCTTTAAAGTCTCAGCTAAGTGATCTTTCTATCATAGGCAGTCTAGAAAAAACTAGCGATGCAACTTCAGTTCCATCCGATTTTGATTTGGGTTGCCTTCTTGAGTGCTTTGAGGCTGATGATAATCTCTCCATGGGCTTTCAAGAGTCTCTCAACTGGAGACAGAAGTCATCATATTTGGGGGTATGTTCTGATAATTATGCCAAGGACATATTCTCTTATGGTTGCATATTGGCTGAACTTTATTTGAAGAGACCACTTTTTGATGCTGTCTCATTTGCTGCATACAAAGAAAGTGGTGTCATGCCAGGAGCAATTCAGGAACTGCCTCCTCATGTTGCACTTCTTGTTGAAGCATCTATCCACAGGGATTGGAGAAGGTATTTTTGATGCCATTCATGAGGATCCTGCCCTGAAACACTAACTCTATATTAGGTTTTCTCAAATAACATGATTCTTACATCTTTGTGCAAGATATTCTTCCATGGACATGTGATTGTATTTTTGGAAAGCAGTGAAATTATTTAGTTTATGTGACAGAATAGGCAGCTTGAGTTACATTAAAACACTGTCTTTGTCTCAGTGATGCTCTATTTTGTCTTTATGGCTTTACTTTTTTATCCTGTTTTTGATCTTTAGTTATAAGCATTAGGAGAACTTAATGCACATGCACTGAACCTTTTCTTTTTCATCAGGAGGCCATCAGCAAAATGCTTTCTCGAGTCACCATACTTTTCTCCATCAGTCAGGTCTGCATTCTTGTTTCTTGCACCACTTCAGCTTTTGGTTAACAGTGGTTACTGCTTTCAGTATGCTGCTAAGCTTGCAAGTGGAGGAGCCCTCAAATCAATGGGGGCATCTGCTGCAGAAATGTGTGCCTCTTTCTGCTTACCCATTATGACATCATCTCTTTCGGATATTGAAACTGAATCAGCTTTGTGTCTACTAAAGGAATTTATAAATTGCTTGAGTTCTCCTGCAATAAAAGCATTGATTTTGCCCATCATTCAGAAGATTTTACAGGCAGGTCACTACCAATGTGAATATATATATTTTTAAGCTAATTGCATTACCTGCATGGAACATTATTCATAAAGACCAAATTGTTCCTGCCTAAACATTTGTTTGATCATTACAGGCATCACAATATTCTCATCTGAAGGTTTCTCTCCTTCAGGACTCCTTTGTGAGGGTTTTGTGGAAGCAATTGGGTAAACAAGCATATCTGGAGAAGATGCATTCTTTTGTTATTGCAAATTTAGTCAATCCACCTAACAAAGTAACTGCATGTGCTGCATCTGTGGCACTGATTGGTTCAAGCGATGAGCTTGGTTATCCTATCACAATTCATCAGGTCTTTTTCTGCATGGGTACCCTATAAGTAGACTTCCTGTGTGTCATAACAGACATTTAAATTACATTTAACTTATGCTTCATCTTCCAGACTATCTTACCACTAATCCATTCCTTTGGAAAAGGACTCTGTTCTGATGGAATTGATGCTTTGGTTAGAATTGGTATTTCAGTTAATTGGGCTCTCCATTGTCTTCCATTTCATTTTCATTGATGATGAGTTGGACTTCTAATCTAGCATGATCAATTTGATTGCCAGGTAGCCTTCTGGGAGAAGCTTTTATCAGCGGACAGCTCTTGCCTTTACTTAGAAATATTATTCTCTCATGTATCAATGTTTCACAGATCAATAAGCCTGAACCCATGCGTAGCTGGAATGTGTTAACTCTGATTGATAGTTTTTCTACTTTAGATGGTCTCATTACGGTCATGCCAAAAGAGGCCATTCTAAAAGAGCTGATTCAGGTGAGGTGGTTTTCTTGATTTTATTTATTACTTGTTTTTATTTAACTTTGTGAAACCTATAAAAATTTGTTGATTGTTCTAATTTGCAGGACAAAGTTTGCCTCCATGTTAGGGTTCTTATGCAGACTCAGTTGGATCTATCTGTGGTTCAGGTAGTACTCTCTAGTCTCTTCTGTTCTAGATGTGTTTTACCACATACTAATTTATTGCTCAGTAAATGGAATCAAGCATAAAGGCATATCTATATTCTTTTTTATCAATGCTATCTTATAATTGCTTGCCAGGTTGCTGCAGCCGCACTAATTTCACTCTGTAAAAGGCTTGGGCCAGATTTCACCAGCTTGTATGTATTGCCACAACTGAAAAATTTGTTTGATGAGCTGGCCTTTTCCCAATCAGCAACCCCCAGACCTGATGCATCTGGAAGGAATGTCAGGATCTCTAAGCAAAAAGTGGAAGAGGACATCCGGATTGAGAGTAGAATGGACCTTGTGTATGTTTAGTTCATATTCTTTTCAACTTCTGCTGCAAGAAATCGCTATTTTCTTTTAGTTTCTAAGTGTCCCATAACCTTGCCGATGTCCTGGTAGGTAAATTATGCATGATTCTTTTGCAGTTTGCTGCTGTATCCTTTCTTGGCATCTCTTATTGGCATAGAGAAGCTTTGTCAATGCTGTTCTACATGGTTTCTTTTGGAATCTTTTTGTTTCTAAGTGTCCCATAACCTTGCAAATGTCCTGGTAATATCCTGGTAGCTGAATTATGCATGACTATTTTGCAGTTTGCTGCTGTATCCTTTCTTGGCATCTCTTATTAGCATAGAGAAACTTCGTCAATGCTGTTCTACATGGTTTCTTTTGGAGCAAATTCTTCAAAGATACTACAACTGGAAGGTATCCCTTGAACTGCTGCAAGAACTCTTATTTTGATGGGGACAAAGGACAGTGCTTCTATAATGTAGGGAAGCACAGTGGTCCTTTGCAGTTTGTAGTTCACATGTAAATAGGTGTCCTAATATTTCCTGTACTTTTCAGTGGGATATTGTGGGGGAAACTCATAGAAGTAGTGGTGAAAGTTTTAGTGCTCAAAGGCTTAGTATTGGCAGAATTTCTTCCTCTGTCTACAATCCAGCAAAATTACTGCTAAATGATGTTGGCTGGTCTGTACCACAATCTCAAGGAGCTAAAAGTGGCACAAGTCTGTTAAGTTCCAACAAAGATATGAATGAGTTTCCATATACTGAAAAGTTTAAGCTCTCTGAGCAGCATTATGGTACCACGGATCTTAAGAATCATATGCCATGGTTTTGGTTCCCTAGTCCTGATGCTAGCTCAGATGCGCCTGATTTTCTTGGTCGCAGTGGAAGCTTGAAAGATGAACCACCTTGGAAGATCAAAGCATCGGTTCTTTACTCAGCCCGTGCGCACCCTGGAGCAGTGAGATCAATAGCTGTTTGTCATGACGAATGTACATTTTATACTGGAGGTGTTGGTCCTGGATTCAAGGGTAGTGTTCAGAAGTGGGAATTATCAAGAATGAATTGCATATCGGGCTATTATGGCCATGATGAGGTTAGTTTCTGCCAAGGATTCTTTCTGATCCTGATATTTCAGTATTTTGAAGCAACAACTTTTTTAATAGTCTTTTCATTCTTTTGATTAATTATAGGTGATTCCTCTTAGTTACATCATGGGGATATCTTCTGTGTTTAAGATTTATGTGCAAGAAAAAAACCTCTTGTTCAGTTTTATGGATCAATGAATTTTTTGATACTTTTTTTAGATCCTCTGTTCTCAGTGGTTGCTGCTCATTAAATGATCTGAAATAGTTTTAATTTGTGATGGACTTTATAGAAAGTTGTTGGATATGCAGAAGTTGCTCATCACAAACTCTACACAGTCTTTATCCCTTTCTTTTTCTTTTTCTTTTTCTTGAGAAGAGACAGGAAGCCTGTTGTTCTCGTTTCATAAAGAGTACAAAGGATGGCAAGAGAAAAAGCAGGCTACAGAGAAGTAACAGAAAGAGACAGAATGATGAATATCAAGGAAGAAGCTACAGAAGAAGAATAGGTTCTAGGAAATAGAAATCGTTTGAAGTCATGTAACTGCCTCTGTCTGAATTAAGTTTTTGACTCCTTTGGAAAATTCTCTTGATTCTATCTTTCCATAGTTTCCAACATATGGTGGCAAAAAACCATGCTGGCCAAACCCCACTTCATTCTTTTACGATTATATATGTTCTAAGTCTTTGTTTTTCTC
This sequence comes from Musa balbisiana, assembly GCA_004837865.1. Taxonomy (NCBI): domain Eukaryota; kingdom Viridiplantae; phylum Streptophyta; class Magnoliopsida; order Zingiberales; family Musaceae; genus Musa; species Musa balbisiana. The sequence continues at coordinate 18,611,546 of CM017198.1, forward strand.
ATCCAGCCATTCATTCATACATTCCAAACTTTAGTAATAACTGTGGGCAACTCAGAAAAATTATTCTGAATTAGTAGCATAAGTACACATCAGAAGATTGTGATGTGTTTTTATAATATGCCTGCAGAAGTCGCATGTCACAATATATCCACCGTTCCTTCATAACAAGGACTAGAACTGAATGGATTCTCTTTTTTAATGCTAGTCATGTGAATAACCTGGCTTTATTTACACGTATTTTTGTCTAGTTTGCTAATGTTTTCTGCTTCTTATTGATTTCCATGTTACATAGATGCTCCTATGTACAATTTGGAGGATGATATTCTCATTATACTAAAGATTAGGGTACTTTACTTGTTTTAATTTTTGTTGCTGATTGCTTATCTGAGGTGCTGCATGAAAATCTGTAATCCTTGGCTTCAACAATTCATTTCTCACATAGTACGTCTTCTAGCAGTTTGCTCCCGCTCCCTGTTCTTGCTTAACTCTCATCATTGTTTCCTTGATGATAAATGATGTTTGAAAACACTTAAATTATTCCTACTTATCAATAGTTGATAGTTGCTGGTAAAAAATTTTGAATATCTTGTTATCCTTGTTAACATTTGTCTGACTTGTGGTTTTGGACTGTAGTCACTGTCCTATTTTTTTTCTTGGCATGTGAATGGAACCTCATTTTCATGACCATGTACTTTTCTAAGTGAACTTTTTTTCTGCTGTGCTTTTCTAATTAAAAAGGCTTTATACCTTGTAGGTTGTAAATGACATATGTACATTGTCTGTAAGTGGAAGGATAGCTTCTTGTGATGGTACCATTCATGTATGGAACGGTGATACTGGAAAATTAATATCAGCATATGCCGAATCATCAATAAGCTTCCCGTTGCCAACTGCCAATAAGGTGGCTATAGAGCAAAGCAACATGCTTATAGCCAATGAACTCACTGGTGGCATACTGTCTAATGCATTCAGTGGTAGTTTGTACACCTGCATGCATTACTTGGACTCGGTAAACAAACTTGTTGCTGGCATGGGAAACGGTTCAGTCAGGTAATCTAGATGCCATCTGCCATGTTTGAATGGTATAATATTACATGAATTTAATTTTTCATACTTTCTTAGTTCTTTGAGGAGAGTCTTACCTCATATCTTTTTCTTTAGTTGATTTTTGTTGCACGTTTTTTTCAGTTGGTTCAGAAAGAGTTGTGATGGGAACCTAATTAACTGTAAGAAGCTACTAGCATACAACATATGGACTCGTTCTTATCTTATTTAATGTAACATGAATGTTCAGACAAAAGTTCGCAACTTTTAGACGCAGCCTTTTTTATTAAGTTATGACTAAGGTGGGATGCATAGCTTTTGTCTGTTTATTTTTGTTTATGGTAGCTCTCCAGAAATCTGAGGAAATTAAAAAATATGTTTCTTTGACGACCAATTTTCTTGTATTTTCCAACTGGAACTAGTGTATCTGAAGTTTACCTAAAATGCTTCTCTACTTCATATCTCCTTCTTGATTCCAAAGTATAAAATGACATCTAAGGTTTGCTTTCTGATCTTGGTTTAGTATGTATGAAAGAACTCCTTTCTCGAATGTGGCAGTTTTAGCCTTAATTGTTCATTAAATGGGATAATGTATCACGGTGTGGCTTATATTGATATCAAGCAGCAGGACATTCTGTGCAGGTTTATTGATGTTTTGCAAGACCGCAAACTGCAACTATGGAAGACTGATGCTGCTGAATATTCTTTTTCATCTCTTGTGTCAGCCATTTGCTCTTGTGGTTCTGAAAACATTCAAGCAGATGGAGGCTCAAGTCTCCCCTCCTGGATTGCAACTGGGCTGAGTTCAGGTCATTGTAGGTTGCTTGATGTGAGGTGTGGCAACATAATTGCCCGTTGGAGGGCACATGATGGTTATATTACGAAGGTACTCTGCATAAAATACTTAAACCAGAGGTTTTTCATATTATATTTCTGATATTGATACCCTTTGATCTATTCAGTTGGCAATTTTGACTTAAAGAGATATTTTGTTTTTTGATATTCAGTTGGCTGCACCAGAAGATTATCTGCTTGTATCCAGCTCATTTGACAGAAGTTTGCGGGTTTGGGACCTAAGGAGGTGCTAAATTTATGCTATTATTACTCTTTTTATTCATATAAGTAGTTTCCATGATATATAATTAAAACTTGCCAAAGAATTGGAGAAGTACACAGATGATGATAAAGATAAATCAGAGTTCAAGTTTTTTTTCCTTAACAAAGATTCACTTAATATATTACATTTCCTGTGTACAATTTTTAGATGTTATTAAAGATATAATCATTGTTCAGATGTTATATACTTGTATTGTTTGATAACACTATTTTACATTCATTGGATGGTATATGAGATTAATCCACAATTTGGGTGCAACATTAGAAAACAACAAATGCATGATACTTGACTATCTTCCTTTTAAAAGATGTGCTAATCTTTCCTTGGGAAATACTCCCAAACTTGATTCCTCATGAAGCACAAAGCCTATATGGTGTATGAATTACTCCTCCAAATTAAATTTAATTAATTTAGTACTGAGTTTATTTGAGGTTTAAGAAGAAAATAAGACCTTGAGTAGTTTCAACTGTTAGCTGCTAGTTTTATTCTCTGATAAATCCAATGGTTTCCTAATTCTTAAGAGAAAATTCCATTATGCAAATTGCATTGCAAGTGGCAAAAGCACTAAAAAGATGGCATCATATTTTGAATTTTGACATTTGGTGTTAAATTAAAGCAATATGATTCTTTAGCTGATACTGTTCTTCATGGGTATCCATGGCAGGAGCCTAGCCTCTCAGTTAAATGTATTTCGAGTCCATTCAGATGCCATCACTAGCTTTGCGATGTGGTCTCAAGATGTGATCTCAATTTCCAGAAATAAAATTGCTCTGACGTCTCTTTCTACATCGGCAGATCAAGTATGCTTTACATGTTTATTATCCTTTTCTCAGGAGATTTTTGTAAAAAAACTCGTCTCAAGAGTTTTTTCATGAATCTAGTTATACTGAGTTAATGGTAGTAGTTGGTCTTTGTATGCTGTACGTGAACCATTAATTTTGCTCTTTACCATTTAGAAGTTACTAATGGTGTTTGATGTCATGCACAAGTGATTTATTGCCAACTAGTTTGTGTTTCATTTTAGCTCACTGTGAAGATCCTAATTCCACTAGAAAATTTTGAACTCTGATGTTCTGAAAGACTCTATTTGTCAACTTTGCCATACCTCCTTGGTATTGTTTCCATACTGTTCCTCGATTTTTGTCATCCTGGTTGGGTTGTACCTTTGCAGCAGGGTGGACGGTACCAACTTTCGCCACAGACATTGTATTCTGCCGATAGAGGAACAAGAAGCCAATCGGTTCTCTCCTCGATAAGCATTCTTCCTTTCTCGAGATTGTTTCTTGTTGGAACAGAAGATGGTTTTCTGAAGGTCTGCTGCTAGATAAAGAGTTAATCAAGTAGCAGGGCAGTGATCTACCAAACCTGTGAGCTTCTCGGTGGCTTGTAAGCATTCTCTGCCAACCTATTGTACAGTTTGTGCATCGGATGTGTTGCATATTTTTCATGATAGCAAAATAACAATACCTTGTAGATCTAACGTCCTCTTTTTATGTACATTTAATCTATTATTTAGATAGATAGAGTGAACAAATTTGAATTATTTTTCCCTGCAAAATCGGTGGTTACTGAAACCTACGAGGTTTGTTGCACTGTAAGATGGAACATGAGGCTGATAGCTGGGTTCTGGCGTCCAAAGCTCACATCACCAGCGGCTTGGTCTCAAGAATTAAAATCTCCAGATCACATCAACTACAGCCTGGTCGTAAGTGTTTTTTTTTTTTTTTTCTTTTTCTTTTGGTCTAAAGGTTTAATAACTCAGGCAATGGACATGTATCGATCATCGACAGAACTGTTTTGTGTCTAATTTGTATCGATATACCGACATACCAAAAAGGGGGTTTAACTCTAGGATTGGATCGTCCGAAAAGAGTTGGTATTTGTCTTGGTTGTCATTGGGGACACACATGTATCCATCGGTAATGGATGGTATTTAGAATCATGCTTGGCCTCTGCCCGCATCTATCTCAGCATCACATGATTAATGTAGATAGATAAATTCACCAGGATAAAGGTTCTGTTTTGATATGGATATCTCACTCAAGGAATTTATTCTGATCTCGAAACAAGACGACGTTTAATAGAAGACATCAATCGCTGGGCCTATGGAACTGTATTCGGGCACTTCTATCGCTTTGGAATCGCCTATCCTTGGATATTATTCAGAGTTATTATTCAGTCTTATGTCACATTGCTAAGATGATTAATATTGTCATTCAATCTTATGCTACTCAGGAGGACATTTTGAATCGTATCTTTGTTATAGAAAATCTTATGGTCACGAGTTGGAGGTTTTATTTTTGGACATTGACTATATACAAGCTATGACTATAAGTCAAAAACTATTACAAAATCCAATTAAAATGGGGTTGAATTACTTAAAGTCGTGAACAAACTGAAAAGTGATATTGCATCTAATGGCTTCATTGCAACAGTTTGCAACACTCTTATTTTCTTTGATTTCTTTTTGAAGTGTTTGCGGACATTATGGCTCTGCAGTAACTCATACTTTGTGGGATTGATCGAATTGTATTGATTTTCATTAATGAAAGAAAAGGATATTCTTTGTTGCATATTAATCTTTAGAAAATCTTGTGGCAATTGAATAGTTAAATACCTATTAGAGCTTTAACAAGTATCTATCTCATAGAATTTGAGGCTGTCTTTCACAAAATTTGTCCAACAATTACAATGGATGAGGATTTTGACATTTATTGTCTTCTTCTTCTTAGTACTGATATTCGATTTCACCTAATTCTTTGGAAAGTTGAGAAGATCATGATTACTTAATTTTGGTTGCCTCTAACCTCTATGTTTATTTAGTTACACTTATAGAACATCAAAAATATTATACTTCTAGCACTGAGTTGGCTACTAAATTTATCTCCTTTTTGTCATCGAATGTTTAAAATGCTATCATGAAAGAGAAATATTATCTCAACATAGATTTAGTTATCTTTTTGGGATTGTATCAATTATTTCATCATTTTTACTGTCTAATCCTTTAAGCAAAAATACTACATCATCGCATGTTACCTACTACGTCTCTTGATCGATCACCATCATATTAAATCAACCTACTTTGGGCTATTTTGATAAAAAACATTTCAAAACAAGCCTCGTGAAATTTTATAACCATTGCTATTACATTCTCTACTGCCTCAACCCCCTTTCATGACCATTGTGTTCTTCATGTTGGAAAGTAAGTGATTGATGATTATTCAGAAGTCTCACCTTTGTGGTACCATAAAGCTCTCTCATGCCCACATACTATCATTCACCACCTTGCATCCATGTCCCATCTCTTCTCTTCAGCATTAACAAATTCACCACTACAACATCATGACACTTTCTCTTAGTCTATCTTCATTCTACTCGATGGTTGATTCTAGATAGCCAAATCCCTCTACATTCATCATTGCTTTCATACCCATTTCGACCACCTACTTTAACACCTCTATCAAGTAGTCCATTTCCGATTAATGGAAATATAGATTACACCTCGTATGCATGGTCTCCACTCATATTATAGGGCTTATGTTTGTTGCATCTTTAGTAGTAATCGTTCTCTCACCTGGTCTTGTCTACTGATTGTGTGGGGTTTCTTTAAGCAAATATGAATTTTGGAGAAGTCTCTCACAAGACTTGCTAGTACACACTTGGAAGATCCCATCTGGTAGCTCTGATCATACCTTCATATGATCAAGTCCCTGGTAAGACTTACTAGTACGCACTTAGAAGATCTCCCTTTGTGATATTGCACTTCTATCTATTGAAATGTGATGAATGCACAGAAAATCTCCTCTATGGTACCATGGAATTCATTCTTTGAGTTCATAGCTCTTATTTTTATTGTATTGCTCATCAAAATAGAGCTCTCAACAACTCAAATCATCCCTTGGGATGATTATGTCTTTTGTGAGACATATCGATGCATCACATTACCTCTAACTATTTCACCATGATCCACTACTCTGTGTTGCCTCCCTCCATTGCTCTTTGATCTTAGTGTTAGAATCTCAGAAACCTTTCATGTATAGCCTTTGCCAAAAACTTGTTGGCAAAGGATGTACATGAAAGTTTTACTTCACTAAAGTGGTCCATTGCCTGACATCTCTCAAAGTTATACTTCACTAAAATTGGTGTGTCCATTTGAATCTTAGGCCTTTACTCATAACAAAGTTTAACTATTAGTAGCACTTCGATAACTCAAATAGTAATAATTTGACATATTCTTCAAAAATATCTTTTCTGTAACCTTTTGCCCTACGCTAAGGATATCAAACTCCAATTTTATCATAGTTAGTTGGTCAAGTTTTCTACCTTGGTGCCTTTGTCAATCCTATTATCTAAATTAGGTGTATGTGTCTTGAAGTTTTCTTTGGACTTACTCCATCAAAATAATGAAACTTTAGGAATATCATGGTTCTTCTCTAGCATTTGTAAGTAAGTGACATGTCCTTAACCTTCGTTTAAAGAAAGAAAGTTCCACAAAGTGGATACTTTTGTACCACTTTTTATTCTGCAGTCCCTTTATTTGATTTGGATTCTTTAACAAGTCCAATCCAAGTCTCATACAATCGTATGATGACTCCCTGTAGTAGGCTCAATTTCGACATTTTTTGAGATTTATGAAGTCCACCTTTAGGTATCTTCTTAAAGTGTAGTCTATTGCACATGAATCATCCATGCAAAATACGGGGCTTATCTCTAAAGACTTATTCTATTAGAGAAACTTTCATCCTTACATCTCTTTGAAGTTTCAAAAATCAACATCTCTAAAACACTTGCTAGATCGGAACACTTTGTTGATACAATTCTCTATTATGCCAATAAGGCCTAGCAATGTGTTGAACCTTGTAGTTTAGAGTCTTATATATGCATCCTTGTCCATAGACGAGAAAATAGTCATACTCTATGCATCAAGTTTCAGTCACCTTGGAATGGCTTCAAGCACCCATAGTCCACACACAAACCATCTTATAATAAATTCTTCAAGTCGACAATTTCTCTCATCTCCATGAGCCTTTGCACAAACTCTTTCGATCATAAATCAACCCATTCACGATTTGCATGATCTCCTCCTTGGAATGGCTATAAGCACCCATAGTCCATACACAAGCCATCCTATAATAAATTCTTTGAGTTGATAATTCCTCTCATCTTTATAAGCCTTTGCACAAACTCTTTTGATCACTGATCAACTCATTTATAATTTGCATGATCTCATCCTTTGCTAAGCACTCAGGTTTGCATTGGGCACCATCAAGTTAAGTTGATGATCTTGATATATAACTTGAAATCAATCATCTCAACCTTTGTATGAATACATATTTATCCTAACTCGCTTGACTTTATGATGCCTCACGCGTGAGGGATTAATCATTCATTTGAACACCAATTCTTAGATGTCTACTCCTTTAAGAGTTCCATTCCCCATGTCTCTATGCTTATTTTCCCCAAACAATTACGTGTATAAACTGTTATCCATGCAACCCTACTACCTCTACTAAGTTGTATGTCAAGTTATTGTCTATATGCTTATCCCACTCTACTCTAATACTGTATGTCTTGAACTTAATTGGTTTTAGCCAAATCATACGACACGCTTCCAATATTTGTCTATAAAAGATTAGATGCTCCGTGACCTTATATAGTTTGATAGGGACCCATTATAAAAAGAAATGAGTTAATAAACAAATGAGTCAGTGGGCAACTATCAATTCCACAAGTAGACAATTAAGCAAATATTTTATAGATACTACAAAATACAAAGACTTCACAAAAACTCTAAATGATCGTGTGTAAAAAGTCCAAGCAACTCATTGCATATAATGCCCTCGAGCCGTTAACTTTGATAACTCACAAAACAAATCAAAATGAGACTACCAAACCTATTACAATTCCCTTATATGTCACTTAAGGCATATACAAACTAAAAAACGTAAACATTACAACGAAAGCCTTTGTTGTGAACAATTTATGATATCATGCCCTCCTTGCGAACAATTCATGATATTGTGCTTAAGTCGATAAAAATAAATGATGATTTATCGTATAGCCCAACAAAACATTCAACTTTTACCCTTTTCCTCTTCAGGAAGTCCCAATACAAACTGTATATTAACTACATCTTATTCGGAGATAAAATAATACACAAATCAAGCCATCAGAAAACTTCATAGGAATATAAAAGAATCATCCATAATCAATAAAACTTACCAAAATTGTCCAGATAGAATGAACATGGAGAACCTTAAAACTGTCAGATAATAAACAAGAAAGTACCACAACAAATGCAGAACTCTGCTGAAATGTCATTGATAATTAAATAGATGCATTCTGCGATAAAATAACAGTGGGAGGCTGCACGCACAGTCATCGAGTCCCCTCGGTGTGTTACGATCTTGCTCCTCGGTTGCTTTGGCATGGCAAAATGGGGCTGTGAGGGTCAAATCATTGAGCACACAAAACGATATCTTGCTTTCCAGTCAAGTCTTCTTAAATAAGAAGTTAGCCACCCATCTTTGCAATGATGCATCATCAGATAACTTTGTTCATCGTTGCCGAAAAGAAGGCATTACTGAATCTTCGACAGCTTTCCTGCATACTGAAGCATTTTCATGGAGTTACAAGCTCAAGTTCAACCATACCTGGATTTTCCTGCTTCAGATCAAAAATCTTATCAGTCATTCCTTCCTTCCTGTATGCTTCAACCAAGATGTGATATGTGACAGTATCTGGAGCACAATGCCTCTCCTTCATATGCTTGAAAACTCTCTCCATCTCCAGAAGATCACCCGCTTTAGCGCACGCGGAGATGACAGCATTGTAGAAAGATGTGTTAGTTGGTACCTCCAGTCTCTCAGCTAGCTGAACAGTACTCACTACCTTGTGAAAGAGACCTGCAATGCTGAAGCCATTAAGCAGGCAGCAGAAAGTCTTAGTATCAGCTTTCATCCCCTCAGCTCGCATCTGATTGAAAGCGTACTCCATATTTTTTGCATCCCCGACATCTGCAAAGGCCTCAATCACATTGTTATAAGTGGAGGTGGTCCACGGAAATGCTAACTTCCGCATGTATTCCATAACTGATGTCATCTTATCATACATCCGTCTCTTTCCATAAGCACCGATCAAAATGTTAAAAGTACGTGTCTCTGGTTCGATTCCAAAGCCACGGAACTTCTCATACCATTTTTCCATCATGTCAACCTGACCCACATTTCCAAATAGGCTTAGGATGATATTCATAGTCCAGACGTCAGGTTTGCAAGTTGTACTTTCCAGCATCCCAGAGAGAACTTTCTCCATCTCATCAAATTTGCCAGCCTTTCCATAGCCACTGAGAACTATGTTTTGGGTAACAGTATTTGGAGTTATCAAGCGCTCTGACATGTCTTGATACAGAGAATCAACCAGATCGAATCTAGATGCCTCAACACAGGCCTTTATGAGTGTACTGTATGTATAGACATCTGGTTGGCAATGGGGCAACGTCTTCATCTTGACTAGGACAGAAAATGCTTCATCCAGTAGGTTGCTCCTACAGTAAGCCGCAAGCAATGCTGTGTATAGCTCAGAAGTGGGTTGACAACCTTCTTCTTCCATAGTGTTAAAGAGTTTCTGCGCCTGAATGGGCTGACCTGATTTTCCAAGGAGGAGGAGGAGTTTCATATATGTGCCTTCCTTTGGAGAGTAAAAGGACTGCTCCTTGAGCATATCAAAGACCTACAAACTAGTAAAATATAAATTACAAGTTCAAAAGACATAGATAACTACAAAAGGAAATAAACCACAACAACTTGGGACTGTGAGAAAGTGACGGCGACACAAACATTGAGTTAGATGCAGAGTAGAAAGTTTAGCATGTCCAAACAAGATGATCTACACAAACAATAAAATGAAAGAGGATAGATTTGGACAGTGTTGATATCTCACGGCAAAAGTCACAGTCAAGTAGAAAGCAAAAGTCACAGTGGTTTTTGTGGCAAGTAATTCATTTTCTAAATTGCAAGAGTATCTTCAAAAATGAAATTTGGTTAATTGTATCACACATATACATTCATAGTCCTTAAGTTATACCTTATTTTGCCCCTTTTTTTGTCCCCTCTCCATTGTTGTGGTGTTGTGTCAGTTGCCAATGTTCTTAAAGAAACATCAAGCACCAAAAGTATCCAGAAAAAAGCTAACCCAGCCACACTGATGGAGACTAAATTCACTCAAGCACTAGTTTTAGTTGATGCAGATCACAGAAAACAAAAGAACAAAAAAATTAATATCCTTTTTGTCCACATCATTTCTTGCAGCTCTAACAAATAATTAGTTAACCATGGATTCCATAGATTTATGTAATCCTTTTCCAATCACAAAATGTTACTCCTGTGTTATCACCTGAAAGAATAAAAAAAGACAATCTTAAATCTGAGAGATTAAATGGATTAGCATTGTGCTATTGTCCCACAAACCCATCAACATTTCCCAAGTAATGCACAAGCTCTTCCAAGAAAGCGTTTCTAATTGTAGGTTCGGATGGCATTTTTACTTCACTGAAATTGACTAAACAGGTGACAACCAATTTTTCTAGTTTCTTATCGAGCACACTTGGGGGGAACTTTAAATTAAAGTAGGCAAAGGGGCAAAATGACACAAGAACAATGATTTGAGGAGGAGGAGAAGGAATTCGAGAACCTCGAGCGCCTCCTGCCACTGCTTCTTCTGGATCCGATCCGCGAGGGCCTCGGTGACGGTGCAGGCCCAGGCCTTCGCGGTGGCGCGGTCGTCCGCCTTCTTCTTGAGGTTCTTGATGGGCGTCCGCGGCCGCCGAGAGACGGAGCTCTCGGAGATCCCTGGGAACTCCCCCTCCTTCCAGTGCCGCTTCTTCGGTGGAGCACCGGCCGCGGGGGCAGCCGCTACCGGGGAGTGCTTGGGAGTCGAGCGAAAGCGGGGCGAAGTCGCAGTTGAACGAGTAGTAGTAGGAGGGCGAGGAGCGCCCGACGCCTTCCTGGGCCGAGGGCCGACTGCGCACCGCAATACCCTAGCGAAGCCCCCGGCGTCATCTACGGCCGTTTTGGTAGCCGCCGTCCTCGTGACGTCGAATCGCGAACCGAGGTGGAGAACAGGAGCAGTGAGGGGGGAGGAAGACAGAAAACTCGACGATAAGGCCACCATAGCGTGCGCGTGGTGAGCGAGCGAGAGAGAGGGAGAAGGTGGAGCGAGAGGATTTTTATTCGTTATCGTTTATTATTTATATATTAAAATACTAAAGCCTCAACTACCTGAGACGGAGATGACGAGGAGGAGGAGAAAGCATTTAATTGTAAGACGAATACCTGCAAGTATTAAGGGGATAATTGCATGACACCCCTATCGTTAAATCTACTTAGTATTTTTATTTTTAAATTAAAAAAATATATTAATATTTTTTTAGTTATAAAAGTGAGATACGTAGATCTATTTATTTTAAAATAGTTAATTTTATTGATGAAAATATGAAAACAATAGAAAAAAAGATAATTTTAGCATTCTAATAAGTAAAGATGAATGTGTCGATTCTGACGAATGATGACACCACTGTATGTCATAGATGGTTATTATAGACGAGGAGAGCGACGACAAGATATGAGGGCTATTTTTTATCTACATTAATGCTGACATAGTTGTCGAGCAATAACGACAATCCTTTTGTCACTCGACAACTATGTCGACGTCGATACAGTGAGTGATCCTTTCATTGTTTTGTATTTACGTTGATGTCGATATAGTTGCTGAGCGACGAAAGGGCCGCTTAATATATACATTGACAGTTCTTTCGTTACTTAGCATCTGCATTGACATCGACGTAGCAACCGACACTTTCATTACTTGGCAACTATATCAATATCGACGTAGATACAGAGTGATCCTCATCTCTTGTCATTACTCTTCTCATCCAAAATAGTCACATGCGGCTCTCCAATAGTATCGTCGTCCATCACCACTAATTGAAATATTGAAAGTTTCATTTTCATAATTATAGGGATTTCAATGTAAACTTTTTAAATCTTCGAATCTTTTTGGAGTGTTTGAGTATCAAATATCAAGCAGTCTAATCTTCGGCAATAATCAAAACCCGGACCTCTTTCTTATTAAGTTTCAAGGTCTTCACCAAGTGAGCCAATAGTTTGTTGATGAAATAAAAATATAAAAAGTGAATTAAAGATTTATGTTTTTATAGTTTAAGGTGTTTAGATATATAATTCATCATTAACTTAATAAGTTTTTTTTATGACATATATAGTTGACTCTTTTACTTGCAAGTCTATAAACAAGCATGTTCACGAGACCATAATAAAATAAACGAATTTAATGGAAAGCATAAAAAAAATAAAATAAACCATTTGATAACGAATTTTCACACTTTTTTTTTTATGGTGTATATACCTTCTTATGATGGCTTATTCAGTATAATATTTTGTTTTCATTCACTGCGGTCTAAACACAAGGGATAAAGATAAATAAATTAAGTTTATTTACCAATGCTTCAAGGGAAATAAAATCAAAGGAAGTGTGAAAAAAAAAAGTATTTTTCCGAAGAAAAATGTTACGCATTAATTGAAGGATTTGTTCTTTGTTTCTCCATTTCATTCCCGGAGAAATATCCTGAAAACAAAAGATTGCAAGGCAAACACAACAAAATAGAATTTGATTATGATGTAATGGGTTTTCCGCAATAAAATAAAATACACTAATGCTTTTTTGGTCCAATCTACATGTGATTATTTCTTATTCGGTCCTTTACATTCTTTGATATTTAAGAGAGAATATTCTCATCAAAGATTTATTTCATATTGTAATATCTTTAATTTCATCCAGCAATAATTCTTTCTTGATTAGAATCCTAAAATATTTTCTTTTTTTTATCATAATGTGAATTTGAGTAATAATTTTCTAATTGAACCCACCATAATAATGTTGAATACTTATCTGCATCCAAACCCACCCTTACATGTCTCCCACCCTATCCGTCCACTAATAATCCTTGCATCCTTCACCATTTTGAATATTAGCTATTGGCTGTGCCATAGTCTGATCATATCCAATATTATATCAATCATGATATTATTTATCATCCTCCGACTTGATCTATTAATTTGATAACTCTCAACTATTTACGATGATAATAATCAAAACTACATTCATCTCTATCTATTTGGTGTCTTTATCCTTTGGAGCCATTACATGGGAAGTAGTACATCGTAGAACTGCAGCAACACATCACCCATCAAGCAGCATTAGGTCTTGTTTCTTCGGGACCCTCACAAAAATGGTAACAAGGCAAAAGATGGAGGGATGCCAAGCTTTCTTTACCCAACCCAGTTGGAACATAAATACATGCACTGATAAACTTAAGCTAATCCAACACAAAGCTGTTCACCAGGCTGAATGCCACATGCAAATGAAAACCACAACATGACTAGGACACGAAAATGCACAAAAAGACACCTCTGCAGATTTGCTAAGGAGCTAGTTAGTTGGAGGATCCTGCTCCGTGATCATCTTTAAGCTGGCATACATCTTGGAACAAGCATTGGCGAAGTCCGACATAGCTCGGAAAAGCTCTGGCAAGTGGGTCTTGAGACTACTCAGTGATTTCTCTCTCACCTGCTTGCACAACCTTCTGTGGGCTTCAACTTCTTCATCAAACTTGCTTTTGAGTGACTCCACCATAAACCTCCTTTCCTCCACTGGGTCCTTTTGATTTGATCCCTCCCCACCATCGGGCTCGCCAACCGATGAACCCATCCTCCTCTGTGAATACTTCTGGAACCAGTCATCAAATGCCCGATTCTTCTTCGAATACTCCTTGTGGGCCTCCTCGCACTTCTCTTTCTGCTTTTGCTCTTCCTGTTGGAGTGTCACTATCGTGTTTATGACTGCTGAAAAGCTGAGGATGGCACTCTTTGCAAGCTCGTCTGGAAGCTTTTCGAGATATTCATGCCATGCATGCAGGAGAGACTGAATCGGGGCATGAGCTGGCCTTTGTGGAGACGACACCTTCTCCTTCAAGCTGCTTTCGATAGGGATGAGAGTTAACTTCAACCAACTATTCAGAGAATCCACATACTCTTTCTGATGACTGACAAGTTTGTTGAATTGTGTATGCCACTCCTTGGCAATTTCAAGCAGCTGAAAGGTGCGCTTATGATGATGTTCACTTGTCTCCCTTGGAGAATTTGTAACGTCAAGGGATTTAAGACTCTCGACTATATTCAGCTGGGCTTGGTGGTGCATGTACATTGCGTACCACATCCGGGCCATCCTGAGAGGGCAGATAGTAGTTAGTAGAATTGAACACTGTTAGTGACGGCACAGGCATGCAGTCTAGTGTAGACAGCCGAGACTATATATATTGTCTACCAATCGCAGATTGAGCATGAGAAACCAATTGTAGGCACAAGGGGTACAATCATAAGTATTAATGCACCTCCAGGTGATACAAGAAGCTTCAAGGGCAATTACCAAAAAAACCAGGCAGCCACATGCTGCCAGTTTGGGGGTTTGAACTTGTATATACTTCTCTGAGCTAGACAGGTTCTTGGACACCTCTAACCCCTTTACAAGAAGCAGAAACTGGGCCAATCATGACAAAGATTGATGGATTGCAAGAGTGGTTATGACGATGGCATCTGATGTAGACATAGATCATTGGCAAATAACTAGGTTCAGCTTATCTAGCTTCTCAGATAAATATGAAAGACATTAACTGTAACAACGTAATGGCTATTATGTGAAGGGGAATTTTAAATGCATAGTTGAGAGTCTCGAGACGAAGATCCATTAGCCAAGACATTCAACACAAGTATGAAGTATGAACCCAGGGAAATGTAGCAGGCTAGCTTCTATCCTATCCAAATAAAACCATGAAAATCTAAATATTTGCACTCCAAACTCGCCAAAGCTATAAAACAAAGTGACGACCTAGAAACTACTCTGGGAAACAAAATAAGTCATGCAGTAATTTTTGGGTGCATTGCAGTCATGATCTAGGGACATATATGAATGATATCATACAGTCATACAGTAAACTAAACCATGATACAGTAAACAAAACAACCATACTATATCAAGATAATGATTTGAATGATGTCATACAGTCATGATCTAGGGACATATTTCTCAAATCAAAAGCCAATAAACTTCACCATGCAGTAATTTTTGGGTGCATTACTGTCATATGTGGTAACAGCATTTTGTTTTTGGGTGGTCAAGGTTTTCCCTTCCTATTGTGGTTTAAACTGTTTAGCAGTACTGATCTGAGGTTAACACAAAAGTTAAGGTGTTGCATGGAACAATATTGTCGAATTTATATTTGGTGTTGCTAGACCATTGCATTGTAAGTCTACCAAGTATAGAGTCAACCAGTCCCAAATCAAGGATTAGGCAGGTTAGACTATGATCTAGATTCTAGTCGCAAAAGTTGTTCCAATTGACCATTTTGCAAAGAAAAGCTTTTCAGTACTGAATGGTACAATTTTGTCAGCCTAGCCTAACCGAACTAGGACTTAGGTTAGTCAAGGAGAAGAAACCTCTAGGTCAATGATATAACCATATATGACAGGTAGTCTGCTTGTAGTAAGCTGAGTAATTTTGCATGTCAAGCACCAAGACATGATGCATACTAGTTCAGATGAAAAATTATTCTGGATACACCTTTGCAACATTACAAGAAGACGAATTGTGTCATACAGCTAAGCTATATGAAATATGCGAGCCCATAGAACAAAATAAAGCAATAAGTCTTTTTGAATTATAAGTGATTTGCACTTCAGGAATATTGCCAAAAAAGGGGGAGACTGAGTTGGAAGAATCCTATTAATTGGTAAAAGGTTATTACTAATGTTAAGATGGAAAGAGAATTTAGGTTATTTGCAGGATTTTTTTTCATGGTAGAAGTGATTTAGCTAAACAAAATAGGAACTATTTTGGGTTTTAACGATAATTTTTTAAGTTCTGAACAATCTTAAGAAGAAAATATATAATGTTTGAGTTATGAAAAATGTTAAGGTACTATGAACTGCACCTTTTTAATTAAGAAAAAAGAAAAGGGATAACTTAATTGACTCTGTAACATGAACGATTCCTTTAGACCTCTAGTACAAAATCATACACCTCACCTAATTGCAGTGATAGTCACAAAAGAGGTAAATCATATTGCAAGAAGTCAGGAGTAATGCATTACCAGAACAATTACCAAGAATAAAGTATAAATAAAGCATTAATAAGATAGGCCATTACCTACAATGAATCACAAATGAATATACATCCTGGACATAAAACTTCAAGCGAGGACTTACCCTTCAACAAGCTCCACTAGTTTTGGATAAAGCTGTTTATCACGCAGACGTTCGATTTCTGACACGGTTGAATCCATTGACTGCATATCAACTATGTATCTAGTGTGTAAATGGCTTACAGCTGCTTTAGTACGTTCCAATGCTTCACTACTGACACCACGTTTCTTTTGCCTATTCAGTAAAGCAACCTTCCTCTGGTACTCAATTTTCATAAGCTCACCTGCCTGCCATCCAAGTTTACAGTTAGACTACGGACTTGAAAAAGCCCAAGATGACAATGAACAATTGGTGACAAGAAAAAGAAGCCTCTTGTGGACAAGACTAAGATCAACTTCAAACTTGTCTTCTGTTGAATAGAATCGAGCAGATTCTGTTTGAAATCTGCAGCAGTTGTGGGCTAAGCTTTTGCTAAATTGATAGCCAGATGCAAGAATTTTTTATCATCGATAACCAGATAAGTGTGTTATGGAGGACAATAACAGATTTCCGACAGAGGGACATGGTTTATTCCTTGAATTAATACTAAACAAGAAGTTGGCAGCAGAAGGTGAAGAATTTACTTTAGCGATGCAAAAAAGTTCCATGTAAAAGTGCAGACTATTAAAAAAGGATACACTTGCATGTTCCAACAAACCAAAGATTCAATGTCTATTCACAATTAGGATTCTGTTTCCATATTGGAACTTAAATTTATAGCTAGAAGTCCAAAGTTCAATTTCCCAGTCGATATCCATTATATGCAAGGGAAAACTACTTAGTTCAGTTGCAAGCATATATCGAGTCCAAAAATTTCCACAGAGATAATATCAGATATTTTTGCAACTGAAAATCACCAAGTTTATAGCGATAATAGAAGCCTGTAACTAGTATTTATTAAAATAACAAATAGACTAATGTAAGACAAGGACCAATGCATGAAACGAAGAAACTGGATCAATTGAAGCACCGAATTTCACCTTGTGTGGCTATACAAAATACCCAGAAATTCACTGACTGAAGTAATCACAACAGATAATAAAAAAATTGCAAAACTTTATGATGCCAACAGAAATAATAGAGCTCCAACGGAAATGTAACGTTTACCTTAACTTCATCATATAACTTTTTCTCCCATGCTAGGATCTTATCCAACACGGTTGCATGAGTTTCCCATTCATCATTGTCAAAATCATCTTTACCACCATCTGCATCAGCCATACCTTTAAATGACCTATTCCATGTAATAACACGCATGACCCTGGCAGAATGATCTATGTGACCTGTAAAAATACAAAAAGTTACAAATAAGTCAAGTGAAATATGAGAGCAAAACATAACAGACCGGGAAGACTTTTTTGAGGAAAAAACAACTACAAGCAAAATCAGGAATAAACTCCCTTTTCTGAACGTACAAGAATTTGTGGAGCTCAGAATGTCCGGATGCACAGGAAATGTTTGCAGCCAACATGGCTTTGCTTTCTTGACATCAAGTTTTTGCTAATTTTGATAAGATGCAGAAGGCCAATTCACATGCAGTGGGAATGACTCATGAAACAAAGAAAGAATGTAAGTTGTGTTTTTCACTGGATATGTTTTCCAGTTTTCTATTGTTTGTTTGCAGGAAAACACAAATAGTCACTGAAGAACAAAAAAATGGCATCAATCCTGCCATTTACTAGTGAAAAATTTGCAAAAATTTAGCCAGTACAATGTTTTCTTCCTAATGCAATCGAACCAGAAAGGGGGCAACGAAATCAAAATGAAGACACTCTCGAGTTTGTATTGAATATTCCTCCCCATCCTATGCCACTTCCATTGAACAGTATGTACTAGGCGACATGTGGAGAGTAGACAATGCCATAATCCTAGGTTTCATGGAGACCCCTGGAATGCGATATGATGCATCCAAGCACATATAGAAGTGAGGTTTAATCAAGAGAAAATAGATGGACTGCATATTTTGGCAAGGCCCTCACTAAATCCACTGACGCTTATAGTTGAAACAAGTGATGAATGGCATTCCCATCCAATGATTAGCTATGTTATGCAAAAATGAACAAGCATTAGTAGAGCACATTTGAGATAGTTTGTGAGTTAGCAACATGGTCCAGCAGATAAGCACGTATCAAATAAAGATAATGCCTTTGAAAATGTCAACTACTTTAGCTGGAAAAGATTTTGACAGTCCATCACAAGGAGGTACTCTGCTTGAATCCCATTTTCATCATTTATTCTTTGTAAAAAAAAATTTTAAAAAAAATAATGCCCTTTCCCTGATTAGGATTCCATGGTCGTCCAAGGAATTAGAGGAAGAAACATTAGGAACTTATTCTAGGCAATCCACTACAACCTGTAAGCAAAGGGAAAAAAAAAAAGAGTCTATGGATACGGATTCTACCAAACCATAACAATGTGACATTTCACAGTGCCAAATCAGTAGAACCCCATTTCCAAGCATTTTGGCCTCATAGATTCGGATAAATCAATTAATTGGTGTTAAAAGTAATAAACAATGGAAAGGATCAAAGTACCTCTACTATCCGCAAAATTGGAGTGGTAGTGCATTCTAGTGGCCTCGAGCATCTTGGAAACTTCATGTGTACTCTCTGACGCCTTGAGGAAAAGGTCATCAAGATCTGTGAGCACCTTCAAGAGATTATTGCTGGGGTGATCTACCGGCACCATCTTCCCCCTCTTGGCATCCAGTGCTGGTGCTGACGCCGCGTGCTGGTGGTGCGCATGCGTTCCCTGCTTCGGCTTCCTCGGCACCTTAGGTGGCAGCGGAGTCTCCAAGACCACCTTTTCCGGTGTCACCGGCTCATCATCGCCATCGACCACATGGCGATCGGTGACTGGAGGCGGCGGAGCTGATGTCTTGAACCGATCCTCCCTCGCAGGTCGGATCTCGTCTGCCGGGGTCAGCGATGGCCCCTGCATGTTGTCGTCCATGGAGGAGAAGAAGTAATCCCAAGTTTCAGGCATCGGCGGGGGCGGGGGCGGAGGGCTGGGCTGAGGAGGCGGCGGCGGCGGAGCCGGGGAGGGAGACGGGGAAGGGGAGCTCGCGGCGGCAGCGGCTCCCGCAGGGCGGCGGCGGTGTTCGAGGCCGCCGTCGCGGTCTTCCTCTTCCTCCTCCTCGTCCGCCTCCTCCTCGCCCTCGTCATCGTCCTCGCGTATGGAGGCGTTCGGCTGGGCCTTGGAGGGGAACTTCTTGGGGAGATCAGGCATGCTCATGGAGCGCTGGATAGGGGACGGAGAGAACTCCGGCAGCGGCGGAGGAGGCGGGGGGAGGGGGTCGATGGGCGGCTGGACGGCCGGGGGGACGCCACCGGAGGGGCCGGGGACCGCCGCGGCAGTAGTGGCAGTGGAGGAGGAGGGGCCCGGGTCGTGGGCCTCGCCCTGGCCGAACTCGCTGAGGGCGGCGCCGGTATTCTTGAGCGCGACGGCGTAGGCGGAGTGCGCGGCCGCGAAGGCGTTCCGCGCCACCACCGCCGCCTTCATCCACTGCCGCCGTTCCTTGCACCGTGTCACCGCCTCCTCGTTATCCACCCTCGACTGCGCGCAACCCATGACTCCTTCCTCCTCCCTCCTCCCTCCCTCGACAGCGATCAAGTGAGCTCGCAAGATCAAAACTCAGAAGGTCCCTCCGCAGGTGACCGTATCGTTCCCAGAGAGAGAGAGAGAGAGAGAGAGAGAGCGGTGTACCGCAGCAGTCCTTCCGCAGCTCACCGCCTCTCTCCACATAAAGATTAAATAGTTCTTTTATTAAAAGGAGAAAACAACGCTTTTCTTACCCCCGCGTCCCACCCATCCCACCAACCTTCAGGAAGCGGGACCCACCACGACATCCTGCAACGTCGAAGCGGGTGGGTGTTTCGGGGACCGGCGAGCGGGTGGGAAAGAAGTAAAAGAATCAGGGGAAAAGGAGGAGGCACGGGGGCCGGTGGCCCCTTCCATGCGCCTCTGCGGCCGCTAACGGGTGGGGCGGAATAAAATAACTTTCTCGAAACGCTGAAATGAGGACGTGGCTTTGCCCCCACTGGGCCACGGCAAGTAGTCCATTCATGTGGCTTCCAGACCCATCTTGTTTACAGATGATTACGAAATATGCTCCCAAAATCGATCATGTGATTTCCTCCTTAAGTATGGATTAGTGTGGGGTAATTGATGGCCCACCCGATCCACCAACGAGAGGACCTGTCATCTCGACAAATATAGTGTCAATTGAATTAGCGATGAATCGATCACCTCAACGGTCGAATAAAGGATTCGACGCTACGGTTGAACGTTTACGGCTTTGAATCCTCACCTCATAATGGACTCTTCGCTTTGACTCGAGTTTGGAGATGGAATTGGCTGCCGTATCGGATTGGAGTGCTATTGGTTCGACCAGTGTCTCTGTTTCGGTGTTTATGTATTATTTGGCTAGTTCCGGGATTAAAACTACTAAATAATGAAATTAAATGGAATACAAGTTTTTGTGGGGGGGGTTTTCAATATCTATCCTCTCAAATTTTGAAAATAATGTATTTTCCCTATAATTTTTAATGTAACCTTTGTATGTCTCATCATCAAGATGTTATAATAATATATCAAAACCTAACACAATCTAAAATATGCATCATGCGATTAAACACCTTCTTCCGATCTTATCAGCAACCCAACCCCACCTTGTTGGGAATATTGTTATTTTAGTATTATCCCATTTAGATTCAATCAAGAGTTTATGATTCATCACCCTGCCATAAATCTCTACAATAAATAGCATATCGGCTGGTTTTAGAACATCTAAAACACTGTATCTTTATGGGTTTTTCGAATCAACCATAAATAATATTTGAACAATAATAGCTCTAATCATTGGAACGTATTGCCTAACGAGAGATTGTCCCTCACTCAATCAAGCTTCATTAATTCATTCTGCCCTCAAAATGGGGATATATTAAATGCTTTTATTATATATATATATATATATATATATATATATATATATATATATATATTAAATTAAATAAATCAATATTAATCATGATTAATATGTTATGGATGATTTAAAAGGATATATGGTATCGCAGTTTGTAATAAGAAATATAATATTTACAACCTTTGGAAGGAGATCAACCCAATAAATGATAAATTGGCTTGTATCTACATGTTGGAGATGATACTGGATGTAGGCCCCACATAGAAAAAATTAATTAATTAAGAAATATAATCAAATAATATGTGATTGAAATTAGAAAAATAAAAACAAAAGTCTGGACACGTGAATCGCTATGCTAATATATATTCTCTGCCTTCATGCATATTTGATTGGAAAAATCATCCTAAAGACATAATCCGGAGCGAATCCTTGTGTGATGCAATAGAAAGAAAAGTTGTTACACATACTAATTTGTGCATGGGAGATGACGTGCATGCGAGTCGCCCTTCTAAGAAATCTTCCACTCGTGACCGGATAACAAATAGGGGAAAATTAGGACAATCTGATATTTTCTCTTAATAATCCCCCATAAAACATAAAAATTTCGTTCAGATATATAGAACAATTATATCAAATAAATAAATATACTAAAAAAATATTTATTCATATAGTATATCCTATATGATCAATAAGATATCTTCTTAGATCGGGTTTTTCTGACTCGTGCGTCTCGGACACATTTTGCTTTGTACCTCCATCGTCATGAATGAATCTCCTTATGTTAGTTGGGTTTTCTTGACTCACATACCTCAGACACATTTTACCTTATACCTCAATTATAGTAAATCTCCTTACACAGGTCGGATTTTCTTAATTGGTGTGCCTTAGAGCATATTTTACTTTGTGCCTCCATCGTGATAGATCTTCTTACTATTACGATCGAAATCAGCACTAAAAGGGGGGTGAATTAGTGTTTTCGATAAAAATATCGATTTTGAAAAATCTTCATTTGGTAAAAATGATAATAAAAGCATGCTTGACTTAGAGTAAGTGAACTAAGCAATTAACTTAGAATGTAATAGCAATGAAACGCAGAAAGAATGTGCAAATCGAATTTATAATGGTTCGGTCATCATGACCTACACTTTAAGATATTACAATCTTAAAATCACAGAGTTTTTGTTCTACTTTCATGTGTTTATCAAGTAGGAATTTGTAGGGTATTTATAGACCCCAAATGGTTTCAAAAATTGAAGCTAAAATTCAAATCCTTGGGTTTTCGGGGTACTAGCGGTACCACCGCTTATCAGTCTGACACTGGGCAGTACCATCGCCTAACAAATTAACACTGGGTGGTACCACCGCCTAGTCTGGTGGTATCACCGCTTGACACAGTCTAGAAGACTATGTCTAGGTAATGCCACCGCTCAGTCTAGTGGTATCACCGCTTGACACGGTCTAGGAGATTGTGTCTAGGTGGTACCATCGCCTAATCTGGGTAATACTACTACCAGACCATGCTATAGGTCACTAAATGGGCCAAACAACAGGCTCAATTGACTCCTAATTGAATTGACGTTATTTTATCCCAAAACCGAATCAATTAGTTCTAAACTAACTCAATCTAGACACGATTACAAGCATGAATCCTATGTTGTCTAGCATATCATTGGTTCATCAGGCGCTTCGTCCGATCCTTCAACGCATCGTCCTCTTCTTCAACATATTGTCCAATTGGTATGTTGACTCCCGCAACTTCCAGACTGGTACCACCGCTTGACAGCTTGGAAAAATGTGCTCTTGACTTTTTCAGATCATGGGTAGTTTCACCTATCCTTGGGTCACTGAATGAGCTTTTCACTTGGCCCAAAATAGTCCCAACTCAGGCCCAATTGGTCCCTAATTGAGTTAGCATGGTTACACCAAACAGTAACTCAATTACGACCTAACTATGACTAATTAAGAAACAACTGATTACAAGACTAGAATTCTATATTGTCCGGTATGTCATTAGTTCATCTGACACTTTATCTAACCCTTTGGTGCATCGTCCTCTCCTTCGGCATATTGCCTAATCGATATATTGACCTCCGCAACATCCGATTTTTTTGGCACAATATCCGACCCTATAGCCCAATACCCGAACTCATAGCACAAAGTCCTTTTGTCGGCACGTTGATCGATCCTCCAGCTGATGTCCAATCTTCTGACATATTCACTCTAGCCTAACATCTAATTCTTTTTACTTTAATCGATTTATCTTTTCTAATTGAAGTTAGTCCTGCGTCACTCAAAATGCAGATTAGATCGTAAACTCATCAATTGATTTCATCATCAAAATTTAAGATTTAATAATCTCCCCCTTTTTGATGATGACAACCAATTGATGACGGAGTTTAAACTAAACTCCCCTTATCAATATGCCATAATTTTAATCATGAATTATATGTGATACATCATATCATTACTTATATCATAAGTTCAAGCATTGCATCCAAACCAGCATACATAATAAAATTTAATTATACCATGTATGTGTTAAGATCAAGAGCGGCATTAAGAGTTGAACTTAGTGCAACGGAAAATTCTTCGATTTCATAAAATATTCGTCTCGATTCAAATTGTTTCGAAAAGATGTTGAACTTAAAACTTTCGTAAGAATAAAAGGAGAAGCTCAAGGAGGTTTGTAGTAAAGTAAATTACACCAAAGGAAAAACAAACTAGAATTTAGAGTGGTTCGGTCAATGAGACTTACATCCACTTCAGATTCCTCCTCCGTCGATGTCACCAACATCCACTAAGGGCCTTCCTTTAATAGTCGAAGACCAACCACCTTTTATAGCGTTTTTTTCTTTTCACGGGCTTAGGAGATAACCCTTACAAGTCTCACACCTCTCTTGAATGATATCAACACTTAGAGAGAATGAGGACTCTAACACTTTTTTTTAATACTTTAAGACTCAAGAATTCAGGATTATGCCAATGCTTTCATGCCCTTTCATACAAAAATGGCGGGGTATTTATAGGTCCCAGTTGACTTCAAAATTAGAGCAAAAAAGTGTCATATCCCTGAATTTCGGGGAACTAGCGGTACCGTTGCTATTATTGGGCGGTACTACTGCCTGACACCTAACACTGGGTGGTACCATTGCTCAATCTGGGCGGTACCACTGCCTGACAGAGTTCAGAGACTGAGCTTTGGCGGTACCACCACCTGATAAGGGCGGTACCACCGTTGACAACATTAACTATCAGCGGTACCATCGCTCAAACCACCTGGGAGATTGGGTCTTCTAAGTAGTGCCTCCACCGACCATGATTTTAGGTACTGAATGGGTTATTCAATTTGGCCCAATTCAGCCTTGTTAAGGGCCTAGTTGGCCCCTAATTAAGTAAGTGGGATTACCTCCCAATCCTAACTTAATTTTTGATCTAACTATAATAACTAAGATATAATCAAGACACTCTTAGTCCGGTACATCAATTGCTCTTCTAGCGAGCTTCCGGCAATCTTCCGATGAACTCCCGACAATGTTCCGACGGACTCCCGGCAAGCTCCCGGACTTTACGACAATCTTCTTGGCAAGTTTTGATGAGCTTCTTTGGCAAGCTCTTGGACTTCTCGGTTAGTTCCGGTAGAACTTCCGATGAACGTCCAGAGTTCCGACGAACTCTTGAACTCCCAACGAGATCTTGATCTTGACTCCGACACAACACATGCTTTATGTCTTACTGGTGTCGTAGTTAATCCTGCACACTTTTCTCAACATATATATTAGATCAAACAATTTACAATTGATTTCATCATTAAAATCCGAGATTCAATAATCTCCCCCTTTTTGATGATGACAATCAATTGATGACGGAGTTAACCTTAACTCCCCCTATATATATGCCATACTTGAGAAAAAAAATGTTCTTAAATTCAAGGCCTTTGAATTCAAGTATCAAACCGATAAGTTAAGTTCATTTAAACTTATTAATATGCACATCATGATACTTATCATGATTTACCAATTCTAAATACGATACCACGTATTTGTCAAAATAATGTCAAGGCATGACATCCATTTTCACATCTAATGATAATCATCATTGATATGAATTTTGAATATGAATTTTAGTAAGATAGCAAGTCATTATTTTATGACAAGATGACAAGTTATCAAGTTGTAAAAATAGCAAGTTAAACTTATGATATCTTGTAATGAAACTTTTCAAGCATTTACGATAAGCATATAATCATATAAGTATTTTAAGCATTTCAAGCTTATGCGATGTTTTACACTTTTCGTTTTGATATGTTTGAAATGATAAGCACATAAGATAAGATACATTGCATACATTGTCATCAATTTACCACATTTTAGTATCATTTCTCCCCCTTTGTCATCAACAAAAAGGAGGATAATTCAACAATGTAAGTGTGGTAAAGATTCATGCCACATTTCAATTTGTATTTGACAATACCAATCATATTTCAAGCATTCATGACATAGTATCATTCAAAAGTTCTCAACATTAAATGTTATAAACATTAAAGAGATACTACTATCAAGTTCTCTCTTTTTGTCATTAAAACTTTGCATGAAGAAGGAAAGTAAGGAGAAAATCCATTAAGAACCAACTTTGTGAAATGATTTAAATCTAGTCAAAAATAATAAAAGAGTTTCATCAAATCATGCTTTAATTTTAACAAAGAGAAGGGATTCATGAAAAGGATCAAGATATTCATGTGAAATCAAATCCTTATTTAAGTGTTCATCTCATACTAAAAAATTCATAAAAATTCTTCCTTCATTAAGAAAGAATAAGAAGGAATTTATGAGAAAGGATAAAAAGAGATCCATGAATAAAACTTAATACAATCTATTTCTCAATAAGAATTCATAATAGTGGAATCTATGAAAGATGCATTTGTCAATAAGTTCAATGGATGAAGGGACTAAGTGTATCAACATTATTACATAATGTAGCAAGGGTATAGAATAAACTTGATATGACATAAACTCATAAAAGCTCCATTCAAGAAATTCATAAAGATAGTTTGAAAAAAAAATATGACAACTCATGCATTTAGACAATTTAACATTCCTAACTCCCTTCTAATAAAATTAAATTATTCTTCAAATAATATATCAAGTTTTAAATACCAAAAGTTGAATGTATCAAGGAATTTATCCATTTAAAAGATTTATCAAGTCTAATTCTTAGAGTGATACATTCATTAAAGTAAGCACATAATTTCACCATCAAAATAGGCAACATAAGATTACAATATAAAAGAGAGAGATTTCGTCCACTTCTCCCAAAAACATACACATTTATTCAGGTGGTGGTAAGTTAAAATGTCTAAATAAGGTATTAAACTGTCGATGAATCCGTTGCAACTTAGTTAAAATTTAATCTTGATGTTGTTCAAGTCGATCTTGACGTTGTTCGAATCGATCCATTCGAGTCCCTATGTCATCGATAGATGAAGGAGGTGTTTGCTCTGCTAGAGGTGCTACCTCAAAGGGACCAGTTGGAGGAGATTGATTATCCCTAAAAATTAGTGTTTCAGGTTTTGGTTTAGGTGGGAGGGGATCAGTTCTTTTAGGCAGTCTAGTCTATATCCCATTTCTGAGTGTACACCTCAACCGTTGAAGTATGTTTCTATTTATGACATTAAATCTATCTAGTTTCATAACTTCTTCGTCAGGTGGGATAGCTATGTCATAAGCATGGATCAGTCTTGTGATTAAGCCACCATATGGGAGCATCATATCTTTTTTCGATAGTTCAATCATGTTTTGTTGGATTAGGTAACCAAAATAATTGTTATGTCCATTTATAATCCAATACATGGTACCTAATTCTATTTGGCTTACTTCATTATGATGATATTGTTTTGGGAGAATAATACTTATCAGGATGTGATGAAGTATTTTGGTGCTTAAAGGTAGTAAATGTTCATAACTTTTTGGAAGAATAGATAAGTTAGGATTTCTAAAAATTGTTCCTAAAGCATAAGCATAAGTAGTCCCAATGGATTCTTCATCCCATTGTCCTCTAAAATAATAACCTTTTTCTTTTATAGCAATTTCTATGAGGTTGCAAATTATGCTATCCGTAATGAGTATATGATGTCCTAAAAGATAGGTAGATACCTTTTCGTTTTCATCTACATGTAAATTATTGTAAAATAGTATAACAAGCCTAGGGTAGATGGGTTCACTAATTTGAAAGATTGGGAGAATGTTTAGATTAGCAAACCATTGAATGAGTTCTAAATCACTTAATTTCTCTAAATCAACTTATTTACCCTTATGAACATTCCTAGACTTTATGGATGAAAATTTAAGGGCATGTTGATTAGAATCGAAAAGTAAGAAGTCATAATTTTTATCTAATCTCCTCTTCCCTTTGTTCCTAGAGGATCTTCTAGAACTCATGGAGACTATAATGATGAAGATAAATAAGTGACAAAAAAATAAGTTATACAAAGGGGAAATCAATTTGGTTTAGTGATTACCTTAGTAGTTTTTCCTTCTTTGGATTTCTAAGAGGATGTTGGAGATTGATCCTTGATTTAGCAGAAAGTGGGGAAAATTTTGAGTTGCTAGAGGGAGAGCAAGAGATTCAAGAGTTTTGGGGCACTTAGGAAAGTTGTGGAATGAGTTGGGGTCGGTACTACCGCCGACCCTAACTTGTTCTTTATATAGGGTAGTTGCGAGCGGTGCTACCGCCTACAACCCATTACAACTGGTGGTGCTATCGCTAGTTGGGCGGTGCCACCACCTATAGGCAGTGAGCACTGCTCCGATTGTGGTGAGTTGTGGTGCTGACATTGAGTGGTTTCATCTTGTAATATTTTTATCATTATGAAGTACATACACTCATTTACATACACATCATCATGTAAAATTCGTATCATAAGAGGAGAAGATTCGTACTCAAATATCATATAAAACTCATATAAAAAAATGCATACCATAAGTTTATGATTCATCATATAAAATTTGTACGCAAACATCATATAAAATTCACATGCCGTAAGTTCATGATCTTATAAGATAGAATTTGATCAAAAAAAAAAAAAAGGAGGAAGGAATGTATCTGAGAAGTTTGGAAATTCGGAAGATGTGAGAAAGGGAACTCATGCATAAGAATTCTCAAGTTTCAAATATCAAGAGATCAAGATCAAGTGTTTGTCACATAAGATTTCAAACAATTATTGCATCATTATTTTATGAAATACAAGTATCATTTGTAACTTACAATTTTAATTCTAATGATCTTTTCTATGTTATTTTGACTAGAGAGCTTTATAAGTTATTTTGAAACTCTGGTCATATGCCTTGAGCATCCACTATCAAGGTACCATCTCTTACTTCTAGCTTGTGATGGTATATTTTTCTACAAAAAAAAATGATTTTTAGGTACCCAATTTGACCTTGGGTGCCTAAAAAATTGATCTACATAGCTTATCATGTTGTATTGAGTCATTTGAGGTTCTTTTAGGAACACAAATCAATTTATGTGGACTATATTTCTTGAATGGACAATGATAAGCTATATGCCCAAATTTGCAACAAAAGTTACATTTGTTTCGAGGTGAAACATGCAAAGTAGGGCATTTAACAAAGGTGGTGGATTTTGGGGAGAGCTACTTACAAATTTGATTATGTCTTTTCTATGAACGTGACACTTATTGGCAAGGATCATATTTAAGGACTTGCTACCAACCTCAAATTTTTCTAAGGTTTCTTTGAGTAGTAAGTTTTCCTTGAAGTATTTCTAGTTTATCACATTTCATACATGGAGCTAAATTATTATTGTGCTCAACTTTTAATCTATCGAAAACAAGAGAAGCATGCTCTTTTTTCAACAATTTATATTTTTACTAATTAATTTATATTCATCAAATAAATCATGAAAAGCATTTAATAGTTCATTCAAGGATAAATTTGCATTAAATGAACTACTCACCTCATCTCCAATAGCCATTAGCGCATAGTGAGCAACTTGCTCGGTGTTGGTTGGCTCCTTTTTTTCGGTGCACTTGAGTCGTCCCATATTACTTTAAGAGCATTCTTCTTCTTTGGTTGCTTTCTCTTTGCTTGGGGACATTCACTCTTGAAGTGTCCCAGCTTCTTGCATTCATAGCATATCACTTGTTCTTTCTTGGGTTCAAATTTATTTCTACTGTCATTTTTAAATTTATTCCTTTTTATGAATTTTTTGAACTTCCTTATTAAGAGTGCTAAGTCTTCATCAAGG
Source organism: Musa balbisiana (assembly GCA_004837865.1). Lineage (NCBI taxonomy): Eukaryota > Viridiplantae > Streptophyta > Magnoliopsida > Zingiberales > Musaceae > Musa > Musa balbisiana. The sequence goes on from CM017198.1 coordinate 18,641,205, forward strand.
TCCTCATTACTTGAATTTTTTTTTAAGTGGTCTTCTTGAGTTCTTATAGGCTTCAAGTTGATTCAAACTTGGAGCCTAAAAAGGTCTCATCTCGGGTTTCCCGAGTCTTGGTGGTACCACCTCCTACAGCACTAACACTGGATGGTACCACCACTTAGGAAGCTGTGTCTGGGCAGCACCACCGCCCAGACTAGCGGTACCACCGCCTGATATAGTCTCGGAGACTATGCCACAACGGTACCACCTGTTGGGCTACTATTTAGGCCTTTCACTTGGCCCAACATAGTCCATACATGGGCTCAACTAGCCCCTAATTGGGTTGACCCAATTCTAATCCCAATTATGTGCTAACTACGAAATTTATGATATTTACTAAGCTAAACAAGTCCGTAAGTCTAGGTTTCTTCCGGCGAGCTTCTAGCGAACTTTCGACGATCCCTCAACAATTTTCCAGTGGACTCCTGGCAAGCTCCTGGACTTCACAATGATCTTCTTAGCGAGTTCCGATGAGCTTCTTTGGCAAGCTCCTGGACTTCTCGGCCAATTCCGACAGAACTTCCGACGAACGTCCGGACTTTTGATGAACTCTCGAACTCCCAACAAAATCGCGTTCTTGACTCCGAGACTTCATTTTGCTTTATGCCTTGCTATCATAGTTAATCCTACACATGTAAAAACCACTTCGATCTAGACAATTATTACTAAGCATAAATCATATTGTCGGGCATGTCATTGGTCCATCGATGCTTCGTCCAATTCTTCAGCATATTGTCCTCTCTTGCGGCCTATTGCCTAATCGGCCAGTTGACCTCCGTAACTCTGATATCCTTGGTACAATATCCGCTCTTCTTGGCCCGATACCTGAACTCATGGCTCAAAGCCTTCTGTCGATATGTTGACCGATCCTTCGGCTCGACGTTCAATCTTTTGACATGTTTTTCACCAGCCCAACATGATTCTTCATACTTTAATTGTCTCAACCTGATCAAAGCTTCCTACGTCACTCAAAACACAGATCAAATCATAAACACTTATCAATTGGTTTTATCATCAAAATCTGAGATTCAACATCTTCTTCTTTTGTGCGAGCACCTTCTTCTTCAGTTACAAACATTCATTTTTGAAGTGCCCTAGTTGATTGCATTCATAGCAAGTTATTTTGTTCTTTTTTAAGTTCATTTTTATTTTTTTGATTCTTATTTTATAAACTTTTTAAATTTTATTGTAAGGAGTTCAAGGTTATCATCATCATCATCAACACTTGAGTTTTCTCCCAAGTGGTCTTCTATTGTTCGAAGTGTCAAATCTTTCATGTTCTTTAGAAGGTTGTTCTCATGTTTATCATGTTCAATACAAGTCATTTCATAAGTCATTAAAGACACAATAAGTTCTTCAAAAGAAAAATTGTTCAAATCGTTTGTCTCTTGTATTGTCGCCATTTTCGGATCCTAACTTTTTGGAAGGGATCTTAGTATTTTATTAATAAGTTCAAAATTAGAAAAAATTTTACCAAGTGCTTTCAAACTATTGATGACATCCGTAAAATAGGTGTATATCTCTAATGGTTTCGCTTGGTTCCATTCGAAACAATTCAAAATTATGCATCAAAAGATTAATTTTTAATTCTTTAACTCTACTTGTGCCTTCATGTATGATTTCAAGAGTGTGCCAAATGTCATGTGCAATTTCACATATCAAAATATGATTAAACTCATTTTTATCCAAAACACAAAACGAAGCATTCATAGCTTTTGCATTTAACAAAAATGATTTTTTTTCTCAAAATTATTCTATTCATTTATAGGTTTAGAGGGTTGTTGAAAACTATATTCGATAATATTCCATAAATCAAAGTTTAAAGAAAGCAAGAAAACTCTCATTCATGTTTTCTAATACGTGTAGTCTGTCTCATTGAATATAGGAGGACGAATGATAGAGTGACACTCTTGAAAGCTGATCAAAGCCATTTCTCCAAAACTTGATTCAATGAAACCCATTTCGAAAATGATATCGAAAATGTGCTTCACTTGAAGTAAATATAATGAGTAATTAAAATAGAGAACAATAATAATGAAGAGCAGAAAGAGAGTGCAAACCAAATTTATAGTGGTTTGGTCATTGTGACATACTATCACAGATAAAATTATAAATGGGGTGTTTGATGTAATGCTTATGTATGTCCATGTCTTTTGGTTTGTTTATACTTTGCACAGCATATAGAGGGACAATCGAAGGCTTAACAGCCTCATTTTACTTAGGCTTGGTGGTTGTTTTAGGCTTATAAATAAATGTTATGTCATGTGGACACTTGTGAGAGAGTTTGATCTGTAGTGGACCATTTGGGCCCTTTGTTGTGCAACCATTCAGAGCTTATAAAGTTTGTTTGTAATTTGCATTGGCTATGAAGTGTTTACGAAGATGATTGCTTATGGATCCCGAGTGAGGCACTTTTTCTAACCTGTTTTCTCTTTTGTAGGTCCTAAGTGGTCATGGGAGGTTTCGGGAAGGCTGACATTTGCGGACGGACACACAAGGGTGCCACATGATTTAGGCAAAACCAGCTAAGTTTGGAACAGATGGTATCAGAGTAGGATAAGCACTCATAGAAACACTTGGCATGCAAACGTGGGGGACTTAGCGGGGCTGCGTTGAGGACAGCCAGCACGCGCGACCGTTGGGAGGAAAGCAAGCATGGAGATGTAGGGAAAAGGAGTCACTTAGAGGAGCAGGCATCTAAGATTGGCATTTAGAGGAATGGTCAACCCTTTGCGCAAGAGGCACCATGAGGACAAGCAAGCTGGGAAGAATGCGTAGCGCACAAAGGTTGGGATGGCTGAGTTTGAGCTATGGCTCAATGTTGGCAACTATTCTTGATGGTGCTCAAGGCAAGCGAGGTGCTTGATAAAGGATGAGACCATGTAAGATGGAATAGGTTGTTCAGTGACTACAAAAGTTATGCAAAGCTCATAAAGGTGAGGGGAATTGCTAACTCGAGGAATTCGGTACTCATGTAAAGGCTTGTATTCGAACGATGGAGTGTTCGTGGCCATCCTAAGGTGACCAAAACTCAATGCTAGGGAGCATTAAAACTTTCCCTTTAGCATGGGAAGGATACATCCATAGGAGGCTGAAGTATGCAGTGAGTTCAGCATGTTGCTAAGCCTTGAGGGGTGCAGTGGGGGCTGTATTAACGTGGAGTCGCAATTTAGCAAGTGTGTTTGCGGGGCGCAGAACAATGCACAGTTTGTTTAACATGGCGAAGTAGTCCAAGGGTATGGTGGTCTCTGAAACTTTTAGAGAGAAGAAAGCGAAGAAAGAAGTTGCTCCAATGGGACAAATATCCAGGAGGGATAAGTCTCGACTCTTCAAAGGGAGAATCATGTGCAATATACCACACATGTTGAGAAGGAGTACCTCAAAACAATTTCATAAAACTCAATGGATCGAGTGAGCGATGAGGAGTCATTGCATGATCTCGCTTGAGATAATGCATTGCGAGATCAAGTGGGGGAGAGATCAAAGGCAACATAAATGAAGACACACTTGGAGTCGATATGGAGATCGGACTCAACGAAGGGCTGATCCGTGGAATGGTGGGCGTGAGAGCTACCATTAACTCAATTGAAAAAGAGGAGCAGAGCAACTTGGGTATAACTTGGGGAAGTACCCAAGCCGCATAAAGGGAGCCGACATAGAAGATGGAATATGAAGCGGAAGCATAGAGCTTTCCTTAGATAGAGGTCAAGGACATGAACCCTTGCAGAGGCAAGAGCGGGATCATGTCGTTCCATGGGTCCCTCATTCCGATGGAGCAGGCTCATCCGGGTATGGTGCCAAAGACGAAAGGAGCTTCGAGGCACATGCACCTTACCTCAAAGAAGCATTTGTTGGAGGAAATTGTTAGGATCAAGAGCGCACTAAGAGGGGGGGTGAATTAGTGCAGCAGAAAACTTTTACGATTTAAAAAACATAACATATTACGATTAAAGCCGATTCAACAAGAATGGTTTCAACTCAATCCCTTTTGGAAGAACTTTGAACTTGAAACCTTTCGTGAAAGACCAACAGAGCACTAAGGGGATTTGCAGTAAAGTTAAGTGCACAACTGAAAAATGTCGGTTTCGTAAAGTTTTCGTATGAGTAGGTTTCAACTCAATCCCTTTTGGAAGAACTTTGAACTTGAAACCTTTCGTGAAAGACCAACAGAGCACTAAGGGGATTTGCAGTAAAGTTAAGTGCACAACTGAAAAATGTCGGTTTCGTAAAGTTTTCGTATGAGTAAAGCCGATTCAACAAGAATGGTTTCAACTCAATCCCTTTTGGAAGAACTTTGAACTTGAAACCTTTCGTGAAAGACCAACAGAGCACTAAGGGGATTTGCAGTAAAGTTAAGTGCACAACTGAAAAATGTCGGTTTCGTAAAGTTTTCGTATGAGTAAAGCCGATTCAACAAGAATGGTTTCAACTCAATCCCTTTTGGAAGAACTTTGAACTTGAAACCTTTCGTGAAAGACCAACAGAGCACTAAGGGGATTTGCAGTAAAGTTAAGTGCACAACTGAAAAATGTCGGTTTCGTAAAGTTTTCGTATGAGTAAAGCCGATTCAACAAGAATGGTTTCAACTCAATCCCTTTTGGAAGAACTTCCGATTTTCGGAAGATGTTGTATGTCAAAGCATAAGTAGACGTAGATAAACACAGTAAGGAGGAGAGGCAGTTTGCTATAAAGAAAAGATGCTCAAAGTAAATGTAACCGAGATTTTAGAGTTGTTCGGTCAATCGTGACCTACATAACAGAGCACTAAGGGGATTTGCAGTAAAGTTAAGTGCACAACTGAAAAATGTCGGTTTCGTAAAGTTTTCGTATGAGTAAAGCCGATTTCGGAAGATGTTTATGTCAAGCATAAGTAGACGTAGATAAACACAGTAAGGAGGAGAGGCAGTTTGCTATAAAGAAAAGATGCTCAAAGTAAATGTAAACCGAGATTTTAGAGTTGTTCGGTCAATCGTGACCTACATCCACTTTGGCTTCCTCCTCCGATGAGGTCACCGGCGTCCACTAGAGGCCTTCTTTCAATAGGCAAAGGCCAACCACCCTTTTGCAGCTTTTCTCCTTTTGCTGGGCTTAGGAGACAACCCTTACAAGTTTCACTCCTCTTTGAATGATCTCAACACTTAGAAGAAAGAAGGAGGAGAAATCTAGCTTTTACAACACTTTTAAGGCCTCAAAGACTCAAGATTAAAGCAAGTTTTTGTTCACTTTCCTACAAGAAAGGGTGGGGTTTTATAGGCCCCAATGAGTTTGAAAATGGAGCCTAAAAGTGTCCATTCCTAGATTTTCGGGGTCCTGGTAGTACCATCGCCATTACTGGATGGTACTACCGCCTGCCATCTGACACTGGGCGGTACTATCGCTCAGTCTGGGCGGTTCTACCACCTGCAGTGCTCGAAGACCGAGCTCAGGCAGTACCACCGCCTGGCAGAGGTGGTACCATCGCTAGTAGCAATAACTACCGACGGTACCACCGCCCAGAATTCTTGGGAGATCGAGTCTCCTAGGCGGTGCTGTTAGGACTCTAGCTAGGAGAGTCCTAATTGAGAGGGACATTCATGTAAAACCTACCTAAGCCGACCCCTATTAAAAAGGTAAAGAGGCCGGCTAGGGTTAGGAGGTTGTTTCTTATAGAAGAATTAGGAGTTGAAAAGGAATAGGAGTCTTGAGTATGAGTCATATTAGGAGTTGGTTAGAAGTAGGAGTCTTGAGTAGGAGTCCTATTAGGAGTTAGGGTTTAGAAGCCCTATAAATAGCAATGTATTCCTTCTCTTTTCATAAGCAATAGATGAATCTTTTCTGTAGCCTTTGAGCAGCAACTTGAAGGAAGGAACCCCTATAGAGTTCCAGGAGGCCGATCCCCTAAAGAGATCAACCCCAAGCTTAGAATTTGCAAGGGTTCTAACACTTGGTATCAAAGCAGCGTTCTTGGCATCTCGCTGCCCTTCCACAGCTATCCATCATCTCTCCACAACCGCCCAAAGCAATTCCCATAATTGCTTAAAAGATCGTCGCCAAATTCCACTGTCATCTCCACCATCGCGGATCATTCTTTGATCTCCCCCGTAAATTGCAATAGGTTCTGGTTTCGTACCTTACTACTGCTGCAATTTAGTTATCCTTATTCAAAAATCTAAAAAAAAAAAATTGTTCCTATATTGCTGCATAAACTTTTCGTCGCAAAGTTTTCATCTCTACAACGAAAGATACATTGCAGAATTCCAACCGCATAGCATAGGCTGTTTGATCTTGCTACTATATTTTTTCTATCCAAATCTCTACGAAATTTTTATGACAAATTTGAAACTTCCTAACAGCAGATTTCCCTTTGGATTTGTCAAAAAATTCTCAATATAAACGATTGATCTTTTACGTCTAATATGCTATACTTGAAAATCTGCACTGTAAAATTCCAACCGCATAGCACAGTTTGTTTGATATTGCTACTATGTTTTTTCTATCCAAATCTCTACGAAATTTTTATGATAGCTTTGACACTTCCTAACAGTAGATTTTCCTTTTGTTTCATAAAAAAATTCTCAATATAAATTGCTGATCTTTTATGTCCAATCTGCTATAATTGAAAATCTGTGTTGCAAAAAATTTCAACCGCATATTGTTGCCTTAACAGATCTATTTGCAATCTTTCTGAACAAAATTTCTTATACACTTTATAGATCATCTTGGCTTCCATCTAAGATTGATCTATTGAAGAATTTATCTTAGAAAATGATTTTGTGTTGCTGCAAATTTTCGTCGCAAACCGCTGAAATTTTTCAACGAGAATTCTACTATCACAACTTGCACCAATTTGTTTGCTATTATACTACCATACCAAAATTTTCTTCATTAAATTAGACATCCTTGCTGTCATATAAACTGAGATTTTTCTTTCAATTCTCTCCTCAAATCTCTTAAGTTTTTGGTGGAAATTTCATCGAGAAACCATTGTTTCTTCGATGACAATTCTGCTCTTACAAGACAACACAATTCTGCAGTAAACTTCCATTGATTTCTATCAAACCTTTGCTGCTATCTACCATAGATCTAAAATATTCATCTATAGCCCTAAAACTCCACCAAACTACACCCTCAAACTTCACCCAAAACAGCCGCAAAACAAGCCTAAACCATAGCCTACATCTACTAATCCACCAACCCTTTCGACCATCACTTTTCTCAACCTATACTTGCCTTTAACCCGACAACAAAAGAGAGATCTTAACATCACAGATTTAGAGGCATATACTATGGCATCTAAGGAGGTAATCAATGCTAAATTCAAAGCCTTGGAGGCACGAATGGAGGATAAGATTCGAATTCTCTTTACCGAACTCAGTTTGGGCCGACCACCAAGCATGAAGAAATCACATCAAGGAGAGAGCTCTAACCAATCGCACCAAGCCCGAAAAGATGACTTCCAAGAGAGGAGAGGCTTTATGATTGACCCCAACTATCTATGCATGAGAGTGGACTTCCTTAGATGGGAAGAAGGAGACCTGATTGGTTAGATCTTGCGCACGGAGCGATATTTTTGGTATCATAAAACTGCGGATGCATCTATGGTGGAAATTACAGCTATATATCTTGAAAGGGATGCCATACAGTGGTTTGACTGGTTTAAATATACTCATGGAGTCCTCTCATGGTAACAATTCAAAGAAGGACTATTGATCCGCTTCGGACCAACCGATTATGAGAACATTGATGAACAACTAGCAAAGATCCGACAAACCTCTACCGTTCAGGAGTATCAAACCAGGTTTGAATGGTTATCTAATCAAACTTGTGATTGGTCTCAAAAATAGCTATTGGGGACCTTCATTGAGGGCTTAAAGCTGGAGATACAGGGAGAAGTTAAAGCACAACAACCGTACATGCTTATGACAGTCATCTCTTTCGCACGATATCAAAAGGAGCGATTGAACCATAAAGCTTAGAGGACTAGGATCACTTCTCAACCTACAATGCAGAAGCCCTCAGCCCCCCCTACTATCAACCGAGTCCCTGCACCAAAAATGATGACAAGAGAAGAGCTTCGGGAGCGATCTACGGAGGAGTTATGCTGGCACCGCGACGAGCCGTGGAGCCGCGAGCATCACTATAGAAAAGGGAGACTTCTTATGATTAAACCAATAGAAGATGATGTCATTGAACATCAAGAAGAGAGCTTTGATAATAAAGAAGAAGATGCAGAAGAAGAGCCACAACCAACCGAAGTTATGGTGCATGCACTAGCTGGCTACTCAAACCCGCAAACGATGAAAGTTCAAGGCCTTCTCAAACAACAATCGATCACTGTTCTCATCGACACAGGCAGCACTAATAACTTCTTAGATAGTAAAGTTGCTGTTCGGATGGCCTTACCTATCGAGTATTACAGTAGGTTTGACGTCAAGTTCACTGACGGACGGATTTTGAAGTGTGATCGTAGGCGCCCGCGAGAGAAACTATTACTGCAGGAACAAGAGATAATTGCAGATTTCTTCCTCCTCCCTCTTGATGATCATGAGGCCATGCTCAAAATTGAATGGTTGACAACATTAGGTAATATTTCCTGGAATTTTATAAAACTAATTTTGAGATTTTACAGTAGAGGGAAATAGGTGATTCTACACGGGAAACATGGGGGCGACGTAATGACGATTTACACACAACAAATGGAGAAGGTTTTACATAAAGCATGCAGCAGCTTTTTGGTACAACTTGAGCAGCAAACTAAGGGAGAGCCAATAGAATTTGAAGACCCAAACCTACTTCCTTTGCTTGCTGAATTTTCAGATATATTTGACGAACCGCGCAACCTACCTCTTGCCCGTCGGCATGATCATTGTATACCGATTCTTCTGGGCAAACCTCCTGTAAATACTTGGCTATATCAATATTCATATCTGCAGAAGGATGAAATAGAAAGGATTGTAAAAGAGATGCCCGAAATAGAAGTTATTCGGCCAAGTTGCAGCCCCTACTTTTTACCGGTGCTCTTCGTACGAAAGAAGGACGAAACATGGCGAATGTGCATTGATTACCAAACCCTCAATGGCATAACCATCAAGGACAAATACCCTATTCCAATAGCAGATGAATTGCTAGATGAAAGGGAGCACAAATCTTCACGAAGCTAGACCTTCGATCCGAGTATAATCAAATATGAGTGTGCAAAGAAGACATACCGAAAACCGCCTTTCGAACACACAACGACCACTATGAATTTTTACCATAAGGTAGAATATCTTGGGCATATCATATCAGAGGAAAATGTGGTAGTAGACCCCTCCAAAATAAAAGCAATGCAGAACTGGCCGACCTCGAGGAACATAAAATTGCTACATGGCTTTCTGGGTTTAACAGGCTACTACCGCAAGTTCGTGAAAAACTATGGAAAAATCAGTGCACCACTTACTTCCTTACTAAAAAAAGATGTCTTCCAATGGTTGGACAAAGCCTTCACTACCTTCGACAAACTTAAGACAGCCATGACGACGACGCCGGTGCTAGTACTACCAGATTTCAGCCGACCCTTCATTATTGAGGCCGACGCATATGGAGTCGGAATCAGAGCCATTCTCATGCAAGATGGTCGACCACTCACATACACTAGCAAGACATTGTCTCTCTCCTATCAAAACATGTCAACATATGATAAGGAGATGCTCGCCATTGTGCACGCAGCAACGAGGTGGAGACCGTACTTGATCGGTCGATGATTTCAAATTAAAACCGACTATAAAAGCCTCAATTACTTTTTGGAGCAAAAAATATCATCCCCTGAGCAGCAAAAATGGGTAATAAAACTTCTTAGATTTGATTATGAAATAACTTACAAAAAGGGGAAAGAGAATGTTGTTGCAGATGCGCTTTCGCAACTAGCCGAGCAAGCTGAACTTTTGGCCTTTTCGCTTCCAACCAGTGACTTCCTTGAGGATATTAAGATGAAATGACAGGATGATCCAAAGACTAGTAAGATTATAAAAAAATTGGAGGAAGCACTAAACTCCATAGCTCATTACAATTGGGACTCAAAAGAATTACACTATAAGGGACGCATTGTGCTTGTACCAAATTCTACTTGCATCTTCATGAGCAGATTTTGGACAGAGTTATTCCATATACAGGGCGCTAAATTGAAAAGGAGTATCACGTATCACCCATAAACTGATGGCCAGACGGAAGTGATAAACAAGTGCTTGAAGACAACCCAAAGCCACCCACTAAATATGACTACCCAAGGAGAACTCCAGACCCAGATGAGTGCCATTATTGATCGACGGATCGTGACTCGATGACGACAACCCACTACTGAAGTGCTAATATAGTGGGTGAATCTATCGATAGATGATGTCACTTGGGAGAACTATGATGACTTGAAGATCAAATTCCCAGAATTCATGAATCGTCAGCCTCGAGGACAAGGCTGATTTGAAGATGGTGGGTCTATTAGGACTCTAGCTAGGAGAGTCCTAATTGAGAGGGATATTCATGTAAAACATACATAAGCCGACCCCTATTAAAAAGGTAAAGAGGCCAGCTAGGGTTAGGAGGTTGTTTCTTATAGAAGAATTAGGAGTTGAAAAGGAATAGGGGTCTTGAGTAGGAGTCCTATTAGGAGTTGGTTAGAAGTAGAAGTCTTGAGTAGGAGTCCTATTAGGAGTTAGGGTTTAGAAGCCCTATAAATAGCAATGTATTCCTCCTCTTTTCATAAGCAATAGGTGAATCTTTTTTGTAGCCTTTGAGCAGCAACTTGAAGGAAGGAACCCCTATAGAGTTCCAGGAGGCCGATCCCCTAAAGAGATCAACCCCAAGCTTAGAATCTGCAAGGGTTCTAACAGGTGCCACCGTCGGCCCTAGTGGTGCCGGCCTGGAATTCAAGGTCCGAATGAGCTATTCCATTCAGACTAATTTGGGTCTGTTAAGGGCCCAATTGGCTCCTAATTATGTTAGTGGGATTACCTCCCAATCTTAACTTAATCTAAACTCTAACTACGACATTTAAGACATTATTACTGTAATTTATGTTTCGGTGCGCCAATCGCTCTTCCGGTGAACTTCCGGCGAACCCTCGGCGATGCTCCGGCAGACTCCCGGCAAGCTCCTGGACCTCGCGACGATCTTCTTGGCGAGTTCCAACGAGCCTCTATGGCAAGCTCTAGGACTTTTCGATTGATTCCCACAGAACTTCCGACGAATGTCCGGACTTTCGACGAACTCTCGAACTCCCAACGTGATCTTAGTCTTGACTTCGGCACAACACCTGTTACATGTCTTACTACCATCATAGTTAATCTTGCACACTTTTCTCAACATATAGATTAGATCAACAAATGACAATTGACTTCATCATCAAAATCCGAGATTCAACAGTCTCCCCCTTTTTGATGATGACAATCAATTGATGACGAAGTTAACCTTAACTCCCCCATCTATATGTCATACTTGAGAAAAGTTATTCTTGAATTCAAAGCCTTTGAATTCAAGAGACATATCGATAAGTTCAATTTATTTAAACTTATCAATACTCCCATCATGATTCCTATCATGATATAGCAATTCTGAAAATGATATCAAGGCATGACATCCATTTTCAAGTCTTATATTTTAAATGTGAAGGATAACAATCATAGCAATTTCATCATATGACAAGATATCAATTTTGTAAAATTGCAAGTTAAGCTCTAGATATCTTATCATAATGCAAACATGTATAGCGATTCATTCTATCATCAATTTACAACATATTTCTCCCCCTTTTTGATGATGACAATCAATTGATGACGAAGTTAACCTTAACTCCTTCTGAAAATGATATCAAGGCAGGACATCCATTTTTCAAGTCTTATATTTTAAATGTGAAGGATAACAATCATAGCAATTTCATCATATGACAAGATATCAATTTTGTAAAATTGCAAGTTAGCTCTAGATATCTTATCATAATGCAAACATGTATAGCGATTCATTCTATCATCAATTTACAACATATTTCTCCCCCTTTGTCATAAAAAAAAAGGAGAACGATTCAACAATGTATGCAAGTGTGGTAAAAAAGGATTCATGCCATATTTCAACTTTGTAAAAATAATTTATATCAATTATATTTCAATCATTCATGACATGGTATCATTCACAAGTTCTCACATAAAAGAGATAGCTTTCATTACTTCTTCCTTTTTATTTATCATCAACGTTTTGCATAAAGGAGGAAAGTAAGGAGGAAAAGCCATTGAGAACCAACTTTGAATGAAGTTAAAAATAATAAGAGAGTTTCATTATGCTTCATTTTTCACAAGGATCAAAATATACATGTGAAATTAAATCCTTGCAAGTGTTCATCTAAAAAAAAATCTTCCTTCATCAAGAAGGAATTCATGTGAAAGAATCATTCTATCAAATCTATTTCTCAAAAGATAAATCCATGAGAGATGCATTTATCAATTAATTCCATGTATCAAAAATCATTCAGTGATGGAGCATGGATATGCAATAAATTTGATATGGCATAGACTCATGAAAGCTCCATTCAAGAAATACATTAAGTCCGGAAGAGAAATACAACAAAATCATGCATTTGGACAATGTTTTGTTATAGCTTTTTAATCATAATTATGAAGGTAAACTCATTAGTGCTTTGTAGTGCTTAAAGATTAAGAATCCGATGTATGATTAAAAATTTCTCAAATCACAATCATGAAAGTATAATATGCTCATCATCATGGAAACTTTTTGCATCAAGGCATAAAATTTTCAATATTAAAGTAAACATGTTATTGAAGCATACAATCATGTCAAATTTGTATCATAAAATTTTCAGCACCAAATTTAAGTGATTGATCAAAGAATCAAGAAAGTCCAAAAATAAAATTTAACAAATTCATGCATTCGGACAAATCAACATTCCTAATTCTCTTTTAATAAAATTAAATTATTCTACACTTAAAGGTTTTGTAAAAATATCAGCTAATTGATGTTTAGTATCAATAAACTTTATGATTACATCATGATTAGTGACATGATCTCGTATAAAATGATGCCTAATATCAATATGTTTTGTTCTAGAGTGTTGAATGAGATTCTTTGTTAAACATATTGCACTTGTATTATCACATTTTATGGGGATATTTTTAAGATGAATCTTATAGTCCTCTAAAGTGTTTTTCATCCATACAACTTGTGCACAATATGCACTAGCTACAATGTACTCAGCTTCGGTTGTAGATAGTGCAACCGAGTTTAGTTTCTTGGATGACCAAGAAACAAGTGTATGTCCCAAAAATTGACATGTTCCTGATGTACTTTTTCTATCTAGTCTACATCGAACAAAATCCGCATCAACATAAGCAATTAGCTCAAAGTTCTCGGATTTTGGATACCATAATCCTAGATTTATGGTTCCTTTAAGATATCTAAGTATTCTTTTAACTGCTTTGAGATGAGATATCTTAAGATTAGATTGAAACATAGCATAAAGTCCTACACTAAACATAATATTCGGTCTAGTTGTAGTGAGGTAAAGTAAACTTTCTATCATACCCCTATAAGTTTTTTTATCAAAGCTTTCTCCACTTTCATCAATTTCTAACTTAGTGGAGGTGCTCATAGGAGTGTTGATAGCTTTTGAGCTATCCATACTAAACCTCTTAAGCAAATCTAAAGCATATTTTGTTTGACTAAGAAAGATGTCATTACTTAGTTGTTTGATTTGTAAACCCAAAAAGAAGGTTAATTCTCCCATCAAACTCATTTCAAATTCAAGACTCATACTCTTAGCAAATGATTCACAAAAAGATTCATTTGTGGAACTGAAGATAATATCATCAACATAAATTTGAATAATAAAAAATTATTTTTAAAATTTTTGATAAATAATATAGTATCGACCTTATCTTTAGAGAAATTATTTTCAATAAAAAATGAACTAAGTCTCTCATACCAAGCCCTTGTGGCTTGTTTTAAACCATAAAGAGCTTTAGTCAATTTAAACACATGATTGGGGAGACTATTGTTCTCAAATCCGGGAGGTTGTTCAACATAAACTTCTTCAAAAATAAAGCCATTAAGAAAAACACTTTTAACATTCATTTGAAATAACTTAAAATTGTTACTCCTAGCCTTATGGCTTCTAATCGAGCCACAGGAGCGAAGGTTTCTTTATAATCGATATATTCTTCTTGGTTGAAACCTTTGACCACTAATCTAGCCTTGTTTATAACCACGATACCAGATTCATCTTGCTTATTTCTAAAGACTCATTTAGTACTAATAACTAAATGGTCATTTGGCCTAGGAACAATCTTCCACACCTCATTTATCTCAAATTGATTTAACTCATCTTGCATTATGATAATCCATAAATCATCTTTTATGACTTCGTCAATGCATTTTGGTTCAATTTGGGAGAGAAAAGTGGCGTTGGCACAAAAATTTTTAAGAGAAGAATGTGTTTAAACCCCTTTAGATGTGTCTCCTATGATTAGCTCCTTAGGATGAGCATCTACATACTTCCAATCCTTGGGTAAGGATTTTTCGAAAGTGGATGCATCCAAGTTGCTAATTGGAGAAGGGGTTTTATTTAAATTCAAAGTATCAAAATTAACATCATCATCAAAATCATTTTTCTTAATTTCAAAAATCTCATTAAAAACAACATAAATGGATTCTTCTATAATTAAAGTTCTTTTATTGAAGATACGAAATGCCTTAGAAATCGAAGAATAGCCAAGAAAAATTCCTTCATCGGATTTAGCATCAAATTTTCCTAAGGCATCTTTTTCATTCAAGATAATATACTTATACCTAAAAACTTTAAAATATGAAACATTGGGTTTTTTATTGTTCCACAACTTATAAAAAGTTTTGGTGAGTAAGGGTCTTACTAGAACTCTATTCATGACATAGCATGCCATGTTTACGGCTTCGGTCTAAAAATATTTGAGTAGGCTATGTTCATGCAACATGATTCTTGTCATTTCTTACAAATTTCTATTCTTTCTTTCTACTACTTCATTTTGTTAAGGATTTCTTGGAGTAGAGAAGTTATTGTTGTATCCATTGGATTCAAAAAATTCTTGAAAATCATGGTTTTGAAATTCACCACCATGATCACTTCGAATTCACGAAATCATATAACCCTTTTTATTTTGAACAAGTTTACAAAACTTGGTAAAATATCTAAAGCATTCACTTTTGTGTGTCCAGAAATAAGTCCATGTGTATCTGCTATAATTATCTACAATGACAAAAGCGTATTTGCTACCTCCTAGGCTTGATGTAGAAATTGGTCCGAACAAGTCCATATGGATCAATTACAAAGGTCTAGAGGTGCTTATTTCATTCTTAGATTTGAAGCTACCTTTTATGTATTTTCCTAATTGACAAGTATCACACACATTATCTTTAGCGAACTTGATATGAGGAATTCCTCTTACAAGTTCTTTAGATGAGATTTGTGTGATTAACTTTATGTTAGCATGACCTAATCTCCTATGCCAAAGCCAAGCATCGTCATTCAAAATCGAAAAACATATTTCATTGTAAAGATCATTAATGTCAATGGTGTATACGTTATTTTGTTTTAATACAATCATAGATGTGTTTTTGTGTGGTTTTTCAATAATGCAAGTATTAGATTCAAATTTAACAATATATCTTTTATCACACAATTGACTAATGCTCAGGAGGTTATGTTTTAAACCATCAACTAACAAAACATCTTCAATAAAGAAGTTGGATTTGTTACCTATGGTTCGTTTGCCAATGATTTTACCCTTGTTGTTGTCTCCAAAGGTGATATATCCTTCATCTATGCTAGTGAGCTTAGAGAATTGAGATGGATCTCCGATCATATGCCTTGAGCATCCACTATCAAGGTACCATCTTTTGCTCCTAGCTTGTGATGGTATACGTTTTTATAAAAAAGGATGATTTTTAGGTACCCAATTGACCTTGGGTGCCTCAAAAATCGATCTAAATTGCTTATCATGTTGCATGGAATTCTTTACGGTTCCTTTAGGAATTCAAGTCAATTTGTGTGGACTAACCTTCTTGAATGGACAATGATAAGCTCTATGTCCATGTTTGCAACAAAAGTTACATTTGTTTTGGTGCGAAATATACAAGATAGGGTCTTTAATGAAGGTGGTTGGATTTTGGTGAGAGCTTCTCACAAATATGATTCCACTTCTTTTATGAACGTGACCCTTATTGGTAAGGATTATATTCAAAGACTTGCTACCAACCTTAAATTTCTTCAAGATATCCTTAAGTAGCAAGTTCTCCTTTTGAAATATTTCTAAATCATGACATTTCATACATGGAGCTAAACTATCATTATGCTTAATTTTTAATTTATCAAAATTACTAACAAGAGTATCATGCTCCTTTTTTAACAATTTATATTTTTTACTAATTATTTTACTTTCATCAAATAAATCATGAAAAGTATTTAATAATTCATCAAATGATAAATTTGCATCAATTGAACTTGATACCTCCTCTCCGATGGCCATTAGTGCATAGTGAGCAACTTACTCGGTGTTGGGCTCCTCTTCTTCGGATGCGCTCGAGTCATCTTATGTTATTTTGAGCGCCTTCTTCTTTGGTGTTCTCTTCTTGGCTTGGGGACATTCACTTTTGTAGTGTCCCGGCTTCTTGCATTCGTAGCAAATTACTTAGTCTTTCTTGGGTTCAAATTTATTTTTAGTGTCATTTTAAAATTTGTTTCTTTTAATGAATTTTTTGAATTTCCTTATTAAAAGTGCCAAGTCATCGTCAAAGTCCTCTTCATGAGTTTTGCAAGTCATTTTATAGGTCATTAGTGACCCAATTAATTCTTCAAGAGGAAAGTTGTTTAAATCTTTGGCCTTTTGAATGGCCATGACTTTAGGGTCCCAACTCTTTGGAAGGGATCTTACAACTTTATTGACGAGCTCAAAATCCGAAAAGCCTTTACCAAGTCCTATTAGACCATTGACGACATCCGTAAAATGGGTGTACATGTCTCCAATGGTCTCACTCGGTTTCATTCGAAATAATTTATAAGAATGTATTAAAAGATTGATTTTTGACTCTTTCACTCTACTTGTGCCTTCGTGAGTCACTTCGAGTGTGTGCCAAATATCAAAAGTCATTTCATAAATCGAAACACGATTGAACTCGTTTTTATCTAGTGCACAAAATAATGCATTCATAGCCTTTGCATTTAAAGTGAAAGTCTTCTTCTCCAATTCATTCCAATCAATCATTGGAAGAGAAGACTTTTGAAATCCATTTTCTACAATATTCCAAAGCTCAAAATCCATAGAAATTAAGAAGATCCTCATTCGAGTCTTCCAATAGGTGTAATCTGTCCCATTGAATATGGGCGGACGTGTAATTGAGTGACCCTCTTAGTTTTCAGCAAATGCCATCTCTCTTGGGTTTTAATCCAACTGAAAGTGAACCTTGCTCTGATACCAATTGTTAGGATCAAGAGCGCACTAAGAGGGGATGGGGGTGAATTAGTGCAGCAGAAAACTTTTACAATTTAAAAAACTTATTGCGATTAAAGCCGATTCAACAAGAATGGTTTCAACTCAATCCCTTTTGGAAGAACTTTGAACTTGAAACCTTTCATGAAAGACCAAGAGAGGACTAAGGGGATTTGTAGCAAAGTTAAGTGCATAACTGAAAAATGTCGATTTCATAAAGTTTTCGTACGAGTAAAGCCGATTTTGGAAGATGTTTACGTCAAAGTGTAAGTAGACATAGTTAAGCACAGTAACGAGGAGAGGTAGCTTACTATAAAGGAAAGATGCTCAAAGTAAATACAAACTGAGATTTTAGAGTGGTTCGGTCAATCGTGACCTACATCTACTTTCGGCTTCCTCCTCCGACGAGGTCATCGGCATCTACTAGAGGCCTTCCTTTAATAGGTGAAGGCCAACCACCTTTTTACAGCTTTTCTTCTTTTATCAGGCTTAGGAGACAACCCTTACAAGTTTTACTCCTCTCTTGAATGATCTCAACATTTAGAAGAAAGGAGGAGAACTCTAGCTTTTACAACACTTTTAAGGCCTTAAAGACTTAAGATTAAAGCAAGTTTTCGTTCACTTTCCTGTAGGAAAGGGAAGGGTTTTTCTAGGTCCCAATGAGTTTGAAAATAGAGCCTAAAAGTGTCCATTCCTGGATTTCCGGGGTCCTAGCGGTACCACTGCCATTACTAGGTGGTACTACCACCTACCATCTGACACTGGGCGGTTCTACTACCTGACAACGCTCGAAGACCGATCTCAGGCAGTACCACCACTGGCAACAATAACTGCCGGTGGTACCACCACCTAGAATTCCTGGGAGACTGAGTCTCTTGGGCGGTGCCACCATCGGCCAGAAATTCAAGGTCCGAATGGGCTATTCTATTCGGCCCAATTTGGGTCTATTAAGGGCCTAGTTGGCCCCTAATTAAGTTAGTGAGATTACCTCCCAATCCTAACTTAATCTAAACTCTAACTATGACATTTAAGACATGATTACTACAATTCATGTTCCGGTGCGTCAATCGCTTTTTCGGCGAACATCCGACGAACCCTCGGCGATGCTCCGACGGACTCCTGGTAAGCTCTTGGACTTCGCGACAATCTTCTTGGCGAGTTCCGACGAGCTTCTATGGCAAGCTCTAGGACTTCTCGGTTGGTTCCCACAGAACTTCCGACGAACGTCCAAACTTCCGACGAACTCTCGAACTCCCAACGTGATCTTGGTCTTGACTCTGGCACAACACCTGCTGCATGTCTTACTACCATCGTAGTTAATCCTGCACACTTTTTTGTCAACATATAGATTAGATCAACAAATGACAATTGGCTTCATCATCAAAATCTGAGATTCAATAGAAATGAGGCGACTCAACTTATGGAGGCGAAGTTGGGTTCAGAAGGCCTTGGCACGGTGCAAGAGGACACTGATGCGGAGGTGGGTACTCTTGAAGAATATGTCATAGTGTTGCTATTAAAGTTGTCATGAAGGGGGCGGTGTGTAGCGAAGATTGTACTGGTAGGGGCAGAGGCCCAAGATCCAAACAATGCTGTACCAATTGCAACGAAGTCAGTGGACTTCGGGAGCTACTAGGTGATGGATTGTCCTAGAGCGGTACTTCGTCTAGGTGTGACCCGAGAGCGGGTAGACGAAGGTCGATTGCCAAAAGAATGAACACAATCGAAAGTGGAAGAGGCCATGTGATGTGTTGGTAGAGGCCACACATGGAGGGATTATAATCTGAGTTCATCCCACAAGAATTAGAATGCAATGGAGATGTCACCAGGAGGCGACATGGTGCAGTGGATCATGGTGGAATAGTTTATGGTAATACGATACACACGAATATAGTCCTATGAGGGACTGTACGGATGTATGATCGGGAGCTACTAGGACCTCTACTTTAGTGAACAATATAACGGCAAGAAGGGCTATGGATTCATCGAGTGAAAGCCATGGTACCACAGAGGTGGGTCTTCCGTGCGTGCATCGAATTTTACATCGGATGAAAGCCTTGGTCATCAGCATATGGGGGTTGTGTACCACTGAGGGAAAAGTTCGAGTGCAAGTACCAATGAGTCCCATGGAAGGGACTTGATCATACAGAGATATGATCGAAGCGGCTGGAGAGTTGGACTGCTCCAGAGCTTATATTCGCTTAAGGGAGCTCGACAAGTCAAAAGACAAGGCCGAGTAAGCGAACGTTACTAACAATGAAGCTAAGGAGAATATAATCAGTGCGAACCCTATAATAGGATGACAGAGGCCATGCGTGAGAGTTGCAGTCTGTCTTTCCATCGACCAAGGGGAACTGATTGGAGAACACAGAGGTGTTGAAGCAAAGGGTCAAAAGGGGCGAGGAAGCGATGATGAGTCCAGAGAGACTTAGCTACCCAAAACTAAGGATTGGTTAGAATGGAGGTGGACTCGGAGGAGTGCCACAGAGACTTATCTACCGATTGTGAAGAAAGAGATGCATACGTGAGGCGACAGATAGTAGGGCCATGGGCATGACAGCGTCATGGTACCATAGAGGCAAGACTTCCATCGAGTTATCAATCCCTTGCTCTCATGGAGGGAGAGCACTTGGTCGTGAAAGGGGCCAAGGAGGTGGAGAATACAGAAGCAAACTCCAAATACTGAGACAAGCCTGAAGGGCAGAGGCTAGGAAACTTCGTAAGACCGGTGTTAATGAGCTTCTCATTAAGATAGCCGAAAGTGAAGGACTTCGGGTCGTGCAAGAGTGCACAACTAAGGAACGAAGCAGGCAATACGCAGTACTATACCTTTGCGACTTAGTGGAGTAGGCGATAGGGTTGATGGAGGAGATGGTAAAATCCCAATGGCGGCCAAAACTATTAAAGACTTACTCCAAGTTGGGGTGAACTTCCTGCATTCCAGAAGTTCGATGGCATTGAGAAGGTGAATCACAGTAACTAACTCAAAGCAAGGAGTTCAAATACTTCAAGTACTTCAGAAGTGTGAGAAAAGAGCAGGTGAAGGCCAGTAGCCAGCTTAATGCATGGAGTACAACTCTCGAGGAGGCAGGCGAAGCCAAGTAACATTTGCCTTCTCAACTCTTAAGAGAATGGGCGAAACCAAGTACCTCAATTCTCTTATCTATCCAACAAAGGAGCTCTGCACAGGTTCAAAGATCATTCAAAGATAATAGAAGATAATAGTTGTCAAATCCTCACTGGTGATTAGTACTACTAAGAGTAGATTATCCGCTTCATTTCCAGACAGAATGTCATTCGAAAGAGAAAATGATGCAAATCTACTTGGAAGTGACAACTAAATGAAAGAAGAGTCGATGGGCAAATTTTGTGGAGAAAGGACCCAAAACTTTAAAATTTTACGAGGCGATGCTCGTTAAAGCTCCAACAAGCATTTACGCAGTTTAAGTAGCATGAGGCATTTGAGAGACTACCGTATAGTAAGGATGGTTTTTTCCTTCATCTGAAGGATCCGTAGGAAACAACAGGGATCAACACAACTCTGCTAACCCCACACTAGAGTCAAAGTCATTGGCGAGTTGAAATAGCATTGTAGATCAAAAGTTTGACTACTCAACAACAACAGCAAAGAGCTGCTAGGAGCCGAGAGTCTTATTGCAACTAGAGCAAAAGATTGAAGACTCAGTAAAGGCAAGGAGTTGCACTGTCGGCAAAGGCTTCGACAAGGATGTCGAAGAATTAAGTGGGGGAGAATGTCATGAACAAAATTGTAAATGGAGTGTTTGATGTAATGCTTATGTATGTCCGTATCTTTTGGTTTGTTCATGATTTGCACAGCATATAGAGGGACGGTCGAAGGCTTAACAACTCCATTTTACTTGGGCTTGGTGGTCGTTTTAGGCTTGTAAATAAAAGTTATGTCATATGGACACTTGTGGGAGAGGTCGGTCTATAGTGGACCATTTGGATCCTTTATTGTGCAACTGTTCAGAGCTTATAAAGTCTATTTGTAATTTGCATTGGCTATGAAGTGTTCACAAAGATGATTACTTATTGATCCCGAGTGAGACACTTTCTCCAACCATGGGAGGTTTTGGGGAGGCTGATCTTTGCGGACGGACACACAAGGGTGCCACACGACTTAGGTAAAACCAGCTAAGTTCATGACACTATGTCCACTCTCGATTCCTCTTTCGTCGAGGCCACCAGCGTACACTAATGATCTTCTTTCCAACGAGTGAAGATCAACTACTCTTACAACTCTTTTCCTTTTCACATGTTCAGGAGAG
Organism: Musa balbisiana; assembly: GCA_004837865.1. Taxonomy (NCBI): domain Eukaryota; kingdom Viridiplantae; phylum Streptophyta; class Magnoliopsida; order Zingiberales; family Musaceae; genus Musa; species Musa balbisiana. The sequence continues at coordinate 18,663,007 of CM017198.1, forward strand.
AACCTTTACACCCCTCTATTACAAGTATTCCCTCACACTTTCCCTTAGAATAACCTCTAAGCATATGGAGGAGGGAACTCAACTTTCTAGTAGGGCTTACAACATTAGAATCATAGAGTTTTATTCTACATTTCATGCTCTCTTAACCAGAGAAGATTAGGGTATTTATAGACCCCAAATGACTTTAAAAATAGAGCAAAAAAAGGTCTCATCTTGGGTTTCCCAGGTCTTGACGGTACCACTGCCTTTGTTGGGCAGTATCATCGCTTACAATACTGACACTAGGTGGTACTACCACCTAGTCCAATGGTACCACCACTTGACATAGTCTTGGAGACTGTAACTGGGTGGTATCACCGCCTGACATAGTTTGGAAGATTGTGTCTAGGTAGTACCACCGCCTGATAACCTGAAAAAGTGTGCTCTTAACTTTTCCAGGTCATGGGCAATTTCACTTATCCTTGGGTCATGGAATGGGCTTTCTACTTGGCTCAAAATAGTCCTAACACAAGCCCAATGGGCCTTAATTGACTTAGCATAGTTATACCAAAAATTAACTCAATTATGACCTAACTATGACCAATTAAGATACAACTGACTATAAGATTAGAATTTTATATTGTCTGGTATGTCATTGGTTCATCCAGCACTTTGTTCAACCCTTTTGATGCATTGTCCTCTCCTTCGACGTATTACCCAATTGGCATGTTGACCTCTATAACATCCGATCTCCTTGGCGCAATGTCTGATCCTTCAGCTCGATGCCCGAACTCATGGCACGAAGTCCTTTTGTCGGCACATCGATCAATCCTCCGACCAACATCCAATCTTCTGACATGTTCAATCCGGTTCAACATCTTATTCTTTTTGCTTTAATCGATTTATCTTTTCTGATCGAAGTTAGTCTTATGTCACTCAAAGTGCAGATTAGATCGTAAACTCATTAATTGATTTCATTATCAAAATCTAAGATTCAACACAAGTGTTCCCTCACACACCTCTCTCAGGACTACCACTAACTCTAGGAGGAGGGACTCTACACTTTAAGAGATTACAACCTTGGAATCATAGAGTTTTTATTCTACTTTCGTATGTTTATCAAGTAGGAATTTGTCGGGTATTTATAGACCCCAAATGACTTCAAAAATTGGAGTCAAAATTTAAATCTCCGAGTTTTCGGGGGTACTGGCGGTACCATCGCTAGTATTGGGCGGTACTATGGCCTATTAGTCTAACACTGAGCGGTACCACCACCCAGTCTAGTGGTACCACCGCCTGACACTGACCCTGGGCAGTACAACTGCCTAGGCAGTACAACTGCCTACTCTAGCGGTACCACCACCCAGTCTAGTGGTACCACCGCCTGACACTGACCCTGGGCAGTACAACTGCCTACTCTAGCGGTACCACCACCCAGTCTAGTGGTACCACCGCCTGACACTGACCCTGGGCAGTACAACTGCCTACTCTAGCGGTACCACCACCCAGTCTAGTGGTACCACCGCCTGACACTGACCCTGGGCAGTACAACTGCCTACTCTAGCGGTACCACCACCCAGTCTAGTGGTACCACCGCCTGACACTGACCCTGGGCAGTACAACTGCCTACTCTAGCGGTACCACCACCCAGTCTAGTGGTACCACCGCCTGACACTGACCCTGGGCAGTACAACTGCCTACTCTAGCGGTACCACCACCCAGTCTAGTGGTACCACCGCCTGACACTGACCCTGGGCAGTACAACTGCCTACTCTAGCGGTACCACCACCCAGTCTAGTGGTACCACCGCCTGACACTGACCCTGGGCAGTACAACTGCCTACTCTAGCGGTACCACCACCCAGTCTAGTGGTACCACCGCCTGACACTGACCCTGGGCAGTACAACTGCCTACTCTAGCGGTACCACCACCCAGTCTAGTGGTACCACCGCCTGACACTGACCCTGGGCAGTACAACTGCCTACTCTAGCGGTACCACCACCCAGTCTAGTGGTACCACCGCCTGACACTGACCCTGGGCAGTACAACTGCCTACTCTAGCGGTACCACCACCCAGTCTAGTGGTACCACCGCCTGACACTGACCCTGGGCAGTACAACTGCCTACTCTAGCGGTACCACCACCCAGTCTAGTGGTACCACCGCCTGACACTGACCCTGGGCAGTACAACTGCCTACTCTAGCGGTACCACCACCCAGTCTAGTGGTACCACCGCCTGACACTGACCCTGGGCAGTACAACTGCCTACTCTAGCGGTACCACCACCCAGTCTAGTGGTACCACCGCCTGACACTGACCCTGGGCAGTACAACTGCCTACTCTAGCGGTACCACCACCCAGTCTAGTGGTACCACCGCCTGACACTGACCCTGGGCAGTACAACTGCCTACTCTAGCGGTACCACCACCCAGTCTAGTGGTACCACCGCCTGACACTGACCCTGGGCAGTACAACTGCCTACTCTAGCGGTACCACCACCCAGTCTAGTGGTACCACCGCCTGACACTGACCCTGGGCAGTACAACTGCCTACTCTAGCGGTACCACCACCCAGTCTAGTGGTACCACCGCCTGACACTGACCCTGGGCAGTACAACTGCCTACTCTAGCGGTACCACCACCCAGTCTAGTGGTACCACCGCCTGACACTGACCCTGGGCAGTACAACTGCCTACTCTAGCGGTACCACCACCCAGTCTAGTGGTACCACCGCCTGACACTGACCCTGGGCAGTACAACTGCCTACTCTAGCGGTACCACCACCCAGTCTAGTGGTACCACCGCCTGACACTGACCCTGGGCAGTACATCGGCGTATTGCCCAATCGGCATGTTGACTTACACAACTTCCAATCTCCTTGGCATAATATTCAATCTTTTAACCTAATGCTCAAACTCATGGCCCGAAGTCCTTCTGTCGGTACGTCGACCGATCCTCTGACTCAACATCCAATCTCCTAACATGTTTCACTCCGGCCCAACGTTCGATTCCTTCTGCTTTAATCGATTTATCTTTTCTGATCGAAGTTAGTCCTGTATCACTTAAAATGCAGATTAGATCATTAACTCATCAATTAATTTCATTATTAAAATCTGAGATTCAACACTTATGTGGGTCAGGTTTTCTTAACTCACGTGCCTCAAATGTATATTGCATTATTTCTCCGTCGTGATGGATTTTAGCCTTTTTCGAATTCTATATTCAACCTCTTTTAAGTCTATCATTCGGCGATATCCTTTTGAAATTACCTTGAAGAGATATTTGTCTCAATCATAAGAGGAGATTGTTAGAATCGAAATCGATACTAAGAGGGGGGGTGAATTAGTGCTTACGATAAAAATTACATCGATTAAGAAAAACCTCAATGATTTGAAAAAGCTTGATTTGATGAAACCCGTTTCGGAAATGATATTAAAAATGTGCTTTACTTGAAGTAAATATAATAAGCAATTAAAATAGAGAACAATAATATTGAAGAGCAGAAAGAGAGTACATACCAAATTTATAGTGGTTCGGTCGTCATGACCTACGTCCACTCCCAATTCCTTTTTCGTCGAGGCCACTGATGTACACTAATAGTCTTCCTTCAATAGGCAAAGACCAACTATTCTCTTACAACTCTTTCTCCTTTTTACATGTTTAGGAGACAACTTTTACAAGCCTCACACCTCTCTTAGAATGATCACAAAGCTAAAGGAGGATGACACTTATCACTTTTTCAACACTTTTATAATCAAAAATCTCAAGACTTTTGTTTATACTTTTCATGCTCTTTTATGTGAGAAAGAGTGGGGTATTTATAAGACCCAATGGCTTCAAAAATAGAGCCAAAACGTGTCTCATCCCAGGTTTCCGAGTTACTAGCAATACCACCACCTACAAACTGACACTAGGCAGTACCACCACCTAGTTTGGGTGATACCATCGCCTGACAGAGTCTCGGAGACTGGCCTCTAGCGGTACCACCACCTAGCAGCATTAACTGCCGGTGGTACCACCGCCCAGACCACCTAGGAGGCCAAGCCTAAGGTAGCTTCATCGCCTAGTCTAGGAAGTGCCATCACCTGAAGTGGCTCCAAGTGGCTGAATGAGCCATCCAACTAGCTCAATTCAACCTTGTTTTGGGCCCAGTTGGCCCCTAATTGAGTTAGTAGGATTTTTCCCCAAACTAACTGAAGTCCTAAATACGATAGTTAATGTTGAATCTTGGATTTTGATGATGAAACCAATTGATAGTGTTTATGATTTGATCTGTGTTTTGAGTGACATAGGAAGCTTCGATCATGGAGAGACAATTAAAGTAGGAAGAATCATGTTGGGCCGGAGAGAAACATGTCAGATGATTGGATGTCGAGCCGAATGATCGGTTAACGTATTGGCAGAAGGCTTCAGGCCATGCGTTTGAGCATCGGGCTAAGAAGAGCAAAAATTGTGCCAAGTAAATTGGAGTTGTGAAGGTCAACTAGCCGATTGGACAATAGGCCGCAAGAGAGGACGATGCATCGAAGATTCGGATGAAGCGTCGATGAACCAATAACATGTCGGACAACATTTGATTTACCTTATAATTATTGTCTAGATCGAAGTAGGTTTTAAGTGTGTAGGATTAACTATGATAGCAATCAAGGTATAGAGCAAAATAAAGTCCCGGAGTTAAGAACGAGATTTCGTTGGGAGTTTGAGAGTTCGTCGAAAGACCAAACATTCATCGGAAGTTCTGCTGGAATTGACCGAGAAGTCCAGGAGCTTGCCAAAGAAGCTTATCAGAACTTGCCAAGAAGATTGTCGTGAAGTCCAAGAGCTTGTCGGGAGTCCACTAGAACATTGCCGAGAGATCATCGGAAGTTCCTAGAAGATCGTCGAATGCCCATTGGAAGAAACCTAGACTTACCAGACTTAGTTAGCTTAGTATATGTCTTAAAAATTATAGTTAGCATATAATTGGATTGAAATTGGGCCAACTCAATTAGGAGTCAATTGGGCCCAAGTTTGGGCTGTGTTGGGCTAAGTGAAAGGCCCAAACAGTGACCCAACAGGTGGAATCATCGTGACACAGTCTCCGAGACTATGTCAGGCGATGGTACCACCAGTCTAGGTGGTGGTATCACCCAGACACAGTCTCCGAGAGATGTCAAGTAGTGGTATCGCCAAGTGGTAGGGTGTCAAGCGGTGGTACCGCCCAATGTCAGTACTGTAGGCGGTGGTATCGCCCAGCACAGGCGGTGGTACCGCCAGTACCCAGAGGACCTGGGATGAGACATTTTTAGGCTCTAAGTTTGAATCCACTTGAGGCTTATAAATATCTCTCTCATCCCTAGTTAACATACACAAGCATAGAGAACTTAAAAGTGAGAAAACGCTATTGCAATTACTTGAGAGATCCCCTTCTCTAGCTTAAGTTTAGAATTCTATTTAGAGATGAGTGAGTGCTTGTAAAATGTTGTATCCTAAACCTATAAATGGGTAGTTGGTCTTTGCCCATTGAAGGAAGATCGTTAGTGGATGCCGATGGCCTCAACAGAAGAGGAATCGAGAGTGGATGTAGGTTATGACGACTAAACCATAATAAAATCAGTTTGCTGCCTTTTACTTTGCTATTTACCTTTGTTGCAAATCATTTTACTTGCTCACTACTCTACTTCCTCATTACACGCTTATGTAAGTGTTTTTAAGTTAACATCTTTCTGATCGGTTTTCAACGAACGAATATTTTTTGAAATCGATGTTTTTACCGTTGCACTAATTCACCCCGTCTCTTAGTGCTGACTTGATCCTAATAGTTGATATCAGAGCCTCGTTATTTCTCTTTGGTTTAACAACTAAGAGAAATGACTTTTTTCGGATTTCAATAGGGCTTTTCTATCGTTTATCCTCCCATGTTCAATGGGACGGACTACACTTATTAACTCGTATGAGAGTTTTTTTGCTTTCCTTGAACATTGATTTATGGAATATTATTGAAAATTGATTTCAAAAGTCTTCTCTTCCAATGAATGATTGGAATGATTTAGAGAAGAAGACTTTTTCTTTGAACGCTAAAGCTTTGAATGCTTTATTTTGTGCTTTGGATAAAACTGAATTCAATCGAGTTTCTGTTTGTGAAATGGCTTTTGACATTTGACATACTCTTGAAATCGCACACGAAGGCACAAGTAGGATTAAAGATTCTAAAGTTAATATTTTGATACATGATTTTGAGTTATTTTGAATGGAACCAAGCGAGACTATTGGAGACATGTACACTTGTTTTACGAATATCATCAATAGTCTAAAAGCACTTGGCAAATATTTTTTAAATTTTTAACTCATTTATAAAATATTGAGATCCCTTCCAAAGAGTTAGGATCTTAAAGTAATGGCCATTCAAGAGGCCAAGGATTTAAATAAATTTCCTCTTGAAGAACTTATCGGGTCATTAATGACCTATGAGATAACTTGCAATGCTCATGAAGAGCTTGAGAACAACCTTCCAAAGAACATGAATGATTTGGTACTACGAACAAAAAAAGACTACTCGAGCGAAAGCTCAAGTGATGGAGAACTTGAACTTCTCACAATAAAGCTTAAAAAATTCTTAAAACAAGAATCAAAGAACAAAAATAAACTTAAAAAGAACGTAAATATTTGCTATGAATGCAAGATGAAGGAAGTACTCTGGGACGAATCGAGCTCATCCAAAGATGAGGAGTAAACCAACAAAAGCAAGGTGGCGAACTATGACTTAATGACTTTCATCAACAAGGTAAGTGACTCAATCGATTCTCTTTTTCCTTACCATAAAATTACTTAGTGCTTTTCATGATTAGTTTTACATATATATATATATATATATATATATATATATATATATATATATATATATATATATATATATATTATCATGACAATTACATGTTTTGTAGTAATACTTGCATATCAAGTAAGATTAATTCTTTGTATGTTATAAACAATTATGTGTATTGCTTTTCGGTTTTAAACATGATGGATAGTTTTTATATGAAAAACTTGAGCATACTTATATGAAATCAATCACACAAAAAGGAAAATATATTATCATTGGAATTAAAATAATAAATCAAACGTTTTGTTTAAAGAAGCCTTATGTTTAATGTGTTATATTTTTTTTCATGATAATTTTGATTGAAGATGCTTTATGTTTAATGAAATCATGTTTGATTTGAAGTCATGCTTAATAAGTTTATATTTCAAAATTATGCATGATGATCTTTGTGATGTATAGCTTATTGATCTTATCATGATGAACTTTATTTTTAAACAATGATGCATATTTTTGTTTAGCATAAAAGATAAATACATGCTTGTGTAAAATAAAATCACTTAAATTGAACCAACTAAAGAAGAAAGCATTTTTCTTAAAAAATTTTCACTACGAGATTGATAAAGTTATTTATGCCATTTTGAATCTCTTGAAAGGAATTTTCATGATTTGATGATTTGAATTTGAATGAGTTTTATCCAAATCATGATCTTGATTTCTTGGAATTACTTGAGATTTTTTTTGAATCAAGATCTCTTCTTTGTACTCTTACAATTTTTTCTTAGTATTTTATTTAAAGAGGATATTTACTATATGAATCATGTCTTTCGGTATTCACATGATCTTATCTTTCATAATATGATTTATTTCTTGAATTCATGAAGTATATCTCATCACCAATTTTTTCTTGATATCTTCCATGTGATGGCTTGAATATTTACTCCTTTGTACTATTCTACTATCATTGCCTATAACAAAGGGGGAGAAAATAAATGATGAATGTTTGGTACCAACAATCATAAAGTGATAAATGCTTAAAAAATATTAATTTAATGTTTGGTATCATGATCAAAATGTTGATTTAATGCATGAAGTGATAAATGCTTAAAAATTTTAATGTTAAGGTATCATGTATGATATGCTCATAGTGATGATTGATTTATTTTTGGTATCATACATGAAGCAAGGATGAAAAGTAATGATTTGAAATTATATATGTTATATGTTGAAGATTTGAAACCATGTTTTGGTATCATGCATACCTAAGAAATGTTGATTTGACAAATTGAATGAGTTGAAAATGAATAATGATTTTTCTCATGATTATAACTTGTGATATTTTTTATATATGAATCATCATCTTGATTTCTCGATATTTGGAATGATGCATGCAATACTCATGATTTTATTATGATGATATATATGATGTATTGCATATGATGTGAATCATGATTAAAATTGCTTTGACTTGAATTCAATTTGAATTCAAGGTTTATCTTAATTATGGCATATTGAAATAAGAATGACACTTTATCTTTATCATAATTTAAAAGTTGATGTAAAGGAAAATAAATTACACAATTGTTTTATTATTCCCCTCTTTTTGCCAACAACAATGGGGAAAAAGAATTGCTAGTGTACACATCTCAAAAGAGAAAGATTTACTAGCTTGTACAATTTAAGAAGATACAAAAACATGCTAGCTTGCTCATCTCAAAAGAGAAGTAAAGATTGCTAACTTGCATATTTCAAGAAGCAAAAGTTGCTTTCTTGAATATCTCAAAATTGCTAGTTTGTATTTTCTAAAATGTTGTCAAATTCACTAGCTTACATGATGTAGAATTTGTTATCTTGAACATCACCAAGAATTGCTAGCTTGCAATCTCAAGAGAAGCAAAAGTGCTATCTTGTCTATCTCAAGAAGCAAAACATGCTAACTTGCACATCTAACAAAATTTACAAACTTGCAAAACTCAAAATTATTACTAGCTTGCTTGGTGATAAAACTTGAGATTATGTTTATAATGTAATGATTTGAAATTATATATGTTATATGTTGAAGATTTGAAACCATGTTTTGGTATCATGCATACCTAAGAAATGTTGATTTGACAAATTGAATGAGTTGAAAATGAATAATGATTTTCTCATGATTATAACTTGTGATATTTTTTATATATGAATCATCATCTTGATTTCTCGATATTTGGAATGATGCATGCAATACTCATGATTTTATTATGATGATATATATGATGTATTGCATATGATGTGAATCATGATTAAAATTGCTTTGACTTGAATTCAATTTGAATTCAAGGTTTATCTTAATTATGGCATATTGAAATAAGAATGACACTTTATCTTTATCATAATTTAAAAGTTGATGTAAAGGAAAATAAATTACACAATTGTTTTATTATTCCCCTCTTTTTGCCAACAACAATGGGGAAAAAGAATTGCTAGTGTACACATCTCAAAAGAGAAAGATTTACTAGCTTGTACAATTTAAGAAGATACAAAAACATGCTAGCTTGCTCATCTCAAAAGAGAAGTAAAGATTGCTAACTTGCATATTTCAAGAAGCAAAAGTTGCTTTCTTGAATATCTCAAAATTGCTAGTTTGTATTTTCTAAAATGTTGTCAAATTCACTAGCTTACATGATGTAGAATTTGTTATCTTGAACATCACCAAGAATTGCTAGCTTGCAATCTCAAGAGAAGCAAAAGTGCTATCTTGTCTATCTCAAGAAGCAAAACATGCTAACTTGCACATCTAACAAAATTTACAAACTTGCAAAACTCAAAATTATTACTAGCTTGCTTGGTGATAAAACTTGAGATTATGTTTATAATGTAATGATTTGAAATTTGCTAAATATACTTCTCCTTTTCGTTGATGATAAAGGGGGAGAAGATATGATGATAATGTATAATCATGCATGGGATGATGTACTTGGATATTTTGATTATGCATGATTTTATGATGTATGCAATGATGTGATAAATTGGTTATTTCAATACTCATGTTGCGTGCAATATTGAAATACTATGATTTCAAAGTTTCTATCAATATGACATATTGATAGAGAGAGTTTGTATTAACTCCGTCATCAATTGGTTGTCATCATCAAAAAGGGGGAGATTGTTGAATCTCGGATTTTGATAATAAAACCAATTGATAGTGTTTATGATTTAATCTACGTTTTGAGTGACGCAGGAAGCTTCGATTAGGGAGAGACAATTAAAGCAGAAAGAATCATGTTGGGCCGAAGAGAAATATGTCAAATGATTGGATGTCGAGCCGAAGGATCGATCGACATATCGGCAAAAGGCTTCGGGCCATGGGTTCTAGCATCGAGCTAAGAAGAGTGAAAATTACGCCAAGTAAATTAGAGTTGCGAAGGTTAACTAGCTGATTGGGCAATAGGCCATAAGAGAGGACGAAACGTTGAAGATTCGGATGAAACGCCGATGAACCAATGATATGTCGGACAACATTTGATTTGCTTTGTAATTATTATCTAGATTGAAGTAGGTTTTAAGTGTGCAGGATTAACTATGATAGTGATCAAGGCATAAAGCAAAATGAAGTCCCGGAGTCAAGAATGAGATTTCGTTTGGAGTTCAAGAGTTCATCGGAAGACTGGACGTTCGTCAGAAGTTCTGTCGGAATTGACTGAGAAGTCCAAGAGCTTGCCAAAAAAGCTCATCAGAACTCGCCAAGAAGATCATCATGAAGTCTAAGAGCTTACCGAGAGTCCATTGAAACATTGCCGAGAGATCGTCGAAAGTTCGCCGGAAGATCATCGGAAGCCCACCAAAAGAAACCTAGACTTACCAGACTTATTTAGCTTAGTATATGTTTTAAAAATCATATTAGCAAATAATTGGGTTGGAATTGAGCCAAGTCAATTGGGCCCAAGTTTGGGCTGTGTTGGGCTAAGTGAAAGGCCCAGACAATGACCCAACAGGTGGAACCGTCGTGGCATAGTCTCCAAGACTATATCAGGTGGTGGTACTGCTATTCTAGGTGATGGTACCACCCAGACATAGTCTCCAAGAGACTGTCAGGCGATAGTACCGCCCAATGTTATTTTCAGTGTTAGTGCTATAGGCAGTGGTACCACTAGTACCCGGAAGACCTGGGATGAGACATTTTTAGGCTTCAAGTTTGAATCCACTTGAGGCCTATAAATACCCCTCTCATCCTTGGTTAACATACACAAGCATAGAGAACTTAAAAGTGAGAAAACTTTGTTGCAATTACTTGAGAGATCCCCTCCTCTAGCTTAAGTTTAGAATTCTGTTTAGAGAGAAGTGAGTACTTGTAAAAGGTTGTCTCCTAAACCTGTGAAAAGGAGAAAAATGGTGTAAAAGGGTAGTTGGTCTTCATCTATTGAAGAAAGACCGTTAGTGGATGCCGGTGATCTCGACGGAAGAGGAATCGGGAGTGGATGTAGGTCACGACAACCGAACCACTATAAAATCGGTTTGCTGCCTTTTACTTTGATGTTTACCTTTGCTGAAAATCATTTTACTTACTCACTACTCTATTTCCTCATTACATGCTTACGTAAGTGTTTTTAACTTAACATCTTTCTGATCAGTTTTCAATGAACGAATATTTTTTGAAATCCCGACGATCTTCCAACGAGCTTTCATCGAACTCTTGGTGAACTTTCGACAAGCTTTCACTACATCGTCCAATCGTTTGGTGTATCCCCTGATTCGTCCGGCCCGATGCCCGATCATTGACTCCGACCCAACATTCAATTCTTCTTTACCTTTTTTTTTATTTTTATGATCATAGTTAGTCCTGCATCACTTATCTCAACACATGAATTAAATCATTAATTCAATAATTGATTTCATCATCAAAATCTGAGATTCAACAATCTTCTCCTTTTTTATTATGACAATCAATTGATGACAGAGTTAACCTTAACTCTCCATATCTATGTGGCATATGCCACATTGAGATAAGGCAAACTTGAATTCAAAAGGAATCATAACCTTTGAATTCAAGTAAAACAATTTCGATCATAGCAATCAAATGCAATATATAAAAATTTCATATATTGTGCATCATCATAGTTTAAAGTCATCAAAGTATAACATGCATAATTTCATCACTTTATGCATAATAACAAATCAACATCACATTGGGCATAACCTACATGATACTAATGCATTTATTTTTTCAATCATTTTGGGCATAACATTCATGATACCAAAGCATTCATTGTTTTAATCATTTTGGACATAGCATATATGATAATAAAGTATTTTTTTAATCATTTATCACTTCATGTATGATACCAAATTCAACATCATTTTGACATGATTTCATTCATCATTTCTCCCCCTTTGTCATCAACAAAAAGGAGAATCATTCAACAAGTATTTGAACTATGCAAGTAAGTTTTACACCATTTTATGTGAGCTAGTAAATTTGTGAAATAAGAAATTAAGTAAAAACTTTGCAAGATAACCACTTTTGCTTCTTGAAATGGAAGCTAGCACTTCTCTTTAGATGCACAAGCAATTTTTTGTTCTTCTTGAGATGTGCAAGCTAGCATTTTTTCTTTTCTTGAGATGTTAGCTAGTTTCTTTCTCCCCTTTCTGAAAAAAAAAAAGAAGAAGAAGAAGAAGAAGAGGGAAGAATTTCATTCATCACATGAAGAAAAGAATCAAGTCATAAGTTCCAAAAATCCCATGAATCAAAGTCTACTTTGTAAATAGAAAAAAGCAGAATTAATATAGAAATGATCATCTCATAACAGATCAAAGTATACCAAACGTCCATGAATAATCTTTTTACTTTTGTAAGGAGGACGTATTCAGGACATGATCATCACAATAAAAGATCAAATATACTAAAAATCCATGAATAAATCTCTTCTTTGGTGAATTGCAAGACGACGGAATGAAGGGCAAACGATTCTCGATTTAAAAGGAAAACTCAAGTTACGAAAATTGGAGAAATCTAAAATATATATATATGCATTCAAATAGTTTTGTAAAAATATCAACTAATTGATGTTTTGTATCAATAAATTCTAGAGATATATCATGATTATTAACATAATCTCTAATAAAATGATGTCTAATATCAATATGTTTAGTTCTAGAGTGTTGAATAAGATTTTTTGTTAAACATATTGCACTAGTATTATTACATTTTATAGAGATATTTTTCAAATAAATTGCATAGTCTTCTAAAGTATTTTTCATTCAAATAATTTGTGCACAACATGCACTTACTGCTATATATTCAGCTTCAGTTGTAGATAATACAACAGAATTTTATTTCTTGGATGACTAAGAAACAAGTGCATGACCTAAGAGTTGACATATTCTAGATGTACTTTTTCTATCTATTCTACATGATATTTTCAAATAAATTGCATAGTCTTCTAAAGTATTTTTCATTCAAATAATTTGTGCACAACATGCACTTACTGCTATATATTCAGCTTCAGTTGTAGATAATACAACAGAATTTTATTTCTTGGATGACTAAGAAACAAGTGCATGACCTAAGAGTTGACATATTCTAGATGTACTTTTTCTATCTATTCTACATGCAGCAAAATCAACATCGGCATAAGCAATTAATTTAAAATTTTTTAATTTTAGATATCATAATCCTATATTATGAGTTTCTTTTAAATATCTGAAAATCCTCTTAACAGCTTTTAAGTGAGATTGCTTAGGATTAGATTAAAATCTAGCACATAATTTAACACTAAATATAATGTTTGGTCTAATTGCGGTGAGATATAGTAAACTACCTATCATACCCCTATAAGTCTTTTAATCAAAATTTTCTCCACCATGGTCCATATCTAACTTTGTGGAAGTACTCATTAGTATGTTAATAGCCTTAGAACTATCTATATTGAACCATTTTAATAGATCTAAAGCATATTTAGTTTGACTAACAAAAATTTCATCACTTAGTTACTTAATTTATAATCCTAAGAAAAAAAGTTAATTCGCCCATTAAGCTTATTTTGAATTCTTGGCTTATATTTTTGGCAAAATATTCACATAAAGACTCTTTTATAGAACCAAAAACAATATCATCAACATAAATTTGTATTATAAAAAAATTATTTTTAAAATATTTAATAAATAATGTGGTATCAACCTTGCCTTTCAAAAAATCATTCTTAATTAGAAAGGAACTGAGTCTCTCATACCAAGCTCTTGTGGCTTGTTTCAAACTATAGAGAGCCTTAGACAACTTAAAAACATGATTTAGAAAATTAGTATTATCAAATCCAGGTGGTTATTCAACATAAATTTCTTCAGAAATAAAGCCATTTAAAAAAGTACTTTTAATATCCATTTGAAATAACTTAAAATTATTACAACTAGCATAGGCAAGGAGAATCCTTATGACTTCAAGTTTAGTCACAAGAGCGAAAGTTTCTTCATAATTAGTACCTTCTTCTTGATTGAAACATTTGGCTACTAATCTAGCATTGTTTCTAACCACGATACCAAGTTCATCTTATTTGTTTCTAAGGATCCATTTAGTACCAATTACTAAATGGTCACTAGGTCTAGGAACAAACTTTCATGCCCCATTTCTCTCAAATTGATTTAATTCCTCATGCATTGCAAAGACTCATGAATCATTTTTTAGGGCTTCGTCAATGCATTTTGGTTCAATTTGAGACAAGAATGTTGCATTTGTATAAAAATTCTTAAATGAAGAGCGAGTTTGAACACCTTCTGATGTATCTCCAATGATTAGCTCCTTAGGATGACCATCTATATACTTCCAATCCTTATGTAAGGATTCTTTGGAAGAAGATGCATCGAAGTTGCTTGGGGGAGGAGAGTTTTCATTCAAATTTAAAGAAACTATACACCGGGCATGGTACTGTCAAGTTCATAGGTTTCTCATCGAGTCTCACTCTAATTAGATTCTCCCAGAAAACTCTTTTTCTCTCAATCTGAATGACCTTGGCCAAGGATTTGTCTGAGCAAGAATATATAGAATATTCTTTTCATGATACCGAGAGCGAATAATCCTCTATCAACACTCAATAGCCCTCATAAGATTGGCTACCACTCTCGATGATCGACTGTACTAGATCTAGAACTTCCAAACTTATAAGTCTGATATTAAAGAGTGGAGTACTCATATAAGACATCCTTGGTATCTCTTGTCTAAGGACCAGGTACACCACTAAGACGATAGAATCACTATTTGACAATGAGGTATCATTAACCATCTAGCATTCCATATGTGGATCAATCAGTGAACTCATTCTCCAATGAGCACCTGCAATGTAGTCTTTTTGCCTATTATATTTTGGTATTTATCCCTTTATATTACTTGTTATATATATATATATATATATATATTATGATGTTCTTGGATATGTGGAATCGGAATTGAATTATGATAAGATCACGATAATGAAACCGATTTGCCTTTAAACACAGATCCTAAATAATCCTGATCATAGGCTACTTGAGAGGGACATCGAGAAAACCGGATAGACTGGTGTATTGTACACCCGTCTATATGATGGATGCAGCTGGTCTCATAGCTACTCGTGTGGGGACACTATGGATACAATATAGGTGCTCATTGGAGAATAAGTTCACTGATTGATCCGCTTACGAAATGCTGAATGATTGATGATACATTATTATCAAACAACGATTCCGTAGTCCTAGTTGTATATCTGGTCCTTAGACTTGAGACACCAAGGATATCCTGTATGAGTTCTCCACTCTTTGATACCAGACTTATAGGTTTGAATGTCTCAAATCTAGCACAACCGGTCATCGGGAGTGGCAGTCAACCTTACGAGGGCTATTAAGTGTTGATAGAGGATCATCCACTCTTGGTGTCCTGAGAGGAATATCTCATGTATTCTTACTCAAATAAATCCTTGGCTAGGGTCATTCGGATTGAGAGAGAAAGAGTTCTCTAGGAGAATCTGATTAGAGCGAGACTCGAGTAGAAACTGTATGGGTTAGATAACACAATGTCTGGTATACAGTCTTTGGGATATTAAATGGATAAGGGACTATAGGTACACTATAACTGAGGACAGATAGGTCCAATAGATTGGATTCCCCTATATCATCTTAAGATTGTGGCATAGTGGCCTAGTACGTCCCTAGTCGATGAGTCGAGTGAATTATTATTGAGATAATAATTCACTGAGCCAGAAGGAGTTCTGACATATATGACTCACAACCAGCTCGATATTGGGCCTAGAGGGTCACACACATATGGTAGGCATTACGATGAGTGGAGGTTCGGATATGAGATATACATCGGAGCTCCTATCTTATTGGATATCCAATAAGCCCCTGAATTATTAGATCCTATAGATAAGATCCAATAAGAGCCCATGAGAGATTATTAGATAGAGATCCACTAATCTAAGAGGCTTGGATAGTTGGATGGAGATCCAATACTCAATAGGGCAGGATCCATTATGATTAAGTTGGTAGGGGACCTCTATAAATAGGAGGGGATCAATAGTTCATAGGCTGAAGCATTTTGCTTGCCTCTCCTATTCTCCTCCCCTTCTCCACCTCAGAGCAGGCCCTGGAGTTTTGAGGAGTGTCGTCGCAACCCTGCTATGTGGATTACCGCTAGAGAGAACGGCGTTTGACCTCATTCACCCTCTCCTAGAAATCTATAAGGATTCATGGATATACGATTTCCCTAGGTAACATAATCTATCTCACACGTGGTTTTCTATTTCGCGGATTTTTTTCGCACCAATCTTCGCACGACAACGAACATATCTTTGGGAATTGGAGATTTTGTTTTCTTTTCTTTCGCTGCACATATGATGTTGCCCCCAAGATTTTCCAATAAGTGTCCCCATATGAGCAGCTTATGAGACAAGCCGCCTCCATCATATGAACGAGTATACAACACACCGGTTTGTCTAATTATCTCGTTGTTCCTCTCGAGCAATCTATGACCAGGATTATTTAGGGTTAGTGTTTAAAGGTGAATTGATCTCATTATCATGATTTCATCACGATCCGATTCCCATTGCACAAATCCATGGATATCGCAATGTATTTATGCATCAAGCAATATAAAGTAAAAAATATAATAATAATAATAATAATAATAAGCAAAAACACTGCGTGTCATGTCATACATGTCATCACTCATGTGATTGGCTTGCAAGGCACCTATGACTAGCAGTGTCATCAACCATCCAGCATTCCGTGAGCGAATCGATCAATAAACTCATTCTTCAATGAGCACATGTATTGTATCCCTAGTGTCCCCACATGAGCAACTATGAGACCAACTGTTTCCATCATATAGACGAGTATATAGCATATCAGTCTATCTGATTATCTCAATGTCCCTCTCGAGTAACCTACGACCAGGATTATTTATGGTCCATGTTTAAAAGTGAATTAGTCTCATTATCGTGATCTCATCACGATCCGATTCTCATTGCATAGATCCATGGACATTACAATATATTTATGCATCAAGCAATATAAAACAAAAAAATACCATAATAATAAGTAAAAAAACTATGTATCATGTCACACATATCATCAATCACGTGATTTACTTGGCACCTATGACTAGTAGTATCACCAACCATCCAACATTCCATGAGCGGATCGATCAGTGAACTCATTCTCTAATAAGCACCTGCATTGTATCCCTTGTGTCCCCACATGAGCAACTATGAGACCAACCACCTCCATCATATGGACGAGTATATAGCACACTAGTCTATCCAATTATCTTGATATCCTCTCAAGTAACCTATGACCAGTCTATCTCGCTTAGCTTATCCCAGTCTATGTATATAGACACCATTGTCAAAAGGTTTAGCATAAAAAATTCTAAGAGAGGTCTTATACCGATGAGACATTGGATATCGCTTTCTAGGATTATGCCCCCAAAGACTCCTGAAGAGAGGGCGAACATGGATAGGTACCCTATAGCTCACTGATAGGGTCTATCATGTATGTCATACTATGTACTAGGCCTGATATAATGCATGCTCTAAGTGTCACGAGCAGGTATCAAGTGGATTCAAGCTTGGACTACTGGAAAGCAGTAAAGTGTATCCTTAAGTACTTGAGAAAGACTAAGAATCTTTTAATGGTATATGGAGGTAGTAGCCTCAGGGTTGAAGGCTACACAAACTCGAGTTTAGAATCCGATGTCAATGATAGCAAGTCTAATTCGGGATATGTGTTCACCTTGAATGGAGGAGCAGTATGCTGGAAGAGTTCCAAGCAAGATACTATTACTGATTCGACCATAAAGACGAAGTACGTTGCTATAGTAGAGGCAACAAAGGAGGGAGTCTGGATAAAGAAGTTTATCACAGATCTAGGAGTCATGCTGGGCAAAGAGGAATCGATTCCTTTATATTGCAACAACAATGGGATGATTGCTCAAGCGAAGGAACCCATGTCTCATAAAAAATCTAAGTATATTTTAAAGAGGTTTCACCTGATTAAAGAGATTATGACCCGAGGAAATGTAGTAATAAAAAGAGTTCCATCCGAAGATAATATCGCAGATCCACTAACAAAGTCGTTATTTCATATTATCTTTTAGCATCACAGGGGTCTGATAGGGATCAGATACATAGGTAATTGACTTTAGGTTAAATGAGAGATTATTAGTCATATGTGCCCTACAAGCCAATCACGTGAGTGATAGCACGTGTGACATGATACATATTTTTTTGTTTATTATATTTTGATATTTTATTACTTTATATTACTTATTGTATATATGCATATATATTATAATGTCTATGGATCTGTGCAATGGGAATCAGATCGTGATAAGATCACGATAATGAGACCGATTCACCTTTAAACACAAACCCGAAATAATCCTGGTCATAGGTTACTCGAAAGGGACATTGAGATAACCAAATAGACCAGTATGTTGTATACTCATCCATATAATGGAGGTAGCTGGTCTCATAGCTGCTCATATGGGGACACTAGGGCTACAATGCAGGTGCTCATTGGAGAATGAGTTCATTGATGATAGCAATTCCATTGTCCTAGTGGTGTACTTGTTCCTTAGACTTGAGATACAAAGATGTCCTATATGAGTACTCCACTCTTTGATACTGGACTTATAAGCTTGGAAATTCCAAATTTAGCACAACCGGACATCGGGAGTGACAGCCAACCTTACAAGGACTATTGAGTGTCGATAGAGGATCATCTACTCTTGGTGTTCTGAGAGAAATATCTCATATGTTCTTGCTCTAATAAATCCATAGCTAGGATCATTCGAATTGAGAGAGAAAGAGTTCTTTGGGAGAATCCGATTAGAGCGAGACTCGAGTAGAAACTGTATAGGTTTGATAGCACCATGCCCAGTATACAATCTTTGGGATATTAGATGGATGAGGGGCTATAAGTATATGATAAATAAGGATGGATATATCCAAAGGATTGGATTTCGCTACATCGTTTGGGGACTATGGCGTAGTGACCTAGTACATCCATAGTCGATGAGTCGAGTGAATTATTATGGAGATAATAATTCACTTCACTGAGCTAGGAGTTATGATAGGTATGATTAACAGCTAGCTCGATATTAAGCCAAGAGAGTCACACACATATGGTAGACATTGCGACAAATAAAGGTTCAGATATGAGATATCCATCAAAGCCCCTATCTTATTGGATATCCAATAAGCCCCTGAATTGTTGGATCGTATGGATGAGATCCAATAAGAGCCAATGAGAGATTATTGGATAGAGATCTATTAATCTAAGAGGCTTAGGTAGTTGGATAGAGATCCAATACCCAATAGGGCAGGATCTATTAGGGTTAAGTTGACAGGATGCCTCTATAAATATGAGGGAATCAAACACCCATAGGCTAGAGGTTTCTTGGTTGTCACCTCCTATTCTCCTCCCCTCTTCTCCTCCTTAAATAACAGGTGTGGAGATTTAGGCAGTGATTTGATGAGCGTCGCCATAGCCTTACTGTGTGGATCACCACTAGAGAGGAGGACACTTAACCTCCTTCATCCTCTCATATAGATCTATAGGGATTCAGGGATATACGATCTCCCTAAGTAACACAATAATCTCATACATGGTTTTAAGTTTCGCGGGTTTTGCACACCAATCTTCGCACGACGATTAACACCTTTTTGGGAAATTTAGGATTTTTTGTTTTTCTGTTCTTCCACTACGCATGTGATGTCCCCCCTAGATTTTCCTATAGTAATCACCTCCTCGATCTGATCAAAGAGTCTTGATACTCTTTCCAGTCTGGTTCTCTACTTCATTCTTGTACTCCCTGATTTTTTTGATAGCTTCAGACTTATACTTCATCAAATACACATGTTCATACCTTGAGAAATCATCAGTAAAAGTAATGAAGTAGGAGTAACCACCTATGGCATAAGTTAACATGGGACCATATACATCACTATGTATGAGTTCTAATAGCTTAGTGACTCTCTCCAGTTCCACTAAATGGAGAGTTGGTTAGTTTTCCATGAAAGTAAGGCTTGCAAGTTGTATATGACTCATATTCAAATAAATCTAGGTATACATCCTTTAGCAACTTTCGAATCCTTCCCTCATAGATATAATCTAGCCTACAATGCAATAGGTATACACTGTTCACCTCAACTTATTTCCTCTTAGACATACTTATATTCATGATATGTTGAGCAATGTTTAGCATAAACAAACCATTGTGCAATATTCCTTTCGTGATAATGTTATCATCTAATAATATTGAATAACCATTGTTCTCAAAAGCTAATTTATATTCACTAACTATCAAACATGAAATAGAAATAATGTTTTTGATAATATAAGGAACAAAATAGCATTCATCCAATACAATAATAACTCCACAAGGCAGATGTAAAGTGACATCACTGATAACAATAGCAACAACTCTTGCTTCATTGTCCATCGTAAGGTTCAACTCGCCTCCTGCCAATCTCCTAGGCTTTGCTAGAACTTACAACAAATTACAAATGTGAAAAGCACTACCGGTATCTAATACCTATCTGTTATCATAAGAGTCTAACAAATAGAGACTAATTATGAATGTCCCTAAAGTTTCTCTAAGTTTCTGTTTCACCTTCTCTGCAAGATACTCTTTGTAGTTCCTCTTCCAATGCCCATCTTTACTATATTGAAAGCACTAGCCTTTGTCCTTTGTTAGGCCTTTCTTACTAACATTTGCTTTACCTAGTATACCCTTGCCCTTGCCCTTCTTAAGGGACTTTTCTACCTTTCTTTTCTTCCTAGTCTCACTAGTATAGAGAACTGGTTTCTCCTTCTTGATAGTGCTCTCTGCCTCCCTCAACATATTTAGGAGCTCAGGGAGAGTCACCTCAAGCTTGTTTATATTAAAATTCATTATGAATTGAGAAAAGAAATCTTGTAGGGACTGAAGAACAATGTCCATACATAGGTCATCCCCTAAGACCATTCCTAGACACATGAGTTTCTCTATTCACTCAATCATCTTTAGGACATGGTTATGAATAGGTGTCCCTTCAATCATCCTAGTACGGAAGAGACTTTTGGATATCTCATTTTACTAAGTCATTCTCTGTTCCTCAAACAATTTGTGGAGATGAAGAAGAATGGATCTGACATCCATCTTTTCATGCTATCTTTGTAACTCATGAGTCATGTAGCCCAAGATGTAATATTGAGCAAGAGTGGAGTCATTTATGTACTTCACGTAATAAGTGATCTCATCATCGCTTGTCCCTTCCTCAAGCATAGGCATCTCACTATATCAAGGACGTACGTGATTTTCTCCATCTTGAGAATAATTCTCAAGTTGCAGAGTCAACCCATATAATTTAGACCAATGAGACAATTGACATTAAGTATATCACGTAAGGGATTCAAAAGCGATATTTTTTCTAAAAATAAAGATGCAGTGGAAATAAATAACATGTAGATTTCACAAAAATAAATATTTAAGATAAGGACTTCTATCTTAATTTACTCATACTATTTTCTCATAAAATACATAACTCCCTCTGGTATATGAATCAAAGTCCCCCGACAAATCTCTAGTGGGGATTAGGATCCAATCGGCGTCTTAACGTAACCTCGAGGGACTCGACCAATCATGGTAAGCCCGTAAAGATAGGCAACTCTTACCAATCACAACTCTTTGTGATTCTCATCCTATTCGACCTCCAAACCACCATGGCCTCAAGGGACTCGACCAACTATGATGTTCGGTTAACTCATCATCATCGTTACAAGATGAGTCTGATTTGATGATATGTCCTCGAGGGACTTGACCAAGCATACCATGTCCTCAGGTCACTAGTGACATCTCTATGTCATAGGCAAGATATCGAATCAAGATATAGGTGAGCCTCGAGAAACTTAACTAACTCAACCTACGTCGGGAATCGGTTCCTACTTATAACGATGAAAGGTCACGTTGGTCAATCTAATTACCTCATATTTATCAATTTAATATTATTGAGAGAGGGGATTTTGATTCAGTCTCCTATGATATATCACACACATATATATTTAATATATATCAATATTGTGTATAAATATATATACATATCTAGTAGGTGTATAAGCAATCACACTAAATGATCATGGATCACAACTTAATGTGATCAGAACCGAGCTAATGGGTCCAACCGCTCACATTAAGATCTATGTGTGCAACGGCGCATCTCCATAACTTATGATCGTCTATCTCATCCTCGTCGTTTTCGTCGACATCTCGGTGCATCTCCATGCATTGGGATCGTCCATCTCCACCTCGTGAGTCTCATTATCGCTTTCACACTCTCACTGCACTTCCACGTATAATTATAACTTAATCATAGGCATGCAGGCATGACAATAAACGAGAAATAAATTAGAAGCTCGCAGACCCCAATAATAATAATAATTACATCATATGTACACACATCACATAGTCCATGATCATCTATCTACATTACACATCACCATGTAGGGCTACTAGATAATAATAATAGTTAATTAAAATTTTTAATAAACTAATATTTTTCTGAAATTAGAGACATGTAAGAATTTTTCGAAAGTGTGATAGGTATTTTGGTAATTTAGATAAAAATGATAGAACTCAAGAATTTTAAAGTTTTGAGGGACAAAACTATCATTTTCTAAAAAAAACCCTAAACCCCTCCTCTAGCCTACTGCATTGTGGCCTTCGCCAACCTACCGACGGTGGCCATTGTGCCGAGGGGGGCACCCCTACGAGAACCACTGTAGGTGTCGTCTGCCTACGACCACTGCTACAGGTGTCGTCTACCTGCGGTTGCCGTTGTAGGCGACCTGTCTGCCCACAAATAGTAGCCTTGTAGCCAATAGTTGCTGCCCTTTCTCGCTTTTGTGTCAATAATTTTGACATCAAAAGCCTTTCTAAATATAATACACGTAGTTCAAAACCAATCTTTTGCACAAATAACCTGGCTTTGATACCACTGTAGGGAAATCTAAGGGTGATATCACATGCGCAACAGAAGAATATAAAACAAAATCCTAAATTTCCCAAAAGGTGTTCATCGTCTTGCGAAGATTGGTGTGCAAAAATCCATGAAATTGAAAACCACATATATATTTAATATATATCAATATTGTGTATAAATATATATACATATCTAGTAGGTGTATAAGCAATCACACTAAATGATCATGGATCACAACTTAATGTGATCAGAACCGAGCTAATGGGTCCAACCGCTCACATTAAGATCTATGTGTGCAACGGCGCATCTCCATAACTTATGATCGTCTATCTCATCCTCGTCGTTTTCGTCGACATCTCGGTGCATCTCCATGCATTGGGATCGTCCATCTCCACCTCGTGAGTCTCATTATCGCTTTCACACTCTCACTGCACTTCCACGTATAATTATAACTTAATCATAGGCATGCAGGCATGACAATAAACGAGAAATAAATTAGAAGCTCGCAGACCCCAATAATAATAATTACATCATATGTACACACATCACATAGTCCATGATCATCTATCTACATTACACATCACCATGTAGGGCTACTAGATAATAATAATAGTTAATTAAAATTTTTAATAAACTAATATTTTTCTGAAATTAGAGACATGTAAGAATTTTTCGAAAGTGTGATAGGTATTTTGGTAATTTAGATAAAAATGATAGAACTCAAGAATTTTAAAGTTTTGAGGGACAAAACTATCATTTTCTAAAAAAACCCTAAACCCCTCCTCTAGCCTACTGCATTGTGGCCTTCGCCAACCTACCGACGGTGGCCATTGTGCCGAGGGGGGCACCCCTACGAGAACCACTGTAGGTGTCGTCTGCCTACGACCACTGCTACAGGTGTCGTCTACCTGCGGTTGCCGTTGTAGGCGACCTGTCTGCCCACAAATAGTAGCCTTGTAGCCAATAGTTGCTGCCCTTTCTCGCTTTTGTGTCAATAATTTTGACATCAAAAGCCTTTCTAAATATAATACACGTAGTTCAAAACCAATCTTTTGCACAAATAACCTGGCTTTGATACCACTGTAGGGAAATCTAAGGGTGATATCACATGCGCAACAGAAGAATATAAAACAAAATCCTAAATTTCCCAAAAGGTGTTCATCGTCTTGCGAAGATTGGTGTGCAAAAATCCATGAAATTGAAAACCACATATGAGATAGTTGTGTTACCGAGGGAGATCATATATCCCCGAATTCTTGCAGATCTGTCGGAGATGATGAAGTAGGTTAAATGTCCTCCTTTCTAATGGTGATCCACACGGTAGGGGCTATGAAGATGCTCCTCAAATTGCTGCCCAAATCTCCATACCTGTTGGCTGAAGAGGAGAAGGGGAGAGGAGAATAGGAGGTGAAAACCAAGAAGCCTAGCCTATGACTATTTGGTTCTCTCCTATTTATAGAGGCCCCCTATCAACTTAGCCCTAATGAATCCTACCATATTTGGTACTGGATTTCCATCCAATTACTCAACCTTCTTAGATTAGTGGATCTCTATCCAATAATCTCTTATTAGCTCTTATTGGATCTCATCTATAGGATCCAATAATTCATGGGCTTAATGGATATCCAATAAGATATGGGCTCTGGTGGATATCTCATATTCGAACTTCTACTCATCGCAATAGCTATCATATATGTGTAACCTTCTAGGCCCAATATCGAGCTGGTTGTGAGTCATACATGTCACAATTCATTTTGGCTCAGTGAATTAGTATCCTTATAATAATTCACTCGACTCATCGACTACATACATACTAGGCTACTACGCCGTAGTCCCCAGACGATACAGGGGAATCCATCTAATATTCTAAAGATCGTACATTAGGCATGGTGCTGTCAGACCCATATGGTTTCTTATCGAGTCTCGCTCTAATCGGATTCTCCCAAAAAACTCTCTCTCTCAATCTGAATGACCTTGGCTAAGGATTTTTCCGAGCAAGAACACATGAGATATTCTTCTCATAATATCGAGAGCAGATGATCCTCTATCAACACTGAAGAGCCCTCGTAAGGTTGGCTACCACTCCCGGTGACCAGTTGTGCTAGATCTGAAACTACTAAACCTATAAGTCTGGTATCAAAGAATGGAGTACTCTGATAAGACCCTAAGATCTTATCGTAAAAAAAAGAAGGGAAAATTTGTTGATCACTTCGAGGGGATCGACCTCCTTAATAACCAAAAAGAAGCAGTTACATCCCTATTTATAGAGTTTTAACTTTAACAAACTTAATAAATGCATAGAAAATAAAAGGATCCTAGCAATTCTACCTCCTTCAATTCAGCCTTGTCCTCAAGGCTGAGAACCATCGAATTCTGGAAACTTCTCCTTTAGTGTGCTGTAGAACTCCCAAGTGGCATCTTCCTTTGGTAAGTTGGCCCATCGCACCAGCACTTTAGTTATAGGATGTCTGCGGTACATTACAACTCGTCGATCAAGTATGACTTATGGTTGAGCTTGAACTTCCCCAGTAGTAGAAGTGTCCGGCAAATGTCGTTGCACTATCGCATATTCACCCAACTTCCTCTTAAGGCATAAAACATGAAAGACTGAATGTATTTTAAAGCTAGCAGGCAAATCCAGGCAGTAAGCAACTAGTCCAATGCATTCTAATACTTTATAAGTCCCAAAAAATTGAGAATACGGCTTCATGGAAGATCGGACCTTTATGGAAGTTTGCTTGTAGAGTTGAAGACAAAGGAAAACCCAATCACCCATAGTAAATTCTCGTTCACTTCGATTTTTATCAACTTGTTTTTTCATTCTTGCTTGTGTGGCTATGAGGTTATCCTTTACAAGCTGAATAATCTTGTTTCTATCCATCAATTCCTTGTCCACTTGATCAACTTTAGAAGAAACGAATATATATTTTGTAATTGTAGGCGGGGGTTGACCATAAACTGCTTCAAATGGAGTCATTTTAATAGAAGAATGGTAAGAAGTATTATACCACCATTCCGCCCTAAGAAGCCATTTAATCTATTCCTTCGGCTTATCACTAGTAAAGCATGGGAGGTAATTTTCTAGGCACCTATTTACCACTTTAGTTTGCCCATCTATTTGTAGATGATAAGCAGTACTCATATTTAGTTGAGTACCCTATAAACGGAAAAGCTCTGTCCAAAAGGAGCTAGTAAAAACCTTGTCTTTGTCACTAACAATAGAACGGGGACTCCTATGCAATTTAGCTATGTTTTCCACAAAAATACGAGCAACACTTGCAGCAATATAAGGATGTTGTAAAGCACAGTAGTGAGCATACTTTGTAAGTCTATCCACAACTACAAGTATAGTACTTTTTCCTTGAGATGGTGGGAGTCCGTCAATGAAATCCATAGATATGTTAGCTTAAGTAGCATCAAGAATAGGGAGGGGCTATAGTAAGCCTGGAGTGGCTACTGTCTCACTTTTGTGACGCTAGCAAACATCACATTCTACAACAAATTTCTTAATGAAATTTTTCATACCTTTCCAATAAAAAAGTTGTCAGACTCGCTTATAAGTGCAGAGAAATCCCGAGTGACCAGCAATTGGTGATGAATGGAACTCCTTCAGAATTATTGTCTAGCAAGAAGAATGTAGGGCAACCACTATTCAGCCTTTATAGCACAAGTCCACCGAATCCCAACTATAATTTGGGACAGAACCTGGGGCTTCTTCTATTTTTTTTGTGATATTTTGGATCTCAAGATTATCTGACCATTCCCTTCTGATAGCTTCCAAAGTCTCACATATAGGAATAGAAATAGCTACTAGTTTAGCTTGTTCTGGAAGGCGTGAGAGGGCATCTGCTACTAAATTCTCGCTCCCCTTTTATAAACAATCTCATAATCGAATCCCAGTAGCTTTGTGACCCATTTCTGCTGCTCTAAAGAAGAAATCTTTTGCTCTAGAAAATATTTGAGGCTTTTGTGATCAGTGCGTATTTGAAACCGCCAACTAATTAGGTAGGGCCTCCATTTTGTGACTGCATGTATTATGACTAGCATCTCCTTATAATAAATGAATAAACTCAAATGGGAAGGGGAAAAAGCCTTACTAGCATAAGCGATAAGTCGACCTTCCTGCATTAATATAGCCCCTATTCTAACTCCAGAAGCATCAGATTTAATCACAAATAACTTATTAAAATCGGGTAGAGCAAGCGTGTAGTAGTCATTACAATTTTCAAGAAATGAAATGCTTGAGTTGCTTCTTCTAACCATTTAAATGTATCTTTTTTCAGAAGTGACGTCAAGGGGACACTAATTTTGTCATAATTCTTCACAAAATTTTGATAATAACCCGTTAGTATCCCATTATTTTCTAAGCTTTTGAATAATGTTTATTTAGTATGTTTAATTCAGTTAGAGTCGGATAGAGTTTATTTAATATTTATTTATTGTTAAGAGTCCAAGTCTTGGTGGACTCTGGGTGGAACTCTATAAATAGTAATGTAAGCATTTCTTTTCGAAATCAATGAATTAATCGATCAAATATTATTCTAGTATGTGGAGAAACCCAATGAGGTCGATCCCCTCGAAGTGATCAAGGAGGCCGATCCCGTCGAAGTGATCAAGGAGGTTGATTCCCCTCGAAGCAGATCATTCCCTTTTCTCCTTTTCTCCCACTTTCTCTTCTTTTTTCAATAATAAAACCTTAGGGTTCTTATCATTTGGTATTAGAGCCTACGATAAGACTTTAGGGTCTTATCATTTAGTATCAGAGCCTACGATAAAACTTTAGGGTCTTAACTAAATTCTTCACAAACTACGTCGGTGTGGCTGTAGCTAGTGCAACCCAAGGGGGCGATCGCCGAGTAGTCGGGTTAAGGCTGCAATGATGGCAATCAGTGGCTACGACAACGGCAATGAAGGCAAAACAAGAGGAAGGTGGTGTTGAAGTGGCCAAGGTTAAGGCTGCAGTGGCGAATACGAATCGACGGTGGCACTACAGGGAACATGGGAAATTGGTGATTTGCCCTATTTTTATCATGAGAAAGCTGCGAGGATCACAGTTGGGCGGCGAGCAACATCGTCGCTGGCTAGGCAGCAGCGGTGACGGTGGTGGCAATCGATGTTCACAGCAGTAAGAGGATTGCCCTGTTTTAGTCACCAAGGAGGTAGAGCAAGGGGGAGAGGCGGCGGTCCTTCTCGCCTGAGCAAGGGGGAGCGGCGGTTGAGAGGTGAGCGACAACGATGGTGATAACCAGCATTCACAACAGTAAGAAGACCGGCGACTACTTCACAACAACAAGAGGATTGCCCTGTTTCGGTGACCAAGGAGGCAAAGCAAGGGGGAGCGGTGATGGTCCTTCTCGCCCGAGCAAGGGGGAGCGATGGCTAGGAGGCGAGCAACGGTCATTGCACGGTGGCTGGCAGCGGGGGTGGGTCGGCTGGAAGGTGACGGCGCTCGAGGGGAAGATAAGTGGTGGTGGTGCGGTTGGAAACAAGGGCAGTAGAGGCGAGTTGCCATGTTTCGGTCGCCACGAGGAGGGAGGCAACCAGCGATCATTGGCCGGGAGGGCAATGGTGGTGGTGGTCGATCGGTCGAGAAGCAGCGTCGACTGTGGAGAAGGAGAGGTTGGTGGTTGGGGGGGCAACGGCAACGGCTGCTAGCCGGAAGCAAGGGAAGCAGGGGTGTGGCTGCGAGCCTTTCTCTTTCTTTTTTTTTTTTTTTTGAAATGATGAACTATAACGAGAACGCTAAAGATCGCTACTCTGATATCAATTGATAAGACCTTAAGATCTTATCGTAAAAAGAAAAGGGGAAAATGTGTTAATCACTTCGAGGGGATTGGCCTCCTTGATCACTTCGAGGGGATCAACCTCCTAGAGTTCGTCAAAAGATTAAATAGTGATTTTTCATAGATAACCGAAAAGAAATAGTTACATCCCTATTTATAGAGTTTCAACTTTAACAAACTTAATAAATGCGCAGAAAATAAAGGAAATCATAGAAAATAAAGGAAAAATAAAAGGAAATCATAGAAAATAAAAGGGAAATAAAAGGATCCTAACATACTCATATAAGACATCCTTGGTATCTCAAATCTAATGACTAGGTACACCATTAGGACGATAGAATCACTATCTAACAATGAGGTATAATCAACCATCATCTAGCATTTCATGTGCGGATCAATCAGTGAACTCATTCTCCAATGAGCATTTGCACTGTAGCCCTAGTGTCCCCACATGAGCAGCTATGAGGTTAGTTGTCTCTATCATATGAATGGGTATATAGCACACTAGTCTGTCTAGTTATCTTGATGTTCCTCTCGAATAACCTATGACCAGGATTATTTAGGGTCTATGTTTAAAGGTGAATCGGTCTCATTATTATGATCTCATCACGATCTCATTCTCATTGCATAGATTCATAGATATCGTAATATATTTATGCATCAAGCAATATAAAGTGAAAATAATAATAATAAGCAATAAGACTACGTGTCATATCACACGTGTCAATCACTTACATGATTGGCTTGCAGGGCACCTATGACTAGCAATATCATTAACCATCCAATATTCCGTGAGTGGATCAATCAGTGAACTCATTCTTCAATGAGCACCTACATTGTATCCTTAGTATCCCTACACGAGCAACTATGAAACCAACCGCCTCCATCATATGGACGGGTATATAGCACACCAGCCTATCTAGTTATCTCGATGTCTTTCTCAAGTAACGTATGACCAAGATTATTTAGGGTCTGTATTTAAAGGTAAATCAGTCTCATTATCGTGATCTCATCACGATCTGATTCTCAAAGCAGAGATCCATAGACATCACAATATATTTATGCATCAAGAAATATTTATCCATGGACACGTGTGACATAACATAGTCTTTTTTGCTTATTATTATGGTATTTTTTTACTTTATATAACAACTTTGAGACCAACAACCTCCATCATATGGATGGGTATATAGCATATCAGTTTATCTAGTTATCTCGATGTCTCTCTCAAATAACATATGACCAAGATTATTTAAGGTTTGTGTTTAAAGGCAAATCGGTCTCATTATCGTGATCTCATCACGATCCGATTCTCATAGCAGAGATCCATGGACATCACAATATATTTATGCATCAAGCAAAATAAAGTAAAAAAAATACCATAATAATAAGCAAAAAAGATTGTGTGTTATGTCACACATGTCATCACTCATGTGATTGGCTTGCAAGGCACCTATGACTAGCAGTATCATCAATCTTCCAGCTTTTCGTGAGCCCGATCAATGAACTCATTCTCTAATGAGCACCTACATTGTATCCCTAGTGTCCCCACACGAGTAACTATGAGACCAACCACCTCCATCATATGGATGGGTATATAGCACACCAATCTATCTCGTTATCTCGATGTCCTCTCGAGTAACCTATGACTAGGATTATTTAGGGTTTGTGTTTAAAGGTAAATCGATCTCATTATTGTGATCTCATCATCCCATTGCACAAATCTATGTACATCACAATGCATGCAATAGACAATTTAAAGTGAACAAGATACTAAATAATTAATAAGCAAAAAGAATGTGTATCATGTCACACATGCCATCACTTACATGATTGGATTGCAAGGCACCTATGACTAGTAGAGTGGTAGTGTAGTAGTCCACTGAACTCCACGCTTAGGGAGCAATGTGCTCCCTCGATTGATGATTCGACAAGCATCGAGCGCTCTTGAGATGTTGGTATTACGTCGAGTGGAGGGACCCTGATGGGCGCTGGTGCCGGTGGCAGTTGAGTTATTGACCGTGGTTGAGATGATAGCATCACTTATTAGGCTAGCCATGGCAAGAGCAAAGCAATAGCTTGCATCATACCCATTAGCGTCTGCACATGCTAGGTGAGGTTTAAGAACAACTAAGTATGAATGAGAAGTGATCGGGGTTGCCCTTGGGGGTGAGACGATTGAGTCATTAAAATATGCCAGTATCGCATCGGTAATTATGCGGAGGTGGAAGGCCTCTTCGCTCGAGCTATTGAGAGGGTTAGTAGGCGGATATTCTTACGATATTAGGTCCTTCTAGCACCAAAATGATAAGCAAAAATATCGTTAACGTCTTAGTCAAACCGACATGGTCCGGACACATATACATAAGGTTATCTGAGATACCTCCGAAGTAAAAATGTCGAACTCTTAATGTGCCACCTACACGAAGACCGAGGTCAAGAAAGGCTTACCGATTCCTCCGACGCTCAAGTTAGTAACCTCAAGTCTCCGAGTGCGGATACGAGCTGTCGAAAAGATAAGTCCTCCACTCATTATATTATATAATGTATTTTTATATCTAGTTACAAGAGACAAATATTTCATGAAATATTTTGTAAAGAAAAAAAAATACTTCATGAAATATTTTTTAGACTATTTTGCATGGGAGAGGGAGAATACTCCCTATCAATAATCAATCAATCTAGTAATTAAATTAAGATGCTCCTATAACAGTTTCCTCTTGTTCAAAGTCTTACTACGAGTTCAGCATTGGTTTCAATTATTTACTTTGAGATCCCCATTTGGTAACATATCTTGAAATACCAGCATATATATAGATGAGAGATGGTAGAACTAGACAAGGCGTGGGAAGAGAATAAAATGTTTTCTTAGATGATATGGAGATACCTAAATCATCGGATACATTGAAAGATTTGGGGATCATCGAAGATACACTAAAAGATGAAACTAATGAGGAAAATGTTGATGATTTATTTTGAACATATATGTTCTTATTTAGAGTTAAATATTGAAGAGTATATCCGCATAATAATACCTTTTCATAATTTATTTTGAATATACATGTTTTCATTTCTAGTTTAATATTGAGGTTTTCGATGATTCGAACCTCATATCTGATGTTATAAATTATATATAGATCATTAATCAATGTTGATGAAAGAATACAAATTATATACTGTTGTGAAAAGATATAAATTCGAGTTTCTTAAGCATGTCAAAAATGTCTTTAATCATTACGATAAATATCATCGCTAATACAAATACACAACCACTCTTTTGCTAACTAAATAGGTATCATTCTTCAGTTGAGTCACCTAAGTGCAAAAACCAATCGACTTATTGTAAACATAAAGAAGAAAGAAACAATAAGATTATTATTACTCATTGAAATAAAGGGGTTTTTCATTATATATAACTATTAGCTTTGGAATTTATGAGAATTAATAAATCTAAACGACAAAATGTTTCTAAATTTCTAAAATTAATTTTTTTTTTTTTTTTACTTTGAAAAATCTGTTGAATCTTACGATCCCAAGAAAGTTTCTTCTTAACTATTTTGTCGGAGTATTCTGGAATTAACCGGAAAGTGTCTTCTTACCTTAAAACCAGGGGTGGCAGAATGTGTTGGGGTTCTCACGGACGGAGCAACTCGCATCCGTGAACGAACGAGCTGAGGCATGGCCAAAGGTACGGTGTCCGGCGGTGTCTTCAGCCGTCGCTCCTGTCCGTCGGAGGGCCAGCCAAAGGCTTCCCTTTGGTGGGATTACTGATGAGTCTTTCTCGTAACCTTTGATGTTGGGTTCAGTAGCTTCGTACTTGTCGACCAACCAACCAATCGTAAGATGATCCAATTGTCATCTGTTTACTCGAGCAGTTAATGTGAAATGATCCATCTCGGAAATGTTTGGCCTCTCCGCACACGTCTGAGGTATGTACAATACAGACATATATATCTCTCCATTCACAAATTCAGCTCCCTGCAAAACTCGTGGATTGCTCGTCGATGTTAAAAAAGTCGTTATCAAGATGTGTTTATATATATATGTATATATATGTATATATATGTATATATATGTATATATATATATATACATATATACATATATACATATATATATATATATATATATCTTCAGAAATGCGGAAATGAAATTGCATATCTCCGGCCATTGTTATCAAAAATTTTAACAATGATTTCTTTTTGAATTTTGTCACTTCTCAGCTCAAAATTCTCATTTTAGATGATGTAGAAAATCCTTCATACTTCAAATAGTTGTTGAGCCTAGGGATCGAACTCTCGTTTATTTAGATGTTCTCCTATCAAGAACATTTATTATCACCAACTCATAACATTCAAGAATTAATTCAAATTTGTAATGTTTGGACCATAATGAAGAATTTTAATGATATTAAATAAAATATTTAATAATAATAGTTCATTTAGAATAAAAATTAAAATATTTAAATCATAATAAATGAAGAAATTGATTATAATGAATGATGAACTTAATGAGAACGGTTACATTATTATTAAATATAATATTTAATAATAACAATTATATTCTCCCACTTAGTCCATGTGTTTAGCTTAATAATTTGAATTAATCTTTATCGAGCAACTTTCTTAAGAAATAAATACATGAATCATAGCGATCAATCCTCTAAGAGTGAGTATTATCATCAATGTATCACGATGTATTTAGTTTCTTAATCTGGTAATATTACTTAATGAATAAATTTTATATTTATTCTTGGTCCAATATCAATATATTTTCTTAAATTAATGTGCATATGAATGAGAAAATATCATAATATATATAAGAGTTTCAATATAATTACAAAGTGGAACCAAGTCTCATTTTCTCTACATGATCCTTGAATTTTAGATGTGGCATGCCTTTAGTCAAAAGATCAGCAATCATCAATTCAATACTAATATGCTCAATGACTATTTTTTTTCTTTTATACGTTCTCTTATGGTTAAACACTTAATGTCGATGTGTTTACTTTAACTTCCACTTTTATTGTTTTTAGCTATAAAGATAGCAGCTAAATTATTGCAGAAAAATTTTAATGCCTAGAAATAGAATCCATGATTCTAAGCTTAGAAATGAAACTCTTAAGCTATACACTATGTGAAATAGCCTCAAAACAAGAGACAAACTTAACTTCCATGGTAGAAGTAGCAATCAAGGTCTGCTTAGAGCTTCTCCAAAAAATAACTCCACCAGCCATCATAAAAATATATCCTGATGTTGATTTACGAGAATCAACACAACCGGCGAACTTTGAATCTGAGTAATCAATCACATACAGATTGTTTGTATATCTATACATAAACATGTAATTTTTGGTTCCTTGTAGATATCTCGTCACTTTCTTTGCAGCTCTCTAGTGGTTTATATTTAGATTACTCTGATATCGACTTCGTATCCCCACAACAAATATAATATCAAGTCTAGTACAAACCTGAGCATATATAAGGCTTCCTACGGCAAAAGCATATGGGATGTTTTTCATTTATTCCCCTTCAAGTTTGTTCCTTGGTCATTGGTTCAAATTGAACCCATCACCTTTCACAATGAGAGCAACACTTGGTGAACAATCCTTTATCCGAAATCTTTCTAAAAGTTTATCAATATAGGTTTCTTGTGATAGACCTAAAATGCCTCGAGATCTATCTCTATGGATCTTAAAACTAATGACATAAGATGCTTCACCCATATCCTTCATGTCAAAAATTTTAGAAAGGAATTATTTCACCTCATGCCGTAAACTCTTATCGTTGATTGCAAGCAAAATATCATCTACGTATAAAACAAGGAAATATATTTTACTCCCATTGACTTTCTGGTATATGCATTGATCCATGGGATTTTCAACAAATCTAAATGAAAAAATCACTTCATAGAATTTAAAATACCATTGGCGGGAGGCTTGTTTTAAACTGTATATAAACTTCTTAAGATTACAAACTAAGTTTTCACCAACACTAGAGGAGAAACCTTCATGTTGTTTTATATAAACTTCTTTCTCTAGATCTCCATTAAAAAATAATGTTTTTATATCCATTTGTTGCAACTCAAGGTCAAAATGAGCAACCAATGCCAAAATGATACAAAGAGAATCTTTCTTAGATACAAGAGAAAACGTCTTCATATAATTGATTCTCTCTTTTTGAGTAAATCCCTTTGCAACAAGTCTTGTCTTGTATCTCTCGATGTTGCCTAATGAATCTTTTTTAGTTTTAAAGACCTATTTGCAACCAATAGCCTTTGCTTCATTAGGCAACTCTATAAGATCCCAAACTCTATTGCTCATCATGGAATTCATCTCTTCTTTTATGGCATCATGTCACAAATTTGATTCGTTACAACTTATGGCCTGTGAAAAGGTTTCAGAATGAATTTTTGCTCCAATATTATATTCAGATTCTTGTAGATATATAACATAATCACTAAGAATTGCTAATCTTTTATTTCTAGTAGATCTTCTTAATGTTGTACCTATGTTTCCCTAAGGAACTTATAGTTCATCTAGTTGTTCAGGAGCTTGTTGTAATTCCTGAACTACTTGATCTATTAGAATATTATCAGCAACTTATGGAATTTCAATAATTGGTTGTTCAACACCAGCTTGTACTTGAGGTGTGCTAAAAATTATAACCAATTTATCATTTGATGTGGAATGTTGAGATTCTATATGATCATGTGCAGAAACTATGTTCCTGAATTGATCGCTCCCACTAATCATGTCATCCTCAAGAAATTTAGCGTTTCTTGATTCCACAATCATAGTTGTGTGAGATGGATAATAGAACCTATAACCTTTGGACTTTTTAGCATATGTAATGAAATACCCACTAATAGTCCTTGGGTCTAGTTTCTTTTCTTGTGGATTATATATCCTGAGCTCAAACGGACATCCCTAAATGTGCATATGTCTCAAACTCAGTTTCCAACCTTTCTTTAATTAAATTTATGTCTTTAGGATAGCCTTGGTTGGAACTTGATTTAATATATACATAGTCATCTTTAGTGTTTCAGTCCACAAGAATATAGGAAGATTGGAGTTGCTAAGCATACTCTGCACCATGTCTAATAATGTTTTGTTTCTTCTTTCTGCAACACCATTCTGGTCTGGAGAACCAGGTATAGTGTATTGGACAACAATCTCATGTTCTTAAAGAAACTTAGCAAAAGAACTAGGTGCTTATCCATTTTTAATATATCTACCATAATATTCTCCACCTCTGATCTCACAATTTTAATTTGCCTACCATATTGGTTCTCAACTTTAGCCTTAAAGATTTTGAAGACATCCAATGCTTCATTTTTGTTATAAAGTAAATAGACATACATATATCGTGAGTAATCATCTATAAAGTAGATGAAGTATTTCTGACCATGTGTGTTAATGTTTGGACAACATATATCAGTATGAATAATCTCTAATATGTTTGAACTCCTATTAGCACCTTTTTTTAACTTATTAGTCTACTTTCCTTTAATACAGTTCATACAAGTCTTAAAATTAGTAAAATCAAGAGTATTAAGTACCCCATCATTAACTAATCTCTTAATTCTCTCTATGAAGATATGTCCTAATCTCCAATGTCATAACACAAAGGAGTCCTTATTAATATTACACCTTTAAGTGACAGCGTGAATATGCATTAAATTTTGAGTGTCATCATTTTATAAGAAAATATGATAAAAACTATCAGACAAAATACTTTTCCCAACATAATCAGATTTATATAATAAACAAAATGATGTGTCTTGAAAATTAAAAGAATATCTAACCGATACGAGTCGGGAAACAGAAATTAAGTTTCGTGAGAAATTTGGTACATAAAAGGTCATTTCCAATTTTAAAACAAAACCACTACTTAAAGTTGAAATGCATATTCCAATTACCTCCATATATGAGCCCATCTTATTACCTGATAAGATGCTTTGCTCACTTCCCACTGGCTTCCTTAGGTTTTGCATACCCTGCAAAGAGTTTGTAATATTGATTATTGATCAAGATCAATCCATCATGTGTTAATATTAATATTAACCATATTAGATTCATAATACATAAACAAGGTTGGTTTACCTTTCTTTTCAAACCACCGTTGGAATTTTATACATTCTTTCTTCATGTGTCCCTTTCTTTTACAAAAGAAACATTTTGCTTCTATCTTGATATCAACTTGGGGTGATATTTTATATTTTCCCTGCTGATGAGCTTTCTGATTGGTTTCATTTTTGTCAGTTTTATTCTTCCTGTGAGTGGTTACCACCAATGCACTCTCACCTAGTTCCATCACTAACCTCTCTTTTTCTTGAACACACATATGTTGGGAAATCTAGGGGGCGACATCACATGCGCAGCGGAAGATCAAGAAAAACAAAATCTCCAATTTCCCAAAAGGATGTTCATCGTCGTACGAAGATTGGTGCGAATAAATCCGCGAAACAAACTATGTATAAGATAAATTGTGTTACCTAGGGAGATCGTATATCCCTGTTTTCTTACAGATCTCTAGGAGAAGATGAAGGAGGTCAAGCGTCTTCCTCTCTAGCGGTGATCCACACAGTAGAGCTACGACGACGCTCCTCAAAATACTCCAGTCCTACTCTGAGGTGGAGAGGGGGAGGAGAATAGGAAAAGCAAGCAAAGGCTCTAGTGTATGAGGCTCTGAATCCCTCCTATTTATAGAGGCCCCTTGTCAAACCCTATTGGATCCTCCCCTAATGGGTATTAGATCTGCATCCAATTATCCAAGCCTTTTAGATTAGTGGATCAATATCCAAGAATCTCTCATGGGCTTTTATTGGATCTCGTCCATGGGATCCAATAAATCAGGGGCTTATTGGATATCCAATAAGATAGGGGCTCCAGCGGATATCTCATATCCGAACCTCTACTCATCGCAATGCCTACCATATGTGTGTGACCCTCTAGGCCCAATATCGAGCTGGCCGTGAGTCATAGCTGTCAGAACTCCTTCTGGCTCAGTGAATTATTATCTCTATAATAATTTACTCGACTTATCGACTACGGACGTACTAGGCCACTACGCCGTAGTCCCCAGACGATACAGGGGAATCCAATCCATTGGACCTGTCTGTCCTCAGTTACCGTGTACCTATAGTCACTCATCCATCTAATATCCCAGAGACCGTATATCGGGCATGGTGCTGTCAGACCCATACGATTTCTACTCGAGTCTCGCTCTAATCGGATTCTCCGGGAGAACTCTTTCTCTCTCAACCCGAATGACCCTGGCCAGGGATTTGTCTGAGCAAGAACACATGGGATATTCCTCTCATGACGCCGAGAGTGAATGATCCTCTATCGACACTCAATAGCCCTCGTAAGGTTGACTGCCACTCCCAATGACCAATTGTACTAGATCTGGGACAGCCAAATCTATAAGTCTGGTATTAAAGAATGGAGCACTTATACAGGACATCCTTGGTGTCTCAAGTCTAAGGACCAGATACACCACTAGGACTACGGAATCGTTGTCTGACAATAAGGCATCATCAACCATCCAGTATTCCGTAAGCGGATCAATCAGTGAACTCATTCTCCAATGAGCACCTGTACTGTATCCCTAGTGTCCCCACACGAGCAGCTATGAGACCAACTGCATCCATCATATGGACGGGTATACAACACACCAGTCTGTCCGATTATCACGATGTCCCTCTCGAGTAACCTATGACCGGGATTATTTAGGATCTGTGTTTAAAGGTGAATCGATCTCATTATCGTGATCTCATCACAATCCGATTTCCATTGCACAGATCTAAGGACATCACAATATATACATGTATATATGCAATAGACAATATATAAAGTGATAAATGCCAAAATATAATAAGCAAAAAAGATTCCATGTCAAGTCACACGTGTCATCACTCACGTGATTGGTTTGCTGGGCACCTATGACTAGCAATCTCCCACTTGACCTAAAGCCAATCACCTATGTGTCTGATCCCCATCAGACACCTGTGACGCTCAAAGACAATCTGAGACAACGGCTTTGTTAGTGGATCTGCAATGTTATCTTCGAATGGAACTCGTTCCACTACTACATCTTCTCGAGTCATGATCTCTCTAATAAGCTAGAACCTCCTCAGAACACTTCTGATGAGACCAGGGTTCCCTTATTTGAGTAATCGCCCCGTTGTTGTCGCAATATAAGGAAATCGGCTCCTCGCTATCCGGCACGACTCCTAAATCTGTGATGAACTTCTTCATCTAGACTCTCTCTTTTGCTGCATCTGCTGTAGCAATGTATTCTGCCTATGTGGTTGAGTCAGTAGTAGTATCTTGTTTGGAACTCTTCCAGCATACTGCTCCTCCATTCAAGGTGTACACATACCCCGAATTCGACTTGCTATAATCGACATCAAACTGAAAACTTGAGTCTGTGTAGCCTTCAACCTTGAGGCTACTACCTCCATATACTAGTAAAAGATCCTTAGTCCTTCTCAAGTACTTAAGGATACACTTTACTGCTTTCTAGTGCTCCAAGCCTGGATCCGCCTGATACATGCTCGTGATACTCAGAGCATGCACTATATCAGGCCTAGTACATAGCATGGCATACATGATAGACCCTATCACTGAGGCATAAGGTATCATATCCATGTTTGCCCTTTCTTCTGGAGTCTTTGGGGACATACTCCTAGAAAGTGATATCCCATATCTCATCGGTATGAGACCTCTCTTCAAATTTTCCATGCCAAACCTTTTGACAATGGTTTTTATGTACCTGGATTGGGACAAGCCAAGCATCCTCTTGGATCTATCTCTATAGATCCGAATCCCCAAGATATAGGATGCTTCCCCTAAGTCCTTCATGGAGAAGTATCTAGATAACTAAGCCTTCACTGTGGATAGCATTCCTACGTCATTCCCAATGATCAGGATGTCATCCACATATAACACCAAAAAGGTGATAGCGCTCCCACTTACCTTCCTGTACACACAAGGCTCATTTTCATTCTTAACGAAGTCATAAGATCTGATTGCCTCATCAAATCTTATGTTCCAACTTCGAGAAGCTTGCTTTAGTCCATAAATGGATCTAAGCAATCTACACACCTTATCTGGGCAGTCCTTGGACACAAATCCCTCAGGTTGTATCATATACACCTCCTCATCGAGGTTCCCATTGAGGAATGCAATTTTCACATCCATTTGCCAAATCTCATAATCACAGTATGCTGCAATAGCCAATAGAATTCGGATGGATTTTAGCATTGCTACGGGTGAGAAGGTTTCGTCATAGTCAACACCTTGCCTTTGACGATACCCCTTAGACACTAGCCTTGCTTTATAGGTCTCTACCTTTCCATCTACTCTGATCTTTTTCTTAAAGATCCATTTGCAACCGATGGGTACAATACCTTCGGGCGCATCAACTAGGGACCAAACCTTGTTGGAGTACATAGAATCCATCTCAGAATTCATGGCTTCTTGCCACTTCTCGGAGTCTATACTCATAATAGCTTCCTCGTAGATCTGATGATCAATATCCTCAACATCTTCTCCTCTAATATGTCCCACATATCTCTCAGGAGGATGGGATACTCTACCGGACCTACGTAAAGTTGGAACTTGTGTGTTAGGTACCTGAACAGACTCGGGCTGTAGAGTGGTGCTTGAGCTTGGTTCTCCAATCTCGCTCAACTCTATCATGCTCCCACTATCTCCGCCAAGAATGTGTTCCTTCTCAAGGAACACTGCTCTCTTGGCTACAAAGACCTTTTGGTCCTCGAGATGATAGAAATAATACACACAAGTTTCCTTGGGGTATCCCACGAACTTGCACCGCTCTGTCCGCGATTCCAACTTATCGGGGTTGTGTCTTTTAACGTGGGCAGGGCAGCCCCAAATCTTAACAACTTTAAGATCGGGCTTCTTCCCTTTCCATATCTCATATGGTGTAGACACTACCGACTTAGTTAGAACTCTGTTCAGAAGGTAAGCTGCGGTCTCTAGGGCATATCCCCAGAATGAGATGGGTATGTCAGCGAAACTCATCATGGATCGTACCATGTCTAATAGCGTACGATTTCTCCTTTCAGACACACCATTGAGCTAAGGTGTATAAGGAGGTGTCCATTGGGATAATATCTCATAGTCCTTGAGGAACTGAGTAAAGTCTGTACTTAAGTACTCACCTCCTCGATCTGATCGAAGAGTTTTGATACTCTTTCCAGTCTGGTTCTGCACCTCATTCTTATACTCTTTGAATTTCTCAAAGGCCTCGGATTTGTACTTCATTAAGTACACATATCCATACCTTGAGAAATCATCACTATGTATGAGTTCCAACATCTCAGTGGCTCTTTCTCCAGTTCCACTAAATGGAGAGTTGGTCAGTTTTCCACGAAGACAAGGCTCGCAAGTTGCATATGACTCATAGTCGAATAGATCTAGATATCCATCCTTTAGTAACTTTTGAATCATTCCCTCATGGATGTGACCTAG
Source organism: Musa balbisiana (assembly GCA_004837865.1). Lineage (NCBI taxonomy): Eukaryota > Viridiplantae > Streptophyta > Magnoliopsida > Zingiberales > Musaceae > Musa > Musa balbisiana. Next base: position 18,704,535 of record CM017198.1, read on the forward strand.
CCTACAATGCCACAGGTATGCACTGTTCATCTCATCTCGTTTCCTCTTGGACACACTTACACTCATGATATGTGGAGTAGTGTCTAACATAAACAAACCATTATGCACATTCCTCTCACCAATCTCCTTGACTTTTTTCAGAATCTACAACAAATTGCAGATGTGATAAGCTATACCGGTATCCAATACCAATGCACTATCACAAAAATCTGACAAGTGGAGATTGATCATGAATGTACCTAAAGCTTCACCAAGCTTTTGTTTTGCCTTTTCTGTAAGGTACTCTTTACAGTTCCTCTTCTAGTGCCCATCTTTGCCACAGTGGAAGCACTGGCCTTTGTCCTTTGCTAGGTCTTTCTTAGCAACCTTTACTTTTCCTAGTCTGCCCTTGCCCTTTTCCTTCTTAAGGGACTTTTCTGCTACCTCAACCTTGTTTATATTAAAATTCATTATAAACTGTGAAAAGGAATCTGGTAGGGACTGAAGCATAATGTCCACACACAAGTTTCCTTGGGGTATCCCACGAACTTGCACCGCTCTGTCCGCGATTCCAACTTATCGGGGTTGTGTCTTTTAACGTGGGCAGGGCAGCCCCAAATCTTAACAACTTTAAGATCGGGCTTCTTCCCTTTCCATATCTCATATGGTGTAGACACTACCGACTTAGTTAGAACTCTGTTCAGAAGGTAAGCTGCGGTCTCTAGGGCATATCCCCAGAATGAGATGGGTATGTCAGCGAAACTCATCATGGATCGTACCATGTCTAATAGCGTACGATTTCTCCTTTCAGACACACCATTGAGCTAAGGTGTATAAGGAGGTGTCCATTGGGATAATATCTCATAGTCCTTGAGGAACTGAGTAAAGTCTGTACTTAAGTACTCACCTCCTCGATCTGATCGAAGAGTTTTGATACTCTTTCCAGTCTGGTTCTGCACCTCATTCTTATACTCTTTGAATTTCTCAAAGGCCTCGGATTGTACTTCATTAAGTACACATATCCATACCTTGAGAAATCATCACTATGTATGAGTTCCAACATCTCAGTGGCTCTTTCTCCAGTTCCACTAAATGGAGAGTTGGTCAGTTTTCCACGAAGACAAGGCTCGCAAGTTGCATATGACTCATAGTCGAATAGATCTAGATATCCATCCTTTAGTAACTTTTGAATCATTCCCTCATGGATGTGACCTAGCCTACAATGCCACAGGTATGCACTGTTCATCTCATCTCGTTTCCTCTTGGACACACTTACACTCATGATATGTGGAGTAGTGTCTAACATAAACAAACCATTATGCAACATTCCTCTCACCAATCTCCTTGACTTTTTTCAGAATCTACAACAAATTGCAGATGTGATAAGCTATACCGGTATCCAATACCAATGCACTATCACAAAAATCTGACAAGTGGAGATTGATCATGAATGTACCTAAAGCTTCACCAAGCTTTTGTTTTGCCTTTTCTGTAAGGTACTCTTTACAGTTCCTCTTCTAGTGCCCATCTTTGCCACAGTGGAAGCACTGGCCTTTGTCCTTTGCTAGGTCTTTCTTAGCAACCTTTACTTTTCCTAGTCTGCCCTTGCCCTTTTCCTTCTTAAGGGACTTTTCTGCTTTCCTTTTTTTTCTGGTCTCACCAGTGTAGAGAACTGGCTTCTCTTTCCTAATAGTACTCTCTGCCTCCCTCAACATATTGAGAAGCTCTGGGAGAGTCACCTCAACCTTGTTTATATTAAAATTCATTATAAACTGTGAAAAGGAATCTGGTAGGGACTGAAGCATAATGTCCACACACAAGTTATCCTCTAGGACCATTCCTAGACTTGTGAGTTTCTCCATCCACTCAATCATCTTTAGGACATGATTCTGAACCGATGTCCCCTCAGTCATCCTAGTGCGGAAGAGGCTCTTGGATATCTCATATCGCTGAGTCCTTCCCTGTTCCTCAAACAATTTACGGACATGTAGGAGAATGGATTTAGCATCCATCTTTTCATGTTGTCTCTGTAACTCAGGATTCATAGAGCCCAACATATAGCACTGAGCAAGAGTGGAGTCATCAATGTACTTCACGTAGCAAGCGATCTCATCCTCGCTTGCCTCTTCCTTGGGCGTAGGCATCATTGTATCAAGGACGTATACGATTTTCTCCGCCGTGAGAACAATTCTCAAGTTGTGGAGTCAATCCGTATAATTTGGACCAGTGAGGCAGTTGACATCAAGTATGCCACGTAAGGGATTTGAAAGCGACATTTTCTAAAAATAAAAATGCAGCAGGAATAAATAACATGCAGATTTTGCAAGAAATAAACTATCAAGATATGGACTTCTATCTTAATATGCTCCCACTATTTTACTAGCGAGTCACGCGACACCCTCAACACGTGAAACGGAAGTCTCTGGCAGACTTCTAGTGGGGATCAGGATCCAATCAGCGTCCTAGTGTAACCTCGAGGGACTCGACCAATCACATTAAGCCCAAAAGGTAGGCAACTCTTGCCGATCATAACTCCTTGTGATTCCTGTCCTGTTCAGCCTCCGAATCACCATGGTCTCGAGGGACTCGACCAACCATGATGTTCAGTTAAGTCAACACCTTCGTTACAAGATGAGTCTGATTTGATGATATACCCTCGAAGGACTCGACCAAGCATACCATGCCCTCAGGTCACCGATAACATCTCTATGTCGTAAGTAAGATAGCGAATCGCGATATAGGTGAGCCTTGAGGGACTCGACCAACTCAACCTACACCGGGAATCGGTTCCTACCCATAATGATGGAAGGCCACGTGGGTCAATCTAATTGCCTCATGTTTACTGACTTAATATTATGGAGAGAGATGTTTCTATGATTTGGTCTCCTAATATGACATGTCACACATATACATATTTAATATATATCTACATCGTATGTAAATATATATACATATCTAGTATGTGTATAATCAATCACAACATATGATCATGGACCACAACCTAATGTGATCAAGCCCGAGCCAGTAGGCCTAATCACTCATATCAAGATCTATGTGTGCAACGGTGCATCTTCATGCTGTTGAATCTCGGATTTTGATGATGAAACTAATTGATTGTGTTTAGATGTTTAACTGCATTTTGAGTGATGTAGGTCTACTCGATCAGGATTAGACAGTTGACGCAGGAGGAATTGACGTTGCGCCGGAGGAGATCACGTTAGGATATTGGATGGTAGAACGCTTCGGACGTCGGGCATCGAGCCAAGGAGAGCGGAATTGCACCAAGGATATCGGGGTTGCGGAGGTCAACCACCGATTGGGCAACAAGCCGCAAGAGTGGACGATGCGCTGAAGAATCGGACGAAGCGCCAACCAATGACGTGCCGGGCAACAGAATGTCAATTCGCGTTGTAATAATTGTCTAAATCGGAGTAGAGTTTTGGCTTGTGTGTGCAGGATTAACTACGATAACGATGAAGACATAAAGCGAAACAAAGTGCCGGAGTCAAGCGCGAAGGATTCGTTGGGAGTTCGAGAGTTCGACGGAAGTCCGAAGGTTCATCGGGAATGCTGTCGGAACTAGCCGAGAATGAGTAGGGAGCTTGCCGAAGGGTTTTTCGGAAGCTCGCAGAAAGGTTCGTCGGAAGTTCGCGGAGCTCACCGAGAAAGATCGTAGGTTGCCGAAGAAGCTCGTCGAAACTCGCCAAGATCAAATCGTGAAGTCTCGGAGCTTGTCGGGAGTCCGCATAATGGTTTCTGAGAGTTTCTCGGAAGATCGCCGGAAGTTCGCCAGAAGAAGTATTGACTTGTGGACTTTGTAATAGCTTAGGAAATGTCTTTAAATTCGTAGTTAGCATGTTAATTAGGGTTAGGATTATGTGTTAATCTTATAACCCAAGTAGGGGCCAATTGGGCCCGAGTTCGGACTGGTTTGGGCCAAGTTTGGAGCCCAACCAGTGAGCTGAAATAGCCAGGCGGTGGCACCGCCCAACACCCGAGAGCCAGGCAGTGGCACCGCCCAGCACTCGAGAGCCAGGCGGTGGCACCACCCAGTACACTGTCAGTGTCACAACTGACAGGCGGTGGCACCGCCACTGATAGGTGGTGGCACCGCTAGCTTCGGGAACCGAAGAGAATTCAAATTTTGGAGCCCAAATTTGAATCCTCTTGAGGCCTATAAATACCCCTCTATTCTCAGCTGAGATAACAACTTTTGAGAAGCAATAGATTGAGATAAAAGCCTTAGCAAAGTCTTTAGCAAGTCTAGTTTTCAATTGCTTGAGTGTTCACCTCCTTCTTTCTCGTTGAAACTTTGTAAGAGTGTGAACCACTTGTAAAAAGTTGTAAGAGGGTTATTTGTCCTTCCCCTTCAAAGTGATTTGCTAGTGGAAGTTGGGAGCCTCATCGAAGAAGGCTTCGCAAGTGGATGTAGGTCATTTTGACCGAACCACTTTAAAATTGGCGTGTTCACTGGTTTGCATTTATTTATTGCACTTTACCTTACTGCAAACCTTTATACCTGCTTTACTTCCTTATTACTTTTGCTGCACACATTTACGAACACGCTTTCAAGTTAAGCACTGCCGAGTTCGATTTTTATCGTACGAAAAAGTTTCCAAAACTGACGTTTTAATCCGCTGCACTAATTCACCCCCCCCCCCCCCCCTCTTAGTGCCACTCCGATCCTAACACATGCCCTGTGATCGTCCATCTTGTCTTCGTCGGTTCCGTCGACATCTCGATGCATCTCCATGCATCGCGATCATTCGTCTCGTGGGTCCTGCTATCGCATCCACGCTCCCGCTGCGCCTCCTCATGTGATTACAACTTAATCATAGGCACGTAGGCCCGACAATAAACGAGAAATATAATGAAGGCTCGCAGGCCCTAATCATAATAATCATAAGTACACACATCACACTGTCCATGATCATCCGTCCACACATCATACATCACATGTATAAATCATTATCATGTAGGACTACTAGATAATAATGAAAATAATAATAAACTAAACCTTTTAATTAATTAATATTTTCTAAAATCAAAGACATGTAGGGAATTTTTTGAATTTTAAAGGGGTATTTACGTAATTTGGTCAAAGGACAGAAACTGAAATTTCAGAAATTCACAAGGGTAAAACTATCTTTTTGTCCAAAAACCTAACCCCTTCTCTCCCTTTCTACTACTGCCGCCGCCGCCGCCGCCGCCCTGCTGGCGGCGGCCTGTGCCGCCGCCGCCGCCGCCGCCGCCGCCGCCGCCGCCGCCGCCGCCGCCGCCGCCGCCGCCGCCGCCGCCGCCGCCGCCGCCGCCGCCGCCGCCGCCGCCGCCGCCGCCGCCGCCGCCGCCGCCGCCGCCGCCGCCGCCGCCGCCGCCGCCGCCGCCGCCGCCGCCGCCGCCGCCGCCGCCGCCGCCGCCGCCGCCGCCGCCGCCGCCGCCGCCGCCGCCGCCGCCGCCGCCGCCGCCGCCGCCGCCGCCGCCGCCGCCGCCGCCGCCGCCGCCGCCGCCGCCGCCGCCGCCGCCGCCGCCGCCGCCGCCGCCGCCGCCGCCGCCGCCGCCGCCGCCGCCGCCGCCGCCGCCGCCGCCGCCGCCGCCGCCGCCGCCGCCGCCGCCGCCGCCGCCGCCGCCGCCGCCGCCGCCGCCGCCGCCGCCGCCGCCGCCGCCGCCGCCGCCGCCGCCGCCGCCGCCGCCGCCGCCGCCGCCGCCGCCGCCGCCGCCGCCGCCGCCGCCGGCGAGCGCCCCAGCGGGCAACGCTGTCCACCGCAACACCCGCAGGCACCGCAGCGCCCGTAGGTGCCTCTACCGTGCGACGCCTCTGCCCACGGGCGGAGCCGCACCAGCAGGCCAGCGCCGCCCGCTGGGGCTTGCTGTCGTCGTTGCTGACGGCATGCGCGCGAGCCAAGCGTCGGTTGGCGCCGCCTACGCCCGCGGGTCCAGCACTTGCAGGCATCGTCCTTGCGCGCGGGCGTAGTGCCCGCGCGCAAGTGGTCGCCGTGCCTACGGCCCTGCTTGCCGGCACCGCCGAAGGCTGCGCCCGCGGGTGGGGCACCCGCGGGCTGCCAGCCCCGCCGGCCGACTACTGCAGGCGCAGCGCCTGAGCATGCGTCGGCACTGCGCTGCCTGAGGTTGCACGCACGTAGATCGAGGGCAGCAATAGTTGTTGCCCTTTCTCGCTTTTGCGTCAATGATTTTGACGTCAAAATTCTTCTTAAACACAACACACGTAGTTCAAAAACCAATCATTTGCACGAACAACCTGGCTCTGATACCACTGTTGGAAAATCTAGGGGGTGACATCACATGCGCAGCGGAAGATCAAGAAAAACAAAATCCCTAATTTCCCAAAAGGGTGTTCATCGTCGTGTGAAGATTGGTGCGCATAAATCCGTGAAACAAACTACGTATAAGATAAATTATGTTACCTAGGGAGATCATATATCCCTGTTTCCTTGTAGATCTCTAGGAGAGGATGAAGGAGGTCAAGCGTCCTCCTCTCTAGCGGTGATCCACACAGTAGGGCTGCGACGACGCTCCTCAAAAAACTCCAGGCCTACTCTGAGGTGCATAGGGGGAGGAGAATAGGAGAGGCAAGCAAAGGCTCTAGCCTATGAGGCTCTGAATCCCTCCTATTTATAGAGGCCCTTTGTCAAACCCTAATGGATCCTCCCCTAATGGGTATTGGATCTGCATCCAATTATCCAAGCCTTTTAGATTAGTGGATCAATATCCAATAATCTCTCATGGGCTTTTATTGGATCTCGTCCATGGGATCCAATAATTCAGGGGCTTATTGGATATCCAATAAGATAGGGGCTCCGGTGGATATCTCATATCCGAACCTCTACTCATCGCAACGCCTACCATATGTGTGTGACCCTCTAGGCCCAATATCGAGCTGGCCGTGAGTCATAGCTGTCAGAACTCCTTCTGGCTCAGTGAATTATTATCTCTATAATAATTCACTCGACTCATCGACTACAGACATACTAGGCCACTACGCCGTAGTCCCCAGACGATACAGGGGAATCCAATCCATTGGACCTATTTATCCTCAATTACCGTGTACGTATAGTCTCTCATCCATCTAATATCCCAGGGACTGTATATCGGGCATGGTGCTGTCAGACCCATACGATTTCTACTCGAGTCTCGCTCTAATCGGATTCTCCGGGAGAACTCTTTCTCTCTCAACCCGAATGACCCTGGCCAGGGATTTGTTTGAGCAAGAACACATGGGATATTCCTCTCATGATGCCGAGAGTGAATGATCCTCTATCGACACTCAATAGCCCTGGTAAGGTCGACTGCCACTCCCAATGACTAGTTGTACTATATCTGAGACAGCGAAACCTATAAGTCTGGTATCAAAGAGTGGAGCACTCATATAGGACATCCTTGGTGTCTCAAGTCTAAGGACCAGATACACACCACTAGGACTACGGAATTGCTGTCTGACAATAAGGCATCATCAACCATCTAGTATTCCGTAAGCGGATCAATCAATGAACTCATTCTCCAATGAGCACCTGTACTGTATCCCTAGTGTCCCCACATGAGCAGCTATGAAACCAACTGCATCTATCACGTGATTGGCTTGTTGGGCACCTATGACTAGCAACATAGTCATTAATTCATTAATTGACCATTTGTCCCTGTTAAATCTTAGATTTTGATGATGAAGTCAATTGTAATTTGTTTGATCTAATCTATATGTTGAGAAAAGTGTGCAGGATTAACTATGATAGTAGGTGTTTTGTTCGAGTCAAGATCGAGATCATGTTGGGAGTTCGAGAGTTAGTCGGAAGTCCGGACGTTCATTGGAAGTTCTGTTGGAACCAACCGAGAAGTCTAGGAGCTTGCCAAAGAAACTCGTCGGACCTTTCCAAGAAGATCATTATAAAGTCCGAGAGCTTACCGGGAGTCCGCCGGAGCATTGCCGAGAGTTCGTCGAATGTTCACCGGAAGTACAACGGAAGCTCGCCGGAAGAGCAATTGATGCACCAGAACAAGAAATATTGTGATCATGTCTTAATTATCATAATTAGAGTATAAATTAAGTTAAGATTGGGAGGTAATCCCACCAACTTAATTAGGGGCCAACTGGGCCCTTAACAAGACTGATTTGGGTCGGATTGAACAACCCAATTAGCCCTTGAAAACATGGCCAACGATGGCACCGCCCAGAAGACCCAGCCTCCCAAGTGGTCTAAGAGGTGGTACTGCCCAAACTAGGTAGTGGTACCGCCAGTAGTTATTGCTGCCAGCGGTGGTACCACCCAGACTGAGTGGTAGTACCTACCGCCCAGTGTCAGACTGCAGGTGGTAGTACAGCCCAATAATGGCGGTGGTACCGCCAGTACCCCAGAAATCTGAGATGAGACACTTTTTAGCTCCATTTTAGAAGTCATTGGGGCCTATAACAACCCCACCCTTTTCTGTATGAAAGAGGCACGAAAGCTGTTAACATAATCTTGAGTTCTTGAGTCTAAAAGTGAAGAGGTCTCCTCCTTCATCTCTTAGCCTTATAACCATCCAAGAAAGATGAGTGAGACTTGTAAAGGTTGTCTCCTAAACCCGACAAAAGGAGATAGAGCTGTAAAAGATAGTTGGCCTTCGCCTATTGAAGGAAGGCCTCTAGTGAACGCCAGAGACCTCGTTGAAGGAGGAATCTGAAAGTGGATGTAGGTCATATTGACCGAACCACTCTAAATTCTGGTTTGCTTTTCATTTGTGCAATTTACATTACTACAAATCTCCTTAATCCTCTTTTGCACTTTTACGAAAGCTTTCAAGTTCATAATCTCTCCGAAACGGATTGAATCGAAATCATTTTCGTCGAAATCAGTTTTAATCGAAACGAATATTTTTTTGAAATCAGGAAGTTTTCGACTGCACTAATCCCCCCCCCCCCCCCCCTCTTAGTGCCACTCTTGATCCTAATAGTCCTTATGTGTATTATATGAAATCTTAAAAGAACAATATTGAGGTGAAAGGGTGTTCAGAATATAGTGCACCAAGAAAGATTCTGACATATTAACCTCGAGTTTCTTAAGTTGAGCCGCAATATCTCGCATTTGTATTATATGCTCACATACACCCTTTATATTGTTGAGTCTAAGGGATGAGAATTTCACTTTTAATGTACTTGCTAGTGCCTTTTCCGAAATGACGAATTACTTATCAATAGCTTATAGCAAGTCTCGGACCTTCTCATGCTGGTCAACAGAACCACATATGCCAACAGTTATCTTAGTTTTGATAAACATCACGCTGAGCCAATTGGATCGCTCCCATTACTTATATAACGAGACCTCGGTTGGAGTACTAATATTATTGACTATAAGTGGTTCGCTTTCCTAATAGTATAATCAATATCTATCCACCCTAAATGAAGGAGAATCCTCTCCTTCCATATCTTATAGTTATCACCCCTAAGTTCGGGAATATCACATCGAATATCAGAGAAATTAATAGTTTGAGAAACTACATAAAATCAAACATATTTATGTCAAAATTTGAGGCTTAATAGTTTAAATTGTATATTTTACCAATGTGAAACATGACAAAAATATGAATCTCATGATATAAAAGTTGCCTATGGGCTAAATTTTTAATTCAAATTTAAATAGTTTTTATCATAAAACTATCTAATTATATTCTAATTCATAATCCTTATAGGTAAATTATGAAAATAATCAGACATTTTATCCTGATTAATTATATTAAATATAATAAAAGATCATGTGGGATAATAATTATTATATTAAATATAATCAATCACAATATTATGTCTAATTACTTATATGATCTTTATTTTAACTTTATATATAATTTTTAATTAATTAAGGATGTAGCTAATTCCCAAATAGCACTTTAATTAATTCCCCCCCCCCCCCCCCCCCCCCCCCCTTAGTGCCACTCTTGATCCTAATAGTCCTTATGTGTATTATATGAAATCTTAAAGAACAATATTGAGGTGAAAGGGTGTTCAGAATATAGTGCACCAAGAAAGATTCTGACATATTAACCTCGAGTTTCTTAAGTTGAGCCGCAATATCTCGCATTTGTATTATATGTTCACATACACCCTTTATATTGTTGAGTCTAAGGGATGAGAATTTCACTTTAATGTACTTGCTAGTGCCTTTTCCGAAATGACGAATTACTTATCAATAGCTTATAGCAAGTCTCGGACCTTCTCATGCTGGTCAACAGAACCACATATGCCAACAGTTATCTTAGTTTTGATAAACATCACGCTGAGCCAATTGGATCGCTCCCATTACTTATATAACGAGACCTCGGTTGGAGTACTAATATTATTGACTATAAGTGGTTCGCTTTCCTAATAGCATAATCAATATCTATCCACCCTAAATGAAGGAGAATCCTCTCCTTCCATATCTTATAGTTATCACCCCTAAGTTCGGGAATATCACATCGAATATCAGAGAAATTAATAGTTTGAGAAACTACATAAAATCAAACATATTTATGTCAAAATTTGAGGCTTAATAGTTTAAATTGTATATTTTACCAATGTGAAACATGACAAAAATATGAATCTCATGATATAAAAGTTGCCTATGGGCTAAATTTTTAATTCAAATTTAAATAGTTTTTATCATAAAACTATCTAATTATATTCTAATTCATAATCCTTATAGGTAAATTATGAAAATAATCAGACATTTTATCCTGATTAATTATATTAAATATAATAAAAGATCATGTGGGATAATAATTATTATATTAAATATAATCAATCACAATATTATGTCTAATTACTTATATGATCTTTATTTTAACTTTATATATAATTTTTAATTAATTAAGGATGTAGCTAATTCCTAATTAATTAAGATTATATGGATCACTAGACATTTTGGACATATAAAATTGATTCATAACCATAAATTAATATAACCAAATATGCAAGCATTTTAATTCCCCCCCCCCCCCCCCCCTTAGTGCCACTCTTGATCCTAATAGTCCTTATGTGTATTATATGAAATCTTAAAAGAACAATATTGAGGTGAAAGGGTGTTCAGAATATAGTGCACCAAGAAAGATTCTGACATATTAACCTCGAGTTTCTTAAGTTGAGCCGCAATATCTCGCATTTGTATTATATGTTCACATACACCCTTTATATTGTTGAGTCTAAGGGATGAGAATTTCACTTTTAATGTACTTGCTAGTGCCTTTTCCGAAATGACGAATTACTTATCAATAGCTTATAGCAAGTCTCGGACCTTCTCATGCTGGTCAACAGAACCACATATGCCAACAGTTATCGTAGTTTTGATAAACATCACGCTGAGCCAATTGGATCGCTCCCATTGCTTATATAACGAGACCTCGGTTGGAGTACTAATATTATTGACTATAAGTGGTTCGCTTTCCTAATAGCATAATCAATATCTATCCATCCTAAATGAAGGAGAATCCTCTCCTTCCATATCTTATAGTTATCACCCCTAAGTTCGGGAATATCACATCGAATATCAGAGAAATTAATAGTTTGAGAAACTACATAAAATCAAACATATTTATGTCAAAATTTGAGGCTTAATAGTTTAAATTGTATATTTTACCAATGTGAAACATGACAAAAATATGAATCTCATGACATAAAAGTTGCCTATGGGCTAAATTTTTAATTCAAATTTAAATAGTTTTTATCATAAAACTATCTAATTATATTCTAATTCATAATCCTTATAGGTAAATTATGAAAATAATCTGACATTTTATCCTGATTAATTATATTAAATATAATAAAAGATCATGTGGGATAATAATTATTATATTAAATATAATCAATCACAATATTATGTCTAATTACTTATATGATCTTTATTTTAACTTTATATATAATTTTTAATTAATTAAGGATGTAGATAATTCCTAATTAATTAAGATTATATGGATCACTAGACATTTTGGACATATAAAATTGATTCATAACCATAAATTAATATAACCAAATATGCAAGCATTTTACTTACTCCAAATATTGAAATGTTATATCCTCATGATTTTCAATATGAAATATATCAAGAAGTTTCAAAAAGAAACCAAAATCAAATTATATTCATGGTATAAAATGAAAACTCTTTTATATCAAGGCAGAGCTCAATTGGCTCTGATACCAACTATTAAAAACTTTTGATACCAAAATGTATTTCTAAATCATTATAATAGAAACATAAGAAAAACTAATGCAGAAACGAAATTACATACCTTCAACCATTGTTATCAAAAATTTTATCAACAGTTTCCTCTTGAATTTTGATACTTTTCGGCTTAGAACTTTCAATTTGGATGGTATATGAAATCCTTTAGACTTAAAAAAGATGTTGAGCCCAAGAACCAAAACTCTCGTTTATATATATGTTCTTCCATCCAGAACATTTATTAGCACCAACTCATAACGTTCAAGAATTAATTCTAATGTTTGAACCATAATGAAGAATTTTAATGATATTAAATAAAATATTTAATAAAAAATTAAAATATTTAAATCATAAAAAATAAAAAAATTATTATGATGAATGATGAACTTAATAAAAATGATTATATTATTATTAAATAAAATATTTAATAATAACGATTACAGGAATGATAGATTTTTTTACGCTTAACATAGCGTTTATTAAGTAATCAAGAATAATAGACATGGAGAAATGGTATACGCCTCTTGTGATGCTTTATTGCTATCATTTTCTGGCTCACACAGCAGCTCTGCATCTTGGGACTCGAGTGCTTATGCCGTACCTCTGACGTTTCTCCGGACGGTAGATGTTTCCAAATCATTTCACCAAAACCTGTGGGTGGTTGATTCTATGGCACTAGCATTTACTGGTCTTTGCTTTGATCTCATGTGGATTAAATCAAATAAAGATGGGGAAGTGTCGGTTTCGAACATATGTCGGGGACTATGATAACTATCTTCGAAATGATCGATCAATAATTTTAAATTTAATATATTTATAGTCATTATGCTCGAGCTCGGTGGCCTGGAAAACCCATGGATTCGGCCGGCGATACGGTTCCGAATCCAATCAAACAGTGGAAAATTAAGATGGCTGCTGCTCACCTGCCGCTGTTTTGGGCCTCATCTTCTTCAACTCACCCTCTTTTGTTTCCAAAACGAAGAAATAGGCCGGCGAGCGGTCGAGCAATGTATGGAATGCATGTGCTAGAAGGAATATAATCGTACAAGTCAACGAAGCATGCATCTCTCTCTCTCTCTCTCTCTCTCTCTCTCTCTCTCTCTCTCTCTCTCTCTCTCATGGCACGAGGTTAGGCAGGACTTTGGCATCCCGATTCAAAGGGGAGGAACACACGCAAGGAAGGAGTTACGATTGGGAAAACAGTGGTCGAAATGAAGGGGCCTACCAAAGGGTTGAATGATGCGAGCTACATTACGGTGGCCCCGTGAGGCCATCATTAAGGGAAATGTGCACAGAGTGTGATAATTATATCAGCAAATCGGTCAGAAAAGCAGGCTTCGCTTTTTCTTCTTCATTTTACGCTTTATTTGGCCACCCTGGACATGCGATATCTCGCGACATACGGCCCCCTGTACGGTACGAACTCCCATCTTGACGTGCATAAGAGGAGACTGCTGAGGGTTCGTGGCCTGCGTCGTGGACTAGTCGTGGCACGCACGGCATCCGACCGAACAAAAACGTGGAGGACGCGGATTAGTTGTTGACTAAGCGACGACCGCTGCAACATAATTTTTCCTTGCGTGGGAATCTCCATGCTGTTCCAAAAAAGAGGAACCTTAAGTAATTATATTATGAACACTAGCTAAATCCAATACGTTAGATTCCTTGGAACCTTAAGTAAAATAGAGTTGTCTATGGTTCCATGAAATCAAAATAATATCCTTGATGAAATCATCTCCATCGAAATCATGATACTGAAAAAGTAAGATTAGAATATTACGCCCACTGTAATATGCAACGATTTCCGTGGAGAAGAAACCCGATGACAGTGACCGTCGATCGGGGTCATGGATGATGCATGAATGTCTGATGCACGTTGTACCTTTCGCATCATGGCTGATGCACGTTCTGGCACGATTAACTTGCTTCCACGAACTATTCACGAAGAAGAGCGTAGCCAAATCAGCCTTGGACCGCACTAAAGATGCAACTTCTGTTGTGGGACCCACGTCTGGGGCCAATACCTGAGTGCCACGCTGTTTGATGCACCTACGAGACGTTGAACGGGGACTTGGCCATCAACTCCGTCAGCTGCAAACTACAGTACGTACCACGATTTCTCCCTCGAAGAAGCTGCAACGGCGACAGGTCAAATTCCTCATCTCGTGCTCGCTACGACGGCAGCCGTAAGTATTAAAGCTGGTGTTAAGAACGGGTTTCACAGCATTAAGAAGGTCCACCACCATCGATGGAGGCGACGAGAGGCGAGAAGAAGAAGAAGGCAGTGGAGGATAGGGCGGGGGGAGGCGAGACGAAGGGTGGGCGGCCGAGAGAGGTCTTCCCGGAGCTGTGCTCGCCGGCACCCGTCCGGCTTACGGTCTGGTGCAAGTCACTCCTCTTCAACAGCCACGGGTACACCGTGTACGACGACGCCGACGGCCGGATGGTCTTCCGGGTCGAAAACTACGCCCACAACTGGAAGCAGGAGACGGTGCTCATGGATCGCGCCGGCCATGTCCTGCTCACCATCCGCCGCTGCCGCAAGGTTAGGCCACACTTTTCTCTCTCTCTCTCTCTCTCTCTCTCTCTCTTTCTCTCTCTCTCTCTCTCTCTCTCTCTCTCTCTCTCTCTCTCTCTCTCTCTCTCTCTCTCTCTCACATGTGGCCGCAAGGTTAGGCCACATACATACATGCGTGTTTCAGTTCTTGTTGAGTTTTAGGGAGATTTCAGTAGCAAATGTCATAAGATTCCATGGACACAAGTAGTGCAGTGCTTCAGAACCTAAAACTCTTTGGTTTATCTTGTACAAAGGCATGCATCATCTTTACCAAAAATATGATGCATATTTCGGCTAATAAATTGCATCTTTATATTTGTTTCAAGTTGCTTCTTTCTCGACATCTCATCTGACTGCACAATCATGCATGCAATGGATGCTTCAAGGTCCCGCAGAAGACATTCCCTTCCTGCTCCATAATGTTTGGTTGAGTGAGATGCTTTGAGAAAAACAAGGAACACACCTTTGAAAACCAAGCACTTTTCACCTGATGGACCCACGGAGAAGGAAAATTAGTCCATGATGTGATTCACAAAACAATGCACTACTGTTTCCATTTCCTCATAAAACAAAACAAAAACAAAATACAGCTTTGTTTTTTCTTTCTTCTTTTTTATTGTTGCCGTGTAGAGGCTTCTCTGTTGGGACGACACCTCCAAGTCTAGTTGGAATGATGATGACTTCTCAGGAGTATATTTCTCCTAATGATGAAGACAATCATAATAACCATGAATGTCTCCACTTAATCTCATTAAAACATACGGTAGAAATCTCAGCATATCATACTCGGAAGCAGATTAGATATAATCTTAAAGTAATACACAGAAGGCAGCTAACATCCTAAGCATGCATGTTCTTAAGGGCACATATTGTGTAGCAGCAGGTACTACCTACATAAAGCAATCCATTTTAATGTGAGAGACAAGCTGCATCATATGTGCTACTGCATTGGTTAGATAGTTGACACCTTGCTTTGAGGCAAATTGGAACATAAGAATTGGATATAAGCTTCTTATCGATCATGTGGATTATAGCTGATCTCTCCGTGTCTTCACAGATTTTGAACTTGACAGAGAGTTGGGAGGCCTACAAAGGAGACGAGGATGTCCAAAGAATAGTGAGAGAGCACAGGCCACTGTTCAAAGCCACAAAGGACTTGGGCAGCCCTAGTTGCACCATATCGATGTCCCCCGAAGATGGAGCGAAGCCTTTAGGCTATCGCATGAGCTGGTCTCGCGAGAAGGAATGGTCCAAGATCTATCAGGCCGCTGTAAATACTCCTGTAGCTGAGGTATTAATTATTAGCAGCACTCCAACTCTCATGATCATCTCCCAAATGCCTTCTAACCATCATTAATTGCGTGATAGATTAGCAGAAAATACGGTTCGATGCCGATGAAATTACTGGACAAAGATGTTTTAGCACTGAGAGTGCAGCCTGGGATGGATCAAGCTCTTGCGATGGCAATGATTATGATCACAAATTCAATGAGGTGATGGAGCCAGTGGATCATGATGCGGTCATACTCTTTCAAGTCGTATGCCTGAGATGAGATGGGGGGTTAAGCAGGATCAATGTGTATAGTTCATATTCTACATAAGGATAACTTCGTGAACGAAATATTGTAGTTACAACAGTAAGGAATTTGTGTTCATTTGTTAGTGTTATTACGTACATATATAGTACACCTTCTTTCTTTTTTATGAGGTTTTGGTATACAAGCAAACTATTTCATGGCTTATGAACTCTAAAAGAATGTTTTCCTTCCCAAAACGAAAGTAGAGTACTGTAGCTTTTCTAAGTAAGATTTCCAAGGATGCCTGCTCCATGTGAACGCTTCGTTGCCATGCATTCATGGAAAGGGAGATATATATGATTTTGAGATGCCCGAGAGGAGTCGATTGTCGACGGACCAAAAAAGGGTTCTTCAAAGGCGACTGCCTGCTATACATATATAGAAGGTATCGAGTGAGCTAAACACGAGAACGAAAGCTAAACGACAGACTTTCCATGCACTCGTACAGTATAGTCTATAGTACAACAGTGAAATGGAATAGATAGAGGATTCATCATGTAACAGCGAACACAGTTTCTGAACAAGAAGCAATAGCTTTCGGTGCTCTCTGCATCAGCTGATGGCCTCGCATGGTTGAACAAGTCACAGGCATGTTTTGGTTGCTCCTGAGAAGTAGCCAAAGAGTTGATGATACTTGCAAGTAACAGTTGTCATGTGAGGAAATAAACCGACCCTCAAGATGAAGTTGACAAGTGGATTCTCAAGTCAAAATGGAAAGTATCCTCCATAACTCTGAATATGGGAGGATTTTTTTTTCAAAGTTCAATCTCCGAGAGTCCCAATGTTATATATTTTACAAAGATTTTTTATTTTTTTCACTTGTACTTTTCAAAGCTAATGTTCTTATAGACTAATAGACTTTGATATTGCTTAATTTTCGGGTCACTTTATTGGTATTCATCCTACTACTCGTCCGTAAATCTATCGCTCGTGAAGATCTATTTTATTGCTACTTTAAAAGATTATGATATAGATATGCTTTTGTCTTTTATTTTAGATGGACGATCTTAACATGATATTAACACATAGAGAAAAAACAGAAGACTGATTATGTAGAAGGTACAACCTCATATTTGACTTTTCATAGTTTCAGAGGACCAAGTTCAATTTATCTAGTCATCATGTCATAAAATTTCTTCAAAACTTACTTTTCATTTTTGATAAACACATAGAAATGAAAACAATCGATCACGTGGAAGCTATAGCCTGATTGACTTCGAATATCTTCAAAGACTAATCTCATTTAGCTTAGTGGTGTCATATATTTTCTTGAAATTTATAATATTATCTTGGTACTTTTAAAAAAGTCGTGATATGTTACATGTTATGTTGCTATCTTAGTATGACATTGGTACATAAAGATGAAAAAGACATGCCATGTAGAAGCTACAACTTGAGATTGACTTGATAAGCTGTAGAGGACGAATCTCATTTAGCTTTGTCATCATGTCCTCCACTTTCTTGATGAGAATCCATTTCTCATCATCGATTGGAAGTGGATTTTTCTCTTGTGTTGACAAGAATGTGCTTGGCTTTAGATCAGAAGAGTCATATGGAGATAAGGTTAGGAGATGAGTCCACTGGTGTGGGGAGAATCCATGCCTCTCTTCCCATTAACTCCATGTCAAAGAAGCCTGCACTGTTGGCTGCACAAGTGACTGCATGCTCTTCTTGATGATTGATTCCATGATTGGCCAAGACAAATATAATAAATAAGAAGAAAAGTGAGATTAAAATAAGGGGTTGGATTGGGTCCTCTTTTGTGGTCCAAAGCACTGCATGCTTATTGAGGAATAGACTAACACCAGCTTCTCTTTTTGACTTGTGGAGGAGTTCTCAGAGTTTCTGAGTATCCAATTGACTTGGGAAAGCTTCATGTAAGGATTTGGGTTGTCTCTAGTGATTTTACTGGTTGTAGCATGGAAAAGAGTGTGGATTAGAGACCCACTTTTAAGCACACAGTGCATGGAGGTCAAGAATTCATGAGGTAGAGCCTACATTGTTTCAGGAGTATCAAAATCTATACCAACACAATCTCAATCTTGACCTAATTTTTTTTGGCCAACATTGTGACAAAGTTAGCTAAACTCCAAGAGAATATTATATTAGACATGTGTGATCGTTATACTCATGTTTTGATGACTCAGTAGATTCTTAAAGACCACAAACTTGTCAGTTCCTAAGTCAATTATTAGATTCTTAATTGGGCTTACCTTTCATTTGGGAGGCATGAAGGAAGCCTAATATGATGTGACTACTGTCAACAACAATATTAAAATCATGCTTGGATGTTGACCTAAAAATTCCTGTGGGTTAATGTGACCCTGCAGATTAAAGTTCTCAAGATAAAGCCATATGTTTCTTCCTTTTTGTCTGCCATTATCCTGTTCATGAGAGAGGAATTTTGTCAGCAACACCATCCATGATTTGAAAGTTCCTCCAAGTTAATGTGGACATGCAGATTAAAGTCATAGAATATTGTTTCTTTTTCCCCAAACAAGGTCACATTCTCCTCTCCTCTACCATAAGAAAAATGGCATGGGTGTTTTGATTGGTGATCAGAAATTAGCAAGCATGACAAGGGACCTCATTGATGACATACCTGCTTGACAAAGAAATCTAAACTTTAAGCAGACAGTCTACATCGTCCTTTTTCAATTACCCCAAAGAGTTGCATCATTCATTAAGTTAATAACAACATAAAATTCTGATCAAAATCCTTCCTTCTTTTTTTCCATCAAAGATCATAGATTGGATCATTGGAACACAGACTCTGCTTTGAAATGTATGAAAGAGTATAGAGACCCGGACGCAGATTTGGAGAACCGAAGCTTGATCTATGCAAACAATCATTTTGGTGCTTGGACGTGGACATCAAGTTTGCATGATTGTTTTTGTGTTATTATTTTTATGCCCCCCAAAAATAATCCAAAGAAGCCTCAATTGCAGCAGTAACTCATCCTGACTTCTTTCACTAGAAAACTTGTGCTGGTAAGAATCTCACAATCCACAAATACAAAGTACAATAACTTGAGTATGGACAATAAGTTTTTAGTGTTCCAAGATACAAACAACATCATCTTCAAAAAACTGGAGCTCCTACATGTCCAGTTTGTATTTGATGGATTTTTCAGGCAAATCGTGTCATAGATAGGATACTTACAGAGCATCTAGAGTGGATCCAGAAGTCTGTGCTAGAAATAAAGGTAAAGCATGACAGGAGTCACCTCCCCCTAAGTGCTGCACTTAGCTCTGCTGCTACTATTTGCTGAAAAAGGTAAGACCAAGAAAATATAGTATAGATGGGTGAGTTTGACACAGCTACCAAAAAAAAGTCATTTGAAACACTCAAATCACATTTATATGTAAAGTTTTAAGAAAGAAGATAGCAGAGGAATCATGACTGTGGTTGCATGAGTGATTCAACTGAGATGACTACTGGAAAAGCTGATGGCTCTTGGACATGCTGGCTGTTCTAAGATGTCAAGATTTTCTTCAGAGAAAACATTACCATGTGCAGGAGATATGCATCAAGAAAAGAAAAGGCTACTGACTGCATTATCTTCTTGAGAAAGTGAATATTACTGTCAAAATTGTAAATGCTTCCTAGCAAAAGAGAGAGAGAGAGAGAGGAGAGAGAGAGAGAGAGAGAGAGAGAGAGAGAGAGAGAGAGAGAGAGAGAAGGCTACTGCATGAGTTTTCCTTACAAAACAATGCACTCAACAAAAAAAATGAACAACAAAATATCCAAAAGCTTCAAGCAATTACATTAGCCCAAAGTGTATCAATGCATTACTCTGAATGTGCCACAATATTTAGCCTTTTCATCATCTGCATGGCTCTTAAGGACGGACTCACTTAAAAACAAAATTGCAGTTGATGGATGATTATGAAGAGGCTTACATTAAGACCAATTGTAATATATATATATATATATATATACACTTCAATAATATATATATATATGGGAGAAAATAATTTAGATCGATCCACATTCCCATATGAAAGGAGATTTGAGTTGATTTATAAGTATCATCAAGTGAGTCTTTTATTATTATTTAATGAATTTAATTAGTACTTATTCATTGATTGAGATGTACCAATCAATATTTATTAATTTGTCTCATTTCACATTGCCTCTGTGACATGAGAGGTTAAAGTTTGGATCACAAAGATAATATATTTAGTGCTAAAATTATGTACATTGAGACAAATTATGTACATTGGATCCCGCGTCAGATTGGATCCGGTCCGGTTCAATCAGCACCCGATAACTCGGGTTCAATTCTTCCGATGGATTTGATTAATCGGACCGTCAGATTTCGTCTTAACAGTGAGGATGACTCGATCGTACCCCCATCATCAACATCATCGTCTTAACGCTTCTTCCCGTCCGGGTCGGGGTGGGGTAACATTGGCCGGTGCTGCGACTTCAGCGATTGCGTGTCCCGTTGCCGGGAGCCCAAGTGCTGCGCCCTCCTCCGCGACGACTACCTGGAGTGTCTCCACCACGCCAAAGAGGTCATCCCCTTAAACCCCTACTCTCGTCTTCAAGATCTGCTGATTCATGCTGATTTTGATTTGGCCATCTCGCCATCGTGCATCCTTCACCTTTTAGGGCATGGTCATTAACTATCGTAATTTATAGATAGGGTACAGTTTAGTGCGGGAGGATAGCAGTTTCTGAGGTGAGCCGGAGAACTTGGTGATCGTGTAATTGGACTTAATGTTTCGCTATAGCAGGATGAAGAATTTTTGTTGAGATTGCAGTTCTTTCACACAAGGCTTAGCCCAAATAGCAGGCTAAATTAGAAAGGAAATCTTTTTTCTAAGAAAAGGTGATAGCTTCTGTGGGGATTATAGCTGCATCCTTCGATTTGCTTTCGAATAAGAATCTTTATGTTACGAAATATCAGTATTTTGAATGATTCCCACAACAAGTTCTCATGTGTTCTCTCTCCTCAAAACAAGTTCACGTATGTCTTGAAATTTCACACAAGGCATAACTACTGTTTGATGGAGCTATGATACATTTCATCTCAGTTCCGCAAGTGTCTGCCCTAGTTCTCCTTTAATGTATGTTTCATCCTAGTAATCAATCCCTTGCAGCAGGAGGATACGATGATCTTTACAAACTTAAGGGTGTAGAGAAGAATTGCTCGATTGGTCTCATAGGCTGTGGATCATATGTGAGGGAGTGCCCTCCGAGGGACAATCGTTATCCCTAGTAATGGGATAAACCAGTGGGATAGGAATGGCATCTGCCGCAGGAGGATCACATATCATGATAGAGAGAAGAAGCAGCATCAATAGGAGAGCTCTTGTCAGGGAAAGAACTCCCCCTGGCCAATGAATGACAACATTATGATGATATTACATATTAAAATATACTCAATGAATCCATATATATATATATATATATATGTATATATATATATATGTATATATATATGTATGTATATGTATGTATGTATGTATGTATGTATGTATGTATGTATGTATGTATGTATGTATGTATGTATGTATGTATGTATGTATGTATGTATGTATGTATGTATGTATGTATGTATGTATGTATGTATGTATGTATGTATGTATGTATGTATGTATGTATGTATGTATGTATGTATGTATGTATGTATGTATGTATGTATGTATGTATGTATGTATGTATGTATGTATGTATGTATGTATGTATGTATGTATGTATGTATGTATGTATGTATGTATGTATGTATGTATGTATGTATGTATGTATGTATGTATGTATGTATGTATGTATGTATGTATGTATGTATGTATGTATGTATGTATGTATGTATGTATGTATGTATGTATGTATGTATGTATGTATGTATGTATGTATGTATGTATGTATGTATGTATGTATGTATGTATGTATGTATGTATGTATGTATGTATGTATGTATGTATGTATGTATGTATGTATGTATGTATGTATGTATGTAGCTTATATGAGTGCAGTGAGGAAAACAGTAGCAAAAATTTAGACAAAGGGATCATTTTGTTGAAGTATAGCCATTCTAGAGCACCATCAACTGGGGGTTTCCTTTCTATGCGACAATCCCTCCTGAGCTACATCATGCCCAATGCCTTCTTCTCTGTGTCAATCCAGCATCATACAAGATCAAAAAGCTGCAACAATATCCCCGGTTTATTTCTCCTGCATTCCATCATTATACTTGCACCTAGTATAATAAGCTTGACTCCACTATTTACCCAGGCATACTTCCAGGCCACTGCTAAACCACTTGAGATATATGTATGTATGTATGTATGTGGACTAATTATTTGTTTGTATGAGGCTGACACCACGAAGAGAATTGTGAAGCAAGCGATGACAGTCCAATAGGGTGTGCTTGAAGTATCTTAGACAGTAACCCACTTAAATGTTCATAATTTCCTATGAGTTGTATCTTTCATGTGTCTACTCTCAGGATGTAGCTAGAATCACCTGATTGGGATTTCTGCTTGCCAATAAAGGTCAATCCAGCTGTTGAAGTTGGACTACATAGAGGAAGAATCACCTGGTTGTGGTTTCTGCTGCTTGTTAAAAAGGTCAACCTAGCTATTAAAGTTGGACTACATATTCCTGTAGGTCAAACATGAATGACTCATCAGCAGTGCTGTACTGCAACCCCACCAAAGTCAAGAGGTGTTCAACATACATTTCAATCAGGAAGATCTTAGAGCACAAAGTAGCATCTAGAAAATAGTTCAGAAACAACTAACAGAGGTTAGAATATCACAAGATTAGGTTAGATTGTTGCTGACATTGCTATGTTCGATCTAACTCCAGGTTCTGATCACTTGGATTTATCTGCTTGTAAATCTTCTTTGTGTATGTTCAGTGGTAATTATGCTTATATGAGTGCAGTGAGGAAAACAGTAGCAAAAATTTAGACAAAGGGATCAGTTTTGTTGAAGTATAGCCATTTCTAGAGCACCATCAACTGGGGGTTTCCTTTCTATGCGACAATCCCTCCTGAGCTACATCATGCCCAATGCCTTCTTCTCTGTGTCAAATCCAGCATCATACAAGATCAAAAAGCTGCAACAATATCCCCGGTTTAATTTCTCCTGCATTCCATCATTATACTTGCACTAGTATAATAAGCTTGACTCCACTATTTACCCAGGCATACTTCCAGGCCACTGCTAAACCACTTGAGATATACATCAGCAGCAACAAAACCAAAAGGAAGCTTGCCCTCATCACATGAGGCAGCAAGCATTGGCGTTCTCTTCGCTGAAGTAGTATGAGCCTGGAGGCGCCGTGGAGTAGATGCAGTTGCTCTGCTGCTGCATCAGAATCGGCATCGGATGCACCGAGCTGTAGCTCACTGCGTCGATTGCCGGTGGGATCGCAAGGCTACTGCCGCCTGCCGCTTTCCGGCCGGCCTCTTGCGAAGCCACTTCGGGGTCAGCTCCACCAGGCTTGCCACTGCCTCCACTGCTGCTGTCGTGTTCCTTGTGACCCTTCTTCCCCTTCTTCTTACCACAACCTACATCGGTGACAGCCTTCTCTGTCCCACTCTGTTTCTCCGGCAACGGAGGGGCTTCGCTGTCGAGCTTGTCCGACGCTTCAGCAGAGCTCTCGTCGCCTGAGTAGGTCACGTTTTTTTCAGTGTTTTCCGGTGGCTCATTTGGTTTGCCGTCATTCTTGTTCTTGTTCTTTTTCTTCTTGCCGCCACCGCCACCTCCACCAGCGTTCTCGATCGGCTTCTGCTTCGGCCAGAGCTCAGCATGCTTCCCCGACTTAGTGAGCTTCCTTATAAGGCTCTCGGCCGTGACGTTGCCAGTTATCACAACCTTGTGCTGCTGGGAGTCGACGCTAATCTTGTAAACCCCTGAGAGACATCGAAACATCAGATATTGCAGTGGTGAAAGAGAGATTAACAGGGAACAGAGATGAAGCGTCATGGATTGGCGCCGGGCAACCATCTATGTGCTGGAGGACTCTCTTCACCTCCCTTTTGCAGCCTTCACAGTGGATGGAGACCTTCAAGGCCAGAGTCTGAAGCATCAACATGAACCAAAACCTTACTTCTTGGTTCCAGTTCGATAGAGTCTCTTTGAGCAAGCAAAGGAGTGGGAGTAGAAGCAATGTAGTACCTGGTATTTCAGTGGTTCAGGAGTTTCTTCAGCCGCTGCCATGAGGAACAACAGCGGAGAAGATGAGGGGTTGGAGCAATACTTGGGCTGGTGGGGGAATCAAGGCCGGACAAGAGCAAAGGAAAAGGGACTGAGAACAGAGAGAAAAGGTCGACGGTTTGTAATGGGTTTCTCATTGGAACACAGCGGAGGAGAGATGAAACCACTGTTTTCAATGAAGCTTATAATAAGATTATTGGATACAAAGAACTCTTAATACCTTTCTTCTTCTTTTACCTTTTTCTGTTCTTTTGGGCAGAGTCACTGTCATACATCACCACCATTAACAAAATCACCACATAAATTCCAAGGTAATTGCTTTACGGCAAGCGATTACATGTAAATGAAATGTCTAATGGACGTCATTAGACTTTTTTTTATTGTTATTTTGATTAAAAAATATCATTGATATTTTTATCAGTTTGACATGGTTTAAATCTATACATGTAAGATTGTTTTAAGCATCTCTAAAGTAAAAATATAAAACTCTCTAAATATCGTTTATAAGATTGAAAAAATAATAATTTATTCTATTCGATATTTTCTATTCTACGTTTAAATTAGTAATATATTGATTCATAAATGTTGATTCGAATAATTTATTAAAAATTATATTAAACTTAAAATATATTTTTATATCTTTCCCTATAGAAAGAAATTTATGTCATAAATAATAAAGAATTTATAATTATCTCTTTTAAGAGAAAAAAATTTACATTTATCGATTTTGAATCTTCCTTCACATAAATAAATATTCGGATTTCAACGATCACATGTCAGTCGATATCGTATTCCCTATCAATTTGCATGGTGGATGATCTCATCGTTGGTGGCTGCCGTCCAAGTGCTGTCTCAGAGCTAACTGCTACCATGAGCAATTTCAGAGGGAATTCCATGGCACATGAAGCTCATCTCTCTCTCTCGTGCATTAACTTGCATGGCAGAGGGAGGCGGGAAAAGTGAAATGACAGTGCTTTTAATTGAAGGGGTTGAGTCATGGAGACTTGTCGCCTACCCTGTGAGCTCTAGCGTCATTATCAACCCTATTCTCGCTTAAGCACGTAGCATCTGACATAAGCATCAGATCAAACTTCACTCTCCATCTGTGTGAGCGAGAGAGAGAGATAGATGTCGTCTCATCAAAGTGACTTTTATCACAGGGAGATGGATGTCTCATCAATGTCAATTCTAACTTCTCCTGAACCATGCGAAGATGTTCTTTGAATAGGCACAAAAAAGATTAGCAGTATAAAATGTGCCAAATGCATGAATTATTCTTCCAATTACATACCTTATAGTTTTGTTTTCTTTGGATCAAATTAACGTGATAAAAGTATACAAATAAGCAAAGAAAAAGATGGCAATATCATGGCTGGCCAAAAAATAGGTCGATTCTCCATGATCTGATGTTTCTGATACTCCTACAAAGCCATCGATTTGGAAAGGCAGGAAACCTGAGGAGGATATAGTTAAAAGGTAGTCTTGTCATGATACCATGTAGACTCTATCCTAAAATTATCAATACAATATCTAAGTAAATATTCCTCCACCATATTTCAGCTTGTGATTATGCTGGTGATTTCTTAATATAAATTTGTTGAAAAATCTCTCGTTAAAGTAATGAAATAAAAATAATAATAATAATAATAATAAAGAATAAAAAACACCTCAAAAACTAAAAACTTATATTAAACATCAAATTTTATAATCCCTCGTAAATCTCTTAATTTTGTGTGTGTGTGTGTGTGTGTAAAGCATTAAGTTGGTCTTTTATTTATAAAAAATAAATTTAAAATTTTGAGTCCAATTACCATAGAAATGTTTATCTTAACTATGACTCTTAAACCAATATCCTATTATGCTATTAAGTGACTCCAAGTTTCACTTAATATATTGCAGCATAATTCTGAGATAAAATCTCATCGAGATAAAGCTTTCAAGTTAAGGCTTATTATGCTATTTAGATACTTCTACAAATTCCTACGATGATGGCGTATTTCGTGTTGTGGTATCATAGTGCCCTCCCATGTTAGTGATCGAAGTTTGGTTTCCCCCATGCTCATTTTTCTACATTATAATTTTTATCATTTATTTTAAGATCAATTAGTATTTTTCTACTTTATTGTTTTATCATTTATTTTAAGAACAATTTATGTACTTTTACCGTAAAGATTATTTATGTTTTTAAATTATAAATACAAATGCATAGTAACTTGGCATATTTTAAGTTGGGTAAATTTTCTAAAAATATCTCTCGTACTTAAAGAATTTAAAATAATATTATTTTAAAAATAATATTTTTATTTCTATCCATCATCATCTTCTGCTCATTAGTTACCTCTCTTTATCATAAATACTCACTCACAGCTCTTGTGTAAATATTTTTTATTCATCTATTCGTCATCATTGTTCGTAAATCCATCTTGTCTTCTTACACATAACGCTTACTATTAGTCATAGACTTAATCTCTTCCTTTACCCATAGATCTCATTTTTCACCGTAACAAAAAAAAGGGAGAGGGATACATGTCTTTATTGTCTCATATAAGGGTTAGGAGAGAAATATACAATAACTACTTATCGAATCAAAAGCTTCAATTCTACTTGCCATCTTATATGTCTTTGCCTTTGCCATCTCATAAGCTACTTAATGATTACAAAATAATAAGAAATATTATAATAAATCTCTCGTAATTAGGATTACTAATTTGTAGGTTCCAAATGATTATACATTAAAATTAAATTTGATTTTCTTACAAGTCACATAGGCGAGATTAATGAAGATGACCCTCATGGGTTATGGGCGATGACGGGTCCAACGAAGGAAGATATAAAATGATATTTTTCAAATGACTAAGCATGTTGTTTTAGAATTTTTTAAAGTAGAAGTGTTCTATCGAAAATTTCAAAAACCAAAGGTTTCTTTCAAAAATTTACCTTTTTTTACTTTATCATATTATCATTTATTTTAATAATAAATATATATTTTACTATAAAGATTATTTATACTTTTAAATTATAAATGCAAATGCATGATGACCCCTCGATTTTTAATTTTAGTATCTGTAAATACAAATAAGAAAAAATACAAAACATATTTCCATATGCACAAAAAAAATCTAAAAAATATTAAAAAATATATATTTATTATGGTGATAAAATCCATACCGACCTCTAATTCATAGTTGAGCTTAATCCAATTCTCAATTCTCTGTAGGAGGCGATATGTTTTTTGAATCCATCATAAGATCTATATAGAACATCAATCTATGAAAAAGGAAATTGTTCTTAGTGTCACACTAATGAAAATTACTTAATTTCTAGCTCACCAAATTTGATTCGAACTCATAAGACACAACCTTTCGCTCGCAAAACTCTTTGAAACACGTCAAAGTAGCCACCAATCCATATTTCACAGTCTATTACTCATCACATGAGGCACGGGAACTTGATCTCCTACGTCACCAAATCCTCCAATGTACATACTACATGCCACCAAACTGAGTGCTTGGGTTTGATCCCGACCGTCTATCGTCGTTTTGTCTTCCCCGCCCACACACGGCTCGGTCGAAGACGCTCTGCCGCTTGACTCAGTAGTCGCGGATCCGAACGCAGTACCGTGCATCGAATCTCGCATCCGACGGTGCAAATTTCACGCCGCACTACGACAGGATGCGGCCACGCTGTTCCCCCCCACTCCCCTCGCTCCTTTTTGGGTTCCGCTGCGTTTACTCACACCATTGCCGGGCAAATTTTGTTTTCGGCTCTCCCGAGATATCTCCCTCTCGCTCCTCGCTACTGCTGCCCGCTTTAGGGTTCCGAGTGAGGGCGGCTGCGGCGCCTCCATCCACCGCCGAAGTTCACCCTTGCGGACGTCCCCGAACTCCCGCAAGTCTCCTGCCAGGATTTTCTCGATCTCTCCGCCGCATCCCTCTTTTAGTCTCCGTCTCCTGGCCACTTGGCCGGCTGCGAAGTAGGGCCTTCTTCGCTGCATCGCAGATCATCTAGTTCGTGGGGTTGGATATTTCGGCCCTTTGGTAAGAATTTATTTAGGGTTGGAAAAAGAAGAAACTGAATTTATTTAGGGTTTCGTTCTTCGCTCGTTCCATTTGGTGGGATTTGGTTTCGTCACTCGTTTCTTCGATGGAGCTGAGATTAGTCTGATTGCGTTTTCCCCTTTCTCCTTTGCTACCTTTATTTGTTTCATCATCGAATTAGGGAAGATAGTTGTTCTTAGAGCAGTACGTTTTTTCCCATTAGGTAAGAGATATTCCGCTTCTTTTGACTGGTCCGTCGAAATCACGACTGTATGCTCGGTGGCTATTTTTGTGCAAATATGCATATGCATGCATTCATTCTGCGGAGTAACTTCATCTAATTTGCAATAGGAGCTACAATGACATTTTCAATATTCAGTTGTGCATCATGAAGCTTGGACCATCGAGAAGTGAATTTGCGGATTCGTCATGTTATTAGTTATTATGTTGTCATCAGTCCGCTTTTAGGTGCCTGTATGCTATTCACCGATGTGCTTAGCCCATGAGATGATAGTATTTGCTGAATGGTCCTTAAGGTGGTTGTGCTGTTTTGTTTGGTACCTTTGATCAGGCAGAAACGACAATTTTTATAACCATAAGACGATGGTTTCCAAAGTCTTTCTGCGCTCCTAGTGATCTTGTTCACTTTTTTCTGCTAGTAAGCCTCTAACATTTTAGGAAGGCATACTACCTTGAGTTCTATGCATGACCATTATCTAATTTATGTGACATCCAAAGTTGAAGTACAATGTCAGAGAACAGCAAATTTAATGTATCTAGACATCATGACTTTTATGAGAAAAATAAATAAATATTAAGTTTTCAAGTTTTGTTTTTGTGTTTGCGATAATATGCTGTTTGGCTACTACCATTATAATTATTTGTTTATGTATGCATCTTTTCTAGAATGTCTTCCGAAGAGGCTTGTGTATATTGAGAACTTACGATTCCCTGATGTGTGTGTGATATTTGGTTTTATCATCTTATTCTTGATTTGGATGCTAAATTTAGGATATTAGATTTTCCATAATGTGCTTATTGATGCCAAAAGATAATGAGAAGTTAGATTTAGATTGTGAATTTAAGGAATATACAAGATGCATAATTCTTTAAGTTCATGTATACAGTGATTTAATGGATTTTCACTGAAATGCATAGTTTGTATGATATAGTTCCCAGACCATGACAAATCTTAAAATGTCATGCTTTCATATGTTCCAATGTCAATAAGGTTGTTAGGCTTTCTGTAATATGCATCTCAGACTTAATTACCCGAAGACTAATAGAACTTCCAGTGTCTGGTGCTCTGGAGTTAATTCCAACTTTTGCTGAAGACAACCGATTTTCCCCTGAATAATTTGATTGATTTATTGACATATGGATAATTTTACAGGGAGCCTTTTAATAATCACCTGATATCTATGTGGCAATTCTATTGAACCAATCTAGAAGATGAAGACATGTTGTAGGAACCTATCAGGCTAATTAATGACAAACAACAATATGCTAGTTATGGATCAGAAAGATAGGTAGTCAGGTAACATGTACAAAAAGGTGAATTGATCAGGTGAAACATTAATAGATCAGAGAATGCTCAAGGGAGGTTTACAAATTCCATGGTTATACAAGGTGACTGAATTAGGATTAGTAGCACAAGTAAAGGAGGATGTTTTACAAGAAACTGATGGCTTTTCATTTAACTAGGAATTTTGCTCTAGAAAGAGCTTATTAGTTGAAAAAGATCCATCAAGTGGAATTTATCTAGTTGGGTTTGGTGTTGGAATCTGGCATATCAAGTTGTAATCTGTAAAGAACAATGCAATTCTGCCAAATCTATTCTGTAGTATATTTGTATTTACCAAGATGAGGTATTATGGTTTTTGGAGGGTTTTCTTGTGCATAGTAATTGATCGATTTTTTTTCAATGAATTGAAGTATTTTTCTGGTTGATGTCATTTAAGATTTTAAGGTTCTAGTTTTTGAGGACTTTAACTCATTGTGATTGACCATTGTTTGCTTCAACGATTTCAATAGGTGCTCGGGCGCTCGCCTAGGCGCTTGGGCAAGGCGAGGCCCGAGCGCCTCACTTCAAAGAGGTGTCGCCTAGGCGCTCGCTCGAGCCCATGCGCCGGGCGCTTCGGGCGAGCGCCCGAGTTAAACCAAGCGACCGAACCAGTGTTTTATGTATGGTTCGGTCTTTGATGCTTTAGTTGATTCAATGGAACCAACTAAAGCACCAATGTCAACCTCCCAACATCCCTCTCATGACTTCCTCAACCCTAACCCTGCTCGCGATTTTACCGCTTATATTTCCTCTCTATTTGCACTGCCTCTCTCCGTTGTCATTACCTCTCTTCGTTGTCGTTGCTCTTCGCTGCCGCTGCCACAGTCACTGCTTGCCATTGCTATCGCTGCTCGCCACCACTGTTGTCATTGCGACTTTCGTCGCTCTTGCTCCTGTTGTCGCTGCTCCCTGCTATCGTTGCTGCTTTTCTCAGTTAACAGCCTCAGTGTTACTCTTACACTGCCCCTCGCTACTGCTATTGCTGCTCGTTGCTACCACTATCGCTGTTGCTGTTGCTGCCACTACCACTACCTCTGTTCGCCGCTGCTGTCGTTGCTTGCCACTATCTTCGCTCCCGCTCACATTGTTGTTATCGCTACTCGCTGCTATTGTTCTTACTCTCTCTACTCACATTGACTTGATAGTATACTGTTAACAGTATATTAACAGTATACTAGTAATACTATTTTTTTATTTATTAGATTAATAATATATTATTTTGATTTTAATACTACTAATTTTTATTTATTTAAAATTATTGTTATTGTTTTGAATTTTGAGATTTTTTGTTAATGAGATATTGTGATTCTATAAGATTTTTTAAATTTAATATCATATTTTTATTTAAATAATTATATTTATTAATTATATTATATATTTTTATATTTTAGCATCTCGTTTTGCTCAGGCGAGTGCTTAGCGCCTCAGGCATTTTTGGACCTTGGTGCTTTTTGGCGCCTAGCATTTTTTAAATCACTGGTTTGTTTTCTCCTGTTTATATTTGCAGTAGTGATAAATTTATAGTACATTTAGAGGAGATTTTGATTGTAGACGTGTAAGTTGTTCTCATCAGTCCTGTTGCTATCATGGTTCCTCAATTTGTGCAAGTCTGGTTTCAAGGGTTGCAATAAACATTCTTATTGTATCTTGGGAAGCAAAATGTTGACCTTGTATGATCTAGTTCTTGCAATGACTTTTGCAGGGCTATGTGTCTCTTTCATCAATATATTTTACACTCCTAAGTCCAATTCCAAGCGTTTTATGCTGCTTCTCTCAACCCTTGGTGAAACTTTCCAGATCTTCAGATAGTTGTTTTGACATGAAAGATCCTGACCATCAGATTATTGAACCTTCATTTTAATTAATTGACTTTTTCTCTGTCTCATTGGCATTGCTGTTTTAGGCACTTCCTGAATGACAGTATTGTGGAATTCAATGAATAGTTGCCTATTTTATCTGATTATCTCCACATCCCTCCGCTTACTAATCCACTTAGATTGCCAAATTTGTTTCTTCCATCCTCCTATCTTTTATTTTTGAATTTCTGAGGCCCAAACTTTTGCAATGTCATTAATTTTCAGGAGAAGGAAACAATAATTGGAAGTCACCTCCCCTTTTGGTTATTTGCTATTATGGGGTGTGACTGTGGAACTAAGGGCTGATGTTTTTAATTTCACTTAAGATGACTTCATGAAATTAAATAGTTTTGAATGCTTAATGACACCTAAAATTAGGTGGGAGGACTTTCTTGCAGATTGAAGGTTTTCAATTATGGTTAAGATGATTCGTGGAGGAAAATAATTTCGAATTCTCTAGTGACTGAAAAAATCAGGTGGAAAGGACTTCTAGAGTTTTGATGTGTATAAATTTCTTAGGCCATGACCGTATGAGTTTGTAGTAATTTCATTCATATTACTGACTCTATACCTTTTTACATCTCTACTAAACGTCAGTAATTTCCTTTTTCTTAATTGGTTATTTGGGATTCATATTGAAAAACTATGAGATTGCAAACTATTGAACCATCACTAATGAAATATTACCAAGAAAATGTAATAGCCATAACAAACTTTTGAATTTCCTACTACCAGATTTTGATCTAAATCTATGGGTATATTTTTGGCTTGACTCTTTGTTTTTAGATAAATAAGCAAACAACATAAATTGTGAGAATGGCTCTCAGCCCCCAATCATTTGAGTTTATCTTAGTGTTTTAAAAAGATGCTTAGGCGCTTGCCTAGGCGCTC
The DNA here is from genome assembly GCA_004837865.1 of Musa balbisiana. Classification (NCBI taxonomy): domain Eukaryota; kingdom Viridiplantae; phylum Streptophyta; class Magnoliopsida; order Zingiberales; family Musaceae; genus Musa; species Musa balbisiana. The sequence continues at coordinate 18,737,350 of CM017198.1, forward strand.
TGGCATTGCATAGTTGTTGGGCGACGAGCTTCAGAGAAGCATTTCTAAGGCGCTCTCTTGATCCTAGGCGTTGGGCGCTCGCCTAAGTCTAGGTGCCTCGGGCAAGCGCCCGGTTGAAGGTGAGCAATTGAATAATATAGTCAACTTTGGTTCGGTTGAACAGTAACTTGGTTTAATTGAACCACCTAAGCACAATAAATAGTAATAGTAACACAACCCTCCTCCCCTGTGCGCGACGCTCAACCCATAAACCTTAGGTCCTTAACCACCTCAACTCACCACTAGTCCCACCATTGCCGAAGTTGTCGACACACAGGTCTGGCGCTTTGCTATTGACAAACAGGTTTGAAGCTCTTGCTACTGTAGGTCTTGTGCGTAGTTCCCTCCGTTGCCTCTGTGTGCAACTCCTTCCATTGATGAAGGACAAGATCGTAGCTTCCTTTGCCAACAACAAACACATATGAAGTTTCCTTTGCCCTTGACGTCGTCATCCGCAATTTCCTCTACCGCCGTTGCCGCCTTCCGTAACTTTTTCCATCATTGTTGTCATCGGTCGTAGCTTCCAACGCCATTGCTACCATCGTCCGAAGGTTCCTCCGTCGTCGTCGTCCTCTTTCTCCCCACGTTCCATCATTAGTGACTCCTTTTTTCCCCCTCTATTGTTATGATTGTTGTTAACAGTGGATTAAATATTATTAACAGTGGATTGTTTATACTTAACTGATATTAAAACTATTGTTACCATATAATAAACTGAAATTGATATTAATCCTTAGAATTATTTGCCTATTTAGAACTAATTCCTATTTAGAATTAGTAATCCTTATTTAACACTGTTTTTTGCTATTTAGAATTGTTATTAGTCCCTATTTATCACTGTTAATCTCTATTTATTTAAAACTATTATTAGGGTTTTAGGATTAATGGCAAGTGTAAAAAGCAATACAGAAAATTCATAAAAAAATTCACTTTAATGTTGCATTTTTATTTATATACTCATATTTATCAATTGTATTATATATCTTTTATATTTTAATAGTTAGAGTGTCTTGATTTTCTCGGGCGAGTGCTTAGCACTTTGGGTGTTTTGGGAGCTTGGCGTCTAGCTCTTTTAAAAACACTGATTTATCTACATGAATCCTTTCGACATACTTGTTCCAAAAATCATTAGATCTTTTTTGTTTATTCTAATTGTCCTTTTTATCCTTTAATTTACAAATAAAGCATATTTTTATTGTGCACTTGAGAATTTATTTTATTCATAGTTGCAACTACGTTTAGCTAATTTTGAAGCAGTCGTTTATGACTCTCCATTGTATTGTTATCATGTCATCTATATCAACGTCAACTTTACTTTCTTTTTTGTTATAAAGTGTAGACTTTGTATGAAATGCTTCGCTAAATGAGGCATATTATATTTGCACAATACTATAGAAGTCTGTATTTTCAATCTGATCATCTTAAATGATCTTTGGTTTCTAACTAGAACCATCTTTTCTTTGATCATGTTCGTGTAATTTTTTCCAGCTTCTGCTAAGAACTATTAGCTAATTTCTTTCTGTTTGATTTTGAGAAAATTTCTTGTTTGAATCAAATTTTAGGATAGCAACACTCACATCTATGTCCTGAAAATTTTGGTTACCCAATCATTGGATTGCAACAGATGATAGAGATTAATAATGAAGAGACATCTACAACAAGCTTTTATTTGATGGAGCATAAAAGCTTAATGGGGAAATAAAAAGGGACAAAGATTTGATGAAACATCTTGGAATGCCATGCAGACTACTGAGAGTTGGCTGACAGAAAGTTAATGGAAAAAGAAGTGGAGTATCGCTTGAGAAACTGTGCAGCAGTAAACTCTCTTGAGACCATTAATATAGTCTGAATATCTGCATTCTATATACAATGAAATTATTATATATGCTTTATTTCTTGATCGCAGTTGATTGGAAGCACTTATCACAGTAGATAATCTTTTTGTCATCAAGACTGGCAGATTTTTTTAAATAAAAAATAACTGCTGTTGAAATCTGTTTATTTTTTCCCATAACATGTATTAGAATATAACCTGTTTGGTGTAAAAGCTTGTTGGTCAGAAGTCCTTTTGAGGCTTAAGGTGCAGGTAAGTGATTTTCTGACACAGAGAAATTTTGGTATCCTTAATGAGTTCAATTAGATCTATTTTGATGCATTGCTTTAGTCAACTCTCTTTTGTGCATCTTTGCTGTTGGCAATTGTCTTTTGAAGTTATAAATTTTGAGTAATACTTTTCTATGATGCAGGTGAATGAATTTTGTTGCATAATTTTAAGTATTGTTAAGGGCAACAGTCAATTGCATCCAGCGGTCTAATTTGCTGAAAGAAACTATTTGAAATAGAAGGTTCAGACATACAGATAGATTTCAGCTCACTTTCTGAAAGAAAAAAGGCAAACATGAACAAGAAGCATAAATTTATCTGGTTCAAACTTCTTGCATGAAGAATCTATAGTGCACTCTTTCATTCTTGTATCACAATGGACTGTAACAAGGAAGAAGCTATTAGAGCCAAGCATCTTGCAGAGAAAAAGATGCTGAACAAAGATTTTATGGGGGCACAAAAGATTGCTCTTAAGGCCCAACAGCTCTTTCCTGACATTGAGAACATCTCTCAGATGTTAACTGTCTGTGATGTTCATTGCTCTGCTGGAGCTAGAGTTAATGGTGAAATGGATTGGTACAAAATTCTCCAAGTGGAGTCAACATCTGATGATTTATCTATTAAGAAACAATATCGGAAACTTGCTCTTTTGCTACATCCTGATAAGAATAAGTTTTCAGGTGCTGAAGCCGCTTTCAAACTAATTGGAGAAGCACATATGATATTGTCTGATCAAGAAAAAAGGCGCCTTTATGACTTCAAAAGAAATGCTAACATTAAAAGTGCCCCTGCAATGAAGCCTTTTCAGTATTCAAGGATGAATCCTCATGCCCAAAACAATCTTAGGACAGTGAATTCTAGTGGGTTTAATCAGCCATCTCCTTTCAGTTCTACCCAGACATTCTGGACAATTTGCCCCGTTTGTGGAATGAGATACCAGTATTATCGAAGCATTTTAAACAGAGCCCTGCGCTGTCAGAACTGCTTGAATACTTTTGTTGCATATGATTTAAATGCCAAAGTTGTGCCTTCCGCTGGGAACCCATGGAATAGTCATAAAAATCTAGAGAAAACAATTCCAGTTGAGCAAGCTAATAATATAAATAAACAAAGCCAATTTAGAAATACCTCTTCTGACATGAAGTTTCAGGAGGATGCTTGTGGAAGATCAGTATTCAACCAAGATTGTGTTGGTGAAACTTTAAACATGGGAAAGAATATTCATGTGGATGCTAAGGTTGGGGCAGCTAATGCAGTAAATGTCACTGAAGTTGATAAGGGACAGCAGGCTGCTAAGCCGAAAACTACTAATGCTAGTAAGAAGAGGAGGAGAAAGGTTGTTTTAGAGTTTAGTGATGCAGATGGCAGTGATAGTGAAGACACAAAAAATGTGGATGATGGGCCTCCTGTAAAGCAGAATGCTTCTACATCTGGCCCACGAAGATCGAGTAGGCAGAAGCAGTATGTCTCTTATAATGAAGATGAAAGGGATAATGGTAATGGTGACAATTCCTTTGTAGCCCCTAGTAAAAGATGTAAAGATGAGTCATCATGTAAAGCTGGTAGGTTTGAAGAACCATCATGCAGAACCGGTGCTGAAGGTGTTAATTTGGAAGACGATGGGACAGGTGTTGCTAAAACCAGACTGAATAATGAAGATGACATCATGTATGAAAATAAGTTGCCGAATGGAAATGAACAGGCCTATGAAAGTCAACAAGAGACTAGCGAACATCAGAAGTTCAGGCATGGAGCTGAATCAATTGTTGGGTCGATTCCTAAGGCCTTTCCTCCTATGGGATGTTTTGTTTACCCTGATCCTGAATTTGGCAACTTTGATAAACTCAGAGATGCAAGTCAATTTGCTGTTGATCAGATATGGGCACTGTATGATGATCAGGATGGGATGCCTCGATTCTATGCTCGAATTAGGAAGGTCTGTACCCCTGGTTTCATGCTGCGCTTTACTTGGCTTGAGCACGATCCTGTAAATGAAACTGAGTTGACATGGTCTGATGCAGAGTTGCCTGTTGCTTGTGGGAACTTCAGACTTGGCAAATCGGAATCCACCAAAGATTGTCTTACATTCTCTCATGTTGTTTCATGGAGAAAAGGGGAAAAGAGAAACTCCTATGTTATTTATCCTAGAAAAGGTGAGGTTTGGGCTCTTTTCAAGGGCTGGAATATCTGGTGGAGCACAGAGGCAGGCAAGCATAGGTTCCATGAATATGAAGTAGTAGAAGTCCTCTCTGATTTTGCATCGGGAACTGGCATTAGTGTGATTCCCTTGGTAAGGATAGAACAATCTGTGAGCTTGTTTATGCGAGCAACGGGAAAGGGAATGATCCCGTTTGTGATACCACCCCATGAAATCCTTCGTTTTTCACATAATGTTCCTTCATACAGGTTGAGTGGAACTGAAAGAGAAGGTATTCCTCAAGGTTCTTTGGAACTTGATTGTGCATCACTTCCCAGTAATTTTAGACAGATGTTTCCTTCTGTTAATCTTGACAATGAGACAACAAGAGTTGGAAAGTTGGGTGGGAGCAGCAGTTCATCTTTAAATGCCACAATTGATAAAGAGGAACCTGTAACCAGTATAATGCAGGAAAGAGAGAAGAGGACAAGTCAAGACATGTTATCTAATGGGATAAACCGAGTTGATGATATGGAACAAAATCACATTAGTGAAGGACAGGACGTGAAAACTTGGAAGCATGTGCAGAATGAAGCAAAAACACCCAAAGTAGAAATTAGTGAGAGAGGTGACTCAGATGCAGAGAAGATCGACGACGACGATGATGATGATGATGATGATGATGATGATGATGATGATGATGATTCCTCATCAGTACCATCTTTAAGCCCTGACATCTATCACTATCCTGATCCAGAATTTTATAATTTTGAACAACACAAGACTATCGAAACCGTCCAGTGTGGTCACATTTGGGCATTCTATAGTGATGTAGATACATATCCCAAGTACTATGGTTTGGTAAAGAGGACCGAACCAGAACCAAAAGGGCTTAGAGTGCATATTACATGGCTTGAGGCCTGCCCGGTGCTAGAGGAGGAGAGGCGATGGTCTCGAGAAGGCTTCCCAATTGGTTGTGGAACATTTAAGGTTGTTCCTCAAAGCTCGATAATCAAGGAGACCAGTACTTTCTCTCATCTAGTACGGGCCGAACAAACTGACAAAAGGAACCATTTTCTAATCCATCCTAGCATTGGTGAAATTTGGGCGGTGTACAAGAATTGGAGTGTTGGATGGGGCCTCCCAGAACTGGAGAAGTGTGAATATGATGTGGTGGAGATTTGTGAGCGTAGTGGTTGTGGCTTGAAAGTTAAGCCTTTGACAAAAGTAAATGGCTATACATCTGTTTTTAAACCTGAAGAAAATACGAATGCAGCAACTGAATTGGAGATACCAGCAAATGAATATATTAGATTCTCTCATCAAATACCTGCATTCAGGCTAACAGATGAAAATGGAGGAAAGCTTCATGGCTATTGGGAGCTCGATCCTGCTTCCGTGCCTGATGTTCTACTGAAAAGCTAGGAGATCAAACTTGAAGCTGCCTGCTGCAGTTTCTGGGGAAAGGCCTTGGAAGTGCCGATGAAGGTTCCAGTACTGTAACAAATATGATTTTGATCCCCACTTTAGTACCTGCTCATACATCAAGTTGTTCCTTTTTTTTTTGTATAGTTGTAGGCAGGAATGCTGTTCTGAACAAATTTTGGAGGAAAGCCTTGGCACTGATGCTAACGGCCATGCTCCTAGTTTTGGACCTTCCTGTGCATATGCCTGCTTTCATTATATGGCTTCTTTTCACATTACTGACAAGTTGGGTTAGTATGGCATGAGCCGTCGTATCTGTGACATGCTTTCCTCCGACTAAAATTAGCAGTCTGCTTGGGGTTGCAAATTTTGGCATATCAAACACTTCCGGCGAGGATGGCAGGTAACAGGATGCACTAAAAGTGAACAGGATCTATTGTAAGCTTTGAATCATCAACAGGCTTGTAATCTCGCTGAACTGATGACAGTGTGTGTCTATTATTACCGATGTATGCTACAATTATGTGATGCAGTCGAAAACAGTAAAACACAAAAAAGAATATATTATCAGTAACTAGGGATGTAGTACTTGTGTTTTTTCTTCTTCTTCAATTTACATAGTTCATGTGAATTGTATTCATATTCATTTATCTCCATTGTTATGTGAAGCTTTGTCCGGTTTGTGGAGGGGGAGAACATTTCTCTAATCATATATTTTTTTAATCCCATTATCTTACAAGAGACTTTTGAGACTTGATTTAATTATATTTAAATTTTTTTGTTAACTACATGCTTGGTTGAAAGAAGAAAATTATTCCTAATTTTAAACGATCTCACGGAAGAATACAAATGATTTTAAATTTAAAATTCTACTCCATGAAGATTTTAGCCTTATTCAAGGACAGCAATTGAATTTTTTTATATTATGATTTTTTAAGTTTTCAGGGCCAATCATATTATTGTTTTGTGATGGTTCATTCGCTGACAACTCTCCTTTTGTAAGCAACATGACTTTTGTTTGAAGAATGTTATGGATTAAAAAATATAGTTTATAAATTTCAAACATATGTATTTTCATACCCATTTGGTTGGTAGTCGTAGTTAATTAAATACTATCTTTTTGTAGTTAAACCTTTTAGCATCATCATTGTTAGACTTAAAAAAATTTAAAATTATATTAAAATCTCTATAGTTATAAAAATGAAACATATAGTTTCATTTACCCTAATGTCATAAGCACAAAAATAAAGAATAAAAAGATAAGTTTAACATTTCAGTTGATGATGACGAACATTATCGGTGGTGATGGACGATGATGTCATTGGGGGGCCGTATGTCATGGACTTAGCTGGTTTTGCCTAAGTCGTATGGTACCTTTGCATGTCCGTCTGTAAAAGTCAGTCTCCCCGAAACCTCATATGGTCCCTTAGAACATACAAAATAGAAAACGTGTTAGAAAAAATATCTCACTTTGGATCCATAAGTAATCATTTCAGTAAACACTTTATAGTCAATGCAAACTACAAACAGACTTTACATGCTCTGAACGGTCACACAACAAAGGGTCCAAAATAGTCCACTACAGACCGAAAGAAAATAGGGCTGCTAAGCCTATTACCAGCCCTTTACATGCCGTGGAAAACATGAACAAACAAAAAAACACGGACATACATAAGCATTACGTTGAACACCTCATTTACAATTTTGTCCGTGACATTCTCCCTCACTTATTCCTTCAATGTCCTCGTCGAAGCCTTTGCCGACACTGCAACTCCTTACCTTTGCTGAGTCTTCAATCTTCTACTCCAGCTGCAATATGCATCTTGGCTCCCAACTACTCTGACTCTAGTATGGGGTTGGCTGAGTTATGTTGATCCCTGTTGGTTACTACGGATCCTTCATATGAAGAAAAAGACCATCTTTAGTATGTGCTAATCTCTCAAATGCTTGATGTCGCTTGAACTGGGTGGATGTCTATTGAAGCTTTAATGAGTATCGCCTTACAAACTTTTGAAGTTTTTTGGATCCTTCCTCCATAAAATTTGTCCATCGACTCTTCTTTCACCTAGTTGTCACTTCCAAGTAGGTTCGCATCACTTCTGCTTTCAATTGGCATTCTGTTAGGAAATGAAGCGAATAATCTATTCTCAGTAGCACTGATCACCATTAGTGAGGATTTGATAACTATTGTCTTCCATTTGGTTTCTTCGAAGGGTCTTTGAATATATGCAAAGCTCCTCTACTGGATAGATAAGAGAATTGGGGTACTCGGTTTCGCCCATTCTCTTAAGAGTTGAGAAGACAAAGGTTACTTGACTTCTCTCGCTTTCTCGAGGGTTGTACTCTATGCATCAAGCTGGTTATTGGCCTTCGTCTGGTCTTTACTCATATTTCTGAAGCATTTGAAGTATTTGCACTCCCTGCGTTGGGTTAGTTACTGTGATTCACTTTTCCAATGCCATCGAACTTCTAGAATGCATGAAGTTTTCACCCCAACTTGGAGTAAGTCTCTAATAGTTTTGGTCACCTTTGGGATTATACCGTCTTCTCCATCAATCCAGCCACCTACTCCACTAAGTAGCAAAGGTACAATACCGTATACTGCCTACTTCATTCCTTGGTTGTGCACTCTTTCATCGACCCAGAGTCCTCCACTTTTGGCTATCTTGATGAGAAGCTCGTTGACACCGGTCTTATGAAGTTCCCTGGCCTTTGCCTTTTAGCCTTGTCTCAATACTTAGAGTTTGCCTTTATATTCTCCACCTCCTCGACCCCTTTCACGACCAAGTGCTCTCCTCTTATGAGAGCAAGGGATCGATGACTTCATGGAAGTCCCGCCTTTGCGGTACCATGGCGCTACCATGCTCATGGCCCTATATCCGTCGCCTCACATCTATATCCCTTTCTTTGCGATCAGTAGATTTGCCTTTGTGGCACTCCTCTGAGTCCACCTTCATTCTAATCGATACTTGGTTTTGGATAGCTAAGTCCTTTTGGACTCGTCGTCGCTTCCTCGCCCCTTTCAACCCCCTACTTCATCACCTTTGTGTTCTCCAAGCAATTCTCCTTAGTCGATGGAAAGACGGACTACAACTCCTATGCATAGCCTCTACCATCATGTTGTAGGGTTCGCATCGATTCTGTTCTCCTTAGCTTCCTTGGTAGCAACATTCGCTTACTCGGCCTTGTCCTCTGACTTGTCGAGCTCCCTTAAGCGAATATGGGCTATGTAGTAGTCCAACTCTCTAGCCGCTCTGATCATACCTCTACATGATCAGGTCCCTCCCATGGGACTCACTAGTACTTGCATTCAAACTTTTTCCTTGGTGGTATACAGCCCCCATATGTTGATAACCAAGGCTTTCATCTAATGCAAAATTCGATGCACGCACAGAATACCTACCTCTATAGTACCATGGTTGTTACTCCTTGAATCCATAGCCCTTCTTGTCATCGTGTTATTCACCGAAGTGGAGCTCCCAATAGCTCCCGATTATACCTCCTTATGATATAGTTTCTCACATGACTAGATTCTGTGTATCGCATTTCTACGAAATATTCCACCACGATCCACTGCACCATGTTGCCTCCTGGTGACATCTTCATTGCATTCTGATCCTTGTGGGGTGAACTCGGATTGTGATCCATCGATGTGTGGCCTTTACCAACACATCGCAAGGCCTCATTCACTTTCAATTGTGTTCGCTCCTTTGGCAATCGACCTTCGTCCACCCGCTCTCGGGCCATACCTAGACGAAGCATCGCTCTAGAACAGTTTGTCGCTTAATAGCTCATGAAGTCCACAGACTTCGTTGAAATTGGTGCACCATTGTCTAGATCTTGGGTCTTTGCCCCTACCAGCACAATCTCTACTATGTACTGCTCCCTTCATGGCAACTTGAATGGTAGCACGGTGACATATTCTTCAAGAGTACTTACCTTTACGTCCTCTTGCCTCGTGCCAAGGCCTTTTGAACCCAACTTCGCCTCCGCAAGTTGAGTCGCCTTAATTCCTCCATCAAATGCTTCTCCGAGATAAGGTGTATATGCCCAGAAGCTCCCTTCATCTTTGGCACCATGCAAGATGAGTCCACTCCATCATAATGAAGGACCCATGGAACGACATGATCCCGCTTTTGCCTCTGTAAAGGTTCATGTCTTTGACCTTTGTCTAAGGAAAGCTTTGTGCCTCCGCTCCATGTTCCATCTTTTATGCTAGCTCCCTTCATGCGACTTGGGTACTTCGCCAAGTTACACCCAAGTTGCTCCACTCCTCGATTTGCGTTGAGTTGATGATGGTCATTACGCTCACCATTCCATGGGTCAGCCCTCCATTAAGTCTGATTTTCATATTGACTCCAAGTGTGCCTTCATTTGTGTTGCCTTGAATCGCTCCCCCACTTGATCTCATAATGCATCCCCCAATGCATTATCTCAAGCAAGATCATGTAATGATTCCTCGCCGCTCGCTCAGTCTGTTGAGCTTTGTAGAGTTGTTTTGAGGTACTTCTCCTTAACATGTGCGGTTCATTGCAAATGGTTCTCCCTCTAGAGAGCCGGGACTTATCTCTCCTGGATATCTGTCCCGTTGGAGCAACTTCTCTCTTCACTTTCTTCTCTTTGAAAGTTTCAGAGACCACCATCCCCTTAGACTACTCTGCCTTAATAAACAAATTGTGCATTATTCTGCCTCCTGCAAACGCACTTGCTAGATTGCGACTCCACGTCAATACAACCCCTACTGCACCCCTCAAGGCCTAGCAACATGCTGAACTCGCTGCACACTTTAGCCTCTTATAGACATACCCTTCTCATACTGAAGAGAAAATTTCAATGCTCCATGGCATCGAGTTTTGGTAATCTTGGGATGGCCACAAACACTCTATCGTTCGTATACAAGCCTTTTCATGAGTACCAAATTCTTCGAGTTAGCAATTCCCCTCACCTTTGTGAGTTTTATGCTAGTCATAGGTGCCCTGCAAGCCAATCATATGAGTGATGACACGTATGACTTGACATACAGTTCTTTTGTTTATTATTATATTTTGGCATTTTATCATTTTATATTGCCTATTGCTTGAATATATTGTGATGTCCATGGATTTGTGCAATGGGAATAGGATCGTGATAAGATCACGATAATGAGACCGATTCGCTTTTAAACATAGATCCTAAATAATCCCGGTTATAGGTTACTCAAGAGGGACATAACCAAACAAACTGGTGTGTTGTATACTCATCCATATGATGGATGCAGCTGGTCTCATAGCTGCTCATGTGGGGACACTAGGGATATAATACAGGTGCTCATTTGAGAATGAGTTCACTGATTGATCCGCTTACAGAATGTTGGATGGTTGATGATGCCTTATTATTAGACATCGATTCCGTACTCGCAGTGGTATATATGGTCCTTAGACTTGAGACACCAAGGATGTCCTATATGAGTACTTCATTCTTTGATACCTGACTTATAGGTCTGGAGGTTCCAAATATAGCACAACTAGTCATTGGGAGTAGTAGCCAACCTTACAAGGACTAATGAGTGTCGATAGAGGATCATTCACTCTCGGTGTCATGAGAGGAATATCCCATGTGTTCTTGCTCAGATAAATCCTTAGCTAGGGTCATTCAGATTGAGAGAGAAAGAGTTCTCCAAGAGAATCCGATTAGAGCGATACTCGAGTAGAAGCCGTATAGGTCTGACAGTGTGTTGTATACTCATCCATATGATGGATGCAGCTGGTCTCATAGCTGCTCATGTGGGGACACTAGGGATATAATACAGGTGCTCATTTGAGAATGAGTTCACTGATTGATCCGCTTACAGAATGTTGGATGGTTGATGATGCCTTATTATTAGACATCGATTCCGTACTCGCAGTGGTATATGGTCCTTAGACTTGAGACACCAAGGATGTCCTATATGAGTACTTCATTCTTTGATACCTGACTTATAGGTCTGGAGGTTCCAAATATAGCACAACTAGTCATTGGGAGTAGTAGCCAACCTTACAAGGACTAATGAGTGTCGATAGAGGATCATTCACTCTCGGTGTCATGAGAGGAATATCCCATGTGTTCTTGCTCAGATAAATCCTTAGCTAGGGTCATTCAGATTGAGAGAGAAAGAGTTCTCCAAGAGAATCCGATTAGAGCGATACTCGAGTAGAAGCCGTATAGGTCTGACAGCACCATGCCCGCATACGGATACGGTCTTTGAGATATTAGATGGATAAGGGACTATAGGTACACGGTAACTGAGAGTAGACATGTCTAATGGATATTAGGATCGGAGCGGCACTAAGAGGGGGGGGGGGGGGGTGAATTAGTGCAACGGATTTAAAACGTCGGTTTTGGAAACTTTTCGTACGATAAAAACCGAACTCGGAATGCTTAACTTGAAAGCGTGTTCGTAAATGTGTGCAGCAAAAGTAATAAGGAAGTAAAGCAGGTATGAAGGTTTTGCAGTAAGGTAAAGTGCAATAAATAAATGCAAACAGTGAACATGCCAATTTTAAAGTGGTTCGTACATCCACTTGCGAAGCCTTCTTCGATGAGGCTCCCAACTTCCACTAGCAAATCACTTTGAAGGGGAAGGACAAATACCCCTTTTACAACTTTTTACAAGTGGTTCACACTCTTACAAAGTTTCAACGAGAAAGAAGGAGGTGAACACTCAAGCAATTGAAAACTAGACTTGCTAAAGATTTGCTAAGGCTTTTATCTCAATCTATTGCTACTCAAAAGTTGTTATCTCAGCTGAGAATTGAGGGGTATTTATAGGCCTCAAGAGGATTCAAATTTGGGCTCCAAAATTTGAATTCTCTTCGGTTCCCAAAGCTAGCGGTGTCATCGCCTGTCAGTTGTGACACTAACAGTGTACTGGGCGGTGCCAACGCCCAGTCCAACGGTGCCACCGCCCAGACCAGCGGTGCCACTGCCTGGTTCAGGTGCTGGGCGGTGCCACCGCCCAGTCCGGCGGTTCCACCGCCCAACCTTTCAGGTCCTGGGCGGTGCCACCGCCTAGACTGGCGGTGCCACCGCCTACACTACTTCAGCTCACTGGTTGGGCTCCAAACTTGGCCCAAACCAATCCGAACTCGAGCCCAATTGGCCCCTACTTGGGTTATAAGATTAATACCTAATCCTAACCCTAATTAACATGCTAACTACGAATTTAAAGACATTTCCTAAGCTATTACAAAGTCCACAAGTCAAGACTTCTTCCGGCGAACTTCCGGCGGTCTTCCGAGAAACTCTCGGAAACCATTCTGCGGACTCCCGACAAGCTCCTAGACTTCACGATTTGATCTTGGCGAGTTCCGATGAGCTTCTTCGGCAAGCTACGATCTTTCTCGGTGAGCTCCGCGAATTTCCGACGTACATTCTGGCGAGCTTCCGAAAACCCTTCGGCAAGCTCCCTACTCATTCTCGGCTAGTTCCGGCAGCATTCCCGACGAACCTTCATACTTCCGTCGGACTCTCGAACTCCCAACGAATCCTTCGCGCTTGACTCCGGCACTTTATTTTGCTTTATGTCTTCATCGTTATCGTAGTTAATCCTGCATACACAAGCCAAAACTCTACTCCGATCTAGACAATTATTACAACGCGAATTGACATTCTGTTGCCCGACACATCATTAGTTGGCGCTTCGTCCGATTCTTCAGTGCATCGTCCACTCTTGCGGGTTGTTGCCCAATCGGCGGTTGACCTCCGCAACCCCGATATCCTTGGTGCAATTCCGCTCTCCTTGGCTCGATGCCCGACGTCCGAAGCGTTCTACCGTCCAATATCCTAACGTGATCTCCTCCAGCGCAACGTCAATTCCTCCTGCGTCAACTATCTAATCTTGATCGAGTAGACCTGCATCACTCAAAATGCAGTTAAACATCTAAACACAATCAATTAGTTTCATTATCAAAATCCGAGATTCAACAATCTCCCCCTTTTTGATGATGACAACTAATTGATGACTACCAGAGTTAACCTTAACTCCCCGGAGTTTAAACAAACTCCCCCTATCAATATGCCATTGATAGAACACTTGGATTATCCCAAATCCAAGCAACATTCATCATATGTTATGAAAAACATTTAAACCATCATGCAAATATATAAAATATTCAATTCAATGCATGAAGTCATCAATATACTTCTCCCCCTATGTCATCAACAAAAAGGAGAAGTTCCAAACTCTTATGTGTTTAGAGATATGAGTTCTAATCATTGCATAATAAACATAGTATCTAATTTTATCATCATGCAATTTATCAATTAAAGATGTGCAAGTTTAGCATGTTTGCTTTTCTTGAGACAGCAACTGTTTGCTTCTCTTTAGACTACAAGATAGCAATTTTTACGATATGCAAGTTTTGCTACATACAAGCTAGCAAAAATTTCGAAAGCAAATGCAAGATAGCTTTCTTGTGTAAGCCCATGATTCTTGCTTCCTATTGCAATTTACAAGTTTTTGAAATATCCAAGTTCAACACATTGCATAATTAACATAATCTCCTAGTTTTATCATTATGCAATTTTGCTATCATCATAGATATGCAAGGTAGTATGATAGCAATTTCTATAACATACAAGCTAGCAAATTTTACAATATTTTTAGAACATGCAAGCTAACAGTTTTGAGATGTTCAAGAAAGCAACCCTTGCTTCTTAAAATATACAAGTTTGCTAGATGTGCACGTTAGCATGTTTTGCTTATTGAGATAGGTAAGATAGTGATGTTCAAGAAGACAACTTTTGCTTCTTGAAATAAGCAAGTTAGCAATCTTTACTGCTTAAGATAGGTAAGCTAGCAATCAAGTTTTTGCATCTTCTTGACTTGTACAAATTAGCTATCTCCCCCTTTGTCATTGTCAAAAAGAAGGGAAGACCCTTTACATCAATTATGACAAAGGTATGTATCAATCTTATTTGTGCATCATTATCATACGTTAAAGTATTGCATGCATAATTCCAAATCATCAAATTCATCAAAATCTCATCATTACTTTCAAGATATTCAAAATGGTATACATAGATTTATCATAAAGCAAATTAATTTTCAATCATCACATAAGGCATTTAAAGAATTTTTGAAACATAGGAGAATAATTAATTTAAGCATGCAATATTTCAATCAAATTCAAGTCATGAATACCAATACTTTCATATTGTGAGTATCAATTCATGAATACCAAAAGATATTATTTGTGATTCCAATTTTGCAAGATCAAGATGATGATTTAGATAAAACTTATTCAAATCAAATCGTTAACTTGAAACTCATAATCAAGTCATCAAAATCAATCTCGAGATTCACAAAATATCATGAAATCATTAATCTCGATCAGATGGGAAAAGCATTTTTTAAGTAATTCTTTTTCATCTAAGCATGCCTTAGTCTTTATATGCCAAATCAAGATAAGCATGAAAGTTCAAGACATAAAGGCAAGATCTTATAAAACAACTCATCAAGCAAGATTTTAACCATCTATTCTCAAGCCATATAAAGAGTAAGTCAAGGATTCAATTATCTCATGTCATGAATTCCAATAGGCATCTCAAATTATCAACATCACATTAAAAAGATATTTCAAAAAGATATAACATGATAGAAGCATAAGTGATTCATTTGTATTATTTCATTCATTCGGAAGATTCTCCTCTTTAGTAAATAAATCTAGGAGAACAACATGAATTAAGGGAGATATAACATGATTGAAGCATTGAACATGATTCATATTTAAAATGTGTCTCATGTCATAAGTATGAATCAAGCATTTGTGAAATCCGAAATCATCCTCAAAGTCACATTTAATAAATTCATATATGACAAGCATAGATTTATTGAAAAGTCGATAAGATAGAGGATCGCATTTCGTTTTTATAAATTTCTATTCATGTGATTTGCTTCTTATAAGCATGCCTTTACCTTTAATAAAATAAGTGTCAACATTTAAGATGGAAAGGTAAATTTCATTAAACAAATCATCAAGCATGATTCCATGATAACATCCTTTTAATATCTTGATATTCATCATCAAGTATGATTTCAAAAAGTATGTTCAAGAGAAATCATTAAGACCAAATGTATGATACACTCATTTATTTTCAAAATATTCATCATGTTTATTTTTATGAGATTCACAAGATTGGTAAAATAAATTCATTAATCTCAATAGGATAGAAAATTCATTTCCATTTCATACAATTGATTTCATGTGAGGGTATTCAAGTCTTTTGTGAAAACATGTATCATCATTTAAAATCGAAAGTGTAAGATTTATTACAATAAAGATCAATAAGGCACTTTCATTTTGATAAAAATCAATAATACGTAAATCATAAGATTCATCATCATATTTTCAAATTGCACAATTTCAAAACTATACCTTTCATTTTTCATGCATGATACAAATAAATCAATCATCATTATGAGCATATTATACATGATATTCAAGCATTCATGATACATTATTTTGGCAATATGATCATAGCTTTTCAAATGATGGTATCTAAATGTCAAAGTTCATTACATCCTATCATGCATGATAATTAACTTCTCATTTGTATTTCATGCATAATTTCATTTCATCATATTAGGAATATCAAGAAGAATTAATTGGATGATGAGATGAATATTTTCATGAACACAAGCAATTGCATAAAAATCATATCATGAAGGATTAGAATATGTGTATACCAAAAGGCATGATTTCTTTTTGAAGAACCTCCTCATAAATAATCAAAAGAAAATCTTAGGAGATTGATTAAAGAAAAATCTTGATTCATTATAAAATTTCATATATCAAATATCGAGAAATCAAGATAATGATTCATAAAAAATATCACAAGTAATATTCAATAGAAAATTCATCATTCATATTCAATTCATTCAATTTGTCAAATCAACATTTCTTGGGTATGCATGATATCAAAACATGGTTTCAAATCTTCAATATATAACATGTATAAATTTAAAAATCGAAGGGAGAAGGGAAAGAATTCAAAGGTACAAAGATTTCAACCATCTCATAAACAAATGAAGGATCAATTCATGAATCCAAAATTCCATGAATCATTTTGACAAATCTCCTTTTAAATAATCAAAATGATCGTCAAAGGAAATCTCATGTTATTCCAAGAGATCAAGATCATGATTTTGATAAAACTCATTTCAAATTTAAATCATCAAAATCATTTTTAAGGTTCACAAAACATAAATAGATTCATGATTTCATTGATAATATATTTTCCCCCTTTTTTAAGTGATTGATTTCATGTTAGCATACCTTTTCATTTATGTCAAAAAAAAACATGCATCAACGTTTAGGATCGAAAAATGAATTTCGTCATAAAACCATCAAGACCAATAAATCACAAAAATCATCATTTATAACTTTAAAATTTTATGCATAAAATCGTTATATCATGGTATCAAAACTTTAATATTTTCATTACAACATTAAGCAAGGTTTCATTGAACATAATTTTGAATGATTCTTATAGATACCTAAAACTTCTTTAGTTTTAATTTATATGATTGATTTTATAATAGCATGCTCAAATTTTTGTTCTTATGTCAAAACTGTACATCATGTTTGAAAAACAAAGATAATGTACATAAAAAATATCAAGCCTTTCATACAAAAGCCATGCATCTTTATTGAAAAGCAATATGAAAATCATCAAAATACACATTCTTGCTTCTCAAGCACATATATAAGATTAATCTCACTAGGTTTACAATCATTAGATTTATATCTAACTTTTTATTCCATTAACATAAAAAATGCAATTTTCAAGAAAAATAATTATTCAAAAAAAAGAAAACACATCATGGAAAACATCAAGTAATTTCAAAATAAATTAAGGGAGTTGAGTTACTTACCTTGTAGTCGAAGCCCGTCAAAGCCTAATTCGCCGTTTCACCTTTGGAAGTTCTTGATTCATCCTTGGTTGCCTTTCTCTTCTTTGGCCTCTTCCTCCGTTCAAGTTCATTGTTTATTTTAGATTTTTGTTAATGAACTTATTAAGATTTAGTATTCGAAGTTCAAGTTCATCATTGTCCTCATCACTTGAGTCATCGCTCAAGTGGTATTCATTTATCCGGAGTTCTAAATCCTTCCTATTCTTTGGAAGGTGGTTCAAGTGTTCATTGGGTTCAAAATATTTCAAAAGTGCCATTTCATAGGTCATTAATGACCCAATTAATTCTTCTAATGGAAAATCATTTAAATTTTTTGTCTCTTGTATTGCGGTTATTTTAGGATCCCACCTTTTTGGAAGGGATCTTAAGATCTTACTTACAAGATCAAAATTCGAAAAAGATTTACCAAGAACTCTTAGATTATTGACGACATCCGTGAAACGGGTATACATGTCGCCTATAGTCTCACTTGGTTGCATTCGAAAAAGCGCAAAATCATGCAATAAAATGTTAACTTTCGAGTCTTTGACTCTACTAGTTCCCTCGTGTGTGATTTCAAGTGTTCGCCAAATATCAAAAGCCGTTTTGCACATAGAAATCCGATTGAACTCATTTTTGTCCAAAGCGCAAAATAAGACATTCATAGCCTTTGCGTTTAAAGAAAAATACTTCTTCTCCAAATCCGACCATTCGTTCATCGGTTTAGAGGGAAGTTGAAAACCGTTTTCAACAATATTCCATAAATCCAAGTTCATAGAAATCAAGAAAACTCTCATTCGAGTTTTCCAATAAGTGTAGTCCAATCTGTTAAACAACGGTGGACGAAAAACCGAAAAGCCCTCTTGAAAGCCATGAAGAGCCATTTCTCTCGGGTGTAAATCCGAAATGAGAAATACCGTGCTCTGATACCAATTGTTAGGATCGGAGAGGCACTAAGAGGGGGGGGTGAATTAGTGCAGCGGATTAAAACGTCGGTTTTGGAAACTTTTTCGTACGATAAAAACCGAACTCGGAAGTGCTTAACTTGAAAGCGTGT
Source organism: Musa balbisiana (assembly GCA_004837865.1). NCBI lineage: Eukaryota > Viridiplantae > Streptophyta > Magnoliopsida > Zingiberales > Musaceae > Musa > Musa balbisiana. Next base: position 18,756,022 of record CM017198.1, read on the forward strand.
TCGTAAATGTGTGCAGCAAAAGTAATAAGGAAGTAAAGCAGGTATGAAGGTTTGCAGTAAGGTAAAGTGCAATAAATAAATGCAAACCAGTGAACACGCCAATTTTAAAGTGGTTCGGTCAAAATGACCTACATCCACTTGCGAAGCCTTCTTCGATGAGGCTCCCAACTTCCACTAGCAAATCACTTTGAAGGGGAAGGACAAATACCCCTCTTACAACTTTTTATAAGTGGTTCACACTCTTACAAAGTTTCAATGAGAAAGAAGGAGGTGAACACTCAAGCAATTGAAAACTAGACTTGCTAAAGACTTTGCTAAGGCTTTTATCCCAATCTATTGCTACTCAAAAGTTATTATCTCAGCTGAGAATTGAGGGGTATTTATAGGCCTCAAGAGGATTCAAATTTGGGCTCCAAAATTTGAATTCTCTTCGGTTCCCGAAGCTAGCGGTGCCACCGCCTGTCAGTGGCGGTGCCACCGCCTGTCAGTTGTGACACTGACAGTGTACTGGGCGGTGCCAACGCCCAGTCCAGCGGTGCCACCGCCTGGCTCTCGGGTGCTGGGCGGTGCCACCGCCTGGTTCGGGTGCTGGGCAGTGCCACCGCCCAGTCCGGCGGTTCCACCGCCCAACCTTTCAGGTCCTGGGCGGTGCCACCGCCTACACTACTTCAGCTCACTGGTTGGGCTCCAAACTTGGCCCAAACCAATCCGAACTCGAGCCCAATTGGCCCCTACTTGGGTTATAAGATTAATACCTAATCCTAACCCTAATTAACATGCTAAATACGAATTTAAAGACATTTCCTAAGCTATTACAAAGTCCACAAGTCAAGACTTCTTTCGGCGAACTTTCGGTGGTCTTCCGAGAAACTCTCGGAAACCATTCTGCGGACTCTTGGCAAGCTCCTAGACTTCACGATTTGATCTTGGCGAGTTCCGATGAGCTTCTTCGGCAAGCTACGATCTTTCTTGGTGAACTCCGCGAACTTCCGACGTACATTCTGGCGAGCTTCCGAAAATCCTTCGGCAAGCTCCCTACTCATTCTCGGCTAGTTCCGGCAGCATTCCCGACGAACCTTCAGACTTCTGTCGGACTCTCGAACTCCCAACGAATCCTTCGCGCTTGACTCCGGCACTTTGTTTTGCTTTATGTCTTCATCGTTATCGTAGTTAATCCTGCATACACAAGCCAAAACTCTACTCCGATCTAGAGAATTATTACAATGTGAATTGACATTCTGTTGCCCGGCACGTCATTGGTTGGCGCTTCGTTCGATTCTTCAGTGCATCGTCCACTCTTGCGGGTTGTTGCCCAATCGGCGGTTGACCTCCGCAACCCCGATATCCTTGGTGCAATTCCGCTCTCCTTGGCTCGATGCCCGACGTCCGAAGCGTTCTACCGTCCAATATCCTAACGTGATCTCCTCTGGCGCAACGTCAATTCCTCTTGCGTCAACTATCTAATCCTGATCGAGTAGACCTACATCACTCAAAATGCAGTTAAACATCTAAACACAATCAATTAGTTTCATCATCAAAATCCGAGATTCAACAATGGATTAGATTCCCCTATATCATTCGGGACTATGGTGTAGTGGCTTAGTACGTCCGTAGTCTATGAGTAGAGTGAATTATTATAGAGTTCACTGAGCTAGAAGAAGTTTTGACAGGTATGACTCATGACCAGCTTGATATTTGGCCTAGAGGGTCACACATATATGGTAGGCGTTGCAATGAGTAGTGGTTCGGATATGAGATATCTGCCAGAGCCCCTATCTTATTAGATATCCAATAAGCCCCTGAATTATCGGATCTTGTGGATGAGATCTAATAAGAGCCCATGAGATATTATTGGATAGAGATCCATTAATCTAAGAGGCTTGGGTAGTTGGATAGAGATCCAATACCCAATATGACAGGATCTATTAGGGTTAAGTTGACAGGAGACCTCTATGAATAGGAGAGAATCAGTGGTTCATAGACTAGAGCCTTTTTTGTTGCCTCTCCTATTCTCCTCCTCAGAGCAGGCCTGAGATTTTTAGGAGCATCGTGTCACGAACGATCATCGCACACCCACAACAACTTTGTTCAACGAACCGTTCGTTGCTTTTGTTTACATGTATAGATACTTTGTAACATGTTTTGCCTTGGTTTTGTGTTCTTTTGCTTGTAAAAATATAAGTTCGAATAGGTTGCAGCGCTACAGTGCGACCGCTCACTACACCAAGCAAAACAACCCAAAATGGCTCCATTTTCATGTGCCATGGGCTGTTTTCTACAACTCGTTGCTGTACGTGAAATGTCAGCCATCTTAGCACCTGGAATCACCCGGGTGGCACCATAGGTGATGGGGCTTCGATATAGTGTCAAGCGTTGAACAATCTTTCACAAGTTCGCACGTTAACTTGAGGGAACTTGTCTTCGCGCCCTGCACCCGGTAAGAAGTCGTTTGTGGACTTACAATTGTTCATTCAACCTTATAAAGTCCTTGTTTTCCTCCTTTTTCTCTTTTCTCTCGTGCACGCAAGGTGCTCGATGAATTGCTTGTAAAGCTTCTCCTTTCGCAAGACGTTGAGACTTGTCCATCGCTCGTTCTTCAAACTAATCAACTTTCTCTTTTACAGGTCCTTCGGGACCTAGTGAGGTTGCAAATTGGCTGACCCTTCATCGACGCATATCGCAAGGGTGCTCTGCGACTTAGGCAACTCAAGCTAAGTTCGCATCTTTGCCATAAGGGTGCCTCACAACTTAGGCAATTCCAGCTAAGTCCGTGATATTGTGCTATCGGAGCAGGCAAGCAATTCGAGCAAGTATCGAAGGAACTTTACAATTTTACAATAGCAAAGCATCGTGGCGAATCAAGCAAGACGAGGCAAGCCGGACCCTTGCCCCAAGCAGACACAAGTGGGCTGCAAGTGCATACTCGCTCTCATGCTATTAGAGCCGCTCAGGAGGAGCGCGTTAGTAAACATGATGAGCGAGAAGTTGGCTACTCTCCGCGAGTGGAGGAGGCACAATCTAGAGGGAAGGAGCCCGGAGGCGAACAAAGGAAGAAGAGTTCCCACAAAGGGCCAAGCTCAAAAGGCAAAGCCCTAAAACCTGATGGATGCTTCTTGGGCGGAGGGCCGCACATGGTGAGGGAGTGCCCACAGAAATAGGCACTCAATGCTTTAACAACTTTCATCCATCCCCCCAAATCAGACAAGGGCAAAGTTATCGCCCTCGGTTCAAATAGTTCAGAATCTAGCAGCGACGATGAGGAGTTGCAAGGTCCCCGAATGGGAGCAATGCGTTTGTTAATTTATTGCAGGGTCAAGTGTGTGAGAGCATGAAGGCAAAGCCATTGAAAGTAGGGAGTAGCGAGCTGATGTATATAGACATTAAGCTCAATGGCCAAACAATCCATGTAATGGTGGACACGGGCGCTACCCATAACTTTATTGTCGATCGAGAAGCAAAGCGACTTGGCTGATCTTGGAGAAGAACCAAGTCGGATGAAGGCGGTGAACTTGAAGGCCAAGTGGATCTCCAAGTTAGCAAAGGGACTCCCCATCAAGATTGGAACATGGAGCAGGAGCACAAACATGATGGCAGTGCCATTGGACGACTTCCAAGTAATTCTTGGAATAAAGTTCATGCACGCGGTGAATTTGGTGCCAATGTTGTTCCTAAACTCCCTATGTATGATGGGAGGTGATGACCCCTGTGTGGTTTCTATCTCTCGGAGAGGAACCAAGGACCCCCAACAGATATCGGCATTATAACTAAAGAAATGGGTACGAAAAGGTGAATTAACATTCGTGGCTACTATAAAGCTAGAGCCACTCGATGAGAAGGTCATTCATAAACCTACTGTGGTGGCGAACATTCTGAAGAAGTTCATAGATGTTATGCCACCTGAGTTGCTAAAGACTCTACTGCCACATAGAGGTGTCGATTATCATATCAAGCTAGAGCCAAGAGTGATGCCTCTAGTGAGACCACCCTACCCTACTGCATGCCCCCTCTAGTGTTGGTAGAGCTCAGAAAACAATTAGGTGAACTGCTAAGCGGTGGTCTCATTCGTAGTTCTAAAGCACCATTCGGAGCTCCAGTTCTCTTCCAAAAGAAACAAGATGGGAGCCTCCGACTATGCGTCAATTATCGAGCCCTCAACAAAGTGACGATGAAAAACAAGTATCCTATCCTGCTCATCGTGGACTTGTTCGACCAATTGGGCAAAACCAAGTATTTCTCCAAACTTGACCTCTAGTCGGGGTATTGGTAGGTGCACATTGTTGAAGGCGACGAAGTGAATACCACATGCGTGACCAGGTATGGAGCGTTTGAGTTCTTGATGATGCCTTTTGGCTTAACCAATGCTCTGACCATGTTCTGCACTCTTATGAACCAACTATTCAAAGAGTATTTGGATAAGTTTATGGTTGTCTACTTGGACGATATCGTCGTCTACAGCCAAACGCTCGAGGAGCATGTCGAGCACCTTCAGACAATTTTCAAGGTTCTCAGGGAGAATATGTTGTTCGTGAAAAGGGAGAAGTGCTACTTTGCCTACGAGAGCCACAAGCTCAACGAGACCGAGCAGCGGTATCCGGTGCATGAGAAGGAGATGATAGCGGTGGTCCACTATCTATGAGTTTGGCAGCGCTACCTTCTTGGATCGTAATTTGTGCTGAGGACAAACAACATCGCTTTGAGCTATTTCCAAACTCAAAAGAAACTCTCCCCAAAGTAAGCACAATGGCAGGACTTCCTAGTTGAGTTTGATATGGCAATGGAGTACAAGCCCAGAAAAGCAAATGTCGTGGCCAATGCATTGAGCCGGAAAGTGGAGTGAGTGATCAGGGATGAAATGTAGTTGGAGGGCAGAGGCCATGCAAGTCAGTTGCACTCCAACTTCTTTTCCATGATCAGGGATGAAATGTACAATGATCCTCAGGCAGTAACCCTGATGCAACTCATTAAAGAAGGCAAGACACGATGATTTTGGGTTCAGGAGGGACTCGTTTATACAAAAGTGAATAGGATTTATGTCCCTCGAGTGGACAATTTGAGGCATGAGCTCTTAAGAGAGTGTCACAATTCCCTTTGGACTGGACATTCGGGCATTCATAGAACCTTGGCTCTCGTGGAGAGGGCCATCTACTGGCCGAAAATGGGGACTGATGTCGAGGAATATGTTCGAACATGCCTCACTTGCTAATAAGATAAGGTGGAACAGCATAAGCCGGTGGGACTTTTAGAGTCGTTGCCCATATTAAAAAGGCTGTGAGAGAGCATTTCTTTGGACTTCATATCAAACTTACCAATAATATGGGGACTCGGATCGATACTCATGGTGATCAATCGATTTTCAAAATATGCAACTTTCATTGCTGTACCCCTACACTATTCAGTAGAGGAGGCAGCCAAGCTGATGATGAAGAATGTGGTGAAGTATTGGGGATCGAGATGCTCGGTACCTGGGACGATTCTGGACCAAGTTATTCAAATTGTTATGGTCTAAGTTATACTTCTCCACAAGCCTCCACCCCTAGACGGATGGCCAAACCGAAAGGATAAACTTGCTCCTCGAGCAATATCTTCGGCACTACGTGAGTGCCAACCAACGAGATTAGGTGAAGCTATTAGACATAGCCCAATTCTCCTACAACTTGCAGTGGAGTTTTGCGTCCAACAAGAGCCCTTTCAATATCATTACAAGACAACAATTGTCGACTCCTCACACCATAGCAATTAGGTATACTAGGAGCAGTCTGTTAGCCTATCACTTTGCAAAAGAGTAGCACCAAAATGTAGATATTGCACGGGCTTACTTGGATAAGTGGGCAGACTTGGAAATGTGATCGTAGGAGTTCAAAGTCAGCGATTTAGTGTTGGTAAGGCTCCAACCAGCATCACTTTAATTCTTTAGGAACAAAGTACACAAAGGATTGATGTGCAAATAAGAAGAGCCCTTCCCAATTATCAGTAGGGTGGGCAACGTCTCCTACATGTTGCAACTGCCAGCGTGGCTCAAAATTTACAATGTTTTTCACGCCAACAACTTGACCTACCACTCAAATTCGCAAGATGCTTCCCGAAGTGTTCAAACTAGCTATCCCCCACCAGAGCCTCCTACGAGAAGCGAGTTGAAACCATTTTAGTTAATCGCAAGATAAGGTTACCCATTGGAGTTGAGTAGGCCGAGTACTTGATGAAGTGGCAAAAGCTTCCCCAAACCGAAGCCAATTAGGAGCCTAAAGACGTCCTATGACATGAAGAAGCAGTCATCAACAACTACCAACAAGCATCGACAGTTTGAGTGGGGGAGAAAGCCATGAATGGTTGTCGTGCACCCACAACAACTTCGTTCAACGAACCGTTCGTCGCTTTTGTTTACATGTACAAATGCTTAGTAGCATGTTTTGCCTTGGTTTGTGTTCTTTTACTTATAAAAATGTAAGTTCGAACATGTTGCAGCGCTACAGTGCGACCACTCACCACAACGAGTAAAACAGCCCAAAATGGCTCTATTTTCGTGTGCCACGAGCTATTTTTTGCAACCCGCTGCTGCACGCGAAACGTCAACTATTTTACCACCCTAGAACCACCTGGGTGGCACCATGGGGGATGGGGCTTCGATATAGTGTCGGGCATTGAACAATCTTTCACAAGTTCGCATGTTAATTTGACAGGAACTTGTTTTCACGCTTGGCACCTAGTGAGTAGCCATTTGTGGACTTCCAACTGTTCGTTTAATCTTCTAAGTCATTGTTTTCCTCCTTTCTCTTTTTTCTCTCGTGCATGCAAGGTGCTCGCTGAATTGCTTATAAAGCTTCCTCTTTCGCGAGACCTCGGGACTTGTTCGTCGGTCGTTCTTAGAACTAATTAACTTTCTCTTTTATAGGTCCTTCAGGACTTGAATGAGGTTACAAATTGGTTGACCCTTTGTGGACGCATATCGCAAGGATGAGTCACGACTTAGGCAATCCTAACTAAGTCCGGGAAGTTAGTGCAAGGGTGCTCCGCGACTTAGGCAACTCAAGCTAAGTTCGTGTCTTTGCCAGAAGGGTGTCTCACGACTTAGGCAATTCCAACTAAGTTTGTGATAGTCGTCGCTATTAGGAATGAGTCAGCTCTAAGAGGGGGGGGTGAATTAGTGTAGCGGTAAAAACGTCGATTCTAAAATCTTTCATTTCGATTAATCCTGTTTCAGAAAGATATTAACTTAAAAGCATAAGGGAGCATAGTGAAAGCAATAAGAAGGTAAAGCAATTTGTAGTAAAGGTAAATTGCTCAAAAGGAAATGCAAACCGATTTTATAATGGTTCAGTTATCGTGACCTACATCCACTCCTGATTCCTCTTCACTCGAGGCCACCGGCTTCCACTACCAATCTTCCTTCAATGGGCGAAGTCCAACTGCCTTTTTACACCCCTCTTCTCCTTTTCACAGGTTTAGGAGATAACCTTTTACAAGCACTCACTCCTCTCTAAACAGAATTAAACTTAGAATTAGAGGAGGGGATCTCTCAATTGTTTACTACAGCATTTTCCCACTTTTAAATTCTCTATGCTTGTGTGTGTTAACCAAGGATGAGAGGGGTATTTATAGGCCTCAAGTGGATTCAAACTTAGAGCCTAAAAATGTCTCATCTCGGGTCTCTCAAGTACTGATGGTACCACCACCTGTGTTGGGCGGTACCACCACCTATGCTATGCAGTACCATCGAGCACTGACACTAACACTGGGCGGTACCACTGCCTGACACAGTCATGGAGACTGTGCCACATGTTGGATCACTATTTGGGCCTTTTACTTGGCCCAACACAGCCCAAACATGGGCCCAATTAACCCCTAATTGAGTTGGCCCAATTCCAACCCTTACACTAAGCTAAATAAGTCCATAAGTCTATGTTTCTTTCGACGAACTTTTGGAAAACTTCCGACAGTCTCTCGGTAATGTTCCAGCAGACTCCAAGCAAGCTCCTGGACTTCACGACGATCTTCTTGGTGAGTTCCGACAAGTTTCTTTAGCAAGCTTTTAGACTTCTTGGTAAATTCCGGCAGAACTTCCGACGAACTCTCGAACTCCCAACGAAATCTCATTCTTGACTCCAAGACTTCATTTTGCTTTATGCCTTGATTGCTATCGTAGTTAATCCTGCACACTTAAAACCTACTTCGATCTAGACAATTGTTACAAAGCTTAAATCAAATATTGTCCGGCATGTTATTGGTTCATCGATTCTTCAGTCCGATTCTTCGGCGCATCATCCTCTCTTGTGATCTATTGCTCAATCGGCCAATTGACCTCTACAACTCTGATTTCCTTGGCGCAATGTCTGCTCTTCTTGGCCCGATGCCCAAACTCATGGCCTAAAGCCTTCTACCAATACGTTGACTGATCCTTCGGCTCGACGTCCAATCTTCTGGCATGTTTTTCTCCGGCCCAACATGATTCTTCTTGCTTTAATTGTCTCTCCTTGATCGAAGTTTCCTGCATCACTCAAAACGCAGATAAAATTATAAACACTATCAATTGGTTTCATCATCAAAATCCGAGATTCAACAATCTCCCCTTTTTTTATGATGACAACCAATTGATGACGAAGTTAACCTTAACTCTCCCTATCAATATGTCATATTGATAGAACTTTATAACTTATAGAATTATAAGAATTTCACCATTGCATGCATCATGAATATTGAAGGACCCAATTAATCATATTATTGCATGCAACATAAACTCATGCATAATCAAAATATCCAAGTACATAATTCCATGCATGATTGTCATCATAACTTCTCTGCAACTTTGATTTTCTTGGTGCAATTTCTGCTCTTCTTGGCTCAATTTCCGAACTCTTCTACCAATACGTCGACCGATCCTTCGGCTCGACGTCCAATCTTCTGACATGTTTTCTCTGGCCCAATATGATTCTTCTTGCTTTAATTGTCTCTCCCTGATCGAAGCTTCCTACATCATTCAAAACGCAAATCAAATCATAAACACTATCAATTGGTTTCATCATCAAAATCCGAGATTCAACAATCTCACCATTTTTTATGATGACAACCAATTGATGACGGAGTTAACTTTTAACTCCCCCTATCAATATGCCATATTGATAGAACTTTATAACTCATAGAATTATAAGTATTTCACTATTGCATGCATCATGAATATTGAAAAACCCAATTAATCATATCATTGCATGCAACATAAACTCATGCACAATCAAAATATCCAAGTACATAATTCCATGATTGTCATCATAACTTCACTCCTTTTGTTATCAACAAAAAAAAGGAGAAGTGCAACTATCAAATTTCAAATCTTTGCATTATAAATATAATCTCAAGTTTTATCATCATGCAAGCAAGTAATTTTCTTTCTTCTCTTTTGAGAAGTATGATTTTTGCTTCCTTAGCAGGGCGCAACCTAGCAAAATTTTACATCATTTTGCATGCAAGCTAGTAATAATTTTGAGTTTTGCAAGTTTGTAAATTTTGCTAGATTAGCATGTTTCGCTTCTTGAGATAGGCAAGATAGCACTTCTGTTTCTCTTGAGATTGCAAGCTAGTAATTCTTGGTGATGTTCAAGATAGCAAGTTCTACATCATATTAGAATATGCAAGCTAGCAAATTTATATCATTTTATAATATGCAAGCTATCAAATTTTACACATATGAAAGTTAGCAAAATTTTACCTCTTTTGAGATGTGTAAGATTGATTATTTATGCATCTTCTTGAAATATGTAACTTAACAAACATTGTTTCTCTTGATATTTGCAAGATAGCACTTCTTGCTTCTCTTTTGAGATGAGCAGTAGCAAGTTTGCCTCTTTTTGTGATGTGCACACTAGCAATTCTTTTTTCCCCTTTGTTATTAGCAAAAAGGGGGAAATAACAATACAATAGTACAATTCATTTCCTTTTACTTCAATCTTCAAATCATGACAAGGATAAATAACAAAGATGAAAAATCAAGTCATAAATGTCAAAAGACCATTTATCATTTTTGATAAATTTCTTCTTTTGTAAATAGAAAGCATGATAGGAAACGATCTTCAAAAAGAAGACTCGAGTTATAATTCCAAGAATTCACAAGAAAAATCATAATTCATTTGACAAAAAGATTGTCGATTCATGCATTTGAATAAATATTTTTAAACCAACATCACTTCAACTCATCATGCATAATGTAAAATCATCAAACATGATATAATCATTTATTTTCAAAAACATTCATCATTATTTTCAACTCATTCAATTCGTCAAATCAACAAAGTCCCTTTCAGGAGATTCAAAATGAAATGAAAAGATTTATCGATCTCTTGAAATGCTAGTGATTTCCTTTTTCCCCTTTGTCATTGTAAATAAGAAGGAAGAGAGGAATAATACATAATAAAACTCAAGTCATAAATTATCAAGATGTCAAGTAGCATATCATGGTTTATTAGAATAAGTCTCCTTTTTAATAAATAGCAAAAATAATCGTAGGAGAACAACATCTCAATTCATGCGTATAAAATCTTCAATCATCAAAATCATTTTCATAGTCCAAGAGATTCATATAAATAGACTCATCAATCTCTTTTTGAAAACTTGATAAGGTAGGGATTGAGAAATTTTAAAGAAAAATATATTTCCTTTTTATTTCACACAAGCATGCCTTTGTCATTTATGCCAAATCAAAACATGCATCATGTTTAAGACCGAAAAAATAACTTTTATTACGGCAAAGATCGATAAGTCATAAATTACAAGAATCACCATGCATAATTTTGAAATATAAACTCATTAAGCATGATCATTATGCATCATTACTTTGGGCATGATATCAAAACATGGTTTCAAGTTTTTAAAGTGCAACATACACAATTTCAAACTATAAACTTATTAAGTATGATATCAAACCTCTTAACATTTTCACTAAGACATCAAGCATGGTTTTATTAGACATAAAATATTTTCAATCAAAATAAAAAATCATCAAGATACATATTATTTTTTCTTAAAAACATACATAGGATTATCATTAGATTTAAATATAACATTTTATTCCTTTATCATAAAACATGTAATTTTCATGATCATTTTTTAAAATAAAAAGAAGCATGATATACTTTTTTCTATTTTTTATTTTTTATTTTTTATTTGCTTTTTTTTTACTAATTAATTTAGAAACAACTCATGAAAAGCATAAGTAATTTCAAAGTAAACTAAGGGGATTTTGATTAACTTGTCGTCGAAAGCCGTTAAGGCATAGTTTGCCATCTCGCTTTTGTTGATTTGCTTCTCGTCTTCAGATAAGCTTGATTCATCCCAGAGTGCCTCCTTCTTCTTGTGCTCATAGCAAGTAGTTGCGTTCTTTTTAAGTTTATTTTTGTTCTTTGATTCTTGTTTTAAGAACTTTTTAAGTTTTATTGTGAGAAGTTCAAGTTCAATATCACTTGAGTTTTCGCCCAAGTGGTCTTCTTTTGTTCTAAGTGCAAAATCCTTTCTTTTCTTTGGAAGGTATTCTAATGTTCAAGTTCATCATGTGTCATTTCATAGGTCATCAAAGACCCAATAAGTTCTTCAAGTGAAAATTTATTTAAATTTTGTCTCTTGTATTGTAATTACTTTCAAATCTCAATTTTTAGAAAGAGATCGTAAAACTTTATTAACAAGTTCAAGATTCGAAAAAATTTTACCAATTGTTTTTAAACTATTAACGACATCCGTAAAATGGGTGTATATGTCTCCAATGGTTTCGTTTGGTTTCATACGAAATAATTCACAATCATGCATCAAAAGATTAACTTTAGAATCTTTAATCCTACTTGTGCCTACGTGTGTGATTTCAAGAGTGTGCCAAATGTTGAAAGTCATTTCGCAAGTAGAAACCCGATTGAATTCATTTTTGTCTAAGACGCAAAATAGAGCATTCATAGCTCCAACATTTAAAGAAAAAGTTTTCTTTTCCAAATTATTCCATTCGTTCGTTGGAATAGAAGACTTTTGAAAATCACTTTCAATAAATTCAAATCCATAGAAAGCAAGAAAACTCTCATTCAAGTTTTCCAATAAGTATAATATGTCCCATTGAATATGGGAGGACAAATGATGGAAAAGCCTTCTTGAAAGCTGAAAAGAGCCGTTTCTCTTGAGTGTTAAACCAAACGAGAAATAACGTGGCTCTGATACCAACTGTTAGGAACGAGTCGACACTAAGAGGTGGGGGGGTTGAATTAGTACAGCAATAAAAACGTCGATTCTAAAATCTTTCATTTTGATTAAACCCGTTTCGGAAAAATATTAACTTGAAATCATAAGGGAGCATAGTAAAAGCAATTAAAAAGTAAAACAGTTTGCAGTAAAGATAAATTGCTCAAAAGGAAATGCAAATCAGTTTTATAGTGGTTCGGTCGTTGTGACTTACATCCACTCCTGATTCCTCTTTACTCGAGGCCACCGGCTTCCACTACTGGTCTTCTTTTAATGGGCGAAGACCAACTACCCTTTTACACCCCTCTTTTCCTTTTCATAGGTTTAGGAGACAATCTTTTACAAGCACTCACTCCTCTCTAAATAGAATTCTAAACTAAGAATTAGAGGAGGGGATCTCTCAAGTATTTATTACAATGTTTTCCCACTTTTAAATTCTCTATGCTTGTGTGTATTAATCAGGGATGAGAGGGGTATTTATAGGCCTCAAGTAGATTCAAACTTGGAGCCTAAAAATGTCTCATCTCAGGTCCTCCGGGTATTGGCAGTACCACCGCTTATGCTGGGCGGTACCACCGCTTATGTTGGGCCATACCACCGCTTGCAGCACTGACACTGGCACTAACATTGGACGATATCACTGCCCAGTCTAGCGATACCACTGCCTGACACCTTGCCACTGGGCAGTACCACCGCTTGATAGTCTCTCGGAGACTATGTCTGAATGGTATCATCGGTTAACACAGTCTCAGAGATTGTGCCACCTGTTGGGTCACTGTTTGGGCCTTTCACTTGGCCCAACACAGTCCAAACTTGGGCTCAATTGACCCCTAATTGAGTTAGCCCAATTCCAACCCAATTATGTGCTAACTACAAATTTTAAGACATATACTAAGCTATAAGTCTATAAATCTAGGTTTCTTCCGGCGAACTTCTGATGATCTCTTGGCAATATTCTAGCAGACTCCCAGCAAGCTCCTAGACTTCACGACGATATTCTTGATGAGTTCTGGCAAGCTTCTTTGGCAAGCTCCTGGACTTCTCGGTCAATTACGACAGAACTTCCGACGAACATTCGGACTTCAGATGAACTCTCAAACTCCTAATGAAATCTCGTTCTTGACTCCGGGACTTCATTTTGCTTTATGCCTTGATTGCTATCGTAGTTAATCCTGCACACTTAAAACTTACTTCAATCTAGACAATTGTTATAAAGCTTAAATCAAATATTGTCCGGTATGTCATTGGTTTATCAACGCTTCAGTCTGATTCTTCAGTGCATCGTCCTCTATTACGGCTTATTGCCTAATCGACCAGTTAAGCTCTGCAACTTCGATTTCCTTGGTGCAATTTCTGCTCTTCTTAGCTCGATGCCCAAACCCATGGCTCGAAGCCTTTTGTCGATACGTTGACCGATCCTTCGGCTCGACATCTAATCTTTTGATATGTTTTTCTCCGACCCAACATGATTCTTCCTGCTTTAATTGTCTCTCTCTGATCGAAGCTTCTTGTGTCACTCAAAACATAGATCAAATCATAAACACTATCAATTGGTTTCATCATCAAAATTCGAGATTCAACAGTTGCAGCCCTATTGTGTGGATCATCGCTAGAGAGGAGGGCGCTTGACCTCCTTCACCTTCTCCTAGAGATCTGTAGAGATTCAGGGATATATGATATCCCTAGGTAAAACAATCTATCTTATATTTTAAGTTTCATGGATTTTTGCACATTAATCTTCGTACAATGATGAACATATATTTGGGAATTTGGGGATTTTATTTTTCAATTATTCTGCTGCGCATATGATGTTGCCCCCAAGATTTCCCAACACTTTGCACAACTTTTTCAGTCGTTGAATAACTCATTCCACCTTACATAGTCTCATCATTTACCAAGCGTCTCGCTTGCCTTAAGCACCATCAAGTATGGTTGCCAACGTTGAGCCAGAACTCAAACTCAGCCATCCTAACCTTTGTGCGCTACACATTCTTCCCAGTTTGCTTATTCTCGTGATGCCTCTTGTGTAAAGGTTTGGCCATTCCTCTGAATGTCAATCTTAGATGCCTACTCCTCTAAGTGACTCCTTTTCCCTACATCTCTATGCCCGTTTTCCCCCAAACGATCGTGCGTGCTGGCTGCCCTCAACGTAGCCCCGCTAGGTCCCCTACGTTTGTATGTCAAGTGTTTCTATGAGTGCTTGTTCTGCTCTGATACCATCTGTTATGGACTTAGCTAGTTTTGCCTAAGTTGTGTGGTATCCTTACATGTCCGTCCGTAAAAGTCAGCCTTCTCGAAACCTCCTATGGTCCCTTAGAACCTACGAAAGAGAAAACAGGTTAGAGAAAGCGCCTCATTCGAGATCTACAAGTAATCATTTCAGTAAACACTTCATAGCCAGTGCAAATTACAAACATAATTTACAATATCTGAACAGTCGCACAACAAATGCTTTACATGCTATGCAAAGCATGAACAAACCAAAAGACACGAGCATACATAAGCATTACTTCGAACACCTCATTTACAATTTTGTTTATGACACGCAAGTGGCTATTGTAGATGAAAAGAACGACGGCAAGAGGTAAAAACTGCTTTACATCTGTGTTAATGTCGATGCAAATGTCGAACAACCCTTTTGTCACTTTGCATCTACGTCAGCGTCGATACAATTATCGAGTGACGAAAGGGCTATCGATACAAATGTAGAGCAGCTCTCACCTCTCACTGCTACTCTCATCATCTACAATAGCCACTCGAGCAACCCTTACATCAATTTGTATCTACGTTAATGTTGACGCAGTTATCGAACTACCGATATAGATGCAGAGCAATGCCACTCTACATCTACATCGACATTGATGTTACGATCAAGAGCACTAAGAGGGGGGGTGAATTAGTGCAGCGAAAAACTTTCGACGATTTAAAACTACGTTCGTACGATAAAAACGATTTCGGTATGAAAGTCGATTCAAAAATTACTTTAACTTAAGATCAAGCAAAGTGCAGTTAAAGTAAAGCTATGGAGGTAGTTGCAGTTAAGATAGAGAATAAAATGTAAATGTAAACTGAGATTTAGAGTGGTTCGGTCAATCTTGACCTACATCCACTTTTGGCTTCCTCCTCCGATAAGGTCACCGACGTCCACTAGAGGCCTTCCTTCAATAGGTGAAGGTCAACCACCCTTTTACAATTTCACTCCTTTTGATAGGCTTAGGAGACAACTCTTACAGATTTTTCACTCCTCTCTTGAATGATCAAAACTTGAAGAAAAGAGGGAGAAGAACTTTTGACCTTTTACAACACTTTTAAGCTCTCAAAATCTCAGAATAAATGCTAAGTTTTGGTGCCCTTTCATGCATAAAAGGGTGGGGTTATATAGGCCCCAAGAGGATTCAAATTTGGGCTCCAAATTTGAATTCTTTTGGGTTTCCCAATGCTGATGGTGCCACCGCCTGTCAGTGTCAGATACTGACAATGTACTGGTGGTGCCATCGCCAAAACTCCTGGGTTCTGGGCGGTGCCACCGCCTAGACCATTTCAGCTTACTGGTTGGGCTCCAAACTTGGCCCAAACCAGTCCGAACTCGGGTCCAATTGGCCCCTTATCGAGTTATAGGATTAACCCTTAATCCTAACCCTAATTACATGCAAACTATGAAATTAAGATAGTCCTAAGTAGGTTTTTAACCGGCAACGTCGAGGTCCCTTCTAGCGAGCTTCCGGCGAACGTCCGACGAACTCTCGGCGATGCTCCGGCGGACTTGCGACGATCCACTTGGCGAGTTCCGACGAGCTTCTTTGGCGAGCTCCTAGACTTCTCGGATTTGTTCCCGCAGAACCTCCGATAACCGTCCGGACTTCCGTCGAACTCTCGAACCCCCAACGTGATCATAGTCTTGACTCCGGCGCAACTCCTGCTGCATGTCTTACTTTCATCATAATTAATCCTGCATACTTATCTCAACATATGGATTAGATAACAAATGACAATTGACTTCATCATCAAAATCTGAGATTCAACAATCTCCCCCTTTTTGATGATGACAATCAATTGATAACGGAGTTAACCTTAACTCCCCCTATCTATATACCATACTCGAGATAAGTTATTCTTGAATTTCGAAACATTTGAATTTAAGAGACATATTGAGAAGTTAAGATTGTTTAACCTTATCAATACTCCCATCTTGATTCCTATCATGATGTATCTCTCTGAAAATGATGTCAAGGCTTGACATCCATTTTCAAGTCTTACATTTCAAGTGTGAATGATAGTAATGGTAGCACTTTATCATATGGTAAGATATTAAAATGTAAAATTGTGATGCAAGTTCTTGATATCTTATCATGATGTATATATGGCATAATGCAAATATGGCAATCATAGCATTTCTATCATCAATTTATCATATATTTCGATGCAAGCTTCTTTTGATATCTTAACATAATTCAAATTCAAATATGGCACTCATAGCATCAATTCATATATTTCTCCCCCTTTGTCATCAACAAAAAAGAGAACGATATAAGCAAAATTTAAACATAAGTGCGGTAATGATTCATGTCATAATTAGGTTCATGTCATTTTTCAACAATGAGTGATAGGATACCAATTATACCAACATCTTCAAGGAAAACATGACATGGAGATTACTTCTTCCTTTTTATTTGGTATTATCTTTTTGCATGAAGGAGGAAAGTCATTTGTGAGATTGCTTGAATGAAGTTAAAATTAATAAGAGATTTAAATCACGTTTTATTCCAAAGTTCAAAATCCATTAAAATAAGGAAGATCCTCATTCGGGTCTTCCAATAGGTGTAGTCCGTCCCATTGAACATGGGTGGACGTGTGATAGAGTGGCCCTCTTGGATTCCGACGTATGTCATCTCTCTTGGGTTTTAATATGATTGAGAGTTAACCGAGCTCTGATATCAATTGTTAGGATCAAGAGCACTAAGAGGGGGGGCGGTGAATTAGTGCAGTGGAAAACTTTCGACGATTTAAAACTGCGTTCGTACGATAAAAACGATTTCGGTATGAAAGTCGATTCAGAAATTACTTTAACTTAAGATCAAGCAAAGTACAGATAAAGTAAAGCTATGGAGGTAATTGCAATTAAGATAGAGAATAAATTGTAAATGCAAATCGAGATTTAGAGTGGTTCGGTCAATCTTGACCTACATCTACTTTTGGCTTCCTCCTCCGATGAGGTCACCGACGTCCACTAGAGGCCTTCCTTCAATAGGCGAAGGCAAACCACCTTTTTACAATTTCACTCCTTTTGACGGGCTTAGGAGACAACCCTTACAGATTTTTCACTCCTCTCTTGAATGATCAAAACTTGAAGAAAAGAGGGAGAAGAACTTTTGACCTTTTACAACACTTTTAAGCTCTCAAAATCTTAGAATAAATGCTAAGTTCCGGTGCCCTTTCATGCATGAAAGGGTAGGGTTTATATAGGCCCCAAGAGGATTCAAATTTGGGCTCCAAATTTGAATTCTTTTGGCTTTCCCAATGCTGGCGGTGCCACCGCTTGTCAAGTGTCAGATACTGACAGTGTACTGGCGGTGCCACCGCCAGAACTCTCAGGTTCTGGGCAATGCCACCGCCTAGTCTGGCGATGCCACTGCCTAGACCATTTCAGCTTACTGGTTGGGCTCTAAACTTGGCCCAAACCAGTCCGAACTCGGGTCCAATTGGCCCCTTATCCGATTATAGGATTAACCCTTAATCCTAACCCTAATTACATGCAAACTATGAAATTAAGACATAGTCCTAAGCAGGTTTTTAACTGGCAACGTCGAGTTCCCTTCCAGCGAGCTTCCGACGAACGTTCGACGAATTCTCGGTGATGCTCCGACGGACTTCCGGCAAACTCCTGGACTTGCGACGATCCACTTGGCGAGTTCCGACGAGCTTCTTTGGCAAGCTCCTAGACTTCTCGGATTTGTTCCCGCAGAACCTCCGACAACCGTCCGGACTTCCGTCGAACTCTCGAACCCCCAACGTGATCATAGTCTTGACTCCGACGCAACTCCTGCTGCATGTCTTACTTTCATCGTAATTAATCATGCATACTTATCTCAACATATGGATTAGATAACAAATGACAATTGACTTCATCATCAAAATCCAAGATTCAATAGTTGATGCACTTCTCGAGCTATGCTACTTTGTATCTTCTTTGTTCGTGATGTAAATATAGAGTAATAAAAGGACCGCTTGACAATTGTGTTGGTGTCGATACAAATGCAAAGTCACTCTCACCTCTCCCTATCACTCTCCTCATCTACGACAGCCACGCTTGATCCCCAACATCATCGCCTGCCACCATCGATATCGTTTGTCATCACTAACCGGAACGTTAAGATTATATTTTTACTCTTTATTTTTATCATAAAACTGACAATATTAAGATAAATGAAGCTAGATATTTTAGGGATTACAATATAATTTTTTTAAATTTAGAAATCAGATGTTAAGAAGGTCTAATTAATTAGATAATTTCTAATTAGCCCATAACACTGTAGACTATGTATATACTATAACGTGATTCAAAGGCTGTAACATCATCGGATGCTGATGGCACATCAGATCTTCACCACGCCGGCTATAACGTTCGAGCTTTCCCTCTCATGCATTCTTCTTCTGCAACGTGAACAGGGCTGTGGCGGAATACCTGTCCAAGGGCGTGAAGCATGTCATCCGGCAGGACGACGCCTACCTCACGGTCTGCGGAATGCAGGCTATCCACGTCTGCTTGACGGCGTTGGCTAGCCCCGGCTGTAACCTGGTCCTGCCGAGGCCGGGGTTTTCCTCCTACGGGATCTCGCCGGCATCGAGGTCAGGTTCTACGACCTGGTGCCCGGCCGCGGCTGGGAGCCCGACCTGCAGCAACTGCGGTCCCCAGCTGACTCCGCCACCGCTGGGCTGGTCGTCATCAATCCCGACAACCCCTGCGGCGCCGTCTACTCCGCCGCCCATCTCCAACAGGTACGATTCTCCGCCTCCAGAAGCTTTAACTCCTTCCGCTGTCTTGTTCTTTGGACTCGAATCTCGTAATCGAGTCCTTGGCAGATTGCTGAAACTGCAAGGGACTTGCACATCCCCGTCATAGCCGACGAGTTCTACGGGCACATAGTCTTTGGCGGAAGCAGCTTCGTTCCCATGGCCTCGTTCGCTCACTTGTCGCCGGTTATGACCATCGGATCACTGTCGAAGCGGTTGGCGTCTCGGATGGGTAGCCATGTGCGATCCCTGTGGGATTCTGATGCACGTAAGGGATTCAAACACTTACAGATTAATCCCAGTGTTATACACTGCGTCGCTGACCTCTTTGTCCGTTGGTTCCCTGTCACTGGGACAGGTAAGGATGGCAGCTGAGATGCTCTTGACTGTTACCGCAGGAGCAGCTTCTCACTGATCATTTCATCAAACATGTTATAGCAAGCTCAGTACCCATCAGTACACCTGTGAAACCTTGGAACAGGCTGCAGTTCCTGCTATTCTATCTGATGCCCATGAAGAATTCCATAGAAATGTCCTCACGGAACTGGAATCTTCAGTGGATGCCATTTATACAGGGATAGATCAGATCCAAGTGCTCCATTGCCACAACAGACCTCAGGGTTCGATGTTCATGATGGTTAGTCTATATCCTCCATTGATGCGTGGCCTTTTTTTGTTTAGCTCATGACTGTTCCATTCAATTGTAGGTTGAGGTGGACACGTCCCTTCTACTTGGCATCGAGAATGATGTGGACTTTGCCAGAGAGCTGATGCGAGAAGAATCTGTGCTAGTGCTTGCAGGTAAGATTTCCATTCAGCGCAACTCTTCGTTCTGATATAATGACATTTAAAGAAGAAGAATGAATTGAAGTAATACATAAGAATGTACACCACCGTAACATGAGGCGAGCCTCATGAAACTGTACCATTTCTTGCCTACTTATCAACACCTCCTCATGATCAAACTAAGCAGTTCTTTAATCAACGCACACATTTTTGTCAACCTAATTGGCAAATTACTTGTGTGATATGACATCGTTTTGTGTTAACTGTCAGTGATCGAATCCTTTGTCATAGTGCACCTAATTCATTTACTGATTCAATTTTATAGGGTCTATAATTGGATTGAACAGCTGGGTTCGTATTGCTGATCTACTGAGGGAGGGTTGCGACAGGATTCGTACTTTCTGCTTTCTGCTCGAGGCGGCAGATCAACAAAGCTCATGACTTCAGTGACGGCCGCCTCTTGGCGAAATAGCCTTTGTTGATGCTTCTTACCAACAAAAGAAAAGTTCATGCATTCTATACTGCAGCATTCGGCATTTTAACTGATGCCTTCTTTCTACATCAATTTATCTTTCCATTTGGACAAAAAAATTTTATCCATGATAAATACATGTCTTCTGTAACCTTGAATCAGATTTTTCTAGTAACAATATTGGTGAAATTAACGTAGGAGCTCCACACTGTTATACGATAAGAATTCTATTTCAATTGTCTCATCAGTTTAGATGTCTACCAAAGGTATCCTAAATAGGAAAGTTATAAAAGGTTCAACCATCCAAAATCATTCATCTTACTCTTTGTGAAAAAAAAATTTAATCTTTCCTATGTCTTAAATAGCCAATTAATTTAAAATCAACTTGGTCTAATCTAGTGCACGATTGAGATTAAAACAAGTAGGATGAATGAATATGCTAATTTTTTTTAGTCCCTTTTCTTCTATTACAACGGTTTTAAATAAACTAGTTGTTCTTATTCTTAAACCAACCAATAAATTACTTATTTAAACTCCATCTTTATAAATGAGTTAGGTTTTATTGGGTTTTGCATCTAACTCGCATTTTTAAATAGGCTTATAATATTTTGGTGAAGCTGTCAAGAACAATATAACTTATTTATACATACTATGTCTGACATAAAAGTGTCCTATTTGATTGTTGTTGTTTCTAAACCAAATAAGGAAACCTATTAAAAACTTATTTTTGTAGATGAGCTAGCTAGCTTTTATTGGTTTTTGACTCCTTATGTCTCAGAACTTTTTGAATAATCTTATAATGTTTTGGTGGAGGTGTCAAAAGCACCATAAGCCTGTTATAAAAAAAATATTATAATCAACATAGAAATCTCTATATTTGACTGTTGGTATTCTTGAAGCAATAAGGATATATTTTCTAAATCATATTTTTATATATAAATTAATTTTTATTAGGTTTTGAATCAATTTGCATCATTATCAGCATTTCCAAAATTGAAAAACTAAATAATGAAATGCACAACAATTTTGAAAATAAAAGCAATCACCAAATGCACAACATATCTGCAGTCACCAAAGCTTATTACTTTTCTGACTTTGGCATTCTAAAAATCTAGTGTTTATTTAGAACTTCAAATAATCTAATTCTTAATTCTCCTTTATTAGCATAAATTGATACTAACAGAATGTTCTCTGACCACCTACTTTATTTTAATATCTGAAGTAATACTTGAAAGCTCTAATGTGAAGCATGAATTTTAATATTCACTTCACGTAAAGCAACTAGACTTGACAAACAAACAAACCAAACGAGACAAAAAAAAAAAAAAAAAGGAAGGATATGTTTTACTTCAAAGAAAATAAAAAGAAGGTGCAAATTCTTACACAAATATTTCTGAAATTTTGATATTCCTGAACAGGAGATGTATTTTTGTAAATATTATGTATAGGTAGAGATCCATGCTAAAATTGTCTTTTGGAATCCATAAATCAACCATTTTTGAATTTTTTTTTTAATCATATTACCACAATTCAAATTGCAGGCAGAGAATTACCTGCTTAATTTGTGACCTTCATGGAGCTGAGGAAATGCATATCACACCCATCGCCTACAACGAAAGCTCCAGACAGCAGTTATGCCATAAAGATGCAGATAGCAAGAGACGACTTCTAAATTTTACCCTTCTGTAAATCCATAGCATACAATATATAAGCAATATGGAAAATAGGATACTGCAAATGAATGGCAAGTGACAGAACTCAAGTTACTTATAGCCAATGTTAGCAAAAGCTATCATATAAAATCCAGTAAAAACAGAAAGGAGAGCATTCATTTATGAATATGCATAGTGTTCTAGTGAAGAATGTCATTACTATGCCCCACCATACGAACAGTGGCAACTATCTTACATGAGTTTTAGGCGTTCGGGAAGAGATTGGCAAACCCACAGATTGGCATGTATACAGATAGTAGGTCAGATTTCAGAAAGGTGAACAATAGAAAAAATCGTCTTGGAACATTAAATGATCCTATATGAGTTTTAAAGCATTTTAAATGCAATGAAATGTAATATCATAAAGAAAGAATTTAGGAATGAGCACAGTGACATTCTTTAGTTGAGACACTAAAATAAAGTCTCTTGTTTTAATAATCATTTCCTCCGACTACAGAGGTTATAGAAATGAATAAAGGGTATACAATGATCTATCAATTTTTTAATAGGATTAGACATAAAGAAGTCAACACCACAATGCTCTTAAATCTTGAATAAAGGAGGCACAGCTTAAAGACTAGTTTAATCTCTTCATGGAAATTAGTTTGTCATTGTTATCACTGCAAATCGGTCTGTATAAGCAGACAAGTCAAAGGAATTTTAAGCCTCATAATAACATCACAAATAAGTCACATCAATGCCAATATGTCTCTTGATACGAAGCCCATCTTCACAATTCTGTGATTGTTCTCCAAGTCTACTTCCACTTATTCTTCATCCTCACAAAAATAACAAGCGTTTTTCATATATCTCAGTAATCCATAATCCATGACATTTCATATAGTCCAATGTTCTTGTTTTATTTCCATTTCTCTGCAAGAATAAACAAAACCTTATGGCACCTAGCTTTTCTCCAACCGCTAATCCAACATCTACTTCTCAGAGGAAGGTAAGCATAACAATCATCGAAACCCTAATTTCTCTCTTCCACAAGTGAAATCCAAGATTCTTTAATTACAAAATCAAGAATTATTGAGCCCTAAAACTTTCTTACAAGCAAATTCCTATAACGAACTACAGCAGATGAAACGGAAGCAAGCCCCAAGCATCTCGAATTGCAAGAAGGTCATCATTGATAGAACAGCACATAGCGATCAAGAATTCCTAGAACGAACTACGATCAATTATTGAGCCCAAAAAAGTTTCTTACAAGCAATTTCCTACGGTGAACTACAGCGGACGAACCGAAGCAGGCCCCAAGAATCTTGAGTTGCAAGAAGATCATCGCCGATCAAGAATTCCTATAACGAACCACAAAAAATATGACCAGCAAATTTACAAGAATCTTGAGTTGCAAGAAGATCAACGTGGAACGCAAATGATTCGTATAATCATAACCCGTGAGCTACTTACCATCAACAATTCACGAGCGATGGAAGAAACATCGGAAGGAGGCGGATCGAACCTTGAGGATGGGTTGGAACCCGTGGATCGAGGCGAATACGGTGCAGAAGTCATCATAGTGAGATCCCGCGACGGAAAATCGGGAAGGGGGCGGAGAAAAGTGGGGAGGAGAAGCATTGAAAAACCCTAGGAGGAGCGTTCTTGAGCATGGAGATTAAGATTTTGGTTTCTGCTCCGCCGAATCAGATCACTCCCGCCGGTCCTCCCTCTTCGAGTCCTCGCTCTTCTACAAACCTACATCGAATATAAATAAATAAATAATATATATATATATATATATAGTGTATTATTAACTACACTAAGCTCCAACGACAATAAAAACCATGGTTTGCTCCAGAGAATAAAAGACGTAGCTTTTTCATGGATAATGCCAATGATGGATCAGAATGTGGATTGTTGCTAGCATAATTTACCAGACAAACAACAACAGATAGCATTTTGGTTGTGATTCTCACTTGTAATTATCACTATTGCTCAACCCTGGCACATAGTGGATTTATCAGACAACCATAGTTCCTGATCTGTTCGAAGGATGTGAAAAGAGGTGTACAGATTCTCCACTGAACGAACAATGACTAATTCCAAAGTATAAGAACAGTTCAACCATCCATTCATATCATGTTGAAGCACAGAAAGGAAAAGGCTTCCTTCTTGCAAATCAAAACAGCCGTTCATATTGTTCTTCCTACATATCAAAATTAATGAAGTACAAACATTCATCGACCATATCGTTACACAAGATAACAAGTGGTTTCACCGATAGAAGATAAAATGTTTGACAACAGAGATTAGTAGGCAAAACAAATGGCAGCAAGAAAATGCTTGACATTGTTGAAGATCCAGCAAAGTGTATTATTAACTACACTAAGCTCCAACGACAATAAAAACCATGGTTTGCTCCAGAGAATAAAAGACGTAGCTTTTTCATGGATAATGCCAATGATGGATCAGAATGTGGATTGTTGCTAGCATAATTTACCAGACAAACAACAACAGATAGCATTTTGGTTGTGATTCTCACTTGTAATTAGATCACTATTGCTCAACCCTGGCACATAGTGGATTTATCAGACAACCATAGTTCCTGATCTGTTCGAAGGATGTTGTACAGATTCTCCACTGAACGAACAATGACTAATTCCAAAGTATAAGAACAGTTCAACCATCCATTCATATCATGTTGAAGCACAGAAAGGAAAAGGCTTCCTTCTTGCAAATCAAAACAGCCGTTCATATTGTTCTTCCTACATATCAAAATTAATGAAGTACAAACATTCATCGACCATATCGTTACACAAGATAACAAGTGGTTTCACCGATAGAAGATAAAATGTTTGACAACAGAGATTAGTAGGCAAAACAAATGGCAGCAAGAAAATGCTTGACATTGTTGAAGATCCAGCAAAACGTTTTTTCCTCCAATGACAAGGATATTGAGGAACAACAAAATACATTATTGTTTCCGATGTTAGATAATCGGATGTTAACCGCTCTTGGTTGCATAGGCAAAAGAAATAGCAGCAATAAAAGTAGCAACAGTAGGATACAGCCAAGTCCACACTCCTCCACCCTTATTCTCGGCCTCAGCAATGGCACCGCGCAAGACCTTGATCTCTCTGTCCATGTCGTCGGTCTTTGCCACCTTGCTCTTGAGAGTCATCACGATGGCATCCAACTCCCTTTCACTGCCAATTTCCTGTCCAACACCATTCTCTTCACCTTCCCCCAAGCCATCGATAACATCCGAGTTATCCTTCAAGAGGAACAGGACCCTGTTAAAGTTTTCATCAGCGGTTCTGGCCTTTACATCCATTTCCTCGACCACATGTAAGGTATTGTCCAGTTTCTCTTCCAGTGAAGCCTTTTCTTTATCCAATGAATCAAATTCCAGTTTCATATTCTTATTCTCCGCTATAAGGCAATTGAGTGATGCCTTAATTTCCGAGACCTCAACATGGGCATCATCCTTGCTCTTCTTTAGCTCCTCGATCTGCAGTCTTAGGCCATCGACTCCTGCCTTCTCGAGATCAAGGTCTCTCAAGGCTGATTCTTTCTCAGCTTGCAGCTGTAAATTGCACTCGGTGTTGGTCCTGCACAACTCTTGAAGCTCAGACACACTGGATAGAAGCTTCGCCACCTCCATCTGAAGATTAGCAATCTCGACCTTCTGCTCGGTTCTCAATCTGTGGATCTCATCCTTCTCCTCTTCAATCTTTTTCACCGTGTCCCTCAGACCATCAAGCTCCTTTACATGGTCCCTTTTTTGTGCTTCAATGTCAAGCTGCAGTCTTTCCTTCTCTTTCTCAAGAACGCCAAGCTCTTTTGTTAACCTCTCAGTCTCCTTCCTAGCGGTAGCTTTCAACTTCTCCTCCTCGGCAAGCTTTACCTGGCTCAAATCTCTTTCCGAGATTGCTTGTTTCAGAGCCTTCCTGATATCATCCGTCTCTGCGGTGATGAAGTCCAAACGCTCATTGGTTCTCCTGAGAGCTTCCTCTGCCAAACTCAACTTCTCTTCCAATGCTATCCTTTGCTGCACGTTGGCCCCAAGCTCAGAAACCCTCCCCCTCAGACCAGCAACCTCGGTCTCAAGAATAGTTTTTTCTTGCTTGAGCTCTTCCTTCTTGCAGTCAATGCTGTGAGCCCTTTCCTTAAGCCCATCTATCTCCTTAACATACTTTGTCTTGTCTTCCTCGAAGTCACGCTGCATGATCGCAATCTCCTCACTGAGAGCAATATTAGCTGCTTGAGAATTCTCCACCTTCTCCTGAGCCGTCTGAAGTGCCATTGACAGGACATCGAGATCCTTTTTGCACGCGTCCCTATCCTGGATTGCATGCCGCAAATTTATCTCGATCTCACCCTTCTCGTCTCTAATCGACTGCAACTGGTCACTAGCGCTTCTCAGATATTCTTCCGTCGATCTAATCTTCTCCTCCAAGGTTGTCTTCTCGTCTTCCAGCGATCGGATAAAAGCCTTCCTCTGTTCGAGATCCGACTTCGTTCGTTCGGCTTCCTCGATGACGGAGGCCACTCGCGCCTCAGCCTGATGTTTGTTTTCATCGAGATCCGCCACGGCGGAATCTCTCTCCAAGACAGCAACATCTAAAGCCTTCTTGAGGGCATCTTTCTCCTCGGAGACCGACTCCAACCGCTCCCGCTCATTTACCAGAGCTGCCTCCGCCGCCGCCATCTCCGCAGCGACCTCGGAGAGGCGGGAGGCGACGACGAGGCCGGTGACGCGACGCTCGAGGTCGGAGGAGAGGGAGCTGTCGTGGGAGAGTTGGTGGAGGCCCGACCGGAGCGCGTTCACTTGCTCCCGCCGCTCCATCGTCTCCTTGAGGAGGAGCCGGTTCAGCTCCTTGAGGTTCTCCAACATATCGAACGAGGGCTGTTTGGGCAGTGGCGCCGTCGTGGGGGTCTTCTTCTTGGCCATCGTCCCAGAACGAAGGGCAGGAGGAGGCTTAGGGTTTGAGGATGGAAGGGGGCTGTTTTGGCCTTTATATGGCGTAAGAGGCCACGAAATGGGACGTTGGGAATCGAGGAGATGAGGGTAGGTATGGATAGGATGGGCTGTCGTATGGGAAACAGGGAAATGGTTAAATCACGAATCAAAGCCTTCCTTCGTTGGGCTACGACCCATCGGACAGTGTGATGAGCCTTCTTCCATGGATTGTGCCGCGGACGAGACAGGCGAGGCCGCATAGAGAAAAAGGACGGGGCTGTTTCGAAATTTGAATGCGCGGGCGGAAACGAGCGGTGGCGATCACGCTGGGCCCCCGCGATCGGACGAACAGGAGTAATTCATTGCTAATGTACGTATAGGAAGTGTCAAAAGCGAATTTTGCATTACCCCCTTTCCTAAATTCCCAGTGTAGTTTAATCTTTTAGTAGATGATGCCCCCTCATAATTATTTTTACTTGGGTTTGTTTTTTGAGTTGATAAAATATTCTTTTGATCATTTAAATTAATAACATGATATGATTATTATAGAATAAAATTAGTATTTTTTTAATTAAATCGAACCTAGTCAAATTTTCTAAATTCATAATCCATCATTTTATCTTCCTTATTCTTATACTTTACCTCCTAACTCTTTACCTCATCTATATAGTGTTTGTTGCTTCCTCTTTCTCCCTCCTTGTTATAGTGCCCTTTTGTTTTCTAATTTTCTTATCTTAAAATACTTTTAAAGTTTTAAATATTATTAAAAACCTCCAATATATATATATATATATATAAGTGAGCATTGCAAATATAAGTGGGTGTCGAGACCAGATTTAAATATTTTAGATGAAGCTTTTGATTGATTTTGAATGGAAATACACTCCATTATAGAATCATATATTGGAAAGGTTTTGTGAATGGGTGTATTTAGGTTTATTTTTTATAATAATATTAACTTTTTAAAAAAATAATCTTAAACTTTTATAAATCTACAAGATTATAATTTTAATAAATATTTAATTATATTTTTATGGTTGTAAGAAAATTAAATGTTAAATTCGACATGTTTTTGGATAGATTTTTGTGAACTAGTGCAGTTCAGTTCTTTTTTAAGTGCAATGGGTGAACTTCGATCAAGCCATCTTAAGCTTTAATAATTATAATAGAACACGATCGTAACATGTGTTTTGCTATCTTGTTTTTTATTTTTAATTTTTTTGATTAATTTAGGATAGTTAATTATCGAATTTGATATGTTTTTGGATAAGTTTTATGACCAAGTGTATCTTAGTTTATCTTCAAGTATAACGTGATCTAACTTCAAACTTTCAAAATTATACTAAAGCATAATTGCAACATGTATTTTATTAGAAATTTTTTATAATTTTTTTATAATTAATTAATTATTTAATTTGATAGATTTTACGAGCGAATATAATTTATTTAATATATTTTATATATAGGTTCTGTGACCATTTTCTACAAGAATATGATTCTAACAAACATTCACATTTTCTACAAGAATATGAATCTAACAAAGATTTTATTAATTTTTATTTTATGATGAATTTAAGATAATTAATTATTTAATTTGGTCTTTTTTAGTAGACTCTATGAGCGAATGTATTTTAGTTTATTATTGGGTATAACAATGTCGACTTCCATCAAATGTTCATGAACTTTCATGACTCTACTAATGATTTTAGTATATTTTCTTAATAATTTTTTGATAATTAATCATTAAATTTAATATACTTTTGGGTAGATTAAATGAACAAGTATATATATATATATATATATATATATATATATATATATATATATATATATATATTTGCAAGTGTCACAAAGTCAACTTCGATCAATATCTCAAACTTTCATAACTCTACTAGAACGTGACCCTGATAAGAATTATACTATTTTTTTTTATATTTTGTTATGAAATTTGAGATTTTTTTGCATCAAAATTATTATTTTCTTAGAGTGGTACTGTGAACAAATGTAATTCAAGGGAGTATAACAGGTCAACTTCAACAAATTCTTCTCAAACTTTCATAATTCTAGAGAAATACATTATTTTTTTAAATATATTTTTGTGTACGGGTGTATTTTATTTTTGAGTATAACAGTGGCTTTTATAGGTAAATTATAAAAAAATAAGAGGATGAGTGAAAAGAAAAAAAGAAGAATAAAGAGATAAGCGATAACGATAAAACGAAAAGGAACGAGAAGGAGGTGAAGGAAAGTGATAAGGACAAGAAAGAGAAAAAGGAGGAGGCATAATACAAAAAGGATGAAGAGGAGAGTTTGCTGGCTCGATACGATTTATTAATCCTAATTAATTCAAAGAATTTACGAGGATATTGATATTTATAAAAGAAAAATTTTAAGAGAAAAAAGGATTATAAGGGTCACGACCTCCTTATAAAGAAAAAAAAAAAGATTACTAAGGACACGACCTCATAAATGATAATATTACAAGAGGATTTATTCGATAGATAGTAAAAGAAACAAAAATTAAAAAAAGGACAAACGCCACAGCAACGACACTTGGTAGTGGTCCGTCAGGTGTATTTGCGCCGCCTTCCATCGTCCTGGCTGGGAGGGACCAAACCATGACCATGACCAATGAGACTCTCTCTCTCTAAGGCCCTTTCTCTCTGTCATATGTTTGGGGTCTCTCAAAAGTTGAACGCATCTAATGCTCCTGGAGTAGTAGTGTGGATCACAGAAAAGAAAAGAGGCAGGTGGAGCATTCACGCGTGTCCGAATGGAAGACGAAGAAGTAATGGATCGGAAGGAAGAGCGAAAAATTGTGGGCTCGACAACAGGTTTGGCAAACCATAAAGCTTCACACCTCTCTTCTATTGTCTTCTATTTATAAATATGTTAAGATCGCATACATTGACTCTCATGGAAGCATCCCACGTCAACATCCATACTCAGTATCTTAAACTGGGGCAACGGTAGTTTTGAGGACGGAGGGGAGGGATGGGCGGCTGGCTGATCTTGACAGAGGTGCGGCTCGACCGGCCGCAGGTCTTCCACCCGTGCCGATAAGAGGGACGGCTCCGGTTGCACTTGATCGGATCGGAGGGCACGGTCGGGGCGGAGACCGAGGGGTTCCGGCGGTGTCAGAGAGCAGCGAGTGCGGCTCTGGTGGGTTCATCGATTCGTCACGACGGCGTGAAGGCGTTTCGCCGATGATGATGATGCGTATTCCATGGCAGCGCTACAACTAATAAGAGGTATGCGAAGAAGCATTGGCGTAGTACATATGGCTTATTAGCTTTGCATGATTTGCACACAAATCATTCACCAAAGCACATCTAATCGAAAAAACACCAAAGACAAAATTCGTAGGGTGTATAAAAGAAAATTTTGGAGGTGCGGGGAATCGAACCCCGTGCCTCTCGCATGCGAAGCGAGCGCTCTACCATATGAGCTACACCCCCAATGACGTCTGCATCTCATTCTTCATTAATTATAAATGTTTTGAAAAAGAGGCAATCGTATGAAATACGTATCCTTAGTTGCTCCCATGATCCATATTACATTCTGAAAATATCGCTTGCAATCTGCACGGTCGGGTGTCTGTCGAAGCCCATGGCACTCGCGGAACGGTGAATCCTCTCCCCCTGCTCGAGAGCAGCCGAGTGTGCGCACACCGGGAGCACGCTCACGACCGTCACCCGGTTGAGCTTCACCTCAGAATCGTCTCTTCGCATAACCTCCAACAAACTCAGCGCGCGGCCGGCGAGCCCGTTCTGGCAGTCCCCAGAAATCATCGCGGTCCAAGTAATGATGTTCTTGTCCGGCATCTCGGCGAAGAGATTCATGGCAGCTGCAAAGGCTCCGACCCTCGTGTAACCGGCGATCAACGCGTTCCATGAGGAGGGAAGTCTCACGGTCATTGCATCGAACAAACGATGAGCATCCACTAGCTTGCATCGAACAAGCGATATGTTATTATTCATGCTTAAAAAATTAGATGATTAAAAATTAAAAAAAAAGGTGTCATGATCTATTATGTGATTATATTATTGTATCTTTTAAAATAAAAAAAATCATAGGATAGTTGGTAATATATATATATATATATATATATATATATATATATATATATATATATATATATATATATTTGTGTGGATTATTAGGAATGCCGAGATGAGTTATCAGAAAACAAAAAAAAGGATAAATATTTATATGTAACTTCGATAAATATAAAAGGAGGAAGAATAATTCAAGATAATACAAACAACTAGTTTTAAAAATAGGAGAATAGATGGAGAATAATATAAAAATCATAAATAAAAAAAATAAATAATAGCTCGTAATATCTGTTCTGTGCAGAAGAAGTCGAAGCTTCCTTTTACTTTGGGCGTCTCTCTCCAGCTTTTCCCGGACTCGAAGCTGTTCCTCCTCCATCGGAGACTGCGACGGTGCAGTATCCGAGGCAATTTCTTCTGCCCCTGCCCATGATTTCCATTGGGAACAAAAAGCCCTTATATGCCTCCTCTTATGGCCTTCGCGGCCCCCTCAGCTTTTGGCATTTGACATGCCAACCCCACCACCACCCTCTTGCCTCCTTCCAAAGCTCTCTCGTTCGCTTGCTCACAGAAGCTTCCTGGGTTGTCTTCTCTCTTCTCGCCCACCCCTCCTTTTGCCTTTATCCCTTTCTCCCTCTCTCCCTTTCTCTTTGAGTTGCAGATGTTTCTCCTACGAACTTGCACCGCCATTCAACTTCATTGCTGAGACCAATAAAGGCAACTCCTCTCTCTTCTTCTCTCCAATGACCCATAATAATTAAGATGGCTTTGAGTTGTTTTAGGGGCTTTTACGTACATATTCTTTCTGTGGTTTCAAATAACATATTTGATCTTTCAAATTTTAATATTACATATATATATATATATATGATTCTTTTAATAGATACCCATAAACAATTCTGAAGATGCTTTCATCAAAATTTGAATGAAAAAGAGTAAAATACAATATATATATATATATATAAAATATGTTCGAAGAGTATTTTTTGAGCTCTGAAGTAATATGTACTAATATTTTAAATTATGTTAGCTAGTATTCTTGTAATGAAAAGGAAAAGAAAGGGAACGAAGAGGATGCTAACAACACACAGTGTCTGACCCAGCTCAAAAGAAACACCTTCCAATCACGACTCGGTCTCCTGCTTTACATTTGCCGATACCACCACTTTGTTGTGTAGGTGCGATGAAGAGATATCTTGTAGGTCTGCATGGTTTTCTGTACCATGACCGCTCATGCCTGTTTCCGCAGGTTATGGCCTGCAGTGATAGAATGAATAGCACTGCAAAGTGCCGCAGCATCTCCTAGGCGGCACACTCCAAATTATATATCCAGCGAGAGGATGCTGGGAAGAAGAGCACTCCGAAATCCCAAGACCAGAAGCTCTCGCGATTCCACTCGGTTCCCAACACCTATAATATTGTTGAAATGGGACACTGTTGCAGTCACTCTTTTTGTTCCTTCCCTTCTAAGAAATTAGCCCCATGATTCCATAAATAGAAAACCTTGATGCATGAAAGCAAGCATGAGAGAAATAAGATCTATTCTGTATTGCATTGTCACAGTACACTTCCTTACAGGAGGAAGCATTCTATCTCACCCACAAGAAACAGAAAGATAATGACGGACATAAATGTCATAACAGTAGCTTTAACCATCATACAAGTACTCCACTTATAGCTAATCCAAGTTTAATGGTTAGGCAGACAACCCCATCTCGATCTCTTATTTAAAAGCGACATGGTTAATCTCTTGCAAGCGATCATAGGAAACCTCAGGCATAGGACCGGTTGCTTGCTTGGGGCACTGCACCACCTGCCATCATGGCATTAATCCTTTCCATGGGAAGAGAAGCTCTTCTCGGAGATGGCCTGTCGAGCTTCAATGATCCTTCGTACTGCTTCTCCCCGGGCCTCTCCATCGAGAGCACAGGCTTTCCCTCGTAAACATTTGCCATCGGATCGGAGCTGATGGCCGCGTCGATCACCGATGGTACAATCTGAAGCTGCTCACTCTTGCAGCATGGCTCTTCCTTCGGTCCAACGCACGCCGAGGTTGATCCAAGTTCCTGTAGACGCAGATCATCTGCCCACATCATTCTCTTCTTCCCCAGAATGCTGTCGTTGATCGGATAAAACCCGTCGAGAGGCCCATCGACCTGTGATTGCAGATCGAGTTGGTCTCCACCACACAAGTGGAGATCTTGGAGCGAAGGGAAGCTCATGGGAGAACCCATTTCTTTGATGGCGCCCATATCGGCGACTCCTTGGTCCCCATGGCCTTTATAGCTTCCTGAAACCAAGCTTTCAGCTTCCAGTGTTTGGCATGCTCTCTCCAAGATACTCTGCATGTACTTCCCGTGCGCTTCAATCCTCAGCTGGAGGTGTTTCTGCACCTGTTCGAGTGTCAGTGTGAGAAGATGTGAGCTACGAGTACGTGTTTGGTGTCTAAGAGGGTAAGACGGCTTCTTGCCTCTAACTGCTCATGCAGTCGCCTATGAACTTCCATCTGCATCCGAATTGCTTCAGCGTGCACGTTCCTGCTACCATAATTTCAGATCCACAACCAAAACCATCTGCGGATTAAGTTTCAGGAAGATGGTGGTGACTTACTCGTTCATGTGACGACCCATCATTGCCGATGAAGAGGCTGCGTTTCTTTGTAGCTCGAGGGCAGCAGCTGGCACCAAAGTTGAAGCACCAGAGAAGAAGCATGAGGCAGAAAGAAAGATGTCGAAGAGATACAAAGATACATAGCGTATATGCATACGGTTTGAGCATGAATGATTGAGTAAAACTTGGGAAAACGAATGTTACTTCTCACCATTCTTAAAAGAATGATCATTGAGTTCCTTGTGGGGTTGCTTTCCCAGCCTGAACTTCTACAATTGCAAGCATCAACAGAAAGAAGATACATGAATGATGTTTGACAAGGAATTTGGACAAGGTCACGCAAAGAGATCAGCTTGAGGAAAACCTACCTGGAGATGGCTCTTGAGATGGTAGAGAGTAAGACCTTTGACACCCATAACTCTCATGATGGTTTTCGGTGTGGCCTCTACAAAACCAAACACAGTTTATATCATTCACATATGACGCGGGGGGAGGGGAGAGAGAGAGAGAGAGAGAGAGAGAGAGAGAGAGAGAGATTTGTGTGTACTGTCAGGTCCTCCGAGTTGAGCAACGGCGTCGACGAAGCGATCATGGAGCTCGACAGTCCACCGAAGCCGGGGCTTGGGATCGGTGGTGAGGACAAGGCCAGAGTCCCCTTGGACGCACATAGCCCGATCATGTGAGCTCACAGTTGCCTTCTTGGACGGGAACATTCTTTCTTCTCTCTCTCTCTCTCTAATTTTCTATCTCCCCTTCTGTGTAGAATTGGGCTAGATTCAAGAACAAAGGCGTGGCATATATGGAGGAATAGGGTTCCGTTCCTGGAGAGATGGCCTGAGACACTCCCCCCTCTCCTCTCTCACTCTCTCCTCAGAAGCCATGGCTTATTGTTATTCTACTCCCTGCACAAAAGCCACCGACTCCAAGCCCCCCTTTGCCAAAAGACGTGTGCTAGTGGGAGAGAGAGAGAGAGAGAGAGAGAGAGAGAGAGAGAATGACTTAATTAGGTCATTATTCTTCTCGTCACCACGGAGCCTTTCTCAAAACAAGGAACAGTGCAATCATATATTGGCCCCTGGAATGCAGCCCTACTACCCCCTCACAATTATGCTTGAGAGCAATCAATCTCTGTCCCCTCCCCCCCCCCCCCCCTCCTTTCTTTCCGTACTAATTTAGATATCCCAAGCCATGCAAACATAATCAGAATATATTAACTCATGCTTCACCCACCTCTCCACCTCGCAAAGAAAAGTTTTTTGGGTTAATCGTAAGATGCAGAACCATCTTCAAACAATCTCCTCATCAACTTTATTGCTTCTACCGGTCTGAGAGTTAGTCAAACTTGTGCATGTTGGGTGCATAAAAAGGTTAAAATAGCCATATAATTGGTTAGAACACGATGCAAACATCCTTCCTACTTTACTCTACAATATCTTTATCGGTCAAACCTTGCACTTCGTTCTGACTCTTCTCTCCAACAAGCATGGATGCCATTCGTGTATGCAACTTCGTGCTGCGTTGCATGCATCAAGAACAATCGAATCAGGGAGTTTAAGCCGCTTCCCATGGTGTGTGTTGTTTGTAATTAGCCAGCATGATCATTGTGATTTCAAGCGATAGGATAGTTGAATAGCACATAAGACACAGACAACAGCATCATTTCATGTATGGAGCTCTCCAGTGGATAGCCCATTGGCTGCTTAATTGGTGGAGCAGAAGATTTACTTAGACAGATGTGTGTCACTGAAGCATTCCAACACCCAAATCCAAGCAAAATTTAAGATGTCAAACCCACCAAGTTGCAATAAAAGGTAGGCAGGAGGAGTGAGGACAACAAAAGGTTACTTCTTCCTCTTCCATCATTCCCTTTCTTTATCTTGATCCTAAAACCCATGCCACTTAAGTACATACACCACAAGGGAATATATGCTTTCTTCTTTGACAATTCAACAGAGATTCTTCAGCAATTCTTTCAATATCTCTTAAAGACGTATTCTTTTGGTATTTAAGCATCAAAATATTCATGTAATTACTATCCGTCATAATCTGATGACATCCAAAAATGTCAGTAGATTCAAACATTGTAAATTCAACTGTTTCCAAGGAACTTAAAATATGGAACTCAGAAGCCCTATATTTAAGTTGCAGCAGACACAAAGATTGTGTTTCATTCTTGAAATACCAAGATTGTGACTTTGCTTGTGTCATATGGACATATACTTTTCCTGGGTATTCTAAAAAAATAAAGTGCTGTTCAAAGCTAAGATTCTCAAAGGACTGGATTTCTGCACTCACCATCCTCACTTTGGCATCAAACATGTCCACCGGTTACTATCTTATGAAAGATCTTATTTCTCATATTTTTGAGATTTGGATGAGAAGGAGAACAAGGTAAAACTGAACCAGTTAAGAGAACCTTCAACTCGAGTTGTCAAACTTGAGAACAAACCACCACTTTCGATTCATCGAAAACCCTAATCGATTAGTTAGGTCGGCGAAATTTCTAGATGAACATGTATAGTACTCATCATGCATTATTCCTCGATTTTCAGCAAGAAATACATTAACCAAATCATGGTTTAGGAAAGCTACAATCTCTCTCTCTCTCTCTCTCTCTCTCTCTCTCTCTCTCTCTCATTCCATCCAACACATTCGATCGGTCGACAAGGAAGCTTCGGCCTCTTTAGCAGCAAAAGATTCCAAATGAAATCCACGTGCAATTGGAGCTATCCCACTTAACCACATACTTTGCAAAGCAGTCTTTTAACCTTTAGTTCATCAAGCTCCAAATCATATCCACAAGCCATGTTAGCTTAGATCTCAAGCACACAGTTAGAGATGCTCTTTTGACTGATTCCTTGTCTAAGGAACCACTCTCTTTTTAGAAGCTTCACGCCATGACCTATACTTCTTCTAGGTAACCCTAGTTCTGTGTGAGTATATGTCTTCCCGGCAAACCCCTAGCTTGGTTAAGTAGTGAACTGATAACAGCCATAGCTCATCTCCAAAATCACAATTTTGGTGTTCACAGTCTAAGCCACTGAAATATGGCTTTCTTAATTCGTATGGCTGGAGCAATTTGACGAACTATATATGCAAGAGTGTTGATGGAATGATATCTATACGCCGCCCCCCCGGAAAAAAAAAAAAAAAAAAAAAAAAAAAACAGTTGATAGAATAGTTTTAGATGAGATCACCACAAAATCACAAGCATAATATGCATCTTGTCAGTTATGAACTCTAACAATTCAAAAAGATTCAAAAACACTCACTAATTAAATATTAATGAAAGAGCACTAGGTTTGACAAGTATCTTGGGATTCCTAGAGCCAATGATCCCAGGAGAATAACATATTCTCGTATGAAAAGACTCATTGTGAAGGAAAAAATCTCTCAAAATTAGAGTTATATTGTACAGGAGGAAAGTAAAATATGATAAAATATTTTTGGATGCTTCTAGATTTCTTTTTAGGATGTCTAGAGAGCGTGAGAGAAAAAAATATGAATTCCTTGTGGTTTATGTGAGAGAGCGTATAAAGGGAGTTACATTTGGTGTAGGTAAAGAATTATCGAACCATGATAATCTTACATCTATTTTTTTATATTTATTTATTTTTTATTTCAAAGTTTTTTCCTCTTCCTTTCCGATAAAGAGATACCTCAAAACCTTCTTTTTACCATCGTTGTATGTTTTTTTATGATGAGAAATTTTCGGATATGATGTTTTTGTTGTCAGCTGAAATGTATCTATGAGAGATTAAGAGGATATAATCTCTCAATGATGGATCCTTCCTTCTGCCGACTCGATGGTTTCATGATCAGTGGCCGATGAGATCATCCTCACTGGTACCTACTCAAGATCATCTTCCACCAATTCACCTTGAACTCCCCATGGCCTTGCAGTCATCAAAGAAGTGTGAACACTCATAAAACCGGCAGCCAATGATCCCTTCGTCATGGTCAGACAAACTAGCAAGCACAGGAATAAACTAATCTTTTTATTTGAACCTTTTTCCAAAGGCAATGCGAGCTTAATGATGATAATCCAATGGTCCAACTTCTTCTTCTTCTTCTTCTTCTTTTTTTTTTTTTTTTGAACTTTACCTTTCATCTTTGAATTTTCTATCCCTACTACATAAGCATTCTTTATAGGCAGCAGCAGCTAGCAGCTAAGCTATATGTAAAAAAAGGAGACATCAAGTTCAGGTGACTCAGACTCAAGTGTTTGATCTACTTCTTGGGCACAAGACCTCACTTGCAGCTGCTTCTCCTACCACCTTAGCACATTTGGTAGTGCTATGGTGCTATAGCTTTGCTTTTTTGCTGTGGGAAAGTCTGTGTAATGATGGGCCTGCAAGCATAGTGAGGCCCAAATGCAATGTAGGTATGATCCTGCTACATGTGGTTACTAATCTAAGGCATACTCCATTTGATCCTGTTACCTATGGATACATTTCATTTCTGAGCAAGCATCCCTTAATATGCAATTAAATTCATTTCATTTGTGACCATAGCTCTGATGCCACTGCCAAGAAGAAAGAAAGAAAGAAAGAAAGTTTTCGATTTTAAAATACCGATATAAGTAAATTTTTTACCTTTGTCATCATACACTCTTACTACTTGGCAGAGTATTAATTAGGTTTGATCATGATTTGAATTTGGATTAGGGATCTAAGTAAGACGAGAAAGTTCTCAGTCAATTAGAATTTGTTCCAATAAATAAACCATGAGTCTCGTAAGAGAAAAATATATAGATGAAGATACATTTGAGCTTTCAGTGTAAGTCCAGGAAAAGTGATTCTTAATATTTGATTTTATCATATAGAGTGAATCAACAGAGCAGCCAGCCATCACAGTAACCCAACCTTCTTCTAACTATTTCCTCAAGATTACAGAGTTCACATACTTCTCCAAAAACAATCATTATTTTGATTATTATTCTAATAATATTTTTCTTGAAATATATTTTTGGCACAGCTATATATTTTGTGGGAAAGAGGAAGAATGTAAACGGAGACTATGTTTCATTAGCATGGTGTTTGTAAGTCAAGTGAATTCTGTTGACATCATTCATGCACATAAACCTTTCATTTAAGAAAAACAGCTGGTAGTGTTTTAGTTTTATCTTAAACTCTTCTTAAATTGCTCTCTCAGCGTATACGATAATATGATTCCTATATAAGATTTAAAAGATAATTTTATATGATTCAAAATCAAAAGATAGAAAGGTTTTGTTGGAATAATGTGTTAAATATTTTACTTTCCTAAATATAAGGATCTTAATATAATTTTTTAAAAATATAAAGATTGAGATGCTAAAGATAATTAATTATATAAAAAATATACAATTAGCCCCTAAAATATTCTTAACATAGTGATATGTACTATGGGGAAAATACAAAACAGGCATTTGATTTCTCAATTTTAGTTATTTGAATGAGGATTCAAAAGGGTGATCGGACACAATATAACGAGATGAGCATGAGCATTTTTTTTTTTTTCAGTTCCTTCTTTGATTTTTGACCATTGACCATTGACCATCAATTCCTTTGATACAGAAAAAAGCTAAATGATAGTGAAGCTTCTCCTCTCTCGATCCCTTAGTCTTCTCACAAGAAGTAACGATCGAGCTTGCTGTTCACAGAGGTTGGCCTCACCGTGCTTTGACTCGATAGGCCTTCAAACAAGAAGCCATCAGCCGTCTCCGAACTCATCGCGGAATTGGTGGTGAGCTCTTGAAGAAATGCATCGCTGTAGTTGCTGCCAACGCTAAACGCTGTCTCCGAATACTGATATCGCTGCTGCTGCGGTCGGTAGTGTTGCTCCGGGAACACCGTCACCGTCTCGCGGACCGGATCGCTGGAACTGCGACCAAAGGTGACGACCGGCCCACCGCCGCGCTGATAACCCGAGGAATAGGGACCGGACGGGACGCCGGTGAACTGCTGCACCATCGCCCGGAAATTGGCGGTGTCGGTGTTCAGCATGGTGACGGGGGCCCTTCTGGAGGCCCTCGGCCGCCGCCGGGACGACGGCCTCGCCGCGCGGCCGCCGCTGCTAGCCGACCAGTCGATGGTAAGGTCGGATGCGGCCGTGAAGGCTGTCGGCTCCAACAACGAAGCGAACACCGCCGGGCTTCCGGTTGCGTCACTGGTTGCCATGGACAGTCGAAGCGAGGCAAGCAAGGAGTAGGCAAACGGGCAGCGGCGGCGTGTTTATATAGCTGTAGCGAAAGATTGCAGTGACCAAGGCTGACCGCGATGCTATGACAACCATCTATTTAATTCAGCGGACGGTCCTGATGACGCCGCGCCGACGGTGGTGGAGCCCGCCGGGACAAAGGCGGAGGTTCGAGGAAGCATCCCTTCTTCTTGGGGTGGCGATTGCAGGGACAGGATTGGGTGGGGTGGGGTGCGGTGGCTATGACTCGTGCTGGCTGGCTGGCTTGGGATGTGTAAACATGTGCGATGCCGTCTCGGTTCAACCAACCCTTCTCCTTCCCCTCGTTGACACGCCATGTTAAAGCTGTGGCCCTGTTTGATGAATAGCGACTTTGATGCTACGGCTGCACTGCGATCGCGTGAGTCAACAGTTGACCGTTTTAATCCCTATGTCGAACCACACCGGAGCTACTGCAATGTTGTTGATGCTCCAAAGTTAAAACAAAGATCCCACCAACTTGTTTTTATTGGTCCATTCGTAGCAATTCCTTCTACCTTAAAATCTCGAATTCATGGAGCAAATTTGGAACAGGAACTCGCATGATTGATCTCCTTGTTACAGCAGCTCATCATCCTTGTGTTAAGCACATGTCGCCCATGCCGACCGATCTATCCAAGCATAATAGTACTTCTCTGTTTCCCTATAAATGTGGAATCAGACCACGTCCATAATTCACGAGAAAGAAAATATTCAGCTTCCGTTACATTAGGACCAGACGCTGAAGATATTTTATGAGACGGGTTGAAATTAGCGATCCTGAACGAGTTAATTCTTCACCGCCGCATCCATCCATCCGATCGAGTCAATCAGATAGGCGTGAAAGTAACGCGGCAGGACGTGTGATGTTACCTTTGCCAGATTTCCCAC
Organism: Musa balbisiana; assembly: GCA_004837865.1. Taxonomy (NCBI): domain Eukaryota; kingdom Viridiplantae; phylum Streptophyta; class Magnoliopsida; order Zingiberales; family Musaceae; genus Musa; species Musa balbisiana. The sequence continues at coordinate 18,796,864 of CM017198.1, forward strand.
CAACCTCGTTCGACAAGCAGAGCGTTGCTGGATCGTCATTCATACTAATCTGGCCCCAAATCAATGATCTCATGCGAGTAATGGTGCACTATTGTTAACAGGGATTGTATTTGACTCAACCTAAACTACAGACACGTGCCAAGAACAGAGTTTATTTTGGCCTAATCTGGATTGCTATGCATGCAGAACAAGACTAACTCTTCATCTTATGACAGGGCCCGCTTCAGCAGCCTCTCCTCAGGCACATGCACCGGCGCCGGAGACCGTGGCAACGCCCACCGTTGAAGCCCTCGGTCTGGCAGACATGGGCGCAGTTGGTGTCGGAGAAGCATAGCCCCCGGAAGGAGCGGCTCGCGTACCTGCACACTCTTGCTTCCACTCCCGGCATCATCAGCTCTGCGACCAGTTTTCATTTCCAGATATATGTTATTACCATCGGCATCTTCATAGCTAATCAGGACCAGATCAGAATGGATGAAGCTGAAACATTCATCATAAAAGATTTGAACATGCACATCACTATCCAGACAACACTACTTACGAGAGGCAGAGAAAAGCAGAAACATGAGGAGAGCACATGCTGTTGCCTTCACCTCCATCTTGTTTCCAACTCCCGAGTTAAGCAGCTAATGACGATGATGGCGCGGGGAGTATATACACGCACAGACATGTAAACAGTGGAAGCCAGCTCACGTTGTCGGAATGCATGCATCGGGGTGGCGAGACATGCAGGGCGCTACGTAGCAGCCTCTGCTGTCCACACGTATGTATGCACCTCGTTCACGCCGATCCAAATGCCAAGTGCCGACTCCTGCGCGCCATGTCATCCTTCACCAACTCCCAGTCTCAAGTTCTCGCTCTTGTGCTCGCATCGTTGGAAATGTTATCGGGTCGGATCCAGAAACGCTTTTGAACCCATGAAGGACGCCCCTAAAAGACCTACTCAAAGGGATGCATAGCGTCCATTAAATCCCCCCCCCCCCCCCCCCAAAATGACTGGGTACCTGCAAGAAAGGTTAAATTTACTCGTAATAATATGCCCGGGTAGCATTTACTGGTAAACTGTGCTAGTCAGAAGATCTCAAGTAGATAAAAGCATATCCCACGAGACTGGTCATTCGAATCCTATCTCTTAGCCACTAAACTCAGAAGTCCATCGTGGTCCACTAACTCGTGTCATAAGGAAGACTCCACATAGTCAAAGATCAAGGCACCGAGGGTGGTCTTTAAGAAATATTTATAAATGTTGAGCATCAAATTGAACAGTCCAGCAGTAAACCATAGTCTGCTGTAAAGGAAAGTTAGATGGAAAACTGAAGAGAAGCACTGAAAATATTGTCCCTACACAGGCAAAAAAGACAGAACCGCGAGTGATTATTGCACGGGTGGAGTGTTGCAAGAACCTGCATGCGCAACCAAGGCTTCAGAAACTTGGAACCATTTGTAATCCAAAAATCCTCAATGCTGAGCATCTTCTTCCTCGCAGAACTTGGAGTATTGCTCCGAGTCCATCAGCGAATTCAACTCGCCCGTGTCACCCATTTTAACCTTTACAATCCAGCCATTCTCGTATGGGCTCGCATTAACCTGAGTCAAGTTACCAAAGACAAATGACCATCTCACTGGTTTTATCGAACCCTCAAAGGAGAAACAGCTTCAACGCAGCCAAGTATATGGACATTGTCAATTTCAAGATACCAATATTAACAAACATATACACATGCTTTTGAATATGTAAGGGAACAGCAACAAGTAAACAATAACCAAAATTCTAACTTTTAGAATATTGCAAGCAAACAAATGCCAAGACGTGTCTTCGATGGTACGACATCAGAATTGTGCAATTCACAAGAAAAAGATGGTAGGAAATCATTTTGATTTAGTCATATACTCCAATCATCTGCATGTTCACCTCAGGGATTGGAATATCAAAGACAATATATGTTGCACTTACAGGATGACATGCAAAATAGATGAGTTTGAGAGAATGCAACCAAAAGCTGCTCTATAACAGCAGATGTCAAAGTGAAAGCAAATAAACACGCATCTAGAGCTGAAGTTGGTGGACCGACAAATTAAAAACTGATAATTATTTCTTGATGAGATGAAACACATTGTTAGCAGTGCCCATCAAGTAGCGATATCATTTCATGAAATACCAACAAGTTCGGCGAGCTTTGACACAGAATTGAACTTGCGATGAGACTTGCGCCCTGATTTAATACCCTTTTAAATCTAAATAGTTTAGTTACTTTGTATCTAAATTAGCAATCACCAAAGCAAATCAGTCTCTCCTGTCCGTATGGTTCATGCAGAAATTTCAAGGAGCCCACACTTGGTATACACGCTCTTTTTCCATCCATTTTGCTATATCACCATCATCTTTAAATAATCAAATGTGATAAATGTTAACGTACAACTAGGTGGGTTATATTCTTCCTGCAGAGAAGAGAAAAAATGACTATCTACAGAAAAGCCTTGGGCCTTTCTTTTAACACGACACATTGGATCCAAGACATCCAACTTCACCTTATCTCCCTTTTTTTATTTTATTTCAAAGTGCTGATATATTATCGATGCATTCCTTCCTCTTCCTTGGAATGCCATGTGGAAATGTTTTAAGTATTTAGACTCAGTGCTGCAATACTGACCTAAATAGGTCAAAAGGATTTCTTACTTCAGTTACTAGATTCCAGCTCTAAAAATTGGGTACCCAAGTAAATAATGCAAGGAAGAATAGATAGATGGCCTGTGGACTCTGCTGCTGATGGGCAGATTGGCACAAGTCATCATGAATCCATCCCTTCCTCAAGAGAACCACTTTATAATCTACTCTGTTTTTTAGGACCAACCACATGAAACACTTTGGCCTTCATGATGCAGGGAGCCACTCAAATCATCTTCTGAAATCTAGAAATAATGCCATTGTTGTTGAAAAACATATAGAAACAGAAAAAAGTTTGGAAGAGGTCCATCCCCAAGAGATGGAGTCATTGGAGGTGTATAAATTAGTATGCTCTTTTTGGTGTCTGATAGATAAGAGAACAAAGGGCTAGAGAACTGTCAAATAGGACAAATAACAAGGTTAGAGTAATTTCCTAGGCCTGAACTGTCACACTGGTGTGTTGTACTCACAGAGATAAGGGTGTGCAAATGAGAGTGACAAGGCTGGAGAAGGCATGCTCGGGAGGAAAGGATGCAACCAAATGTCCTTCAAAAGCAGGATAGGATGACCATCACCCACAACAAAGATAGAGATAAGCCCCAAGGCTGCTTTGATAAATATAATGCCTCAGATGGGGGAGAAGGTTCTCCTTGCTGAGGTGAGTAGACTAGAGCCTTCATGGTTGACTGTGTGACCATGATTGCTTTCCACCATTATTTTCAAAGATGAAAAGATTGAAGTACAAAAATATTAATCACTCCAAGCTCGCTCTACCCTTTGGATTTGCAAACGATGGAACATTTGTTAAGGGACCATAAACCAGTCCATATTCTTATGATCACCAGAGCTATTGTATAGACTAATTTAGACATTTATTACCTCTGAAAAATATGATTTGCACAAGATTTCCTAGATTGAATCTAAATAGAGGCAAGAAGGATGTGTGTGTATATATATGCATAGAAAGAGAGTATGTTTTGAACCTATCACATTTCAGAGAATTGGGAAGTTATTTGTTACTCATGCAAAGAGGCATCAAATTATGAAAATTGAAATATAAGTTTAATAAAAATAAGTGCCAAATCTATAATCCAGAAGATCAAAATGAGCAGCAAATTGCTTCCTGTACAAGGAAAACAACACCAAACATTTTCTACCAGTTACATATCCAAGACGATTTGCGTCTTGAGATTAAGTCGTCATTTTCTACCAAGCATCAAGTCATCTGCCTCATCCATTGCCAAGCATAGATCGACACTCTCTGCCATTGTTGATAATGACACAATTTGAGAAAAGTCTGTAGATATTTAACCAACCTAAGCTATTTTAATAATGACAGCATTTAGCAGCTTTCGATACCTAAATCTGCTAAGACTGTCCAGCAATGGTGATTACTTTGAATGACTATTCTTCATTTATTACTAAGATAAACATGTATATAAGCTAAAACAAGAAACAGCCTTGAAAACCTGACAGCAAAGCTAGTGTTTTTAATGCTTCCATTTTCTGTATATGGATAAAATAATAATGTGACAACCGGGAGAAACTCTATTTCTTAAATAAAATAGTGGTAGAAAACAAGTAATTTGAAAACTCACCAATCCAGGAGAACCAGTTAGCTCAGAATTAACTTCAACCACCTCTCCAGAGACAGGAGAATTGACATCACTGGTTGCCTTGACACTCTCAACTGCACCAAAACCCTTTCCCTGTGCTACAGTCGTGCCGACTTCTGGCAATTCAACATACACAACGTCGCCTAAGTGATCCTGGAAGGAAAAAACATAAAGAGCTTGGTAAAAGTCAAACGTAGAAATTGTATACACATACATAAAACTAAACAACATCAAAATAACCAAGTCTACAGGATTTTTTTTTTTTAATCTGTTGAAATGAAAAAGACACCATCACAGTATTCCGCTCCTAATCAAAATGTTGAGTTGAAAAGCTAGATAATTATATCTCGGCCAGGAGCTGCCATGTTGTTAAGACAATTAATCACCAGATACCAGAAAATGAAACTATTTCAAAAAAAAAAAAAATCACCTGAGCATGGTCAGTTATTCCTATCGTTGCAGAAGATCCATCAACTTTAACCCACTCATGAGTGTCGGAATATTTCAAATCCTTAATAACTGTACAGAAAATGATCAAGTTACGATTAGCTTGCTATACTTCCGGGGATATTCATTAGTAATGCTAAATGATACTGATGAAACTTCAAAATCTAGATATCTTTAATTCAGCATTCCATGCCTCTGCACTATGAAGTTATGCAATAATAATTGCTTTACGTCCTAGTGAGGGAGATAGGATCTGAAGCGTCAGCAAATGTTATACTAGGAAACCATGATGAAGTAAGGGGCAGAGTAAGGGTTCTAATAATCTTTGCATTGGTCCATCAGTCCAATTTACTAGGACTCTTAGATTCAGATCAACTTGATACTTCTCGATCTACGAACTCCAACATTGAAAACAACGGTGGCAACTGCACTGCCACCATAAGCCAGTTGTCTTAATCCCTTCTGCTCATCCTTTTCACAACCCGCACAGAGGGAAATGGCAAGAACAATTAACCAACGCACAAGAGGCCAAATCATCCATCACATCACCATCACCCCTGGGACATATATCAGGCAAAACCGACAAAATAAAAGCGCTCAAATCGAGTGGCAACGAAGAATATAGAACAAACGAAAAACATCATGAAACTATCATCGAATATAACCACAACCCTAACGTCACCGGAATATATCTCAGTTTTGCAGGTACGCGATGATCCAATCATCAACAAAAACAACGAGAAGCATCGAACAAAACCCGCCAAGAGAAATCCGACCATTGGCATAGAAAACAACAGATAGAAACGGGACCACGCATATTCACCATCCGCACAGAAGATCTTTCCACCCACAAACCCGAAAAATCCCAAAATTCACTAAAGTGTATGAAGATTACAGACTTACCAGTGGAGAAGCCTCTGTGGAAGATAGAGATCCTCAGGTAGGAGGCGACTCTCGAAGCCCACAGCACCCTGGACGCCATGTTCAAACCCAGCACCTCTCTCTCTCTCTCTCTCTCTCTCTCTCTCCCTCCCTCTCTTTCTTCGTACTCGCTCGGACCCGTTGATCCCGACCTAACCGAACCACTTGGACCTTAACAAGTGGAACAATGACGTGTTGAAATCAAAATTAAAGTTAACTAAAGCCAAAGTATTAGTAATCATTAAAGCCCATTTAAATCTGATATGATCCGTTTTAACGAATGCTTATTTTGCCCCGTATCCTATAGTCATGCGCTGATGTGGACCGTCATCTCAATGGCATCCATGAACCGAATTGGGGGGTATTAGATTTAGCTTTATCCCACCAAACTTAATATCGTCATCACTCGCTTGTCTTCCGATGCGGTTTTGTTTTGACAAGGACGACATGAGCTGTCTCACCAACGCCGAGTTGAGTTGACTTGAGTTAGGTTTGGTGAGTGACGGACGCACTTCGGTCACATTAACGGCCCTTCCGATGACACGTGTTATGTACCTTATCTTCATTCATGTGCTTTGCACGTGATTAATTTGGAAAAGGAAGATAAAAATAAAACCAATGGATGCGCAAAACGACATATCACAAACATAACAACACGTTATGATAGATAACTCAATTAAATACGTTTTTGTGCTCATAAAAATATTGACACAAAGACACCGACTTGATTAAAAAAAAAATAATGAGTCGTTTGCTTCATCAACGCAAATCAAAACAAAAAATATTCATCGAAATATAAAATATTTATATTATATCTCCCTAATGGTAGGGATGCTAATTATAAAGAATTCACATGTACCATGTGTAAGCGAAAAATTATGATGTAAAAAGTAGTGTGTTACTTAGATGAATAGTTTTGTACATATGTCAGTGAGTGAATGATTCTCTCTATTATCAGTGGAACATAGAGTAATATGAGTGGAACACGAGTAAATACTTTTAGAGAGTTTGGTAATTAGTTAGAAGTATGAATATGAGATACATATAGCTAATATATTATTGTAGATAAATCTATACACAATGTGTTGAAGGTAATATTTATATATGTTCATATTTTTTAATTTTATTTGTATAGCATATATAAGGTTTGTAGTAAACTTGATGGTTATATAATCATGTGAATGTAAGTTGTACACAATTAAAAGTAAAATTATCTAAAAATAGATTATATAGATAGTTATTTTAAAAGTTTTTTAGTTTTGTAGAGTGATGTGAAGTACCAAATAACACAACACCCAAAAGCTATCCGAATGATGCATGGTTGGGTTGGCCTTAGGATAGTCTCTAGGGCTAGTTCACTATTTTGTTCTATAACAATATCATCTAAGTACTTGTTGGAATTTTTGACCGTAATAAACTATCTTAGATCCTTTATTTCATGTTGTGAAATCTATGCTTGTAATTTACATAGTCTATTAAGTGTTTACTGTAATATCTGCTTATAAGATTTCGAGTTAAATGTTTCTTTTAACTCGTCTTTTTTTTTTAATGTCTTTTCAGAGATTATAAGAGGTGGAGAGGTTAACCCTTTATAGACATACTAGGATGTCATATAACTTAGACAAAACCAATTTAGTCTATGATAGATGGTTTCAAAGTAGGACAAGCATATTTAAAAATATTTAGCATTCAAATAAAGGGGACGTAGCGAGGTTATGTCAAGGGCATACAACATGCATAATCGTTTGAGAGAAACGAGAGTAAAGATATAGGGAAATGAGTCGCTTAGAAGAGTAGACATCCAATATTGATATTTAGAGGAAAGACCAACCACTCGCATGAGAGGCACCACGAGGATAAGTTAGTTAGGTAGAATGCATAGTACATAGAAATTGGGATGGCTGAGTTCAATCTATGGTTCAATGTTGGTAACTAAATTTGATGGTGCTAAGAGTAAACAAGATGCTTGGTAAAGGACAAGACCATACAAGTAGGGATGAGTTGCTTGGTGACTGAAAAAGTTATACAAAACTCACAGAGATGAGGAGAATTATTAACTTGAAGAATTTAGTATTTATCCAAGAGCTTGTATACAAATGATGGATTGTTTATGACTATACTAAGGTGATCGAAACTTGACATTGTGAAGCATAAAGACTTTTATTTCTGAATAAGAAGGATATGACCATAGGATACTAAAGTGTATAGTAAATTTAACATATTGCTAAGTCTTGATAGGTCATGCAATGTAGATGTCACTAGGAAGTGACATAGTGTAATGAATCGTTATGAAACTGATAGTGATAATCACTTATATTTATTCCGATTTAAGACCAAAGATATTCTAAAAAGAAAAAAATAAGTCTAAAAAGAACTGAATAGAAATATTATTTTACTTGTAGAATTGAAAGACAGATAATTTTTTTTAATATGATATACACATAAAATAATATTTAGTTTAAATGTGATTGTATTTGAATTTAGTGTCATCCAAAGTGATAAGAATATTATTATCATCACCAATGCTAATATTGGAGTGAATTTGAAAGTCGATATAATATGATATCAAGCACTATAGGGGATAATCGAATTCTTCAATTACTTATATTAGAAACTTTGTTAATTCCAAGAGAGTGATTGATTTAGAGTTTAGTTGTGAACCTTATATTTGGAATAATAATAGAAAAAAGACCTACGAGGGTTAAGGTAAGATTGATATTGCTTTGGTCAATACTAATTAGGTAAGTTTATTTGGACATTCAACTGTTTCCCAACTTCGTTGTGTTTTCTTTGATCGTTGTCCTCTGGAGTTGATTGTTAGAGGGAAAGTGACACATAGCAAACCATTATTTATAGTTCAAAAATCTTAGATTGAATTAGAGAGGTTAAAGACTTAATTAGTGTTACTTTGAATATCACTAATAATCCAGAATCTGTTATGCAAATAATATCTAAAATCTTAGTAATCTTCATAGAATCGGCAATGTTTAGGTAATCTACAAGAAAATTATTCTAAAATTCTTAAACATTTTTTTCCCTGAAAAATAAGGATTCCATATGACTTATCCAATGGTGAAGAGTTCCGTATTCAATAACATCTTTAAGCTTTAATTAAAAAAATACATATAAAATGGTAGCTCAATGCTAAACCTAAATGGATAAATGATAATGACAGAAATACTAAATAATATCACAATTTAATTATGATTAGATGATGACATTATTTTATTAATCAAATTATGGTAAATCGAACAACAACATATTTTAAGGGAATTCGTCACTTTTTAGATAAAAAAATAATGATATACGGTTGAATTTTAATTAATTATTTATATATAATTGGTAATCAGATTGCTTGAACTTTCGAACATCTCTATAATTAAGCATCCTTACATAAAGATTGGGCAAAGACCACTTATTCCTAACATCTATTCATTCTTATTTATACACTATATTCATTCCGTACGATTGTTTCACCGTACGTACCTATCTTAGTATCTCCCTCCGATGTGGCCCGACGTATCCTAAACCAATCGTTGGCGTGACCAAAGTTGTCTACGGTCACCTCCCTACACCCAGCTGGCCCCCCCTGTTTGTCGTTTCCCCAGCCTACTGCCCTTTTCGGTGAAGATACTGACGGTTCCCGCACCTCTCGGATTAGGACCGTTGTTTAGGGGACCGTATAACGATCTTAATCAACGAGGACTAACCGACGGCCGCCGATCCAACGGCTCAGATCAAATCGATAAGTCGATAAATTGATAACTTTCTTTAAATAATCACGCGACCCCTTTCTTCCTTCGCCCTCTCACCGGGAGGGAGAACGAAGCCTTTATTGGACTCCTTCCTCCCCGTCTCCCCCATCTCTTCCCTTTCACGAAACCCTGACATCACCCCATTTCACAGCCCGGATTTTTGGGAAATCGACTCCGACCTCTTGTTAGCTCTACCAGATCGATCCCCAGTGCTGGATTAGCTCTACAGATCGATTGATTTCCTCTTGGGTTCTCGCCCTCCTTTCAAGTTGATCTGGTTCGTCTGGTCTCTCGGCGGATGGCGGTGCTGGAGGACCTGATACGGTCGATTGAGTTGTGGTTGAGGTTGGTCAAGAAGCAGCAGCCGCTCGTGAACCCTAATCTTGATCCCGTGCTGCTGGTTCCCGGGATCGCCGGGTCGATACTGAACGCCGTTGATGATAATGGTAAGGAGGAACGGGTGTGGGTGCGGATTCTTGGTGCCGATCATGAGTTCCGGGCGAAGGTCTGGTCGCAGTTTGATCCCGCCACTGGTAAAGTTTTGCTCTCCCCATCTCTCGATTAAGATCGCAACTGTAGTAATCTTATGGTCCTTGAGGTCTTTGTTCTTGTTTTCTTTAAGTTTGATAATTCAAGACATGATTGACAAACCCTAAAATGTATAGAGAACATTACTTTGACGAAGAATAAATACATTAGTAGTTTCGTTTTGGTCAAATTAATTAATGTACTTGGCTTTACCAATCTCCAATTATCCAAATAAAAAGGAGAAGGATAAGCTAGTTGTTTTCATAGTTTTGCCAACTTGTATGTTGCGGAGGACATAAGACCTGCTGCTATACTCTCACTAAAAACTGCTAAATTGATTTTGAAAAAGTGATTTGTTCAGGCTGCTTGGAATGCATTTCTAGAATTATTATTATTTTCTTGGACACCTATGATATGAAGGGGGAAATTTTCTTTCTCTTACTTCATGTGGTTCAATTCTGAATCTTATACTCACAGAAAATCTCTTTATTGCGAGTTTGCTGTCTGGTTAGGTTGAAAATGTTCTCCTACATGTTAAAAGACCTGGTAGTTGTTTGGTATTTCTTGAATTATTTCTCATGCTAATTTTAGTAAATTGATGACTAGTTCTTCGAGGAACCATGAGAACCAAGTTTGCTTAAAACAATGTGAATAATTTGAGTATCAAGGAGTCAAGGACTAAGAGTGATGATGGAAAGTAAAATTTACAGATGTTTTCTATGTTTTATTTGCTTGAATTGAAGTCCAGAAATATAGGCCTTGGTCATGATGCTAGAATCATTGGGAATTTTTCTGTTTTTGAATGCAGTAATTCGAAATAAGAAAGTTCTAAAGTTTCTAAATGCTGGAAAATTATGTTGATCATTTGTTTTTAGTTATCCAATATTCTAATACAAATAATATGATGGCATATCCATTTTTATTCATCCAATATTTTAGATAGTGACATTGTTACCTCATTAAGGCACTGTCAAAAACAATAAAAAGTTAAAAGAATATGCACAATGATGTTGCTTGTTTAGTTTCTTTTCTTTTTCAGGTAACAACTGCCTTTTTAAATTTCTTTAGTTATCTTGGTACTTCATGCGGCATGACTAAGCCAGTTTGGGAAGACAGTGTGATGTTCTACATGTATTGGAACTTAACATTTTTAGCATCACCAGTCCATGCTGAGCATGATACTAGCAAGTGGTCAAGTTTGGAGGGGAGAGCATATCAAAGAAAGGAAGGGTGATAGGGAGGAGGGAGGGAGGAAACAAGAAAAAAAAAGCTATCAAAAGTTGAAATAAATATATTTTTTAAAAGACATGGGTTCTAGTTGGTAGGCTCACCATCAGGTACCTGTTCTCTTTAATAATTAAAACTGGCTTACAGTTTTTGATCCAAATTGGATGGTGAGCCTCAGTCTGAATCTGATAGTAGGAGGCAATCTGCATGCCACTTTCGAAGCAAGCTGGTAAGTTTCAGATCGTACGGTCCACCCAGTTTGGGGGCTACTACTCTTTACAGTGCAACTGGAGGAAAAATGCCATGTTCTCTTCCTATTAGTTGTGCTTTACCATATTTTTCTGACTACAGAAGCCATCTATAATGTAGTTGTACAGATTTTGTACAAATTTTGTCTATCTGCAGGTGTTCACCCATGCACATACATTATCTTGCTTGGCATGGTATGATCCAGTTATGATAGACTTTGTTAGGGTGGACCAAGTAATTCTCTGGCCATATGCACCTTGAATCTTATTCTGGTGTCCTTTGTGGAGCTGAATCAATATCGTTTTAGGCATTACAATGGTTAAAACTTGCAACATAAACACAGTCATTTCTAGTTATTACAAGCACATTTTTTTACTGGTGAACTAAGCAATATGTAATTGATTTCCAATGTGCAGGGAAGACAATTTCACTTGATGAAAAATCAAGAATTATGGTTCCTGAAGATAGATATGGACTATATGCAATTGATTGTTTGGACCCAGACATGGTATGTGAATGTCTCTTCTTTAAGACTTGCAACTTTTATTTCATAAGCTATAAGCTGAGAATGTGACATCAGCTTCCTTTCTCCTCCTTGTCTGCTGTGAAATCAGTATTTTATCTCCCTATATATATATATATATATATATTTCTGGTTGTGTAATCAATTTAAATTTTTTATGTATTGTAGATTGTGGGACGGGATGGGGTTTGCTATTATCATGACATGATAGAGCAGATGATAAAGTGGGGTTACCAAGAGGGCACAACCCTTTTTGGGTTTGGATATGATTTTCGACAGAGTAATAGGTCAGCCACGCAGAAGTTGCTTTTTAAACAACCCTTCTCAAATATGCTTTTCCATTCACAAGTGACTCAGAAATTGCTTTACAAACAACTTGTCTTAAGTTTGTTTTTCCATTTATATTCTGAAGTTCTCTTGGAACATTTTCGTGAAAATGTATTTTCTGATTTCTATATATCAGACTTGACTTCAAATATCTATTGACATATACATACGTAAGTATATGCTTCTGCACCTACATGCATATTTGTATATATATACCTATGTAAAGTATACATATATGCAAAAGTATATTTGTAAATATACAAGCACATAGTTACAAACTTATATATGTATGCATATACATTAGCATATGCATGTATGTATGCATGCATGTCCACATGGAAACACTAGGTTACTACATGGTTTAGGTGTTGTTTGCATGTTGTATAATCTTTACTTCTATTCATTATACAGCAATATAAGACATGGAAACTCTGTAGTTTTTCCTGTATTCACTCGCCATAGATTTTCTTAGTTATTGAATTTATTTGTTTATGACACCAGTAAAATGAAATAGATAACAATAGTGAGTTTATGTGGATAGCATAATGATTAAGACATTAAATAGTGATCGATCAATATTTGTAGTCTTTGACGAAGAGCTTCTTTTTACAATAAAATTTTAAAAACCTATGCAACAACCTGATCAGTCTTACATCGGAAGTGGGTAAGACAAAAATGAGCATATAAGTGTCTGATGGGTGTACTACTGTTAACTTCAGCCTAAGCATCTTGGCTAGTGGTTTGGGCCAAACAAAGTTAATAAATAGCAAGGTCTGCCGTACCGGGCGGTACGTACCGGTTCGACAGGTTACCGGTACACGGATCGCCCCGTACCGCTACAGTGCTACAGTACTATACTGTAGCACTGCTACAATATGAAAAAAAATATAAAATTGTTCAGTACGCCAGGGTATACCGCTCAGTACGCCCTGATGTACCGCTCGGTACACCGGTACCGTACCATACCGAGTCTTGGTTGAAACGTCGGTACGGTACGATACGACGAACCTTGATAAATAGACTAGTTATCCTATCAGGTCGGATCGTGACAATTGGTATTAAAGCTAACCTAGTGTTGGGCATGGTGAGGGGCATGGACATGTCATGATGTGGAGCTGCCATTGGGCTATAACTCATGCACTATGCTAGGGTTTGATCTGGGTTGTGCCAGGCTTTGGCGAGGACGCTAAATCCTTAAGTTGGATAGTTTGTTACACCTTGAGTAGTTCCACATCGGAAGTAGACAATAATAAGATTAGCTTATAAGTGTTTGATAGGTGTACTAATGTCAACTTCAGATAAAGCATTTTGGCCAGTGATTTAGGCCAAACAAAGTTAATAGTTTAATTATCCCATCATGCCACTACTATTTCACACATCACATGAGGAAAAAAAAAGATTGAATCTTATGCAAAACACCAATGATAATAGATGAAATTAAATGGTGATACAGATCTGGACAATCACATTATATTCAAAGAATCCTTTCTTCCTCATGGGCATATTACAGGACTGCTATATCTATTTTCTTTAATTTCTCAAGCAATAGTATTGAATTAGGGGAAATCCAAGACCCAAAGTCATTAAGTTGTTCCAAATCATTTCAGTGAATAAAATGGGGCTAGAACTATATTGTAATTGAAATAGCAGTTATATGCATGGGGTCAAATATGATCCATGAAGACTGGTATGCCCCACTAACAATCTACCAGTTTGACTGACATATATCATTGCTTCATTTTTTTTTTACCATCAGCAACTGAAGGATGCTGTATCGTGTCCAGGTATTGTACCATCCATAAGCTGACCGAGACTTTGCATTGGCTGTTTCTTAAAACCTTGTTTATTTTGTCTACCATATAATCCACCACAAGCAATTTAGAAAATTATTCACCCATCATGTTGCTGTAGCATCTTCTATGAATGTAATACAATGGCTATACTAAACCATGATAGCAGCTGCTTACCTGAAATATTTTTTTGTGAATATTACTATGATTGAGTAAATTGTTTTGTAAGTGCTCGAGATTATATTTCTTGGTCTTTGCTAGTAGTATGCAGTATGCATTTTGTTCTGTGATGCAGGAATAGGGATGCAAAATAGCTCTTCCATCAATCCCAACATAGAGATGGGATTAGAATAACAGTATCATTATTAAATAATGACGAAATCCCTCATCCTTATGTCATGTCGATGCGATAAATAATGGAATAAGGTCTCAAAGAGGCTTAATAGGATCAATTCTTGTTTTAGTCATATCCTTAGAGATTATGATAAACTTCATCTTTTGCTGCATACAACCCTCATATAATGTTTACTGTAAATGCTTGGGTCTTGGTGCCTTTTCTTGTCATAAGTGCATGAAGAAGGTTCATGTCACCTTTGGGCATCCTCAGTATGGGACACACAATTTGCTAGGGACCTAGTGAATGAGGAGAATTATGCTTTTGTTTTATAGCTTAATCATCCCTACCTCCCTTGTGTGAAAGGTCATCCACTGATCTTGCTATACTTTATCTAGGTCTTCATCGATGGGGACACCTCTTGTCGATGAAAGTTGCTTGAAACCTCATTTCCATTAGCAGACATCTTCCCTCCCTCTTAAGTATAGCCCTTTCCATGATTCCTAGTTATGTTCCACTTTTTCCTTGCCTTGGCTAAATTTAGGTTCCTCCTGATGTAAGTTGAACGTTGAAGGTGGTTTTGTTTGGAGGGGTCATCCTAGAGGAAATTATGGCACACTCCAGATTATGTTCAGATTCAACTCCTTTCTTTCTGATCTTTATGTCAGCTGTCCAAAGAAGACAAAGCATCATGTACCATTTGACTTGCCAAACCTTCCATTCTTCAATTTTTCTGTGCAACACCTTCTCTTAGTTATTGCTCGGTATTGGCCATTTTTTCCTCTTGGTTTCAAAATTTTTCCTTTTGTACCATCAGTATACTGATGCCTATTTATCTTGCTTCCTCTTATCTTTAGTTTGCAACCTTTACTGTTCTTTTTGGCATGTTCTCATGGTTCTGCTCCACTATCTCTTGCTTTATTCTTTTTCATTCTTTCTCATGTATTCTTCCTTTCTTGCTTCTTGGAACTTGATCAAGATAATGAGGATATGTTTTCTTCATCAGCACAGGTACCCACTAATTGAACAGTGTGTCATATAAGTCAGGATCCTGACTTTCAAATCATAGTCCTGGTTGCAAAGAACATTTTAGTAGAGACTCTTTTGTTTCTTAAGTTCGACCAGGCTGCAGTATACTTATGGTTATCAATAAGAAATTTAATAGTCTTGGAGCATCCTAATCATAAATTTGAAAGGTTGGAAATGCCATGTATAATTACTCCATCCGTGTCATATCTAGCAGGAGGCAAAAAAGAATTGTGATTACATAAGTACTGCTCATATTTCTGGGCTCTATGGGCTGTTTTCACGAAAAGAAAGTTTTTACCCAATACCAAATATGAGGAACCCCAACTAACTTTAGTTATGGGATGCACTGGAAACTATGAAAATAAATCACTTCATCAGCATGATAGCTTTCCAAGGAAAAAAAATCTGATCTAATAATTGCCATTTTATCTTGGAAATTTGATTTACTTGATTCTACTATGGGGATTATAGCTTTCTTTCAGGCTTCAAGAAACTCTAGATAGGTTATCTGCAAAGCTAGAATCGGTATATGTGTCATCCGGTGGAAAGAAGATGAATATTATAACCCACTCAATGGGAGGGCTGCTTGTGAAGTGTTTCATGTGCCTTCACAGTGATGTAAGAATACTCTTTGCTATTAAGCCAACAGTCCTTGTAATTCTTCTATTGTGCAAATAAGCTTTTCCCCTTTACTCTTTGTGGCAATTATTTAGAGATTCTATTATTTACAAATTACAATTATGTGACATTTCTTAGATTTTTGAGAAATATGTGAAGAGCTGGATTGCAATTGCTGCACCATTTCAAGGTACAATTCCTTAGCATATTTGTAAATTCTGCTTTACTTTGACTGGGAAAACATAAGATGAATTCTGAACTCTGTGGTCTTAGTGCTTACATTAGTCACTAGACTATATGTGGAAGTTGAAGTGTACCATTTGAGGTTATCTGCAATAAAGGAACTAGTAGTTATTGAGAATGATGACTGTTTTTCTTCTTGAAATATCTATTTGACCAACTATTTAACCTTTTCTAGTTAGATTTGCTTTATCGTTAATATGTGAGAAGATATCTTTTCTAATTGCTCCTTGTTCATGTTTCCTGTATAAAGGAAAAGTGTAGTTCAGAAAAGACTTCAAACTTGCAAGACAATTTGAGTATTCTGTCACGGCCAAGCACTATATTTTTGTATTTTATTACTTGAATGATTATCTCTACTACTCATATCTTGAGTTTTTAGTAGTATAGGATTTGAAAGTAAATAATACTTGGTGCTTTCTTCTTGTTGGATGCTTAGATAATTATGTCGCATGCAATGACCCATTCTATACAGGAGATCCTAGTAAAATGGTGAGAGCAAACCTTGGACATCTTCCTCTTTAGATAGTTTAGCAAAGATGCTGGACCCTTTCCTCGACCTCCTTCAGGCAGTTATTACCACATGTTGTGTCATTATTCTTCTTGTGTTTTGGGCCTGTATAAAAGAGGCATGGACATGATAAGTCCTGTGAAGAATTTCCCATATTCTGATCTATTATGTTCTAATATAAATTTTGTGGCTGCATTGTTTTTAATCTGAATTTGCAGCAGAGCAGCTATAAGAAGTGCAAGTATAACCTGATAGGCTTGATCCTTAACCTAACAACTACTTTATTGAAAAATGATGTCAAATGCTGGTTGATTCCCTTCAGTGTTATGGATCTCATTGTTGATTTCTTGAAGTTCCTGTCAACGGATTGCCTTGGAAATGACCAGAGTCCTAACATTTAGCCTTCAGTTAAGAAGTTATTTTAGTACCTTTTCTTGTTGAATTTGCGAGTCCCAGGGCAAACTGAACCTGTAGATGCCTTAACTGAAATAGTGTGAACTTGAACATCAGACTAAATAGAAAGGAAAGAAAATTCTAGTAGTCTTATGTCAAGAGATGAGGAAATAATGATCGTCCATATGAATGATTTGTTGGCAAGATCCTCTCCAAAACATTTTTTGGTTGATAAATTACCTAGACCTTGAGAAATGGTAGCTTAACTGCCATATGGACCCCTTCGTGTAGACTAATGCATGCCGAGACGGGCAACATGTGTAGGGTTTGTTCTTTTGGATGTCACACGTTGGAATTTGAAAAGAGGATTTTTGGGTTACATGTTATGCAATATGTATTACAGTATTCCTAGTATGATAGGGATTTAAGTTGAAGAAATTGTGATACCACAATGGTCAGAAAGACATAATGACGGTGCATCTCTGTGTGGAAATAACTTGGATGTATGCATCACGGATTGTTGTTAGGGCTTGGAACTGCAAGTTATTGGGTTTTTAGGCTATTTGTATTATAATAATTGCCCTATGCTGGTGATATCTGATGATTTTCTTATGGAATAGATGAGTTAGTGCTTGTAAGTGGCAGAGTATCACTAAGAGTATTGGTGCAATCCTTAATTTTCGTTTGTTTATAATCTGCTGTAGTTCTATTTGAGATGTAAACCAATCATATCCAATATGATTATTGACAAAAGATGATCTGATTAGATAGGAGACATTGTGCAAGGAACACAATTTTAAGATCTCATCTATGGTTGGAAAAAGACTGTGTTCATGTATTATCCTTACCTCAAAGGGATATTCAAGATTTTAAGCAAGGGAGGTGCCTCAAAAACGAAGGGATGTGATGTATCTCAAAAACTTGATATGTTCACTGTGAATCATATTTTAAACTTTGGGAGACCAGCTATGTTTATTGCCTATGATGGTGGCTGCCCTTTTGTCATTAGTCCTAAAATGATCATCTTTTTTCACCTCAAGTGCTGGATAGCTTTTGAGTTCTGTTGCAGTGACATAAAATATCTAATTTAGTCCTTATAATATGGACAAAAGGGTAAATGATTAAAAATTGTTGTGAGTTCAATGAGAACTTCTGTCTGTGGCACTGTTCTAGGTTAAAATAAATTACAGTTTGCAACCAAAATTATTTAGAGAATATTCTTACTGTGGTTGTTATGATGTCAGAGTGTTATAATGTCTGACATGACAAGAACCCAATGCTCATGTAACTTGCGCGATTATCAGATTCTTTCAAAAGAAGCTTTCATCTAGTTGTAAACATAATGTAGCGGACTGTCTTATGCTCTTTCAAGAATGAAACTCTAGTAATACAACTCTTTCCAGCATATTTTTCATTTCATCAGAACTATCATGTTACTTGGTTTAAGGAGTTCCTCATGCCTTATTGATCAAGGCACTAACAGCTTTTGTTTAATCGACATCATTGTTGCACAAATTTATGAGTATATTTAGGTATACTTCATTTATTGTATGGACAGGTGCACCTGGATATATAACAACTGG
Organism: Musa balbisiana; assembly: GCA_004837865.1. Classification (NCBI taxonomy): domain Eukaryota; kingdom Viridiplantae; phylum Streptophyta; class Magnoliopsida; order Zingiberales; family Musaceae; genus Musa; species Musa balbisiana. The sequence continues at coordinate 18,815,620 of CM017198.1, forward strand.
TCTCTTGAATGGTATGTCCTTCGTGGAAGGGTGGGAGGGAAACTTTTTCATCACCAAATGGAGCATGCAACAACTGGTATATTTTCCCACTCCATTTCTTTATTCCTGTAACCATTTAACTCTGCCTCATCTTTGTTCCTTGGATTAGTTGATCATCATTTATATTTGAATAGTTGATTAGAGGCAACATCTCCTGTTATGTTCTCTCTGTAATTATGAATTTTTATTGCTTAAAGGACAATTTAGCTTCTCCTTTAATATGTGATTTTTAACGAAACCTTTGGCTAATTAAATCAAATTTGGATGCCAATTGAACCTAAAAGTCAGAATTAAATGCCTAACAGTATGTGCATTCAAAAAAGGCAGTTTGGTCTTTATTTGCTGGTCATTTAGTTTTACAATGTAGCAGTGAACATTGTGCTGCATGTGTTGGACGATGCAGCCTTGACTGAGTTGTATTATGTTGGCATTATGGTATAAGATTAAAAATCTGTACAAGGATCAGTGTCAATTAATATTAGTTGGATAAAGTTTAAAAATTGATGGTAGAGACTAAGGTTTAAAATATCATCTGAACTGGTTGTTATGGGTCGGTATTTAGCAGCTGAAAACTGATCAGTATGTGCAGTGGATGATTTTGTTTTGTCAAGTCTACTATGGGACTGTTTTGCCCAGTAAGGTCACTGTACCTAGTTTTCACCAGACAAGAAGTATATCGGCACCTATAATTCCTTTTAATCTTTTAACAATTGTGTGTGATTCCTATATTTTGAATCATAATGTCCATACAACCTCTACAGACCATACTGTAGCTGAATTAGGACTCAGTGTGACATCAGAGTGGGACTAAAAATCATCTTATGAAAATAATTGAATTTTGTAACTTATATGTTCAGAATTTACAAAATTAAGAATCATAAAAGCATTCTAACCGAGATCATTGATCATGATTCTCTTATTCTTATTGTCGATTATAACAAGACAATACCTTCATTGTATACCCTTCAGTTCTGCCTGACTCAGCATTTTATTGGAGAAAGAAATAAAAAGTGTTGTGCAACTATTCTTGGCTTGAGATGCAGCATTTGTGCATATGTTTATAAATTTTCACCATAATTTGAGATGCCAAATTGAAATGCATAGAAACAGCACCCGCTGCAAAAGTTCATTTTTGCATTTGCTACTGATAGTGGTTGAATTACTTTTTGTTTGTAAATTATTATTATTATTATTATCAAATATTGATATATATGGTCTTTTCACTCTATATCATCTATATGGTCTTCTCCTGTAGTTTTACTTTTAATATTATCTGATCAGCTTTGTTGGGATGTTATTCTTGGTTTTTAGTCTTGATTTTATTATTCATTGTACTTTTCTAGTATATTGTAGGTAGATAATGCATAGATCATTAGGTGTAAGTCTGTATGAATGCAATCATATGTTATGTTACTCTCCTGTACTACAAACTAATTTTAAGTAGATTTGAGGAGTTAGGTTGGATTTTATGAGCTAATGTGCCTTCTGTTTCAGCTTATTGAATGCCCGTCCATTTATGAGTTGATGGCCTGTCCCAACTTTTGTTGGGAAGATGTTCCTCTTTTGCAAATGTGGAGACAGAAGCATGATGGTTCTGGAAAATCCAGTATTCTGCTGGAGTCATATGAGCCTCTAGAAGCTATAACTTTGATGAACGAGGCTCTTGCAAAAAATACGGTAAGGCATGACTGATCGCTCAGATTATGATGCAGTACCTGTCAACTAAATTCCTTCACAGCTTTATTGGATGGAGAGAATTGGATTCTCCTGTTTTAATGCAACAAGTGGGAGAAAATTAGAAAGAGGTGAAGAGAACCGGGCACAAGTGATTTCTCTTTGAGCCCTTTAAATAAAATTTCCTTCTTTTACCATTACCTAATGAGGAAAAAATTGAAAAGAATGTGAAATATGAAACCGCCAGAGAGTAAGTTGCAATTAACTTGGTAGAGATTCTCTTCTCTTTGTTAACAAACTGAACCAAACAAGAGTAATGATTGCATTTCCTTTCTCTTCTCTTCTCACACCAAACAGAACAGAAAGTGAGCTTCCCTTTCCCTTCTTTCCTTCCTCTTTTGCTTCTTTGCTTTCCTTCAATTATTATCCAAACAAAGCCTTATATAGCTAGGTTCACTTTTATAAGTGCTAGATGTAGGTTAAAAAACTTATAATAACCTTCTAGTTTAATTAAATAACAGATGTTAACTGATTTTATAGAAAGATAAATTTATTTCACAAAGTTATAGATGTAAGAAGAAATTTATAACTTCTAGTCTAGAAAATAATTCTACGATACCATACGAAGTCAGTGACATTTATATGAGTAATTAGGTTCTTTCTTTATTATCTTATAGATTCTGATTTTGACCTTGAGTTTAGCAGGTTGCTTATGGAAGCATGCAGGTTCCTTTACCGTTGAATTTAGAAATTCTGAAATGGGCCAATGAAACTCATGAAATTTTATCTCGTGCTAAGCTTCCGGAAGCAGTAAAATTTTACAATATATATGGGATTCATAATGACACACCACATACCATCTGGTATGCTCTCTCATATCCTGTTAACATTCCTTGGTTTTTCGCATGTTGTTTAGACTTCTTGTTTCAAGTTGTAGGGTTTGTATTTTGGATATACAGCTTAACTTTTGCCACCCTAATTGATTGGTTTTTAGATTTTGCTAATTATAATTTCTACTTGTCACAGTCCAACTTGGGAATTGAAATATGTACCATCTAGTTGCATGTACTAGACATAAGCTCCTAAACCAAGGGTTTTAGCATGCTCAACAGAGCCCCAGAATTATTCTCTTGTTGTGTTTGATATTGTTAGACCTGGAATTATTCTCCTGTTTCAGATATTCATCTTGCAATTGAGACTGACTGAGTACCTAATTAAGCTATGTAAGAAGCAATTTTGAGGAACAAAGGCTTGACATAGGTTATAACCATAACTATTTTCAGAATTGAGCTGAATTTTAAGTGAATATATAATGAGGCTAAATCGAGACTCATCTAAGTAAATATATAATAGTGTTAAAACAAATCATGCTCGATCTTGATTATATATGCATAAAAATCAGTGAAAAAACAAAATACGTATTCTATGTTTCTTTTCTGTAAAACAATATTGAAGTTAGTCTTTTTCTGGATATTATGGCAGATTGGCAGTATATAATAATCATATACTCCATGCTTACAATAATAGTATAAGCTTGCTGCCACAGGAGCTACTTTTATGGGAAATTCTGGAAGTGTTTTTTCTTAACCATCATCTTTAAGTTACTGATATTATGCTCTGCTTGCAGTTATGGGAATCAGGAATCACCAATTTCAGACACAGAGCAACTTGTTTCAGCACAGGTTATTTTCTCTTACGGAATGTTAATTCACAATTTAAACTGAAATCAATAACCATGAGGTTGTCAATAGTTTGTGCAGAGTAACTAATTTTTTTTGCTTCATGAAATTGAGGACAGATGTATTTAAGTGATAAAAAAATTTCAACAATGATGCACAATTTTAAATAAGATATGCTGTACAAAATAACTAGAGTATTTTTAAATTAATGAAATTACAACAGGGATCTATGCAATTAACATGTGGAATTAGATATTGTTGGTAGCAGCTTATGCAAGTTTGGTAGAAAAGAAAATTGAATTTGGAGATGAGATTCTTGGAGTCTACATGAGATAGTCTGAGCACAGATATTGTGAACTATGGAGGAAGACTGAGCAAACAGAGGGTATGGGCATCACCATTTTGCCCATGTTGCACAGTGAGCTAACATAGAAGGATTAGATCAATTCAGTGATTAAATCATTACCAGTGAGATTTTTGTATGTTTTGACTGAAAACATAGCCATTTTGTCTAGTTTGGCTGAAACACTTACTGACTGAAAAGCTTCTCCTGCATGCTGATCCAGTTGCATGGATGTTGATGCAGTACGTTGATAATAATAATGTAAATGAACCAAGAGCATTATTTTAATTTCATTAATCATATATGATGTTCGATTATTTCAATCTAGTATTACATAAATTTGTTATATAATCGTCTTGACTGATCACAAGATAATCATTCAAGAACAGTTAAGCTTTTCCCATATTACATCCATGAATGAAGTGCCCTTGATGTATCACTTAGGTATTTCACTAGAACATAAGTACATATGTCAAAAAGTATTTGATACTATCCAAAAATATCCTATAATTTTTGTGTTTAACAAATATTTGTTGCAAACATGGATATGACAAGCAATTCAAAGTATCCATATTTAATAAATTTTGCTTGCATGGCTTCTTTTGATATACGTTTCCTGGCACCCCAATCTAGTCCCACATTGGAAGTGGGAGGATGGATGTGATTATATATAGGGCTAGATGAGTTTGTTATTGTTAATCGGAGGTTAAGCATTTGAGCCAATGGTTTAGGTTCATCAAGTGATGGGTTAGTTTCTCATTGGGTTGGATTATGACAAATAGTATCATATCGGATCTACCCTACTAGGAAATAGCTATTGATGGTGGGGCTGGAGGTGGCATATCATGAGGTGAACCGCCACCTTATGAACCATGTAATAATTATAATTTCAACTTATGAGTTGGACCTTGGGCTTTGACAAGGATGTTAAATTTATGACAACCCCATCTAGTCCTGCACTGGAAGTTGGAGAATAAGTGTGTGATTGTGTATAGGACTAAATGAACCTACTACTAATTTGAGTTTAAGTACTTTTGGGCCAGTTGTTTAAATTGATCGAATTAATGGGTCAGTTTTCCCTTGGGCCAAGTCGTGACATGTTTAGTCCAAAATTACTGTGTTCATGTAAAGATCTCAACTACTTGTAGAATCTAGGAAGTAAAAGTTACAATTTCTGTTTCATCATGAGATATAGCAACAGAATTTTGAAGATGACCTTGCACTAATAATGATGTTTGTGACTTTACTTTCTTTTGAAAATAAACCAGGCTTAAGAGGATGAGAGTATATCAAGACCCATATAAGGTGTATGTTTAGTTTCAGATGACTTGTGCATGAGAAAGTTCTTGGGTGAGGAATTGGCTAGTCCTTGGTGGTGATTCATATATTATCACCAACTGCAAGTCGAATCGTTTATAAAAAAAAAGCAAAAACAAAAAAAAGAAAGTAAAAGAGAAAGAAGTCCCTATGTAATTACCTGCTATAATGCTTGCAGCTCGATAAAATAGATGACAGTTATGATACTCACTTCAGCCAATAAATATGTGGCTAAAATCATTTAGACTTGTCCTCCAGCTTCATAGAATATCCTATACTGTAGACACATTTATTAGCTTTAAGGTCCTGTTTTGTGAAACCTTATCTTGGGCTAGCTATATGTGCCTCTCATACCGTTAATTTTGGACACTGTATTATCGTGTGTAAATAAATGTCTTTACAACTCAATGGTTCACTTTAATTCTTAAAATCCTTCCTGACTAACCTTATTTTGAGGTCATTGTTAATGTATACCTTTTAGGAATACCAATCATTGGATCATTAGGTTTTACCCCTTTCACATATCCATTTTATTTCAGCTTTCCTCCCCTTGATATGTTTGTCATGCCTCTGTCAAGTTTGAAACATTTTAGTAGAATATGTTTGTCATGTGCTTGTCAATTTCTTGAAATAAAGGTGGTCATCTACGATTCTACATTGTGTTGTATTCTAACAGCATCATCTGCTGCTAGCCATATGCTGCCTTTCTCTACCCTGCTGGTTACTTCACATTCATCTCTTTAACTTGGATTTCACATAATTAATATGCTGTGCTCATCCTTATGATGCTGATCTTCATCCATCACTATGTGTTCAGCAAATTTGTCCATTCATAGCCGTTTACCAATACTTATCCGTGCTGAATTGCAAATGTAATTCCCTGTCAATCCAATGGTAAAGGTTGTTAATTGTAATTCATTGAACAATTGACACATGTCTTTCTTTTAGGACTTCTGGTTGACATATACTATAGCTTTGCTCACTCAATGCCATTGTAAGTTTAATTTGTTCCCGTTGTTGTTGTAACTCATCATGTAAATGGACTTTATGCTTAAACTTTTGCATATGATTTACAGTTGCACTCTCATTATCTGTCAAAAGAATTATATAATGAATGTTTTCTTTCTGGAAACATCTTTGATTTGGCATGCATCAATTATATTGCTTTCATCTGCCTGAGCACATTTCTCCTCTTTGAATCGGACAAACTCCAATATATATGGATAACAAGTTCTATCCCATCTTGATCATGAGATTCATATAGTTGCTGGTGTAGTTTGGGTTTCTGTACAGATTTGCTATTTTGACTTCAAAATCTCACAAACTTCAACTTGTCTCCATCACTTCAAAATAATTTCTCGGTGTATTGAGCTTTGCTCGGTATGGTACGATATGTTGTACCGAGCGGTATGCCAAGGCATACCGAGCGGTATGCCAAGGCATACCGAGCGATATGCCTAAATAAATAAATAAATAAATAATTAATATTAAATAAAAAATCAATATATAAAAAATATTAAAAAAATGGCGAACGTAGCCTCAACGACGTCGCCTCCTCTTCTCCTCGTTGCCTCTTCTGCAGCATTCGGTGAAGACGGCGAAGACGTCGAAGGTCACAAGCGTCTCTGGCTTTCGACGAAGAACGTGGCGAAGGCCGTAGACGTCTCCGGCCTTCGATGAAGAACGCGACGAAGAAGAAGGCTACAGAGTCATAGACGAGGTGATGAAGGAGACCGCCTCTTCCCCTGATCACCGTGCCTCCAAATCCTCCTCTTTATGACTCTCCTTGTTGTTACCTCTTGGATTGGGGTCATCGAGGGAGGGCGACGTCGGATCGGGATCGAGAAAGGGCATGGATACAAGTTCGTGTCGAGGTTTTCCTGATTCTCCCTTTTCTTCTCCCTCTTTTTCGTATGCCCCCTCTCCTTCTTCTTCCTTCTTTGATGCTTCTCCCTCAGCCTTGCCGTAGCCAGGCCGCTATATCGAGCTGACCGCCTGCTACCTTGATTTAAACACATCTTACCCATTCATCACATTATTTGAGCATCTGTTCTAACTCATTCGTATCATGTCCATGTGGTTGATCTTTTTAGACATTTTTGAAGCACATGGGTTTTATTTGTTCCGTAAGCTACAATTTTTGTTATATTACTGCAACTAACAGTATGAAAAATCATTATAAGTCTCATTTTATCATTTGCAGCCTAAGTATATTTGCGTTAATGGTGATGGAACAGTTCCTGCCGAATCAGCAAAGGTATGGCAAGTTGTATTTTCAATAATCATCACAAATTGCATGACTATTTTATTGTGTCATAAAATATGATACAAGCAAATAGCTTAAAACATTATACAAACATAGGTAGGATGATTGCAAGGTACCTTTGGAGACGAAGATATACGATTTTATGCAGGCATAAATGCCCAGTTTATACTGTAGTTGCATAAATAAAATTATTATACAATAATTTTATTTTTCTGTGTCATATGAGCACTGAACTTTTGAATGCCATTGTGACATGAATTCCTATTTGTATGCAAAAATCAAGCAAATGCTGAAACCAGATACTGGGACCAGACTTGTTTTTGCTTACTATGCGACAATACAGATATGATTATTTGGTAAAATCTGATCATGAGTGCTGCTATCTTGCAGGCCGATGGCCTCAATGCAGCAGCAAGAGTTGGAGTTCCTGCTGATCATCGAGGAATAATATGTGACCGACATGTTTTCAGAATATTGAAGCACTGGCTGAAGGCAGGAGAGCCAGATCCTTTCTACAATCCTCTCAATGATTATGTAATTTTGCCCACATCATTCGAGATCGAGAGGCACACAGAGAAAAGCATGCAGGTAACTTCTCTGAAGGAAGAATGGGAGATCATATCAACCGTCGCCGACGAAGATAATAAACCAGCTGATCTTCCACCTATGGTGGGCTCATTATCAGTGTCTTGCGGTAACAATGTGCAATCAATGGAGAAGGCCGAGGCTACTGTTCTTGTGCACCCTCAAAGCAAAGGCAGACAGCATGTTGAAGTCAGAGCAGTCAGTGTAACCATGGGTGCATTGTAATATAAAATGCCATGTATATAAAACTTGAGCTAACATTCTAGAACAAACAATGTACAGTGTAAATAGTTACTGGATTGACGCACCTTACCTATCAGATATATGTGCAGGAAGTATATGCCTATTGATCAAAATAAAATCATGTACATAGTAGAAGTCGTTTGATGTTTACATTAGTAATTATTCAGCTATTAATCAAAATAAAACCATTATTTTCTTGAGAATAACTAAAGGAAAAATGTTCTAGATTGCTAAAATAGGCATTTGTTTTGAAATTTTGTGCATGGACGTATATAGAGTTTCGTGATATCCCTTTCTTTCAGACTTATTTAGATTATATTTCTTTCATTTTCTAAAATTATCTTTCAATTTGCTTTGGTATATAGGTGTCATTAGGTCAAAAAGCACTTGCAGGAGGTGAAATGGCTTCGTGATGTATTATCAAAATCTTGGTTTGGGTCTAATGATTACTCTGATGTGAAAGTTCAGGTCCTCCATACAGCGAGGTGTTGCTGTCGCTAAGCTTGGAGACTGCTGATGAGCTCTAAACAAATTGTTCATAGTCCGTCAAAGCTTGATATGAAAAGGCAAGGTATTCTACCTATCACCAATTCCCTTTGGTACATTACTGAATATGAATAGATGAATCCTTCATGAATACCAAGATATGTCTCTATTTAACCACGCAAATGTCCAAGCAGGAGCAAGAGCAACCTGCTTCAGTTCTTCTGCAGGCAACTAAATCGCCCAGGATTTGCGTGAAGCCACATAAGCTCTCATAAAGATACTATCACTTGGTATATGATTCATATTTTAGCTTATAATGCAAAATGTATTGATACTGAGATACCAAACATATTCGTTGTTGCCGAATTGACTAATTGATAGGTTTCAGGTTATAATGCAGATGAATTGATATTGAGATACAAAACATATTCATTGTTGCCTAATTGACCAATTGGTAGGTTTCAGGTTTTGAGTCCATGGAGCAGAAACAAAGGAATTCCTTCATCCGACTTGCGCGTGGCTTTTGAGGTAAGCGGTAACCCAACTAAAAACATTACTTGGTGTTGCATGGTAATTATCTGCAGAAGAGTCCACTGTTAAGAAAAGAGGGAAGGATGCTGATACCGCACATCACCACTGAAAGGTATTCTTCTCACCGGCAAGTGTTTCAGCTTTTGCTCGTCGGTGAATAGGACTTCAGCGTCGCAGCAACACACACTGATCCTTCAGAACAAGGAAACGAATAAGAGCAGTTGCTTTAAGAATAGTAGATTGCTTCGGTCTTCCTTCCAAAGTTGCAGTATATGATTCTTATGAGGCTAAAAGCGTGGAGTGAATGCGACGGCCCCCCATCTTTGATATCAAGAAAGCATAGAACATGCAAGAAAATTAAGGGTACCTAAGACTGGTATAGTTTAAAAACATGGATACCGGATACATTTGGATATTGAAGTAGCTAATTGGATTTACGTATGGATACAGTGAATAAACGGGCACAATTCGACCCATCATCATACATATAATCATGTTACCTCGGATCCCACCAACCAAGTCAGTGTAAACATTATATTATTAATGCAAACGAAGGAGTTATAGTTACGCATCGACGAAAATTTTCATTCATTCGAGGGGCCATAAAGTCAAAAAATACACACATTGATTGCATGATAATTAACCTCAAAAGGTTAAGTTGTTAGATAATGATCCAGCATATATTAACGTTGTTTTTATTCGAAGCAAGGACATCGTTTATTCGCCCTGTCATTCACAGTACGCAGCGAGAAATTATTACATGACACTCGAGGAAACCACCTTATGGAAATGAATGTGAAAGTAGGTGTTGGTCAGATCCGATGTATTATCATCGCTTAAAATTATCGGGTGGGACCTTATCGATGATGACTCGAACGATCTCGAGCCCTCCCTTCCATGTACCTCTCCAAATCTCGAACAAGCCGAAGACGACCTGATCTGGTGGGGCAGTAAAGATGAGGACCTGGCTCTGGATATCTGGTATTGGGAGCTCTTGATCAGAGGGAAGCAGGCTGAGATCCGCCTTCTTCCACACGAACTTTCCACTGGCATCCTTGGCCATCAGGTAGACCGGGCAGCCGCTCCACCCGAATGCGTCTGCCCTCATCTTCACAATGAACTTCACCTTGTACCTCTCGCCGGCCATCAATCGACTCCCGTCCAGCTTGCCGACTACCTCGAGCCACGATACCTGGAGCAAGGTGATCGAACCCCTGCGGTTCGGTTCTTGTGACAAGATAAGAGAAAAGAGACGGAAAAAAAAAAAAAACGAGTGACGTAAATTTAATGCAAGAGGTAAATAAGAAACTTTATTTCTTTTGTTTTGAAGAGTACATATATTTAAGTTCAATTCTGTAAGTCTTGACGGAGGTTACGCTACTTCTATTATTAAGACTTCAATTCTCTCTCTAATTAAGTTTATTATTCTTATTAAAACTCCAACAACACACATTATATTTATGAAAGGCTTTTGTTGTCTCTCCACATTGATGAGAATGAAAGAGGGAGGGAGGGAGGGAGGATCTTACAGTTTGTTTTTGTTGATGCACCAGTAGCGGGGATCGTTGCCCCAAGTGACGTCGAGTGCAACCGGATCAATTTTCGCTCTATACTTGTCTTCAGGTATCTATCAAAGCGCCAAAGAATAATAATCACACACATGATTTAGCTTCTTTGCAGTAGGTAGAAAACACGTATCACGTAAATTGTTGATGACCTCGATGGCTTCTCGTTTGACTTTCTCGTCAGTTAGCTTTTCTTGGGCGTTGTAATGAGGAGATGACTCCATGTTGCTTGTGTGTTTGGGCGAGAAAGACGGAGAGAGATTTGAGGAAGTTGTAACCCGGAGATGCCTTTAAATAAACTAAGGGCTCCGGAAGAACTCAACTCAACCGGCGTCTCACGTGGGACTCTTGAAGCCATCCTCCGCTTTTGAGATGGCTCTCTTTATTCTCTCTTTTCCTTGGGTCGGTTGAGTGCCGAGTGACGCCAAGCATTTTCTTGTTCTTCTTTATCCGCCTTTCCCCCCCCCCCCCCCCCCTCTCTCTCTCTCTCTCTCTCTCTTTCTCATGTCAGAACGCACACCGCCTAGAGCCATGTCAAAGCTATCTCAACAAACGGTATATATATATATATATATATATATATATATATATATATATATATATATATATATATATATATATATATATATATATATAATCGTACTTAAGGGATCTAAACATTAATCATTTTAGGAGATAGACAAGACTCCACTTCTCGGTTGAAAGAAATTGCAATCTCATATTCTCCATGAAACAAAAAAGCTATGAAGACCAGACAACACAAACTTCCTATGAATCTTATGGCTGTTACTTCATAATGAAAAGAACCCTTCGTCCTTCTGCAACAAAGTTGGAGGTGCAAGCCACGTACAGTTTACAGCACTCAGAACTGAATATTAGATTATTTAATAATTAGATATGATATATTATAAATTTAATTAATTCGATCATAATCAATAAAAAAATTATTTATAATAGAATTATTTATGAGATAATTGATGAAAGTGATTCTTCTAATTTTATTAGGATAGAATCTCCTAGTGATGAAATATCAGAAATTGAGATTCGAGATCTATTTTCAATCTCTCAAAGTTCCAATTCCATCGCATAGTTATTCTTTGAATGATAGGAAGAAAAAAGAAAGTGAGTTTAATTGTTCTTGCATATTGATATCGCTCTAGTTTTCAGATACTACAATGATACATTTACAGATCAAATAATTTTTTTGGATAATATTGAAAGATACACAATCTTGATCTTGATCTATCGATTTTGATTCGAGCATAAAAGTTTTTCTCATAATAGTAATATAATTAAAGTTTTTATGATTATAATTAGTATCAGAATGAAGTTTTGAAATCAAATATCTTGGATCGTTAAAATATATTATATCTATTTTATATTTATATATGTTTATTAACATCCTTCACTAGTAAAAATGTATTATTTGGTTTCAACTATATGTTGCTTGAACGATTTATCTATGTTGTTGATGTGCTATTCTATCTCATTTGTCTTTTTACTTGCTTGTGTACAATGAGAGGTTCTTCGTGTTTGATCAATGAATTATTGTCAATAGTTTGTTATCAGTAATAGCATTATTGAGGGCGACGACCTTCGGTAATCATTGACCTAGTCATGAGTAGCGATTACGTATAGGTGCTACTATAGACAATGGGAGGGTGTAAAGATATATGTATGTATATATATATATATATGTATGTATATATATATGTATATATTATATATATGTTATGATATAATATATATATATTATTAATATATATATTAATATATATATTAATATATATATATATATATATATGTGTATATATATTAGTTTTCTTTTATAATTTTTTCATATAACATATTGATAATATTTTTGCTTGTGATAATTAAATTTTACTTATTATTTCTGGATATTTATTTAGTTATTGACGTACATATGCGTAGAATTATAAAATAATATCTATTTTTATATAAAGATATGATTTATTTTCTATCATGATTATAATTATCATATGAGTTTGTTAATACTAATTAATTTAATAATTATTATCATTATTAATTTATTATGAATATATTATTTTTGTTTAAATTAGATTAAAGAATATTTGATGAATATTATTTGTAACTTATATCTTTGAGTTTTATACCCAAAGATAACAATATGATATTAATTTTTTGTGAATGCTGAATTTATTTATATTTCACCCAAAGGTAGTATGGATGATATCAAAAGTTAATTATATTTTTTAAAACTTAAAGTATTGATGTTATTTTATATTTTATAATGATATTTTCCTCCATACACTCTTATTCTTTTCGTAATGTCTATTTACTTCAAATTATTCATAACTAATTACGGATAAATTGAGGATCACCTCCTCAATATACTCATCCCCAAAGTATGAGTTATCTTAAAGAATTGCTCCTTTGAATATTAAGAATTAGTATCGCATTCGTTTCAATAAGATAAGAAGGATAAGATATTGAAACTTCCGCATGTTAAAAGTATCATTGTGTGCATGAAGTCTTAAAATTATTTGAAGTGTACTTGATTCCTGATGTTCATATTATAAGTGTAGGAAAAATTTTACCTTAGTGGAGAGTCATAGATAATGTGTATTGGACAAGTTACATAATTGTAAATGAAAATTAAGTATAAGATCAAAATGAGGTACTTCAAGGCGAATGTCACATATTAAGAAAATATCAAAAAAATTTGTCTTGATACAGTTCCACATGATATATAGAAGTAAGTGGTCGGTAGATTATTTTAGTTCTGAATAGTTTCAAGTAACTTTTCGTATTCACATTGTTCGATTTTAGTTTATAATGATTTTTATGATTTAATTATCATATTATTTGTAGGAAATGAGTTCGAGCAACTCTCCTAACGGATCATATCACAAAATGGGTCACCCTTCGGATCCAAAAGTTATGAACGATATATTTTTAAAAATATCTTAATTTCTTGTTATGGTATGAATGATCTATCAATGTTATCATAAGAGGAAGTTTCTCTTATTTATTTTCTTGTAATTATATTTGATGTTAGACAAAACACATGGGTATGAAACTTACCAGACAAGATTTCTTTTTTGATATAACACACAAGAACAAAAAAGAGTAACAAATGGGTTAATGATCATACGCAAGGAAATTATGGTATGAATGATCTATCATTGTTTTCATTTATATTTGATTAGATAGTACTCATGATGTTGTTTAATTTATTTTTATTGATAGTTATTGATTCAACATTATAGTCATATTCTCGTAGCAACTTACCAAACATGGCTAGTAGAGATAGGCAACAACACAAAGGTAAACAAGTTTCTCTCACAAGGTTCCAAGAGGAAGTATCAAACGCTAAGCGCCAAGAAAACATGGTAAGCATGCACTTAGGAGTCAAATTATGATGCTGAGTGTCCAATACTGTTAGTAAGATGTCTTCCTCTTTTGATATTTTTGTTGTTTAACGATATAGTTTTAATGTTACAATTCCATCTATTAATTCATTCAATGTTATAAATTCTTTATTAAATTTTATTCTAGTGAAAGAAAGGAAATGGAGAAACACATAAATATTAAGTTACAGCATTGTGAATTTTCCAGTGGTAACACAATACTTGTCGATTAAATAAGAGTTATCTTGAAGAATCCTTATCCTCATTTGAATATTAAGAATTGGACTCACATCGAACAAGATAAGATAAAACAATCGTTACAAGTTAACAGTATCTTCTAGAAAAGTGGTAATAGAAGAAGACATAAACATCACCTTTACCATCTTCCACAATAGATAATGTCTTTCCTTTCCTCCAAAACAATCTTAGATAGATAGTTCTTGGAAAGCAACCAAATCAGTGACACTCATTATGCAATTCTAGAAAAGTGACCATCACACTATACGAACTCTCTAACGAATCAAAAGTTCGCTTGATGAGAAGGATAAGACATAAAAGTTGATGTATCTTTGTGTGCGTGAAGTTTTAATGTTATCGTTGCATAATATTTGATTCCAGATGTTCATTATTATTTGTAGGTAAAATTTACCTTAGTGGAGAGTCATAAACAAGATAGATATATTTTTTTTTTCATATTATGTAATTACTATAGGAATATACATATTTTTAAGGATATTTACCTAAAAAGATAATTTGACAATCTAAATAGATAATAAAGCAGAGGAAAAATAAAAGAGAGACGAGAACACCAAAACATCAAATTTACGTGGTTCGGTCAATTGACCTAATCCACGGATAATTACAAACGCCTTAGGAAGATGTTTCTAGGCCATAAAACACCGAAGAATACTAAACAAGAAAAAACCCAAACTAGAAGCCCAAACTATTTAATTGAGTGTGGACTTAAACCTAAAGTAAACACTTATGTTTTTCTTGTGGTGCACTTGACTTCAACGCTCAAGCCCTTATTTATAGGTTAAACAGGAGATACCAAGATTGATTTTCCTAATGTGGGACTTGTCAAACTAACAAATCTCCACATTGGCATGTCCCAACAAAAAACAAAACTTGCTCCACCTTCTTCACAAAAGCCCCAACGGGCAATCACCAACAATGAACACCAACCAAGTCCAAGCACTGCTTGAACTTGTAAACCGGAAGAGGCTTCGTAAGCATATCAGTTGGATTGTCCTTCGTATGAATTTTCTGAACAAGGACCTTTCCCTCAGCAATGGTATCTCGAATAAAATGAAACTTCACATCGATGTGTTTCGTCCTCTCATGATACATCTGGTCTTTAGTCAAATGAATAGCACTTTGACTATCACAATAAATTATAGTAACACCTTGATGCAAACATAATTCGCCATACAAACCTCTTAACCATAAGACTTCTTTGATCGCCTCTGTTACTGCCATATATTCTGCCTCTGTAGTAGATAAAGCCACGACAGGTTGTAAGGAAGCTTTCCAACTAACTGCACAACTACCAATGCAAAATACATAGCCTGTTAAAGATCTTCGTTTATCAAGATCCGCAGCATAATCAGAGTCGACGAAACCAACCAAAGTGTCACGATTTTTCCCAAACTCCAAACAAGCATCTGAAGTCCCTTGCAAGTATCTGAGAATCCACTTCACAGCCTGCCAATGTGTTTTACCCGGGCGAGACATATATCTGCTAACCACACTGACTGCTTGTGAAATATCTGGACGAGTACAAACCATTGCATACATAATACTGTCGATGACACTGGAATATGGAACTTACGCCATATATTCTTCCTCTTCAACTGACTGTGGTGACTGAGTAGCAGATAGCCTAAATGGCTAGCAAGAGGAGTACTCACTGACTTTTATGCCAAACCTCTCCAAGACTTTCTCGAGGTAATTTTTCTGGGTCAGAAATAATTTTCCAACTCCTCGTTCTCTTTTGATCTCCAGGCCAAGAATTTTCTTAGCTGCTCCCAAATCTTTCATTTCAAATTCACTACTTAGTTGCATTTTCAAAGTGTGAATTTCTGATAAATTCTTAGCTGCAATAAGCATGTCCTCAACATAAAGTAACAAATATACAAAAGAGCCGTCAGTTAACTTCCGGAAGTAGACACAGCTATCATACATGCTCCTCGTGTAACCTTGACTTAACATAAAAGAATCAAACCTCTTATACCATTGTCTTGGAGACTGCTTCAATCCATACAAAGATTTCTTTAACAAACAAACATGGTCTTCCTTACCGTCAACTTCAAATCCATGAGGTTGCTCCATGTAAATTTGTTCTTCAAGTTCACCATGTAAGAAAGCTGTCTTAACATCAAGTTGCTCCAATTCCAATCATACATGGCAACTAAGCTCACTGACTTAGCATTTTTTATGCCAAACCTCTCCAAGACTTTCTCGAGGTAATTTTTCTGGGTCAGAAATAATTTTCCAACTCCTCGTTCTCTTTTGATCTCCAGGCCAAGAATTTTCTTAGCTGCTCCCAAATCTTTCATTTCAAATTCACTACTTAGTTGCATTTTCAAAGTGTGAATTTCTGATAAATTCTTAGCTGCAATAAGCATGTCCTCAACATAAAGTAACAAATATACAAAAGAGCCGTCAGTTAACTTCCGGAAGTAGACACAGCTATCATACATGCTCCTCGTGTAACCTTGACTTAACATAAAAGAATCAAACCTCTTATACCATTGTCTTGGAGACTGCTTCAATCCATACAAAGATTTCTTTAACAAACAAACATGGTCTTCCTTACCGTCAACTTCAAATCCATGAGGTTGCTCCATGTAAATTTGTTCTTCAAGTTCACCATGTAAGAAAGCTGTCTTAACATCAAGTTGCTCCAATTCCAAACAAATCATACATGGCAACTAAAGCAAGCAAAACACGAATAGAGTTATGTTTAACAACAGATGAAAATACATCATTAAAATCAACACCATATACCTGACTATAGCTCTTTGCAACCAATCGTGCTTTGTACCTTGCATCTTCAACCCCTGGAATTCCTTCCTTTCTTTTGAAGACCCATTTGCATCCAACAATTTCTTACCCGAAGGCGGCTTTACAAGATCTCAAGTTCTATTCTGATGGAGAGATTCAATTTCTTCATTCATCGCAATCAACCACTTAGCGGAATTTTCACAAGAAACTGCATCTGAGTAGGAAGTAGGTTCACCAACTTCACTTGTTTCTTCTGCAACAGACAAAGCATATGCAACCAAATTTGCATATCTTTGTGAAGATCGAATATCTCTTCGTGGTCTATCCTTGGCCATGGAATATTGCTCTTCCTCTGGATCATCTTCGTCAGTAGACTCGGGACCATCTACTGGCATTCTTTGAGTAGAAGAGTTCGACTGAAAAGAATCTGAACTACCAATCTCAAGCTCCACCTGCTTCTGTGCACTATCATTTGTACAAATAGTATATTCCTTTTTGGAAGATAACATAGACAATTCATCAAAAGTAACATCTCTACTAATCATAAATTTTGGGGATTTGGGATCAGAATACCATAATCTGTATCCTTTCACCCCAGAAGCATATCCAGAGAAAATATACTTTTTAGCTCGAGGTTCTAATTTTCCTTCATTTACATGCATGTATGCTGGACACCCAAAAATTTTTAAATCAGAGTAATCAGCAGGAGTACCTGACCAAACTTCCTCCAGAGTTTTAAAGTTAAATGCTGTAGAAGGAGCACGGTTGACAACGTAACAGGCTATATTAATCGCCTTTGCCCAAAAGTCTTTTGTCAATCCTGCATTAGAGATCATACACCTTGCTCTCTCCAAGAGTGTTCTGTTCATACGTTCGGCCACACCATTTTGCTGAGGCGTTATCCTAACAGTGCGATGCCGAACAATTCCTTCATTTTTGCAGAATTCATCAAAGTCACATTCACAAAACTCCATACCATTATCTGTTCGAAGCCGCTTAATCTGTCTACCTGTTTGTTTCTCAATCAAAGCCTTCTATTGTCTAAAGGTTAAAAAAATATCATTTTTATGCTTCAGAAAATAAACCAAAAGTTTCCTGGAATAATCGTCAATGAAAGTCAACATATACCTGGCACCACCTTTAGACTGAACACGAGCTGGACCCCAAATGTCTGAATGAATATAGTCAAGAGTACCTTTCGTTTTGTGAACTGCCGGAGAATTGAAGCTGACTCTTTTTTGCTTTCCAAAAATGCAGTGTTCACAAAAATCCAATGGCCCAGTACTCTATATGCAAAGCAAACCCCTTTTACTCAATATGCTCAAACCTTTTTCGCTCATATGACCCAAACACATATGCCATAATTTGGTGATGTCAGAATCAGACAATGATGATGATGACGAGACTGTAACCGAGCCTGTGACAGTAGTTCCCTGCAAAATATACAAGCTACCAGACCTATAAGCTTTCATAACAACAAGGGCACTTCTAGAAACTTTCATAACTCCACCTTCAGCTGTGTATTTACACCCAAGAGCCTCTAGGTTGCCTAAATAGATGAGATTCTTTTTTAAATCAGGAACATGTCTAACATTAGTGAGCGTCCTCACAATACCATCATGCATTTTAATTCGAATTGTGCCTTTACCAACAACATCACATGCGGCATTATTGCCCATCAAAACAATTCCACCATTACAAGATTCATATGTGGAAAGCAAATCCCTATTGGGACACATGTGATAAGAACAACCCGAATCTAAAATCCATTCATTTTTAGACCTTGTCCTATCATCAGTAGCAAAGAAAATATTTCCAGCATTCTCATCAGCTGCTACACTAGCTTCAGCGGACTCAATAGTTTTCTCAACACTTTTTCCCTTTTGCTTTAATTTATTTTTCAATTTAAAATAATCAACCTTAATGTGCCCCATTTTATGACAATATCTGCACTCCAAATTTCTATATTTGGATTTAGATCTAGGTTTAGATCTACTACTATCAAATTCTCTTTTATCCATTCTACCCCTGACAATCAGACCCTCAGCCTGATTCCCTTTACTTTCCCCAGTGATATCCCTGTCTATCTGCTCCTTAGATTTTAATGCAGATTTAATTTCCTGATACGAAATTATTTTTTTTCCATAAATCATAGTATCACGGAAATACTTGAAGGATTGGGAAGAGAACACAAAAGCAATAGGGCCTTATCCTCGTCATCTATATTCTCCAAATCCATAACTAAGGAATCAAACTTATCAAGATGTGAGACTATAGATGTACCTTTAGTCATCCGAAGCATATACAAACTCTGCTTCAAGTAGAGACGATTCTCCACTGTCCTCTTCATATACAAGGCTTTAAGTTTGTCCCACATGCTCTTAGCCGTAGTCTCCGTAGCTACCTCCCGTAAAACCTCATCAGAGAGATTTAGGATAATGCTTGATCGAGCCTTCTTATCCATAACTGCAAGATCTTCCTTTGTCGTACCATCTGGAATGTTCTTTGCTCCCTGTAGTGTCAAATCAACTCCGTCTTGAACCAGAATGGCCTCCATCTTGAGTTGCCACATGCCGAAGTTGACATTTCTGTCGAATTTCTCGACGACGATCTTTGTTATTGTCATCGTTGCCAAAAGATCCTGAAACCAGGCTCTGATACCAGTTTGTTAGAGCTAGCCCCAGGATATTTACCTAAAAAGGTAATTTGGCAATCCAAATAGACAATAAAGCAGAGAAAAAATAAAAGAGAGATAAGAACACCAAAACACCAAATTTACGTGGTTCGGTCAATTGACCTACATCCACGGACGAAGGAGGAGTAAATCACTACTATAAAAGAGGGACAATTACAAATGCCTTAGGAAGATGTTCCTAGGCCATAAAACACCGAAGAATACTAAACAAGAAAAAACTCAAACTATAAGCCCAAACTATTTAACTGAGTGTGGACTTAAACCCAAAGTAAATACTTAGGTTTTTCTTGTGGTGCACTTGACTTCAACGCATAGGCTCTTATTTATAGGTTAAACAGGAGATACCAAGATTGATTTTCCGGACTATGTGGGACTTGTCAAACTAACAATGTATCAATAAGATATAAAAAATTATTATGGTACAATTCCACATAATCGATAGAAATGGTTTATAGATTATTTTTTTTTTGTTTTGAAAAGTTCCAAGTAACTTCTTCATATTCATGTTATAATTTTAGTTTTTATTTAAATTTTTTATTAGCATATCATTGAATTATTTGTAGGAAATGATGAGTTTAAGGAACTCCCCTTATAGATCACACGCTTCAGGATCCAAAACTTCTAAACAATTGAAAGATGAAGAGATATACATTTAAAATATCTCATTTATTTTCTCATTATTATTTCTAATACTAATATTTTTATTTTTTAATATTAGGCAAAACGCGTAGGTAAGGGAACCATCCATCCGAGAAAGATTTTTTTAGCACACAAGAACAAAGGGTGTGCAATAAATAGGTTAGCTATTAATGATTTATCATTATTTTCATTTATATTTGATTAAATAGTGCTCAATTAAAAATATGAGTCAAATGATTAATAGAAATGGTTGGTAGATTATTTTCGTATCGAGGAGTTTCAAATAACTTCTTCGTATTTATGCCACAATTTTAGTTTATATTTAAAATTTTTATTATTTGATTATTGAATTATTCGTAGGAAAAGGAGTTCAAGGGACTCTTCTAATAAAAGCATCGGACGGCTCCCGATGCTTCATCATGATCAGAAGGGTGGGCATAACCGTCGAGCCGCCCTTCGTCCACGACTACACGTTCGATGCGACGCCACCCGCCCATTCGTGCCTCGGGTCGGGTCGGTGTGGCGGCGTCAAATCGTCGTCTGACCCGCGACAATCGCGTAGGCTCAGGTGGCGAGACGGAGTTAATGTTGGGTCAAGTACGGGTCGATGATGGGGTGCCGAAAAAGGCCATCATAGAGAGGGGGCTTCGGTGGTGGTATCGTTATTTTCGACGAAGATGGGGTCATTTGTCGCCTCCTTTTTGCCGTTTCTGGTAAAAAATCGTTACCCACCCCCGTTTACCGTTTGAGTAAAAAGTTTTCCCCAATGAGAGTAGAGCGACAGGCTGTAAAGAATGCCCCAAACCCGATATCCTTACCCCTCGAACTCCGTTCCGCTTCTCCGCGTCCTCCCCCCATACGCACACGACCGACCACACACCCCGCAGTGGTGCAAACTCTACGGAGGAGAGTGTCGTTATAAATCTCACTGAGATACTCCCGTTTACCCAAACGTCACCACCCGCGCCACGAACCCGAGCCGAAAGGAAAGTGCGGGCCCCGCTTTTGTGACGCCAAGTGACGTCGGCGGTCCGGGTGGGCGCTTGACGAGGACTTCTCTTTCTGATGCCCGTAGGGTTCAGTTCACTGCCCGCATAAATCCATCGTTCATCAGCGCGTCCCCGTCGAAACGAACGGCTGATGTACTCTTTTCCTCGAATTAGATTCCTTCCTAGTGTCTGTACTGTGTATTTACTTCTTTACCCCAAAAACGCCGGTGACACAGCGAAGGAAACGGAAGCGATGGTTTCTGGAATCGGGCTTTCCACTTATAAATACTACTCTTGTGCTCTCCTTCCCTTTGTCTCTCGCCTTCTCGCTCGCTCTCTGGCGGCGATCGCATCTCGCCATCGCGGATGGAGGTTTCAGCCACCTGAGGCCGATCCGGTGGTGCCGGCCGCTCGACCCGCGTCCCCGGCGAGGCCGCCGTCCGTCGCCCGCAGCATTATTCTCAGATCCCATCGATCGGATGGATTCGCCCGATCTTGATTCATAGACGACGCCGGTGATCGGTCCCCGTGGAGGTACTCCGCTGTCGGATTCGCTTGGTGATTTAGATGTGGATGTTGCAGTTTGTTTCCTTTTTGCGGATTTCACGGGGAAGGAGGCGAAATAATGATATTTTGGTTTGTGATTAGTAGGTCGTAGATGATATTCTGATTTAATGTGGTTTCTGGTTGTAGATGTTCTTGTGATGCTGAAGCGCGTGGTTGTATATGGTGATCTGGCGGTACTGTTGATTTAGATGCACACACTGTATTCTTTCGCGGTGATTCCGGGAATGAACGATCTGATCTTTGCGATCTCTTGGTGATATTCTGGTGCTCGGTGACCATCGTTCGTATGAGGTGAAATCTCTAGTTTAATCATTTACTTGATGATTTTTTGAGCCATTCATTAGTTTAATTGCCTAGTTATTTGACAATAATTATCTGCATCGATTTGTGGTTTCTTCTACTTCAATCAAGTAATAGATCAATTCTGGTTGAACTGAAGCACGTTTCTTACAAGAAATTACGATATAATGGTCTTTCGTGGGGTTTTCTCTACCAGTGGTGGAATATGATGTTTTCAAGGCCTGTGGAGAAAGTATCATGCGAAATGATACTTTCTGGATATACTGTTCTCAAATGTTGTGTCTTATGTTTGCGAGGCCTATTTTGTTGGTTTGATCTAATTGATTATCGTTCTTGTATTAGTGCCACTTTTCTACATTGCATTTAGGTCTGTAAACAAACCAAACATGAATAAACAGAGTTTTGTCCCTCTTTGACTTAAACAAACAAAGGCATGGTTTAAGCTCTGCACAAGCTCCAGATGAGCTTGCTTGAGCCAGACTCATGAAGCTCATATCGAGCTTCAGCTGAGCTCAAATATTGTTTGAACCGAGCTCCCACGGCACGTTGTGATTGTTCTAAGATTCATGAGTGAGAAAATAAGCATTCCATGAGGAAGTTATTGTCAAGGGCCTTGAGTCAAGGGTGACCCAGGTGGTGGCTGGAGGTGGGTGTCATTAGAGATTCTAATAAAGATGGCATGGGTCATGGCAGCAGAGTTGATATGTGTTGTGGTTGAAGTGGATCCGAAAAGAATTGCTGGAAGGGGAGGAACACCCAACTCAAAAACTTGGGAATAGGATTAGATGAGCATGCAGAATGGGGCAAGGATGGGGAGGAGGGAAAGAAATGTGAATGAGGAGTTGGGAAAAGGCAAGGGACCAACAAGCTGGGTCTAGAAACCCCAATAGCACTTGCCTATAATAAAATAAGGCCCACAATTTTAGCTATTAGATACAGATCTAACTGAACAGCCAGAATATAATTGATTTAGTATTTTTAAAAGGATGGTCCAATACATGATGCTCCCTTTGATGTTTTCCAATGACTATAACCTTGATCACCCAAGTCACCAAGTTGCAACCTAACCATGATGATAATGTAATAAATATTACATTATCTAATATTTTTTGGTCAAGGTCTTAATAAGGCAAATATTAATGGATATAGCAAAGTTCGTGTTCAATTCATCAGAAACTGATATCTGATTTGAGCTTGGCTTAGGATTCTCACATATGGGTTTGTCACAAGCTGTTCGCAAGCATGAAATCAAACTTACACCCCTAGTTGTGTCAACAGCAATAGATACTAGTCTAGTTTTTACACAACTTATCATATGTCTTGAATTCAGATTTTTTGTGCATATGTTTTAATGTGATAGGGGCTTGTTCAAAATATCTTACCTAAAAAAAAGGCAGAAGGGTATGTACTGCAAAAGCAAAAAAAAAAAAAAGGGTTACTCATACTGGAATTGTGATAAAATAGAAATTCTCAGATGCATGAATGGATCTGTCTCTTAATCTGCTAATAAGAGTAATTAGTTCGAGAAAAACAAAAAAATAATAAGAACGAGCTATTCCAGGAGGGATTTTAAGTTAAGTTCTTGAAAACTTTAACCCAGAAACTGCAAAAATGAAAAAGGTGAAGGGAACTATTTGCTTCTGAAAGACATGTTCAATTATTTTCATTTCAATTAATTGCAATATTATAGGCAATGTTCATCACAAAAAAGGAAAACTTGTTTTTTTTATTATACTAGGGATGATGTAAAATCTCTTCTCCTCCTGATGGCGCTAAGATTGTTGCAGAAGATCAAACCTCAGGTGAACCAAATCTGGTTCTGATTAGAAAACATGTTGGAATTTCGTATAAGTTGTAAATCTAGTTCATTTCAGAGTAAGAAACCACCACCATTACCTAAGCTGGTTGTCAAATAGATGGAGAGGTTTCATGCTGATTTGGCCATTTATTGGTCACCAAATGGGACCATTTCAACCTTAGGGTTGTACCTAGAGGCCAAATATCCTCGGGTAAATGTTGATCCAACTATGATTAGAAATAAGGATAAAAACCTCCTGAGATGCTACAAACATGAACAAAAATAGTAAGATAACGGCTTAACATATACTATGCTCATATAGGGACCCTATGACATTAAAAAAATCACATAATAATTAGTTATTAAAAATAAGGATTTTTATTTCAACAATAACAAAAAAAGGAATTTTTTATTTACTATACTAGGTTGATGTTAAATCTTTTCTCCTCCTGATGGCCCTAAGATCGTTGCTGAAGGCCAACCCACAGGTGAACCAGATCCAGTTATTAAAAAAACATGGTGGAATTTTGTGCAAGTGGTGATTTTATTTCAATTCAGAGTAAGAAACTACCACCATTATCTGTCAAATTACTATCTAAAATGGTTGACACATAGATGGAGAGGTTTCAGTCTGATTTGGACATTTATGTGTCACCTCTTCAGGTAAATGTTGATCCAATTATAATTTGGTTTGGCTTGAGTAGCTTAGCCTCCTTGGTGTTGATGCAAATAGTATTTTTTAGCCTGGAGGAGTTTACATTGCAACAAAACCAAATGAACAAAGAATTTAGGCTTGTTCGTTTTGCTACCTCTTTGATTGGGTTTCATATTGGGATGTAAAGAGAAATTATTTCCTTTAGGGTTACATTTTTGTCAATGAATGAATTGAATTGAACCAATTGGGACACTCTCCTGCCTTTATTGTCAAACTCCTGGTCATCATTGGTTGCTACATCTGTCATTGCCAATCGCATCTTGTTGTCATTGACTATGCACCATTGCTGGTCATCAGTATAATCACCACAACACTTGTTGTTACCCATTGCATATATTTGCTATCACCTTTGGTTGTTTATTGCCATTCTGGATGTTTCCAACCCCCAATTACCAGTAATTTTTGTCCTCATTGCCAAACTGAGGTCACCAATTTCATCCTTCTGCAAATAATTGCTTCTCTTTATCTTGCTTTCCGAGTGTTTGCGCCCATTACTTGTCAAGAAACCAAAATGCGCTACATCACATCATGTACCAACCACCATGAGTGCATGCCAGTCACTAGTGATTATTTATTTTTGTACTTAAATTGTATTGTCCACTATTTTGACTGTCATTAACCATTTTATGAGTATAAAGTTCTATTTTTTCCCTAAAAACAATGGAGGACAGGCTTCTTCTTTGTTGTTCCAGTACGATAGCTCCTGATGTTTGTGTGGCAAAGATGCATGTTAGTTAAAACACCTTGATGCCATCCAACACAGGCCTTAAGTTGATTTATTAATACATTGGTTATTTCAATATAGGTTGGTATGATACATTTCAATTACTTTCTGGCATTGTTTGTTTTAAATTGTGTTGATAAGTACTAATTGACACAACAATCATTAGTGGTAAATATAAAAAAATTGGCTTAATGTGTGTATTTCAGCTTGTGCTAAAATGTGCTAATCGACAATGCAATCTGCAGTACTAACTATAAAAAAGGATGGCCTGGTACACATAACTCTTACCAGTACGGGGTTTAAGAACGGTTAATGTAGGAAACCTTACCCATGCAATTAGAGAGGCTGTTTTGGTGGTTCTGACCCTACTCATTTAGGTTTCAGAGGAGCAATCTTATCATGGCACTGGTTCAGTTATGTGTTTTTTGTATTGATTGTATGTTATGTTTGTTACGCCTATATCTACTTATATCTATACAAATTGCTTTGATAATGGTAACTAACTCTGTTATTACTCTTTTAGATGAAGTCAAATGCCATGTGGATTTGTTTCGTCTTGTATTCTGGTTATCCTTTTATGATAAAAAATATTAGTTTGCATTTGATCTTAAAATTCTATTAATGGGTATGTATATGATGTAGTTTTTGGAGCTTACTGCCTGTTCTCTTCTTTTTCTTTCCAGTAGCACATGGACAATTGCATAACAACTGATTTTTTTGAGTAAATTGTTTTAGGAGCTTACAGAGAAAAAGAACTGCAACATAGCAAGCCGGAAATCATGGTTATTGCTCCACATTGTTATCTTTCGCAGCTTTTCAGATCTTTTGATCAGGAATGTGATTCATCTCAGAAATATTTAATTGGTTACTTGCTCTTGGCTAAAACTGGCAAGCTATCAAAGGTCAAAAGGGATACATTTGACACAGATTTCGTTGTTGATAATGGATATCATAGAGGATTAAAGAAGAAAAGATCTGTGGTTAAGACACAGCCTGGAGGTAGTTATACTGATCGAAGATCAAATGACTGTCTTCTTCCTGGACTACATGATGATATCGCACTAGATTGTCTGGCTTTAACATGTAGGTCTGAGTACCCTTCACTTGCCTGTCTGAACAAAAGATTTAACTCACTGATTCGTAGTGGATACCTTTACAAATTAAGGAGACAGCTTGGTGTTATCGAGCACTGGGTTTATCTAGCATGTAGTCTGATGCCTTGGGAAGCATTTGATCCATTCAGGCGTAGATGGATGAGGCTACCACGGATGCCATGTGATGATTGCTTCTCTTGCGCAGACAAGGAGTCTCTTGCTGTGGGGACCCAGCTTCTTGTTTTTGGACGGGAAGTAATTGGTTTTGCTATCTGGATGTACAGTTTGGTGAGGCATGATTGGTCTAGATGCCCACCTATGAAGCTGCATCGTTGCCTTTTTGGATCTGGAAGCTCTGGGCACATCGCTATTATTGCTGGGGGAAGTGATATGGCTGGCCACGTTTTGAGTAGTGCAGAGTTGTACAATTCAGAGTGTGGTACTTGGGAGACTTTACCCGATATGAATGTGCCGAGGAGATTATGTTCCGGCTTCTTTATGGATGGAAAATTTTATGTTATAGGGGGCATGTCAAACCATACAGATCCTTTGACTTGTGGCGAGGAGTACAACCTCGAATCCAGGACATGGAGAAGAATTAGGAACATGTATCCTGGTGGAAACAGGGCTACTCAGTCTCCCCCTCTTGTTGCAGTCGTAAATAATCAGCTTTATGCCGCAGATCAATCTACGAACGAAGTCAAGAAGTATGACAAGTCAAACAACACTTGGAATGTAGTAAGATCATTGCCCGTGAGAGCTGACTCTTCCAATGGTTGGGGTCTTGCATTCAGGTCATGCGGTGACAAGTTATTGGTGGTCGGTGGTCATCGAGGGCCTCAAGGTGAAGTAATTGTTCTGCACGTTTGGCGTCCTGAAGATGGAAACACGGGTGGAGCAGAGTGGGATGTGCTTTCCATCAGAGAAAGAGCTGGTGCTTTTGTTTACAACTGTGCGGTGATGGGTTGTTGATGCATGCAAATGCGTGCTGTTTGTGTGTCATGAATTATATTAGTCAGGAAAGATCAGAAGACTTGATTCATGAAATTGCTTATATTACTGTTTTTTTGTTTTCTTTTAAGAACTTATATTTTTAATTCCCCTATTCATCGATGATGCTTGCTACTTTGTTCTCTTGCAGTTAAGGTCTCCCACCACGAATTAGACCATTGAGTTGATATGAAGTCTCTTACTTTTTCCTACTATCCAGATAGTCCCCGGTACATCCACAAGATAGTTCGATGTATTATTGCTTCACAGGCTATAGTCATGAGCTGAAGGAGCTACATACAAGTCATGTGGAGAAGGATGGTTTTGCTGTCATATCCAGACTAGTTGTTATGCTCATGATGCTTTTAACTTCTCTGTTATTGCTACAAATGTATATTTCCAGCACTGAAAGATCGACTTCTTCCCGAGTCTTATCCTCCTCGCTACATCTGGTAATTGATCTCAAGCTCTAGCTCAGATTCCTCACTCAACCGCTGCCACAAACCCTTCACCTCCACGTACCTGAACCTTCCATTGTTCCGGTGCGGAATGCTCACCTTCGAGTCACTACCGACTTTAACCCCATTCACGTACACGGAAGACTTCCCTGATGCAATCTTTGGCGGTAAAGTCTCAGCACCCTTGCCGGTAAGAAAATTTCTTTAATACCAACTTAGTTTCTAAATTATTATAATAAAAACACAATAAAATCGATGTGAAAACGAAATAACATACCTTCAACTATTGTTGTCAAGAATTTCTACAGCGATTTTTTCTTGAACTTTAGTACTTCTCGGCTCAGCACTCTCGTATAGGAAATCACCAACTCATAACGTTCAAGAATTAATTTAAATTTGTAACGTTTGAACCATAATGAAGAACTTAATGATATTTAATAATAATGGTTACATTTAGAATGAAAAATCAAAATTTTTAAAACATAATAAATGAAGAAATTGATTATTATGAATTATGAACTTAATGAGAACGGTTACATTATTATTAAATATAATATTTAATAATAACGATTACATTCTCCCACTTTATCTATACGTTTAGCTTAATAATTTGAATTAATCTTTCTCGAATAACTTTCTTAAGAAATAAATACATGAATCATATCAATAAGTCCTCTAAGAGCGAGTATTATCATCCATGCATCATGATGTATTTAGTTTCTTAATCTTAATGTGGTAATATTACTTAATGAATAAATCTTATGTTTATTCTTGGTCCAGTAACAATATATTTTCTCAAAATAATGTACACATGAGAAAATATCATAATATATAAGAGTTTCAATATCATTATAAAGTGAAACCAAGTCCCATTTTCTCTACATGATCCTTGAATTTCAGAGGTGGCATACCTTTAGTTAAAGGATCAGCAATCATCAATTCAATGTTAATATGCTCAATTTCTTTTACACGTTCTCTTATGGCTAAATACTTAATGTCGATGTGTTTACTTCGACTTCCACTTTTATTATTTTTAGCCATAAAGACAGCAGTTGAATTATCACAAAAAATTTTTAATGGCCTAGAAATAGAATTCATGATTCTAAGCCCAGAAATGAAACTCTTAAGCCATACACCATGTGAAGTAGCCTCAAAACAGGATACAAACTCGGCTTCCATAGTAGAAGTAGTAGTCAAGGTCTGCTTAGCGCTTCTCCAAGAAATAGCTCCACCATGTTAGGATAAAGAGCACTAAGAGGGGGGGGGGGGGGGGGGGGGGGGTGAATTAGTGCAGCGGAAAACTTTCGACGATTTAAAACAACGTTCGTATGATAAGAACGATTTCAGTATGAAAGTCGAATCGAAAATTGCTTTAACTTAAGATCAAGTAAAGTGCAGTTAAAGTAAAGCTATGGAAGTAGTTGCAGTTAAGATAGAGAACAAAATGTAAATGCAAACCGAGATTTAGAGTGGTTCGGTCAATCTTGACCTACATCCACTTTTGGCTTCCTCGTCCGATGAGGTCACTGACGTCCACTAGAGGCCTTCCTTCAATAGGCGAAGGCCAACCACCCTTTTACAGTTTCACTCCTTTTGACGGGCTTAGGAGATAACCCTTACAGATTTTTCACTCCTCTCTTGAATGATCAAAACTTCGAAGAAAAGAGGGAGAAGAACTTCTAGCCTTTTACAACACTTTTAAGCTCTCAAAATATCAGAATAAATGCTAAGTTTCGATGCCCTTTCATGCATGAAAGGGTGGGGTTTATATAGGCCCCAAACTGATTTAAATTTGGAGCTCAAAAATGTCATTTCCCATGTTTTCGGGGTCCTAGCGGTACTACCGCCATAAATGGGCGGTACTACCTCCTGACAGAGCTCGGAGACCGAGCTCGGCCGGTGCCACCGCCTGATAGGGGCGGTGCTACCGCCCAGTCTCACTCGGAGACTGAGCCTAGGCGGTGCCACCGCCTGACAGGGGCGGTAGCACCGCCCAGTCTCACTCAAGACTGAGCCCAAGCGGTGCCACCGCCTGACAGGGGCGGTACCACCGCCCAGCCTCACTTCGAGACTCGGTTGCTGAGCGGTGCCACCGCCGACCCAGGCGGTGCCACCACCGGCCAGGGAATCTGGGTCCGAATGGGCTGATCCATTCGGCCCAATTTGGGTCTGTCAAGGACCCAATTGCCCCAAGATTAAGTTAATGGGATCACCTCCCATTTCTAACTTAATCATTATGCTAACTACAATTTTTTTCAAGACATTTACTGTAACTTGCTCCGGTGTGTCAATCGCTTCTTCCGTCGAGCTTCCGGCGAACTTCCGGTGATCATCCGACGAACCCTCGGCGATGCTCCGGCGGACTTCCGGCAAACTCCTGGACTTGCGACGATCCACTTGGTAAGTTCCGATGAGCTTCTTTGGCAAGCTCTTAGACTTCTCGGATTTGTTCCCGCAGAACCTCCGATGACTGTCCGGACTTCCGTCGAACTCTCGAACCCCTAACGTGATCATAGTCTTGACTTTGGCGCAACTCCTGCTGCACTTCTTACTTTCATCGTAGTTAATCCTGCACACTTATCTTAACATATGGATTAGATAACAAATAACAATTGACTTCATCATCAAAATCCGAGATTCAACAATCTCCCCGTTTTTGATGATGACAATCAATTGATAACGGAGTTAACTTTAACCCCCCCTATCTATATGCCATACTCAAGATAAGTCATTCTTAAATTCAAAACCTTTGAATTCAAGAGACATATTGATAAGTTAAGATTGTTTAACCTTATCAATAATTTCATCATGATTCCTATCATGATGTATCTCTCTGAAAATGATGTCAAGGTTTGACATCCTTTTTCAAGTTTTACATTTCAAATGTGAATGATAGTAATGGTAGCAATTCATCATATGGTAAGATATCAATATGTGAAATTACGATGCAAGTTTTTGATATCTTAACATAATGCAAATATTTCAAGTGTTTAACAATCATAGCATTTCTATCATCAATTTACCATATATTTCGATGCAAGCTTTTTTTTAACATAATTCAAATTCAAATATGGCACTCATAGCATCAATTCATATATTTCTCCCCCTTTGTCATCAACAAAAATGAGAATGATATAAGCAAATTTTAAACACAAGTGAGTGATAGGTAATTTTTCAACAATGAGTGATAGGATACCAATTATACAAACATCTTAAGGAAAGATTAAATCACGCTTCATTTTTATAAGGATCAAGATATGTATGTGAATCAATATCCTTGCAAGTAAAAAATCTTCCTTTTTTTTTTTTCAAGAAGGAAATTATAAGAAGGAATCATTTTATCAAATCCATTTCTCGAAAATATTTTTCACATTATAAGCCTATGAAAGATGCATTTGCTAATTGATTCCACATGTCAAAAATCAATGAATCAAACTCGATATAACATATGCTTATGAGAGCTACATTAAGTTCGAAAGAGAACACATAATTTCATGCATTCGGACAAGGTTTTGCTATAGATTTTCCAATACAATCATGAAGATAAAACATGCTCATTATCATGGAAATTTTTACATCCAAAATACATAATTTCCAACATATTATTAAGGCATGTAATCATGTAAAATCATCATAGCAATTGAGTGATTTGATTATTGAATCAAGAAAGTCCGAAAAATAGATTTAATGAGTTCAAGCATTCGGACACATTAACATTCCTAATTCTCTTCTAATGAAATTAAATTGTTCTTCACTTAAAGGCTTTGTAAAAATATCAGCTAGTTGATGTTTAGTATCAATGACCTCTATAACTATATCATGATTAGTGACGATCTCGTATAAAGTGATGTCTAATATCAATATGTTTTATTCTTGAGTGTTGAATGAGATTCTTTGTTAAACATATAGCACTTGTGTTATCACATTTAATGAGAATATTTTTAAGATGAACTTTATAATCTTCTAAGGTATTTTTCATCCACACAACTTGTGCACAGCATGCACTAGCTGCTATATACTCAGCTTCGGTTGTTGATAGTGCAACCGAGTTTTGTTTCTTAGATGACCAGGAAACAAGAGCATGTCCCAAAAATTGACATGTTCCTGATGTACTTTTTCTATCTAATCTACATCCAGCAAAATCTACATCAGCATAAGCAATTAACTCAAACTTCTCGGTTTTCGGATACCATAATCCTAGATTTGTGGTACCTTTAAGATATCTAAGTATTCTTTTATCCACTTTGAGATGAGATATCTTAGGGTTCGATTGAAACCTAGCACAAAGTACTACACTGAACATGATATCTGGTCTAGTTGCAGTGAGGTAAAGTAAACTTCCTATCATACCCCTATAAGTTTTTTGATCGAAGCTTTCTCCACTTTCATCAACTTCTAACTTAGTGGATGTGCTCATAGGAGTGTTAATAGCTTTTGAGCTTTCTATATTAAATCTCTTTAGCAAGTCTAAAGCATATTTAGTTTGACTAATAAAGATGTCATTTCTTAGTTGCTTAATTTGTAAGCCTAAGAAAAAGGTTAATTCTCCCATCAAACTCATTTCAAATTCTAGACTCATGGTTTTAGCAAAGGATTCACAAAGAGATTCGTTTGTAGAACCAAAGATAATATCATCAACATAAATCTGAACAATGAGAAAATTATTTTCAAAATTCTTGACAAACAATGTAGTATCAACCTTGCCTTTTGTAAAATTATTTTTAATAAGAAAAGAACTAAGTCTCTCATACCAAGCCCTTGGGGCTTGTTTTAAACTATAGAGAGCTTTAGTTAATTTAAACACATGATTAGTGAGGCTATTATTTTCAAATCCGGGAGGTTGTTCAATATAAACTTCTTCGGAAATAAAGCCATTAAGAAAAGCGCTTTTAACATCCATTTGAAATAACTTAAAATTATTATTACTAGCATAGGTAAGGAGCATCCTTATGGCTTCTAATCTAGCCACAAGAGCGAAGGTTTCTTCGTAATCGATACCTTCTTCTTAGTTGAAACCTTTGGCTACTAATCTAGCCTTGTTTCTAACCACGATACCATATTCATCTTGCTTGTTTCTAAAGATCTATTTAGTACTAATAACTAAATGGTCATTTGGCCTAGGAACAAGCTTCTACACCTCATTTCTCTCAAATTGATTTAACTCATCTTGCATTGCGATAATCCATGAATCATCTTTCATGGCTTCGTCAATACATTTAGGTTCAATTTGGGAGAGAAAAGCGGCGTTGACACAAAATTCTTTAAGAGAAGAACGTGTTTGAACCCCCTTAGATGTGTCTCCTAGAATTAGCTTCTTAGGATGAGCATCTACATATTTCCAATCCTTGGGTAAGGATGTTTCGGAAGTGGATGTATCCAAGTTGCTAGTTGGAGAAGGGGTTTCATTTAAATTCAAAGAATCAAAATTAACATTATCATCAAAATCATTTTTCTTGATTTCGAAAATCTCATTGAAAACAACATGAATGGATTCTTCTATAATTAAAGTTCTTTTATTGAATATAAGAAAAGCTTTAGACACCAAAGAATAACCAAGGAAAATTCCTTCATCGGATTTAGCATCAAATTTTCCTAAGGCATCTTTTTCATTCAAGATAAAACACTTACACCCAAAAATTTTAAAATATGAAACATTGGGTTTTTTGTTGTTCCACAACTCATAGGGAGTTTTGGTGAGTAAGGGTCTTACTAGAACTCTATTCAAAATATAGCATGCAGTATTTACGGCTTCAGCCCAAAAATATTTGGGTAGGCTATGTTCATTCAACATGGTTCTTGTCATTTCTTGTAAATTTCTATTTTTTCTTTCTACTACTCCATTTTGTTGAGGATTTCTTGGAGTAGAGAAGTTATGATTGTATCCATTAAATTCACAAAATTCTTGAAAATCACGGTTTTGAAATTCACCACCATGATCACTTCTAATTGACGCAATCATAGAACCATTTTCATTTTGGACAAGTTTGCAAAACTTGGTAAAATATCTAAAGCATTCATTTTTGTGTTTTAAGAAATAAGTCCATGTGTATCTACTATAGTCATCTACAATGACGAAGGCGTATTTGCTACCTCCTAGACTTGATGTAGAGATAGGTCCAAACAAGTCCATATAGATCAATTGTAAGGGCCTAGAGGTGCTTATTTGATTCTTAGATTTGAAACTACCCTTAATTTGTTTTCCTAATTGACAAGCATCACACACATTATCTTTGATGAACTTGAAATGAGGAATTCCTCTTACAAGTTCTTTAGATGATATTTGAGTGATTAGTTTCATGCTAGCATGACCTAATCTCCTATGTCAAAGCCAAGCATCCTCATTCAAAACCGAGAAACACTTTTCATTGCAAAGATCATTGATGTCAATGGTGTATACGTTATTTTGTTTTAATGCAATCATAGATGTGTTTTTGTGTGGTTTTTCAACGATGCAAGCATTAGATTCGAATTTGACAATATATCCTTTATCACACAATTGACTAATGCTCAAGAGGTTATGTTTTAAACCATCAACTAACAAAACATCTTCAATAAAGAAGTTGGATTTGTTACCTATGGTTCCTTTGCCAATGATTTTACCATTGTTGTTGTCTCCGAAGGTGACATAGCCTTCGTCTATGCTAGTGAGTTTAGAGAATTGAGATGGATCTCCGGTCATATGCCTTGAGCATCCACTATCAAGGTACCATCTCTTGCTCCTAGCTTGTGATGATGTATGTTTCTACAAGAAAGGATGATTTTTAGGTACCCATTTACTTTTGGGTGCCTCAAACACTGATCTAAATTGTTTATCACGTTGCATAGAGTTTATCGTGGTTCCTTTAGGAACCTAAATCAATTTGTTTGGACTAACTTTCTTAAATGGACAATGATAAGTTCTATGTCCATATTTGCAACAAAAGTTGCATTTGCTTTGGTGCCGAACATATAAGATAGGGCCTTTAATGAAGGTGGTTGGATTTTGGTGAGGATTTCTCACAAATCTGATTCCACTTCTTTTAGGAACATGACCCTTATTTATAAGGATCATATTCAAAGACTTGCTACCAACCTCGAATTTCTTCAAGGTGTCCTTAAGTAGCAAGTTCTCCTTTTGGAGAGTTTCTAGATCATGACATTTTTTACATGGAGTAAACTATCATGATATTCAATTTCTAATTTGTCGAAATTACAAGTAAGACTATCATGCTCCTTTTTTAGCAATTTATATTTTCTACTAATAGTTTTGCATTCATCAAATAAGTCATGGAAGGCATTTAGTAATTCATCAAATGATAAATCTGCATCAATTAAATTTGTTACCTCATCTCCGATGGCCATTAGGGCGTACTGAGCAACTTGCTCGGTGTTGGACTCCTCTTCTTCGGACGCGCTTGAGTCATCCCACGTTGCGTTGAGCGCATTCTTCTTTGGTGTTCTCTTCTTAGCTTGGGGACAATCACTTTTGTAGTGTCCCGGTTTCTTGCATTCGTAGCAAATAACTTGGTCCTTTTTGGGTTCAAATTTATTTTTTGAGTCATTTTTAAACTTGTTTCTTTTAATGAATTTTTTGAATTTCTTTGTTAGAAGTGCCAAGTCATCGTCACAGTCTTCATCACTTGAGTTTTCTCTCAAGTGGTCTTCGAAAGTTCTAAGTGCCATATCCTTCCTGTTCTTTGGAAGGATCTCTTCTTGCTCTTCATGAGCTTTGCAAGTCATTTCGTAGTTCATTAATGACCCGATTAATTCTTCAAGAGGAAAATTGTTTAGATCTTTAGCCTCTTGAATAGTAGTGACTTTAGGGTCCCAACTCTTAGGAAGGGATCTTAGAATCTTATTTACGAGCTCAAAATCCGAAAAACTTTTGCCGAGTCCTTTTAGACCATTGACGACATCCGTGAAACGGGTGTACATATCGCCAATAGTCTCGCTCGGTTTCATTCGGAAAAGTTCAAAAGAATGTATCAAAAGATTGATTTTTGACTCTTTCACTCTACTTGTGCCTTCGTGAGTCACTTCGAGTGTATGCCAAATATCAAATGCGGTTTCACAAACCGAAACATGATTGAACTCATTTTTATCAAACACACAAAATAAGGCATTCATAGCCTTTGCATTAAGAGCGAAAGTCTTCTTCTCCAATTCATTCCAATCGATCATTGGAAGAGAAGACTTCGAAAATCCATTTTTGACAAGATTCCAAAGTTCAAAATCCATTGAAATAAGAAAGATCCTCATTCGGGTCTTTCAATAGGTGTAGTCCGTCCCATTGAACATGGGTGGACATGTAATAGAGTGGCCCTCTTGATTTCCGATGTATGCCATCTCTCTTGGGTTTTAATCCGATTGAGAGTTAACCCCGCTCTGATACCAATCCGATTGGGTTTTACTTGCAAGGATTTGATTCACATACATATCTTGATCCTTGTAAAAATGAAGAGTGCTTTAAATCTCTTATTGATTTTAAGTTCATTCTAATAATCTCACAAATGGCTTTCCTCCTTCATGCAAATAGATAATACCCAATAAAAAGGAAAAAGTAATCTCCATGTCATGTTTTCCTTGAGATGTTTGTATAATTGGTATCCTATCACTCATTGTTGAAAAATGACATGAACCTAGTTATGGTATGAATCATTACCGCACTTATGTTTAAAATTTGCTTATATCGTTCTCCTTTTTGTTGATGACAAAGGGGGAGAAATATATGAATTGATGCTATGAGTGCCATATTTGAATTTGAATTATGTTAAGATATCAAAAGAAGCTTGCATCGAAATATATGGTAAATTGATGATAGAAATGCTATGATTGCCATATTTGCATTATGCCATATATGCATCATATTAAGATATTAAGAACTTGCATCGCAATTTTACATGTTGATATCTTGCCTTGTGATGAAATGCTATGATTGCTAAACACTTGAAATATTTGCATCATGTTAAGATATCAAGAATTTGCATCGCAATTTTACATGTTGATATCTTGCTATGTGATGATATGCTATGATTGCTAAACACTTGAAATATTTGCGTTATGTTAAGATATCAAAAGCTTACATCACAATTTTACATGTTGATATCTTACCATATGATGAATTGCTACCATTACTATTATTCACATTTGAAATGTAAGACTTGAAAATGGATGTCAAGCCTTGACATCATTTTCAAAGAGATACATCATGATAGGAATCATGATGGGAGTATTGATAAGGTTAAATGATCTTAACTTATCAATATGTCTCTTGAATTCAAAAGCTTTGAATTCAAGAATGACTTATCTCGAGTATGGCATATAGATAGGGGGAGTTAAGGTTAACTCTGTTATCAATTGATTGTCATCATCAAAAAGGGGGAGATTGTTGAATCTCATATTTTGATGATGAAGTCAATTGTCATTTGTTATCTAATTCATATGTTGAGATAAGTGTGCAGGATTAACTACGATGAAAGTAAGACATGCAGCAGGAGTTGCGCCGGAGTCAAGACTATGATCACGTTGGGGGTTCGAGAGTTTGACGGAAGTCCGGATGGCCGTCGGAGGTTCTGCGGGAACAAATCCAAGAAGTCTAGGCAACACAACTCGCATGGATCATCGCAAGTCCAGGAGTTTGCCGGAAGTCCGCCGGAGCATCACCGAGGGTTCGTCGGATGTTCGCCGGAAGTTCACCGGAAGCTCATCGGAAGAAGCGATTGATGCACCGGAGCAAGTTGCAGTAAATGTCTTAAAAATATCGTAGTTAGCATGATGATTAAGTTAGAAATGGGAGGTGATCCCATTAACTTAATCTTGGGGCAATTGGGCCCTTGATAGACCCAAATTGGGCCGAATGGATCAGCCCATTCGGACTTAGATTTCTTGGCCGGTGGTGGCACCGCCTGGGTCGGCGATGGCATTGCCCAGGAGCTCAGTCTCCTAGGAAAGCTGGGCGGTGGAACTGCCCATGTCAGGCAGTGGTACCACTTGGGCTTGGTCTCCGAGCTCTGTCAAGCGGTAGTACCGCCAGGACCCCAAAAATCCGAGATATGACATTTTTTAGCTCCAAATTCAAACCAGTTTGGAGCCTATATATACCCCACCCTTTCTTGTATGAAAGGGCACCGAAAGCTTGATTTTACTCTATTATTTTTAGAGCTCAAAAGTGTTGTAAAGAGCAAAAGTTCTTCTCCCTCTTTTCTTCCAAGTTTTGATCATTTAAGAGAGGAATGAAAAATCTGTAAGGGTTGTCTCTTAAACCCGTCAAAAGGAGTGAAACTGTAAAAGGGTAATTGGCCTTCGCCTATTGAAGAAAGGCCTCTAATGGACGTCGGTGACCTCATCGGAGGAGGAAGCCAAAAGTGGATGTAGGTCTAGATTGACTGAACCACTCTAAATCTCAGTTTGCATTTATATTTTGTTCTCTATCTTAACTACAAATTGCCTTCATAGTTTTACTTTAACTGCACTTCACTTGATCTTAAGTTAAAGAACTTTCCAAATCGGCTTTCGCATCGAAATCATTTTTTATCGTACGAACGTAGTTTTAAATCGTCAAAAGTTTTCCATTGTACTAATTAAACCCCCCCCCCCCCTCCCCTCTCTTAGTGCTCTTGATCCTAACACTCCCAATGTGATCTCGATCTTGACTCTGGCACAACACCTACTTTATGTCTTATTGCTATCGTAATTAATCCTATACACTTTTCTCAACATATAAATTAGATCAAATAAATTACAATTGACTTCATCATCAAAAAGGGGGAGATTGTTGAATCTCATATTTTGATGATGAAGTCAATTGTCATTTGTTATCTAATTCATATGTTGAGATAAGTGTGCAGGATTAACTACGATGAAAGTAAGACATGCAGCAGGAGTTGCGCCGGAGTCAAGACTATGATCACGTTGGGGGTTCGAGAGTTTGACGGAAGTCCGGATGGCCGTCGGAGGTTCTGCGGGAACAAATCCAAGAAGTCTAGGAGCTTGCCAAAAAAACTCATCAGAACTCGCCAAGTGGATCATCGCAAGTCCAGGAGTTTGCCGGAAGTCCGCCGGAGCATCACCGAGGGTTCGTCGGATGTTCGCCGGAAGTTCACCGGAAGCTCATCGGAAGAAGCGATTGATGCACCGGAGCAAGTTGCAGTAAATGTCTTAAAAATATCGTAGTTAGCATGATGATTAAGTTAGAAATGGGAGGTGATCCCATTAACTTAATCTTGGGGCAATTGGGCCCTTGATAGACCCAAATTGGGCCGAATGGATCAGCCCATTCGGACTTAGATTTCTTGGCCGGTGGTGGCACCGCCTGGGTCGGCGATGGCATTGCCCAGGAGCTCAGTCTCCTAGGAAAGCTGGGCGGTGGAACTGCCCATGTCAGGCAGTGGTACCACTTGGGCTTGGTCTCCGAGCTCTGTCAAGCGGTAGTACCGCCAGGACCCCAAAAATCCGAGATATGACATTTTTTAGCTCCAAATTCAAACCAGTTTGGAGCCTATATATACCCCACCCTTTCTTGTATGAAAGGGCACCGAAAGCTTGATTTTACTCTATTATTTTTAGAGCTCAAAAGTGTTGTAAAGAGCAAAAGTTCTTCTCCCTCTTTTCTTCCAAGTTTTGATCATTTAAGAGAGGAATGAAAAATCTGTAAGGGTTGTCTCTTAAACCCGTCAAAAGGAGTGAAACTGTAAAAGGGTAATTGGCCTTCGCCTATTGAAGAAAGGCCTCTAATGGACGTCGGTGACCTCATCGGAGGAGGAAGCCAAAAGTGGATGTAGGTCTAGATTGACTGAACCACTCTAAATCTCAGTTTGCATTTATATTTTGTTCTCTATCTTAACTACAAATTGCCTTCATAGTTTTACTTTAACTGCACTTCACTTGATCTTAAGTTAAAGAACTTTCCAAATCGGCTTTCGCATCGAAATCATTTTTTATCGTACGAACGTAGTTTTAAATCGTCAAAAGTTTTCCATTGTACTAATTAAACCCCCCCCCCCCCCCCCCCCCTCCCCTCTCTTAGTGCTCTTGATCCTAACACTCCCAATGTGATCTCGATCTTGACTCTGGCACAACACCTACTTTATGTCTTATTGCTATCGTAATTAATCCTATACACTTTTCTCAACATATAAATTAGATCAAATAAATTACAATTGACTTCATCATCAAAATTCGAGATTCAACAATATCCCCCTTTTTTATGATGACAATCAATTGATGACAGAGTTAACCTTAACCACCCCTATCTATATGTCATACTTGAGAAAAGACATTCTTGAATTCAAGACTGTTAGGACCCTTTTTCTGAGCTTTTAAATAATGTTTATTGAGTCTGTTTAGTTTAGTTAAAGTCGAGTAGAGGTTTATTAATATTTATTTATTATTAAGAGTCCAAGTCCTTGTGGACTCTAGGTGGAACTCTATAAATAGTGATGTAACCTTTTCTTTTGGGGATCAATCAGTTAATCAATGAAATGTTATTCCACTCGGTGAACAAATCCTAAGAGGCCGAACCCCTCGAAGTGATCAAGGAGGTTGATCCCCTCGAAATGATCATTATCATTCTCTTTTTTTCTATTTCTTTCATTTCTTTTACGATAAGACTTTAAGGTCTTATCATTTGGTATCAGAGCATCCCATTTCTTCCATTTTGTTTACGATAAGATTTTAGGGTCTTATTATTTGGTATCAGAGCCTACGATAAGACCTTGGGGTCTTATCATTTGGTATCAAAGCCTACGATAAGACTTTAGGGTCTTATCAAATGCCTTTGAATTCAAGAAAAAAATTGATAAGTTAAGTTCATTTAAACTTATTAATACATACATCATGATTCCTATTATGATCTAACATTCTCAAAATGATGTCAAGGCATGACATCTATTTTCAAGTTTGATATTTCAAATATGAAATATGACAAAGATAACAATTCATCATTCTATGGCAAGATATCAATTGTAAAATAGCAAGTTAAGCTTTAGATATCTTATCATAATGAAAGAAATTTATCAAGCTAACATTTCAAGTATTTATGATGAAATACATTGCATGCATTTGTCATCAATTTACCATATTTTGGTATTATTTCTCCCCCTTTGTCATCAACAAAAAGGAGATATTTTAATTCATAAAAATTCATGTAAGTGTGGTAAAAATTCATGCCACATTTTAATTTGTAAGAATTCATACTCATTGTATTCATGACATCGTATCATTCAAAAGTTCTCAACAGTAAAAGATATAAGCATTAAAGAGATAGCTTTCATTAACTTCTCCCCTTTTTTTTCATCAAAACTTTTACATGAAGAAAGAAAGAAAGGAGGAAATCCATTAAGAACCAACTTTGTGAAGTGATTGAAATCAAGTCAGAAATGATAAAAGAGTTTCATTAAATTATGCTTCAATTTTCATAAGGATCAAGATATTCATGTGAAATCAAATCCTCATTTTTGCAAGTGTTCATCTAAAAAAAAATCATAAAAGTGAAATCCATGAGAGATGTATTTTTCAATTAATTCTATGTATCAAAATTCATTAAGTGATGGAGCAAATATATGTAATAAACTTGATATGGCATAAACTTATGAAAGCTTCATTCAAGAAATTTATAAAGATAGTCCGGAAAAGATATACATCAAATTCATGCATTCGGACAAATTAACATTCCTAACTCTCTTCTAATAAAATCATATTGTTCTTCACTTAAAGGTTTTTGTAAAGATATCGACTAATTGATGTTTTGTATCAATAAACTCTAAGATTACATCATGATTATTGATATGATCTCGTATAAAGTGGTGCCTAATATCAATATGTTTTATTCTAGAGTGTTGAATGAGATTTTTTGTTAAACATATTGCACTTGTGTTATCACATTTTATGGGAATGTTTTTAAGATGAATCTTATAATCTTCTAAAGTGTTTTTCATCCACATAACTTGTGCACAACATGCACTAGCTGCAATATACTCAGCTTCGGTTGTAGATAGTGCAACCGAGTTTTGTTTCTTGGAAGACTAAGAAACAAGTGTGTGTCCTAAAAATTGACATGTTCTGGATGTACTTTTTTTATCTAATCGACATCCAGCAAAATCCGCATCAGCATATGTAATTAGTTCAAAGTTCTCAGATTTAGGATACCATAATCCTAGATTAGTGGTACCTTTAAGATATCTAAGAATTCTCTTAACTGCTTTAAAATAAGATATCTTAAGATTAGATTGAAACCTAGCATGAAGACCTACACTAAACATGATATCCGATCTAGTTGCGGTGAGGTATAGTAAACTTCCTATCATACCCCTATAAGCTTTTTGATCAAAGCTTTCTCGACTTTCATCAATGTCTAACTTAGTGGAGATACTCATGGGAGTATTGATAACTTTTGAGCTATCCATATTAAACCTTTTTAGCAAATCTAAAGTATATTTTGTTTAACTAAGAAAAATGTCATTACTTAGTTGTTTGATTTGTAAGCCTAAAAAGAAGGTTAATTCTCACATCAAACTCATTTCAAATTCAAGACTCATACTTTTAGCAAATGATTCACATAGAGATTCATTCATAGAATCGAAAATAATATCATCAACATAAATTTGAACAATAAGAAAATTATTTTCAACATTTTTGATAAATAATGTAGTATCGACCTTGCCTTTAGAGAAATTATTTTTGATAAAAAATTAGCTAAGTCTCTCATACCAAGCCCTTGGGGCTTGTTTCAATCCATAGAGAGCTTTAGTCAATTTAAACACATGATTAGGGAGATTATCATTCTCAAATCCAAGAGGTTGTTTAACATAAATTTCTTCGGAAATAAAGTCATTAAGAAAAGTACTTTTAACATTCATTTGAAACAACTTAAAATTATTACTACTAGCATAGGCAAGGAGCATCCTTATGGCTTCTAATCGAGCCACAAGAGCGAAGGTCTCTTCATAATCAATATCTTCTTCTTAGTTGAAACCTTTTGCCACTAATCTAGCCTTGTTTCTAACCATAATACTAGATTCATCTTGCTTGTTTCTAAAGACCCACTTAGTACCAATAACTAAATGGTCATTTGGCCTTAGAACAAGCTTCCATACCTCATTTCTCTCAAATTGATTTAACTCTTCTTACATTGCAATGACCCATGAATCATCTTTCATGACCTCATCAATGCATTTAGGTTTAATTTGGGAGAGAAAAACGACGTTGGTACAAAAATTTTTAAGAGAAGAACAAGTTTGAACCCCTTTCGATGTGTCTCCTATAATTAGCTTCTTAGGATGAGCATCTACATACTTCCATTCCTTCGGTAAAGAAGGTTCGGAAGAAGATGCATTCAAGTTGTTAGATGGAGAAGAAGAATTATTTAAATTCAAAGCATCAAAACTAACATCATCATCAAAATCATTTTTCTTAACTTCGGAAATTTCATTAAAAATAATATGAATAGATTCTTCTATAATCAAGGTTCTTTTGTTAAAGATACGAAATGCTTTAGAAACAAAAGAATAGCCAAGAAAAATTCCTTCATCGGATTTTACATCAAATTTACTTAAGGCATTTTTTTCATTCAAAATAAAACATTTACATTTAAAAACTTTAAAGTATGAAACGTTGGGTTTTTTGTTGTTTCACAACTCATAAGGAGTCTTGGAAAGTAGTGGCCTTACTAGAACCTTATTCATAACATAGCATGCCGTATTTACGGCTTCAGCCCAAAAATATTTAGATAGGCTATATTCGTTTAACATGGTTCTAGCCATTTCTTACAAGTTTCTATTCTTTCTTTCTACTACTCCATTTTGTTGAGGATTTCTTGGAGTAGAGAAGTGATGGTTATATCCATTAGATTCACAAAATTCTTAAAAATCATAGTTTTGAAATTCACTATCATGATCACTTCGAATTTACGAAATCATAAAACCATTTTTATTTTGAACAAGTTTACAAAACTTTGAGAAATACCTAAATCATTCACTTTTGTGTACCAAAAAATAAGTCCATGTGTATCTACTATAATCATCCACGATGACAAATGAGTATTTGCTACCTCCTAGGTTTGATATAGCAATTAGTCTAAACAAGTCCATATGGATCAATTGCAAAGGTCTA
Organism: Musa balbisiana; assembly: GCA_004837865.1. Lineage (NCBI taxonomy): Eukaryota > Viridiplantae > Streptophyta > Magnoliopsida > Zingiberales > Musaceae > Musa > Musa balbisiana. The sequence goes on from CM017198.1 coordinate 18,859,801, forward strand.
GAGGTGCTTATTTAGTTCTTAGGTTTGAAGTTATCTTTTATTTGTTTTCCTAGTTGACATGCATCACACACATTATCTTTGACGAACTTGATATGAGGAATTCTTCTTATAAGTTTTTTAGATGAAATTTGAGAGATTAGTTTCATACTAGTATAACCTAATCTCCTATGCCAAAGCCAATATCATCATTCAAAATCTAAAAGCACATTTCATTACAAAGGTCATCAATCTCGATAGTGTATACATTATTTTGTTTTAGGGCAATCATAGATGTGTTTTTGTGTGGTTTTTCAATAATACATGCATTAGATTCAAATCTTATGATATATCCTTTATCACATAATTGACTAATACTCAAAAGGTTATGCTTTAAACCATCAACTAATAATACATCTTCAATAAGAAGGTTAGATTTGTTACTTATGATTCCTTTGCCAATGATTTTACCCTTGTTGTTGTCTTCGAAGGTGACATATCCTTCGTTTAAGCTAGTGAGCTTAGAGAAATAAGATGGATCTCTGATCATGTGCCTTTAGTATCTACTATCAAGGTACTATCTCTTGCTCCTAGTTTGTGATGGTACATTTTTCTACAAAAAGAGATGATTTTTAGGTACCCATTTGATCTTGGGTGCCTCAAAAATTAGTCTACATAGTTTATCATGTTGCATTGAGTCATTTGAGATTTTTTTAGGAACCCAAATCAATTTATATAGACTACATTTCTTGAATAGATATTTGTACGCAATATGTCCAAGTTTGCAACAAAAGTTGCATTTGTTTCGGGATAAAACATGCAAAGTAGGGCCTTTAACAAAGGTGGTCAGATTTTGGTGTGAGCTACTCATAAATCCGATTTCGCCTCTCCTATGAACGTGACCCTTGTTGGTAAGGATCATGTACAAGGACTTGTTACCAACCTCAAATTTCTTCAAGGCATCTTTGAGTAGCAAGTTTTCCCTTTTGAAGTGTTTTTTGATCATGACATTTTGTATAGGGAGCTAAGCTATTTTCATACTCAATCTTTACCCTATCAAAATTGCTAATAAGAGAAGCATGTTTCTTTTTCAAAGAATTGTACTTTTTACTCAAAATTTTATATTCATCAAATAATTCATGAAAAGCACTTGAAAGCTCATCGAAAGTTAAATTTACGTCTACCTCATCTCCAATAGCCATTAGCGCATAGTGAGCAACTTGCTCGGTGATGGTAGGCTCCTCTTCTTTGGATGCACTTGAGTTGTCCCATGTTGCTTTGAGAGCTTTCTTCTTTGGTTGCCTCTTCTTAGTTAGGGGACATTCGCTCTTGTAATGTCCTGGCTTCCTACATTCATAGCATATCACTTGTTCTTTCTTTGGTTCAAATTTATTTTTAGTATCATTTTTGAATTTATTTCTTTTTATAATTTTTTTGAAATTTCTTATTAATAGTGCCAAGTCTTCATCAAAGTCCTCATCACTTGAGTTTTCTTTCAAGTGGTCTTCTTGTGTTCTTAGTGCTATATCTTTCCTGTTCTTTGGAAGAGTGTTCTCAAACTCTTCATGAGCTTTACATGTCATTTTATAGGTCATTAGTGACCCAATTAGTTTTTCAAAAGGAAAATTATTTAGATCTTTGGCCTCTTGAATGGTCGTTACTTTATGATCCCAACTTTTTAGAAGGGATCTTAAAATCTTATTAACAAGTTCAAAATTCGAGAAACCTTTACCAAGTCCTTTTAGACTATTGACGATATTCATAAATCGGGTGTACATATCTTCAATGGTCTCACTCGGTTTCATTTGAAACAACTCATAAGAATACACTAAAAGATTAATTTTTGACTCCTTCACTCTATTAGTGCCTTCATGAGTCACTTCAAATGTGTGCCAAATGTCAAAAGCTATTTCACAAATCGATACTCAATTAAACTTGTTTTTATCTAATGCACAAAACAAGACATTTATAGCCTTTGCGTTTAAAGCAAAAGTCTTTTTTTCCAACTCATTCCAATCGTTCATTGGAAGAGAAGACTTTTGAAAGCTATTTTCTATAATATTTTATAATTCAGAATCCATTAAAATTAGGAAGATCCTCATTCTAGTCTTCCAATATATGTAATATGTCCTATTGAACATGGGCGGATATGCAATTGAATGGCCCTCTAAGTTACCGGCAAATGTCATCTCTCTTGGGTTTTAAAACCAAATGAGAGTGAACCTTGCTTTGATACCAATTGTTAGGATCAAGAGCGGCACTAAGAGGGAGGGGGGGGTAAATTAATGCAGCGAAAAACTTTCGCAATTTCAGAAAAATGTTTGTTTCGATTAAAACTGATTCCGACGAAAATGGTTTTGATTCAATCCATTTTGGAGAGATTAAGAACTTGAAAGCTTTCGTAAAAGTGCAAGAAAGGATTAAGGAGATTTGTAGTATTGTAAATTGCTCAAATGAAAAGTAAACCATGATTTAGAATGGTTCGGTCAATGTGACCTACATCCACTTTCGGATTCCTCCTCCGACGAGGTCTCTGACATCCACTAAAGGCCTTCCTTCAATAGGTGAAGACCAACCACCTCTTTTACAGTGTTTTTTCCTTTTCACAGGTTTAGGAGAGAACCCTTAGAAGTCTCACACCTCTCTTGAATGATCTCAAAACTTAAAAAGGGAGGAGGAGGACTCTAGCACTTGTTTACAATACTTTTGCACCCTAATAACTCAATATTATCTCAATACTTTTCATGCCCTTTCATGCAGAAAATGGTGGGGTTTTTATAGGCCCCAATGGCTTCAAAATTTGAGTAAAAAAGTATCTCATCCCGGATTTCTGGGGTATTGGTGGTACCACCGCCTGACACTTGACACCTGATGCTAGGCGGTACCATCTCCCAGTCTGGGCGGTACGACTGCTTGACAGAGCTTAGAGACTGAGCTATGGGGGTACTACCGCCTGATAGGGACAGTACCATCACTAGTAGTAATAACTGTCGGCAGTACCACCGCCCAGAATTCCTGGGGTGTTATTTCCCAAGCAGTACCACCACCAGCCAGGCTTTTAACATCTTGGTTGGGCCTTGAATCTGGCCCAAACTAGCCCAACTTCGGGCCGAGTTGGCCCCTAATTAAGTTAGTGGGATTCTCTCTCAATCCTAACTTAATTTATGCTCTAACTATGATAATTAAGACATGATTACAACACTATTCCAATGCGTTAATTGCTCTTCCGGCGAGCTTCCGGCGTACTTCCGACGAACTCTCGGCAATGCTCCGGTGGACTCCTGGCAAGCTCCCGGACTTTACAACGATATTCTTAGTGAGCTTTGATGAGTTTCTTTGGCAAGCTTCTGGCCTTCTCGGTTGGTTCTAGCAGAACTTCTGACGAACGTCCGGACTTCCGACGAACTCTCGAACTCCCAATGTGATCTTGATCTTGACTCCGTCACAACACCTACTTTATGTCTTACTGCTATTGTAGTTAATCCTGCACACTTTTCTCAACATATATATTAGATCAAATAAATTACAATTGACTTCATCATCAAAATCCGAGATTCAATAATTAAGGCATAGTTCGCCACCTTGTCTTTATTGGATAGAGATCCACTAATATAAGAGGCTTGGATAGTTGGATGAAGATCCAATACCCAATAGAGGAGGATCCATTAGGGTTAAGTTGACAAGGGACCTCTATAAATAGGAGGGAATAAATGGTTCATAGGCTAGAGCCTTTTGCTTGCTTCTCATATTCATCTCCCCCTCTCCACCTCATAGTAGGCTTGGAGTTTTAAGGAGCATCATCGCAGCCCTGCTATGTGGATCACCACTAGAGAGGAGGGCGCTTGATCTCATTCACCCTCTCCTAGAGATATGTAGGAATTCAGGGATATATGATCTTTCTAGATAACAAAATCTGTCTCACACATAGTTTTCTGTTTCATGGATTTTTGTGCACTAATATTTGCACGATGATGAACATATCTTTGAGAATTGGGGATTTTTGTTCTATGTTCTTCCGTTGTGCATGTGATGTTACCATCAAGATTTCCCAATAGTGGTATTAGAGCTAGGTTCATGCGAAAAATTGGTTTTGAACTATGTGTGTTGTGTTTTGGAGAAGCTTTTAGCGTCAAAATCATTAATGCAAAAGCGAGAAAGGGCAACAACTATTGTTGCCCTTGCTGCCCTCGCAGATGCCAACGTTGCCATTTGCACGTAGCAGGCTTGCTACCGACGACCGATAGCCCATGTACAGCGGCTCTTACGGCAACTACGTTTGCGAGCAGAGGTGCCGCGGGGCAGCGGCGCCTACAGCTGTTGCACCCACAAGCAGAGGTGCTGTAGGGCAACGACGCTTGCAACCGCTGCGCCCGTTGGGTGTGGCACCGCGGGGCAATGGCACCTGCGGTCGCTACGCCCGCAGGTAGAACCCCCCATAGAGGCGGTCGCCTGGCGGGGCAGCACTGCTTGCGGGCAGAACCGCCTACGGGGGCACCCACCTACGGGGGCAGCGCCCCCACGCCCTCCACTACACAAGTCGCTGCCGGCAGGGTGGCGACAGCCGTAGCAAGAAGGGAGAAGAGGGGCTTAGGTTTTTATGGTCAATAGATAGTTTTACCCCTCGGAACTTTAGAAATTTCAAATTCTAACCTTTGTCCAAATTATGAAAATACCCCTCAGAATTTAAAAAAATTCTTGCATGTCCATGATTTCAAAAAATATTAATTAATTAAAAGATTTGATTGATTATTATTTTATTATTATCTAGTAGTCCTACATGATGAAAATTTATACATGTGATGTATGATGTGTGGACAGATGATCATAGACCGTATGATGTGTGTACTTGTGATTATTATTATTGGAGCCTATGAGCCTTCATTTTATTTCTCATTTATTGTCGGGCCTGCATTCTTATGATTAAGTTGTAATCACATGAGTAGGCGCAGTAAGAGCATGGAAGCGATAACGGAACCCACGAGACGGACGATCGTGATGCATGGAGATGCGTCGAGATGTCGACGGAACCGATGAGGACGAGATTGACGATCACAGGGTATAGAGATGCACCGTTACACACATAGATCTTGATGTGAGTGATTAGGCCTACTGGCTCGAGCCTGATCACATTAGGCTGTGATCCATTATCATATATTATAATTGCTCATGTGATGTGTGATTGTTTATACACCTACAAGATATGTATATATATATATATATATATATATATATATATATATATATATATATATATATATATATATATATATATATATATATATATATATTTGCATGCGATATAGATATATATTAAATATGTATATATGTGACAAGCCATATTAGGAGACCAAATCAAAGAAACCCCTCTCTTGACAATATTAAGTTGCTAAACGTGATGTCACGGACAAACTTCAAAACAGGATGTTTGATATAATGCTTATGTATGTTCGTGTCTTTTGGTATGTTCATGCTTTGAATAGCAGGTATAGAGACGACCGAAGGCTTAATAGTCCTATTTTAGCTTTGGTCTGTAGTGGACCATTTTGCCCCTTTGTTGTGCAACTGTTCAGAGCTTGTAAAGTTTGTTTGTAATTTGTATTGGCTAAGAAGTGTTTACAGAGATGATTGCTTGTGGATCCCGAGTGAGGTATTTTCTCTAACCTGTTTTCTCTTTTGTAGGTCCTAAGGGACCATGGGAGGTTTCGGGGAGGCTAACCTTTGCGGACGGACACGGAAGGGTGCCGCACGACTTAGGCAAAACCAGCTAAGTCCGTGATAGATGGTATCAGAGCAGGACAAGCACTCATAGAAACACTTGGCATGCAAACGTGAGGGACCTAGCAGGGCTACGTTGAGGGCAACCAGCACGCACAACCGTTTTGGGGAAAACGGGCATAGAGGTATAGGGAAAAGGAGTCGCTTAGAGGAGTGAGCATCTGAGATTGGCATTCAGAAGAATGGCCAACCCCTTCCCGCAAGTGGCACCACGAGAACAAGTAAGCTTGGAAGAATGCGGAGCGCACAAAAGTTGGGATGGCTGAGTTTGAACTACGGCTCAACGTTGACATTTATACTTGATGGTGCTCAAGGCAAGCAAGATGCTTGGTAAAGGATGAGACCACGCAAGGTGGAAGGAGTTGCTCAGCGATCGAAAGAGTTTTGCAAAGCTCACAGAGGTGAGGGGAATTGCTAACTCGAAAAATTCGGTACTCATGCAAGGGCTTGTATGCGGACGATGGAATGTTCGTGGCCATCCCGAGGCGACCGAAACTTGACGCCATGGAGCATTGAAACTTTCTCTTCAGCATGTGAAGGATACGTCTGTAGGAGGCTGAAGTATGCAGCAAGTTTAGCATGTGGCTAGGCCTTGAGTGGTGCAGCGGGGGCTGTATTGATGTAGAGTCACAATCTAGCAAGTGCGTTTGTAGGAGGCAGAACAATGCACAGTTTGTTCAGCAAATCGGAGTAGTCCAAGGGGATGGTGGTCTCCGAAACGAAGAGTGATGTTGCTCCAACGGGATAGATATCCAAGAGGGATAAGTCCCGACTCTCCAGAGGGAGAATCACGTGCAATAGACCGCACATGTTGAGGAGTAATACCTCAAAAACAACAACTCCACGAAGCTCAATGGACCGAGTGAGCGGCGAAGAGTCGTCGCATGATCTCACTTGAGAGAATGCATTGGTGGATGCATTGTGAGATCAAGTGGGGAAGCGACCCAAAGCAACATAAATGAAGGCACACTTGGAGTCGATATAGAGAATAGACTCAAGGGAGGGCTGACCCATGGAATGGTGGGCGTGAGGGCCACCATCAACTCAATGCAAAAATGAGGAGCGGAGTAACTTGGGTGTAACTTGGCGAAATACCCAAGCTGCATGAAGTGAGCCGGCATAGAAGATGAAACATGGAGAGGAGGCGCAGAGCTTCCCTTGGACAGAGGTCAAGGACATGAACCCTTACAAAGGCAAGAGCAGGATCATGTTGTTCCATGGGTCCTTCATTCTGATGGAGCGGACTCATCTTGCATGGTGCCAAAGATGAAGGGAACTTCTGGGCACATGCACCTTATCTCGGAGAAGCATTTGATGGAGGAACTGAGACGACTCAATTTGCGGAGGCGAAGTTGGGTTCAGAAGGCCTTGGCATGAGGCAAGAGGACGCAAAGGCGGGTACTCTTGAAGAATATGCCACAGTGTTGCTATTCAAGTTGCCATGAAGGGAGCGGTACGCAGCGGAGATTGTGCTGGTAGGGGCAGAGGCCCAGGATCCCCTACCCAAATATTTTTGGGTCAAAGCCATAAATACGACATGCTATGTCATGAATAGGGTTCTAATAAGACCATTACTTTCAAAAACTCCTTATGAGTTGTGGAACAACAAAAAACCCAATATTTCATATTTTAAAATCTTTGGGTGCAAATGTTTTATTTTGAATGAAAAAGATACCTTAGGAAAGTTTGATGCAAAATCCGATGAAGAAATTTTTCTTGGTTATTCTTCTATTTCTAAGGCTTTTCGTATCTTTAACAAAAGAACTTTGGTTATATAAGAGTCTATTCATGTGGTTTTTAATGAAGTTTTCGAAACTAAGAAAAATGATTTTGATGATGATCTTAACTTTGATGTTTTAAATTTAAACAAAACCCCTTCTTCATCTAGCAACTTGGATGCATCTTCTTCAGAACCTTCTTTACCCAAGGAATGGAAGTATGTAGATGTTTATCCTAAGGAGCTAATCATAGGAGACATATCAAAAGGGGTTCAAACTTGTTCTTCTCTTATGAGTTTTTGTGTCAACACTGTTTTTCTCTCTTAAATTGAATATAAATGCATTGACGAGGCCTTGAAAGATAATTCATGGGTTATCACAATGCAAGAAGAGTTGAACCAATTTGAGAGAAATGAGGTATGGAAGCTTGTTCCAAGGCTAAATGATCATTTAGTTATTAGTATTAAATGGGTTGTTAGAAACAAGCAAGATGAATTTGGTATCATAGTTAGAAACAAGGGAAAATTAGTGGCCAAGAGTTTCAACCAAGAAGAAGGTATCAAAGAAACCTTCGCTCATGTGGCATGATTAGAAGCCATAAGGATGCTCCTTACCTATGCCAGTAGTAATAATTTTAAGTTGTTTCAAATGGATGTTAAGAGTGCTTTTCTTAATGGCTTTATTTTCGAAGAATTTTATGTTGAACAACCTCCCGAATTTGAGAATGATAATTTCTCTAATCATGTGTTTAAATTGACTAAAGCTCTCTATAGATTAAAACAAGCCCCAAAGGCTTGGTACGAGAGACTTAGCTCCTTATTCAAAATCATTTCTCTAAAGGCAAGGTTAATACTACATTGTTTATTAAAAATTTTAAAAATAATTTTCTTATTATTCAAATTTATATTGATAATATTATTTTTGGTTCTACAAATAAATCATTATATGAATCATTTGCCAAAAATATGAGTCAAGAATTTAAAATGAATCTAATGGGTAAACTAACTTTCTTTTTAGGCTTACAAATCAAACAACTTAGTAATAGTATGTTTCTTAGCCAAACAAAATATACTTTAGGCTTGCTAAAATGGTTTAATATGGACAGTTCAAAGGCTATCAATACTTCTTGTTAGGATCAAGAGCGGCACTGAGAGGGAGGGGGTGAATTAGTGCAGCGGTAAAAACTACGTCGGTTCTAAAATTTTCTCATCCGTTGAAAACCAATTTCGAAAATATAGCTTGAAAGCGTATGGAAGAGTGTTGAAGGTAGTAAGTAAGTAGAGTAATGAAATATGGCAGTTTGCAGTTAAAGCAAATAGCATAATTGAAAAGCAAACCAGATTTATAGTGGTTCGATCGTCGTCAACCTACATCCACTCCTCCGATTCCTCTTCCGTCGAGGCCACCAGCATCCACTATCGATCTTCTTTTAATATGTGAAGATCAACCTCCTTCTTATACCACTCTTTTCCTTTTCACAGGTTTAGGAGTCAACCTTCACAAGCACTCACTCCTCTCTCAAACTTTTCTAATACTTAGAACTTGAGGAGGATTCTCATAAAAGATTTCTACAGCATTTTTCCCTTTTTAAACTCTCTGTGCTTGTATATTTTACCCAAGCATGAGAGGGGTATTTATAGGCTTCAAGTGGATTCAAATTGGAGCCTAAAAGCATCTCATCCTGGGTTTCCCGGGTGTAGGCGGTACCACCACCCAATCTGGCGGTACCACCGCCTACAGCCTCTCGGAGGCTGTGTTTGGGTGGTACCACCACCCAGACCGACGGTACCACCGCCTGACACAGTCTCAAAGACTGTGCCACAATGGTGCTGCCTCTTGGGTCACTGTTTGAGCCTCTTATTAGGCCCAACATAGTCCTTACATGGGCCCAACTGGCCCATAATTTGGTTGGCCCAAATCTAATCCCAATTACATGCTAACTATGAAATCTAAGACATACTTAAGCTAAACAAGTCCTTATGTCTTGGTTTCTTCCGGTGAGCTTCTGGCGATCTTCCGGCGAACTTTCGACGATCTCTTGGCAATGTTCCGACGGACTCCCGGCAAGCTCTTGGACTTCTCGACGATCTTCTTGGCGAGTTTCAACGAGCTTCTTTGGCAAGTTCCAGGACTTCTCGGTCAATTTCGGTAGACCTTTCGATGAACGTCCGGACTTCCGACGAACTCTCGAACTCCCAACAAAATCACGTTCTTGACTCCGAGTCTTCATTTTGCTTTATGCATTACATCATAGTTAATCCTGCATATGTAAAAAGCCACTTCGATCTAGACAATTATTACTAAACTTGAATCTAGTATTGTTCAGTATGTCATTGGTTAATCGGCACTTCGTCCGAATCTTCGGCGTATCATCCTCTCTTATGGCCTATTGCCCAATCGCTAGTTAACCTCCGTAACTTCAATTTACTTAGTGCAATGTCCGCTCTTTTTGGCCTGATGCCTGAGATCTCGGCCCAAAGCCTTCTGTCGATACGTCGACCGTTCCTCCGGCTCGATGTCCAATTTTCTGACATTTTCCACTCCGGCCCAACATGATTCTTCCTGCTTTAATTGTCTCTCCTTGATCGAAGCTACTTATGTCACTCAAAATGCATATCAAATCACAACACTTATCAATTGGTTTCATCATCAAAATCCGAGATTCAACAATCTCCCCCTTTTTTATGATGGCAACCAATTAATGATGGAGTTAACCTTAACTCCCAGAGTTTAAACAAACTCCCCCTATCAATATGGCATATTGATAGAAACTCTTGGATTCAAAAATCCAAGCAACATGTTATCATAAACTTATGTATAACATCATACTTCTCCCCCTTTGTCATCAACAAAAAGGAGAAGTGCATCATCAAAGCAAGTGTTTACAATAATTTCAAATCATTGCATGAAAAATATAATATCAAGTTTTATCATCATACAATTTCAAGCTAGAAAATTTAGCAAGTGTTACATCATGCAAGCTATCAAGTTTTCAAAAACAAATGCAAGATAGCATTCTTGTTGAAGTTTGCAAACTAGCAATTCTTGCTTCCTTTTGTTAGTTACAAGTTTTGCTTCTTAAGATAAGCAAGATAGTAAGCTCTTTTTTAGAAGTGCCATTTTTGCTTCCTTTGCAATGTGTAAGCTAGCAAAATTTTACATTATTTTACAACATACAAGCTAGCAATTTGACAAGTGTTACTTCTTTTTGAAGTATGAAGGCTTAGCAAGTTTTTGAAAAATAATGCAAGATAACAAGCTAGCAAGATATAATGTTTTACATGAAGCACGCTATATAAAGTATGTTTGCATCTTCTCTTTAGATGTGCTAGCAAGCAAGCAAGTTTTTCTCCTTACAATTTGTGAGCTAGCAAATTTTACACATATGAAAGTTGGCAAGATTTGTGCATCTTTTTTACTTGTGCAAGCTAGCTAGTAAGCTAGCTATCTCCCCCTTTGTCAATGTCAAAAAGAAGAGAAGAATACAATTTTGTATCTCTTTTTCCCTTTACAATAATTTTCAAATCATGACAAAGGATAAATAACAAAGATGAAAAATTGAATGTCAAAACAATTTTTCATCATGAATATTTCATCATTGTATGCATAATACCAAATTATCATGTGTATTTTTTATTCCAAATCATCATTTATAATTACATCAATATTCCAATCATTATTTTAATCATAAAAAATGAAAGATCAAGTCTAAAATTCAAGAGATCAAGATCATAATCCGGAAAATGTATAAGAAGAATTTATGTATTTGGGAGATCTAACATGTCTAAGTTTCTCATTTAAGCCAGCAATTTTCTTTTTCCCCTTTGTTATTGTAGACAAGGAAGAAGTAGAGTAGAAGAATACAATTTTTATATCAATACTCTACTTATAACATGAGGTTTATAACCACAAATATAAAGGAATTTACACATCATGTCATGAAATATAATAATATCAAATCATGAATGCCACAAGACATGATTTATTTCATCAAATTTTTTCTTTTTATAAATAGCAAAAAGAAACATAAGAGATCAAATGATATAATATCTTGATTCATGCATAAGAAATCTCAAGTTATAAATCTCGAAAAATCAAGATAAAGCTCATTTAAATTCAAATCATCAAATCAAAAATATTTTCAAGAGATTCATAAAAAGGACATAAATAGATTCATTAATCTCTCATTTTTAGAAAAATGATAAGAAGAAACATATGAGTTCAAAAACTAGATCTTGATTCATAGAGAAATCAAGATGATGATTCATATAAAAAAATATATCACAAGTTAATCAAAAGAAAAATCATCATTTATCTTCAAATCATTCAACTTGTTAAATCAACAAAGTTATTTTTAAGTGATTCATAAAAATGATACACATAGATTCATCAAAATCAATAAGATAGAGATGTTTCATTTTAAGTTGTTGGTTTCATACAAGTATGCTTTTATCTTTTTACCAACCAAAAATATACATCATTTTTAAAACCGAAAATGCCACTTTCATTGCAGTAAAAATCGATAGTCCATAAATCGCTAGAATCATCATGCATAATTTTGAAAGATAAACTAATTAAGCATGATCTCAAATTATTATTACATTATTAAAACATCTTGGTTTCATTAATCATTAGGCATCTTCAATCAAAATCGAAAAGCAATATGAAAATCAACATGATTACATATTATTGCTTCTTAAAAACATACATACGATTATTCTTATTAGGTATACAAGCATTAGATTTACATTTTATTGTATTTTAATAAAACATATAATTTTCATGATCATTTTCAAAAATAACTTGAAAGATGAACATGATTCCTAATTTTTTACATTTTCATTACATTATTAAACATTTAATTTTCAAGAAAAATAAAATTTTCTAAACTAAAATAACTCATGAAAAAGCATTATGTAATTTCAAAATAAATCAAAGGTATTTTGATTACCTCATCGTCAAAAGCCGTTAAGGTATAGTTTGCCACGTCGCCTTTGTTGATTTTCTCCTCATCTTCGGATGAGCTTGATTCATCCCAATTTGTGTTCTTCTTCTTGCGTTCATAGCAAATAGTTGTGTTCTTTCTGTTCTTTAATTTTTGTTTCATAAACTTTTTAAATTTCATGAGTAGTTCGAGTTCACCATCACTTGAGCTTATGCTTGAGTGGTTTTCAATTGTTCTAAGTTCAAAATCCTTCGTATTCTTTGGAAGGTGGTTCTCATGTTCGTCAAGTGCCACATTAGTCATTTCGTAGGTCATTAAAGACCGAATTAGTTCTTCAATTGGAAAATAGTTCAAATATTTTGATTCTTGTATTACCGTTACTTTCGAATTTTAATTTTTAAAAAGAGATCTTAAAATCTTGTTAACAAGTTCAAAATTCAAAAAGCTTTTACTAAGAGCTTTTAAACCATTGACGACATCCGTAAAACGAGTATATATGTCAATAATGGTTTTGCTTGGTTTCATATGAAACAATTCGAAATCATGCATTAAAAGATTATTCTTTTAAACTTTTAATCTACTACCTTCGTGTGTGGTTTCAAGAATGTGCCAAATATCAAAAGTCATTTCGTACAAAGAAACCTGATTAAATTCGTTTTTGTCTAAGGCATTCATAGCCTTTACATTTAGAGAAAAAGTCTTCTTCTCCAAATCATTCCAATAGTTCATTGGAAGAGAAGACCTTTAAAAACCAAATTCGACTATGTGCCATAAATCGAGATTCAATAAAAGCAAGAAAACTCTCATTCGAGTTTTCCAATAAGTGTAGTCCGTCCCATTGAAAAAGGGAGGATAAATGAGAGAGTGACCCTCTTGAAAGCCAAAAAGAGCCATTTCTATTTGGGTGTTAAAACAAAAGAGAAAACGAGACTCTAATACCGATTGTTAGGATCAAGAGTGGCACTAAGAGGGGGAGGGTGAATTAGTACAGTGGTAAAAACTACGTCGGTTCTGAAATTTTCTCGTTCGTTGAAAATCAATCTCGAAAATATAGCTTGAAAGCGTATGGAAGAGTGTTGAAGGTAGTAAGTAAGTAGAGTAATGAAGTATGGCAGTTTGCAGTTAAAGCAAATAGCATAATTGAAAAGCAAACCAGATTTATAGTAGTTCGGTCGTCGTCGATCTACATCCACTCCTCTAATTCCTCTTCCGTCGAGGCCACCGGCATCCACTATCGATCTTCTTTTAATAGGCAAAGATTAACCTCCTTCTTACACCCCTCTTCTCCTTTTCACAGGTTTAGGAATCAACCTTTACAAGCACTCACTCCTCTCTCGAACTTTTCTAACACTTAGAACTTGAGGAGGATTCTCACAAGAGATTTCTATAGTGTTTTTCTCTTTTTAAACTTTTGTACTTATATATTTTACCCGGGGATAAGAGGGGTATTTATAGGCTTCAAGTGGATTTAAACTTGGAGCCTAAACGGTCAATTCCGGTAGACCTTTCGATGAACATCTGGACTTCCGACGAACTCTCGAACTCCCAATGAAATCATGTTCTTGACTCCAAGACTTCATTTTGCTTTATGCCTTGCATCGTAGTTAATCCTGCACATGTAAAAAGCCACTTCGATCTAGACAATTATTACTAAGCTTGAATCTAGTGTTGTCCGGTATGTCATTGGTTAATCGACGCTTCGTCCGAATCTTCGACACATCATCCTCTCTTGTGGCCTATTACCCAAACGCTAGTTAACCTCCGTAACTTCGACTTACTTAGCACAATGTCTACTCTTCTTGGCCCGATGCCCAAGATCTCGACCCGAAGCCTTCTGCCGATACATCGACCGTTCCTCTGACCCGACATCTAATCTTCTGACATTTTCCACTCCGGCCCAATATGATTCTTTCCGCTTTAATTGTCTCTCCTTGATCGAAGCTACCTGTGTTACTCAAAACGTATATCAAATCACAACACTTATCAATTGGTTTCATCATCAAAATCCGAGATTCAACACTTCTATGAGTACCTCCACCAAGTTAGACATTGATGAAAGTGGAGAAATCTTTGATCAAAAAGCTTATAAGGGTATGATAGATAGTTTACTATACCTCACTACAGCTAGACCATACATCATGTTTAGCGTATGACTTTGTGCTAGGTTTCAATCTAATCCTAAGCTATCTCATCTTAAAGCAGTCAAAAGAATACTTAGATATCTTAAAGAAAACACAAATCTAGGATTATGGTATCCAAAATTCAAAAACTTTACAATTAATTGCTTATGCTGATGCGGATTTTGCTAGATGTAGATTAGATAGAAAAAGCACATCCGGAATGTGTTAATTTTTAGGACATGCACTTGTCTCTTGGTTTTCTAAGAAACAGAACTCGGTTACATTATCCACAACTGAAGCCAAATACATTGCAGCTAGTGCATATTGTGCACAAGTTATATAGATGAAAAATACATTAGAAGATTATAAAATATATCTTAAAAATATTCCTATAAAATATGATAATATAAGTGCAATATGTTTAACAAAAAATCCTATTCAATACTCTAGAACTAAACACATTGACATTATATATCACTTTATACGAGATTTTATTAATAATCATGATGTAATCTTAGAGTTTATTAATACAAAACATCAATTAGCTGATATCTTTACAAAACCTTTAAATGAAGAATAATTTGATTTTATTAGAAGGGAATTAGGGATGTTAAATTGTCCAAATGAATAAATTTATTGAATTTTGTTTTTGGACTTTCTCAATTTTTTTTCTTACAAGATCACTCACTTAAATCATGAACTGTGCAATGAGTCATATGAATCTTATCATATGCATTTTTTTTTTGTGTTTGCATACAAATTTTATATAATGAACCATGAATTTTGGTGCAAATTTTTACATGAAGCGAATCTTTACATGATGAGCTTATAATGTGTAAATGAGTATCTGCATTTCACAATGATAAAAATCTTGCAAGATGGAACTACTCAATGTCAGCACTACAACACACTACAATCAGAGCAGTGCTCATTGCCTATAGGCAGTGGCACCGCCTAGCTGGCGATAGCACCACTAGTTATCATGGGTTGTAGGGAGTAACACCACCCAGCTAGCGGTGCCACCGCCCGCAACATGCCCTATATAAAGAACAAGTTAGGGCCGACGGTAGAACTAACCCCAACTCATTCCACAACTTTCCTAAGTGCCCCAAAACTCTTGAATCTCTTGCTCTCTCTCTCTAGCAACAAAAAAAAATCCTCACTTTCTACTGAATCAATGATTAATCTCCAACATTCTTTTGGAGATCACAAGAAGGAAAAACTACTAAGGTAATCTCTAAACCAAATTGATTCCCCCTTTGTATTACTTATTTTTATCACTTATTTGTCTTCATAATTGTAGTCTTCATGAGTTCTAGAAGATCCTCTAGGGATAGAGGGAAGAGGAGATTAGATGAAAACTATGACTCCCTACATTTTGATTCTCATCAACATGCCCTTAAATTTTCATCCATAGAGTATAGAAATGTTCATAAGGGTAAATATGTTGATTTAGAGAAATTAAGTGATTTGGAACATATTCAATGGTTTGCTAATCTAGACATTCTCCCAATCCTTCAAATAAGTAAATCTATCTACCCTAGACTTGTTAGGCTATTTTATAATAATTTACATGTAGATGAAAATGAAAGGGTATCTACCTATCTCTTAGGACATCATATACCCATTATGGATAACATAATTTGCAACCTCATAGGAATTGTAGAGAAAGAAAAAGGCTGTTATTTTATAGGACAATGGGATGAAGAATCAGTTGGGACTACTTATACTAATGCCTTAATAACAATTTTTGGTAATCCTAACTTATCTATTCTTCCAAAAAGCTATGAACATTTACTACCTTTTAGCATTAAAATACTTCATCATATCCTGATAAGTATTATTCTCCCAAAACAATATCATCATAATAAAGTAAGCCAAATGGAATTAGGTACCATGTATTGGATTATGAAGGGACATAACAATTATTTTGGTTACCTAATCCAACAAAACATGATTGAACTATAGAAAAAAGATATGATGCTTCGATATGGTGGCCTGATCATAAGACTAATCCATGCTTATAATATAGTTATCCCACTTGACGAAGAAATTATGAAACTAGATAGATTTAATATTATAAATAGAAATCTACTTTGACGGTTAAGATATACATTCAGAAATGGAATATGGACTAGACTGCCTAGAAGGACTGATCCTCTCCCACCTGAACCAGAACCTGAAACACCAATTTTTAGGGATAATCAATCTCCTCTAATTGGTCCCTTTGAGGCAACACCTCTAGCAGAGCAAGCACCCCCCTCATCTATCGATGACATAGGGACTTGAATGGATCGATTTGAACAACGTCAAGATCGACTTGAACAATGTCAAGATCAAATTTTAACTGAGTTGCAACAAATTCGTCAACATCTCAATACCTTGTGTACACATTTTGACTTGCCACCTAAATAGCTATGTATGTCTTTTTGCCGATGACAAAGGGGGAGAAGTGTTGAATCTCGAATTTTGATGATGAAACTAATTGATTGTATTTAGATGTTTAACTGCATTTTGAGTGATGCAGGTCTACTCGATCAGGATTAGACAGTTGACGCAGGAGGAATTGAAGTTGCGCCGGAGGAGATCACGTTAGGATATTGGACAGTAGAATGCTTCGGATGTCGGGCATCGGGCCAAGGAGAGCGGAATTACACCAAGGATATCGGGGTTGCGGAGGTCAACCGTCGATTGGGCAACAAGCCGCAAGAGTGGACGATGCGCTGAAGAATCGGACGAAGCGCCAACCAATGACGTGCCGGGCAACAAAATATCAATTCGCGTTGTAATAATTGTCTAGATCGGAGTAGAATTTTGGCTTGTGTGTGCAGGATTAACTACGATAATGATGAAGATATAAAGCGAAACAAAGTGCCGGAGTCAAGCGCGAAGGATTCGTTGGGAGTTCGAGAGTCCGACGGAAGTCTGAAGGTTCGTCGGGAATGCTGCCGGAACTAGCCGAGAATGAGTAGGGAGCTTGCTGAAGGGTTTTCGGAAGCTCGCCAGAATGTACGTCGGAAGTTCGCAGAGCTCACCAAGAAAGATCGTAGCTTGCCGAAGAAGCTCATCGGAACTCGCCAAGATCAAATCGTGAAGTCTAGGAGCTTGCCGGGAGTCCGCAGAATGGTTTCCGAGAGTTTCTCGGAAGACCGCTGAAAGTTTGCCGGAAGAAGTCTTGACTTGTGGACTTTGTAATAGCTTAGGAAATGTCTTTAAATTTGTAGTTATCATGTTAATTAGGGTTAGGATTAGGTGTTAATCTTATAACCCAAGTAGGGGCCAATTGGGCTCGAGTTCGGACTGGTTTGGGCCAAGTTTGGAGCCCAACCAGTGAGCTGAAATAGTGTAGGCGGTGGCACCGCCCAAGACCCGAAAGGTTGGGCGGTGGCACCGCCCAGCACCCGAGCCAAGCGGTGGCACTGCCTAGTATACTGTCAGTGTCAGAACTAACAAGTGGTGGCACCGCCACTGACAGGCGGTGGCACCGCTAGCTTCGGGAACCAAAGAGAATTCAAATTTTGGAGTCCAAATTTGAATCCTCTTGAGGCCTATAAATACCCCTCAATTCTCAGCAGAGATAACAACTTTTGAGAAGCAATAGATTGAGATAAAAGCCTTAGCAAAGTCTTTAGCAAGTCTTGTTTTCAATTGCTTGAGTGTTCACCTTCTTTCTCGTTGAAACTTTGTAAGAGTGTGAACCACTTGTAAAAAGTTGTAAGAGGGGTATTTGTCCTTCCCCTTCAAAGTGATTTGCTAGTGGAAGTTGGGAGCCTCATCGAAGAAGGCTTCGCAAGTGGATGTAGGTCATTTTGACCGAACCACTTTAAAATTGGCGTGTTCACTGGTTTGCATTTATTTATTACACTTTACCTTACTGCAAATCTTTATAAGTGCTTTACTTCCTCATTACTTTTGCTGCACACATTTACGAACACGCTTTCAAGTTAAGCACTTCCGAGTTCGGTTTTTATCGTACGAAAAAGTTTCCAAAACCGACGTTTTAATCCGCTGCACTAATTCATCCCCCCTCTTAGTGCCGCTCCGATCCTAACAAGAAGTTGACGAAATCTCTCTCATCCCCTCTCTTTTCTTGTGCTTACTTTGATGTTGTAATATTGTGCTTACTTCAGTGTTGTAATCTTATGATGCTGAAAATTTCTTTGATGTTGTGATCTCTTTAAAATGCTAAGCATTTCTAATGTTATCATACAATGATGCAATATTGTGCTATTGAAATTCTATGCTTACTTTGATGCTATAATATTGTGAATTTCTAATATTATCATACAATGATGCAATATCGTGCTATTGAAATTCTGTGTTTACTTTGATACTATGATGTTGTGAATTTCTAATTGATAGGGGCAATAATGGCGACGAGACTTAGATGTCGTCACCCCCCGGGATGACGTAGCACGCTTCAGCTGACCTGACAACACCTGGCTAAAGTAGACCGGGACATTGACCGAGGCACATAAACATCCTGCGAAAGCTTGGTCCATCATGCCACGCCCACGCCGGTGTCAGACGCTACCAGGAGTACGATCCTACTCCCTGCAAGCGAGCATATCAGACAGCGATGACCTTTCTTATAAGAACCCTCGCACCAGGAAAAAGGAAGGGGGACACTCCGGAGAATCCCCCCTTTTTGAGATTTGAAACTAACTTGATCATCGGAGGGGTCGGGTCGAGCTCCCCCACCCGATCTGTGTGCAGGGACGAAGACGAGATGCCCCTCCTCGGAACGCTTAGGCACGGCACCTTCTTCCCGGCGGAAACAGCGACCCGGTCGCGATTGGACCTCCAAAACCGGCCACCTTAGCCATTTCGAAGTCGGCCCGGCGAAATCCCCACTCATTCGGACCCGAACCAAGCCGTGCTGGCCCCGAGGCCACAGCATAAAGTTCTTGACACTAACATTTTTGAGGCTAGAAGGAGGGCCGAATGTCGAGGGATCGACAGATTGACTCTGATGAACCTGCGGCCGACGGGCCGCCGTCGATAGAGGCTCCGGGGGAGCACCCCCCACATGGAGGACCTCGAGATGAACACCTTGCCGCAACCTCCGAGCGTTATTGGCAGTTATTCAACGACCCGGGCTTATCACCCCCCGAGAGTCCCTCTATTGACCTGTCGCCCGTGTCGTCCGAGGCTTTCCAGGATATCGCCCAACAAGTCTGAACTTTGACCGGGATGGTGCAAATGATTATCCCACTCGTCGCTCATCCGGAGCACATGCCTACGATCCGACCATTGCGGCAACAGGAGCCGCCCGCCTGGGCTCACACGTTGCCTCCCGAGGTCCTGACTTCGCCTCGAATCCAGACGACCCTGCCCAGAGATCGAATGGCCGCACTCCCGAGGGTCCGCCCAGAACCCGTGGCATTATCCTCAGATTCAATAGACTCCCTACAAGCCCAACTGCGCTTCATTAGTCAGCAGCTCGACGAAGTGCAGCAGGAGGTTCGCAGGTCAAAAGGAGAGCTTGGCGAGGAAGTGCTCAGGGGGTCTCTGTTCGCGCCCGAGATACTGGACCAGATGATCCCCCCGAACTTCCGGCTCCCCTCTCTCGATGCATACGACGGTTCCACTGACCCAACGGACCACGTCGCCGCTTTCCGCGCCTAGATAGCACTGTATGGGACCTTTGACGCTTTGATGTGTAGGACATTTCCCACCACTCTGCGAGGGCCAGCTCACGCATGGTACAACGGCCTTAAGACCGGATCGATCACTTCCTTCGATCAGCTCGTCAGAGACTTTGAGTCCAACTTCTTGGCTTACGCTCGGCCGAAGCCATCCATCGCGCTTCTCCTCAGGCTCACCCAGAGGGAGGACGAGCCCCTCTCCCACTTTGTCCAACAAGACAAGGAGCTTTCTCCCTAGCCGGAGGGACCCGTCGAGTATCAGATCAACGTGATTGTGGGCGGCCCGGCGGCCGGGGGAAACAGCATGTCCGGGCGAAAGGCGTACGCCCGTTCAGCTAGGGCCGACTCCCCCGGACCCGACTGCGAGCCCGAAATCACATTGCCTTACGATGGTGTCGAGCGACGCGAACACGACGATGCGCTCATGATGACGGCCAGGATCGCCAACGCTCAAGTGAGGAGGATCATGGTCGACACCGGGAGCTCGGCCGATGTGCTCTACCTCGACGCTTTCCAGAAGCTCGGGTTGGCTAAAGAAGCTCTGACACCAATGTGCTCGGCGCTCACCGGCTTCACTAGCGACTCGATTTCACCGTTGGGGGCGGTCACTCTGCCTCTGACCTTGGGGACCCCACCGAGGTCGAAGACAGTGATGTCCACCTTCTTGGTGGTCGACCTCCCCACTGCGTGCAACGCCATCCTCGATCGCTTGACCCTCAACAAAGTGCAGGTCGTCATCTCCACTTATCACCAAACGGTGAAATTTTCGACCCGCGCCGGAGCTGGGGAAGTCAGGGGAAGCCCCCGTGAGTCCAGGCAGTGTTACCTGACGGTGGTCTCGCTGCACAAACGGGCAAGGACCGAGCAACCCACCGGGGACCCTAGGGAAATGAAGAAGCCGACCCCGCACCCCGAGCCGACGGTGCCTACTTGCGACGTGCCACTGAGGAAGGATCGCTCGGATCGGACGATCCGGATTGGGTCTGAACTCCCCGAACTGGAACGGGAACAACTCGTCAGCTTCCTATAGGAAAACGCCGAAGTCTTCGCCTGGTTGCCCTCCGACATGACAGGCATCGACCCGAAGACCGCTCAACATTATCTGAACGTAGCGCCCGATGCTCGACTGGTAAAACAGAAGCCCCGAAGGCAGGCTCCCGACAGACAACTGGCTATCAGAGAAGAAGTGGAGCAACTTTTGGCAGCAGGGTTCATAGAAGAAGTCAAGTACTCGCAATGGCTGTCCAATGTAGTCCTCATAAAGAAATCCAATGGGAGCTGGAGGATGTGTGTTGACTACACCTGTCTCAATCATGCAAGCCCAAAAGATTGCTACCCCCTCCCAAGGATCGACCAGTTGGTTGACGCGACCTCCGGTCATGCTTGCCTTTCCTTCATGGACGCCTTCTCCGATTACAATCAGATCAGAATGGCGCCCGAGGAACAAGAGCGTACGGCCTTCCTCATTGACCAGGAGGCGTATTTTTACAAAGTCATGCCATTTGGGCTGAAGAACGCAGGCGCTACATACCAGAGAACCGTGAATAAGATGTTCGCCCAGTAGATCGGGCGGAACATCGAAATCTACGTCGACGACATGATCGTGAAGAGTCGCACGACGGTGAGCCACCTGACCGATTTGATTGAAACATTCACCACCTTGCGAAGACACGGCCTGCGGCTCAGCCCCGCAAAATGTGCCTTTGGCGTCAGCTCAAGGAAATTCCTCGGATTCCTCGTCCATGAGAGAGGAATCGATGCCAATCCTGAAAAGGTCCAAGCAATCATCAGCATGCAAACCCCTCGGATAGTAAAGGACGTACAACGGCTCAACGGGAGGCTTACCGCCTTAGCCCGATTCCTATCCCGATCCGGTGACCGGTGCCTCCCCTTCTTTCGAGCCTTGAAGAACCCGAGGAGCTTCCAATGGACGGAGCAATGCGAGAAAGCCTTCATGCTTGTGAAGCAACACCTCGCCAGCCTTCCCCGCCTCACCTCAGTCTCTTCCGAGGAGAAGCTCAGTGTCTACCTGGCCACCTCCCGGAATGCTATTAGCTTTGTCCTGGTTAAAGATGCTGCTAGTAAGCAATTGCCGGTCTATTACGTCAGCCATGTCCTGAACGGGCTTGAGGAGCGGTACCCGCCGATTAAGAGGCTTGCTCTGGCGCTCGTGCTGATAGCTCGAAAGTTGCGCCCCTACTTCCAAGCCCATCCGATCGAGGTAATCACCAACTAGCCACTCCGACAGGTTTTATATAAATTCGATGTTGCAGGTCGGCTCCTCAAATGGTCGGTGGAACTTGGCAAGTTCGACATACGGTTCATCCCGAGGACCGCCATCAAAGCCCAGTCCGTAGCCGACTTCATATCGGAACTAACGCAGATAGAGGACGAAGATTCTGAACAGCTCGGGGAGTCATGGGTCTTGCATGTGGACGGCTCAGCTACCTCGGGTGGCGTGGGCGCAGGACTGGTGCTGTTAGCCCCCAACGGACGTTCGTTCGAATGCTCCCTCCGCTTCGGGTTCCATGCCACCAATAACGAAGCCGAATACGAGGCGCTACTGGCCGGACTCAGGCTGGCCCTCGAGATGCACGTGAAGGCCATTCACGTCCTCACCGACTCACAGCTGGTGGCCGAGATACTTAGCGGTGAATACGAAGCTAGGGAACCTACCGTGATGAAGTACCTCGCAGAGGTAAAAAACCTTGCCTCCCACTTCTCTCGCTTTTTAATATCTAGGGTGCCGAGGACCCAAAATGAGCGAGTCGATGAGCTAGCCAAAATGGCCTCAAGGTCGGAACCTGAAGCCCGGCCTGAGATCGAGTTGCTCCCTTCCCGAGCCATCTCGACCTTGGCGATAACCCCGACCGACTCGACTACATGGGTACAGACCATGTTGCGCTTCAAGCGGGATGGGATTTTACCCCCCGACAAGGCCACGGCTCGACGCATACGCCGCATGCAAGCTTGGTACTCCGAGGTGAATGGACGGCTCTATAAGAGGTCCTTCTCACACCCCCTCCTATAGTGCCTCAAACCTGAGGAGGCTCAGTCGGTTCTCGCCGAGGTCCACGAAGGGAGTTGCGGGGAACACATCGCTGGGCGAACCTTGGCGTATAAAGTCCTCCGCCAGGGGTACTACTAGCCCACCATGTCCCGAGACGTGAGGTCCTACGTGCAACGGTGTGGTTCGTGCCAGATGCATGCCTGCATGCCCCGGCAGCCTGCGGTCCCGCTAACCCCCATTGACAGTGCGTGGCCATTCACGCAATGGGGTTTGAACCTTCTCGGGCCTTTTCCCCCAGCCTCGGGGCAGCGAAGATACATTGTCGTGGGAGTGGACTACTTCACGAAGTGGGTCGAAGCGAGCCGCTAGCAACCATCACGGAATACCAGGTGGAAAAATTCGTGTGGAGAAATATCATAACTCGTTTTGGCCTACCAAAGACCATCATTACCAACAACAGGACCCAGTTCGCCAGTGTCCGGTTCCAAGAGTTCTGTGCAAACTACAAGGTTCAGCTGAAGTTCAACTCGGTAGCACACCCCCAAACAAACGATCTAGTAGAGGTGACCAACCGTTCCATCTTGAACGGGCTCAAAGGAAGAGTGTCTGTGGCCCGATTGGCTTGGGTGGATGAGCTCCCAAGCATTCTGTGGTCCTTGCGGACCACCCCCAAAATCGTGACCGGGGAGTCCCCCTACAGCCTCGCGTTTGGAACCGAGGCCGTCCTGCCACCAGAAGTAGTCTTTCCCACGGTTCGGATGGAGAGCTACGATGAGGGGACGTCGAACCAAGGATTATGGGCCGGTCTCGACTTGCTCGAGAAACGGTGCGCGGACGCGCACTTGAAAGACCTAACCTACAAGAGAGCTGTCGCTAGAATCTACAACCGCAAGGTACGGCCCCGACCAATTAAATTAGGTGATTTGGTCCCGCGCAAGGCCGAGGTCGGCAACCCGACCTGAGCACGTGGCAAGCTCGCTCCCAACTGGGAGGGACCCTATCGGGTTGACGGCGTCGTCAGGGACGGCACGTATCGGCTCGCAACCATTCAAGGTCGCGTTCTGCCGAGAACATGGAATGTGCGGAACCTTAAGAAATTTTTTGTATAGTCAAATCCAAAATAGGCAAAATGGAGGTCTGAAGCAAAAACCTTTTTCTTCGAGTAGAAGCCAGGTTACAAAACCAAACGAGTTACAGCGTCGACCGACGCCAGACTGACCCTCTAAAAGACTTACAACCTTCTACCCTATTCTTTGGGGGCTTCGAGGCTGTCGTCGAATGGGACTTCATCTGGCATGTCGACGCTTGGGTCTTCAGGGTAGGAGGCAAAGGGGTTATCTTCGACCTCTAGACCGGGGTGGCGCGCCTTGAAGCGGGCCAGGGCAATCCGATATCCGTACTCATAGGTAACCTGCCCCGACCGGACCAGACCGAGCTGAAAACCCAAGGACTCTTTGTAGTCCTCGATCAGCTTCCTGTCCTTCTCTAGCCGCAGCTGCGTTTCAGCGGCCAAAGCCTCAGTGGCCGCCTTCGCCTCGCCGCGCGCCTCCTCCAGTTTTTGGGTTAGGGCAACCGCCTCCTTCCTAGCTAGGCAAACCTCGGTCTGGGTCGTTCTCAAGAGCACCTAGAGCTCTTTATTCTGTTCCTTAACCACCTTTAGCTCAGATTTTAGGCGGGTCCCCTCCACCTCCAAATTCGAGGCATGCTGCTTGGCAGCCTGTACCTCGGATTTGAGCCGCGTTGCCTCCGCCTCCAAGTCCGAGGCACGTTGCTCGACCGCCGCGACCGCCTCGGGAGCTGCCCCCGCGTGTATCTCCTCGATCTGCCTACGCAGCTCGGTGTTACGATCGATCAAAATACCGAGGGCTCGACCCACGTCGTGCACACGGTCCGCCAACACCATAATATAATGGTGGCCCTACGAGGAACAGGGTCAGGACAAATACCGCTCAGGTATAAGAAAGGGTCCGATGGCGAGACCTACCCATAGCAACGACTTGGCGGATTTGCCAAGCAGGACATCCGAGGGCATGGTGTACAGCTCCCGAGCCATGTCGGGATGAAGCCCACCTTGGACGAACACAGCCGCTACATCCCCGTCGGCCCACACGCTGGTCCCGCGGGTCAGGCCCGCCCACCGGGCCACCAACGGATCGGAAGGTCGTCCTTTCGAAAGCTCGCCCATCACACGGGCCTGGTAAGACTCATTTTGTGCCCCCACAGGAAGGCAACACAAATCATGGATAGAAGGCTCCCAGGGCGCCTTCCTTGCCCCCCCGTTGCTCGGGCCGGCATTGCCCCGACTGTGGTCCCGCCGCTGATCGTGCTTTCCTGGTTCAACAACGACCTCACTTGACCAAGTTGCCAGTAGATCTGGTTTCTTCACAACGACGGTCTTAGCCTTCTTCCGGGGATGACCAGCCTCAAGTTCCACCGGCGCTTCCTTCTCGCCGATCCTAGGCTCGGCCGGGTGACGCGACGACGTGGTCGACGAAGAATGCCCCCCGCGCACGGCAATGAGATTCACCATCTCTACATGGAAACACCGGCGTTGGTCAGAATGCCGAAAACGCAAAACCCCATCACTACCTACTCCAAGCATACCTCGAGGCACCGGGCTAAGACCCGCCTCGACCAGCCACGCCTCGGTCATCTCCCGAATGGCACGGGAGGCCAAAAGAATCTCCTTCAGTCGCCAAAGTTCCCTACACTCCCTGTCAATCAGGGCCGGGGCAGTGTTGTCGATCACACGCACCGCCTAACGAAGCCCGAAGCCCCAGTCTTCCGAACGGCAGACAAAAAAGAAACACCCCTTCCATCCCTTATTACTGGAAGGAGCCCCGCTAACCCTGAAGCTCGGACGGGCAGATAGGTAGTAACCCCCCGACCCCTTGGAAAGGCGAAAACAAGAAAGGAAGAGGGAGCGGGTCGGGACAATATTAGTGTAGTGACACTCCCCGAGGAACGCAACCAGATAGCGCCAGGAGTTCGGTGCCATCTGTGACGGGAAATACGCCACCACGAGATACAAGAAGTAATAACGGGGCGCAACGAGAGTCACAACCCGGCCTCAAAGGCGTCTAAAGTTAGGGCGAAACCCCTTGGGATGGGGTCATACACTCGTTGCCCTGGCTCGGGTGCAATAAGCGTGAATTCCTCCGGGATACCATAATGGCCCCGGAGGTAACCAAGCGACGACTCACTCACAGTCGAGTCAAGGTCGTGGGGCCACATTAGGGCTTCAAGAGCCCGAGCCGCTTTTCCGTCGGACGACGAGCTAGAGCACGATGGCAACGCTCCCTTGCCAACATTATCAGAGGTGGAAGGAGAAGAGGAAGGGGAAGCTATCATTACCAATCTGGGAAGGAGAAGCAGGACAACCGATTCGAACGAAGTAATACGGTCCGAGGAAATAACTGAATGAACGCGAGTAGGGAAGCCCATTGCGTGGTATTTGTAGGCCAAAATCCTGCCCAAACAGCGACTCCTCCTCTCCTAAGACATGATGCGTCAGGCCGACCACGCGTCACTCCGCCATAAATGCGGCCTGACATGGCAGCCGTTGGGCGCGCGGTGCAACCTCTGTATGGCGGGAAAGGACTCCACCGCCCTCGTCCAAACGCCACTACTTTCTTGGCCCCAGGCAATTAATCCCTCGGCAGCAACCTCTGTGCGCCCTACCCACCTGAGTCGTGCTCCTTAGCACGTGTCGCTCGAGGCCACAACCTCTGTATGGCCTGCCCGCCTGAGTCGTGCTCCTCAACACGTGTCGCCCGAGGCCACAACCTCCGTACGGCCTGCCCGCCTGAGTCGTGCTCCTCGGCACATGTCGCCCGAGGCCACAATCTCTGCGTGACCTACCTGCCTGAGTCGTGCTCCTCGGCACATGTCGCCCGAGGCCACAACCTCTGCGCGGCCTGCCCGCCTGAGTCGTACTCCTCAGCACGTGTCGCCCGAGGCCACAACCTCCGCGTGGCCTGCCCGCTTGAGTCGTGCTCCTCAGCACATATCGCCCGAGGCCACAACCTCTGCGCGGCTTGCCCGCCTGAGTCGTACTCCTCGGCCGCACATTATCTGGGACCACCATGCGTCAGCCCATTCCTCCAGTGTCAACTCCATCCCCACACCACCAGTAACGGACCGGTAACTGGCTAGCAGGGATAATTTCCTAAAGCCGAAAGCCATGCCTCGACGCCCCCTTCATAGTACCGACGCATAGCTCCTTCAGGGGGGGAATATGATAGGGGCAATAATGGCGACGAGACTTGGATGTCGTCACCCTCCCGGGATGACGTAGCACGCTTCAGCTGACCTGACAGCACCTGGCTAAAGTAGACCAGGACGTCGATCGAGGCATATTAACATCCTGCGAAAGCTTGGTCCATCACGCCACGCCCATGCCGGTGTCAGACACTACCAGGAGTACGATCCTACTCCTTGCAAGTGGGCACATCAGACAGTGATGACCTTTCTTATAAGAACCCTTGCACCAGGGAAAAGGAAGGGGGACACTTTGGAGAATCCTCCCCCTTTTGAGATTTGAAACTAACTTAATCGTCGGAGGGGTCGGGTCGAGCTCCCCGACTCGACCTGTGTGTAGGAACGAAGAAGAGGTGCCCCTCCTCGGAACGCCTAGGCACGACACCTTCTTCCCGGCGAAAACAACGACCCGGTCGCGATTGGACCTCCAAAACCGGCCACCTCAGCTATTTCGAAGTTGGCCTGGTAAAATCCCCGCTCATTCGGACCTGAACCAAGCCGTGCTGGCCCCGAGGCCATGGCATAAAATTGTTGACATTAACACTAATGTTATCATACAATGATACAATATCGAATTCTTAATATTATTAACTTTTAAGTGCTACAATGCAAGTAATGATGAAAGGCTATGTCGAAACATTTTATTGTGCATAAAGTGATTGTGCATTTAATATCTTGATGACTTGAAATTATGATGATGCACAATACATGTGATTTCTAATTTCGATCAAAACTTGAATTCAAGGTTATGAATTCAAGTTTATATTTTATCAAGTATGACATATAGATTGGGGGAGTTAAGGTTAACTCCTTCACCAATTGATTGTCGTCATCAAAAAGGAGGAGATTGTTGAATCTCAAATTTTAATGATGAAATCAATTAGTAAATTATTTGACCTAATCTATATATTGAGATAAGTGTGTAGGATTAGCTACGATAGTGGTAAGGTATAAAGCAGATGATAGGCCGCAGTTGAAGATTTGGATGATATATTGGGAGCTCGCCAAGAGCTCGTTTGAAGATCGCCGAGAGTTCGTTGGAAGATCGTCGAGAGTTTGTCGGGAGTTCAACGGAAGTACACCGAAAGACTCGCCGAGAAGTTCGTCGGAGGATCGTCGAGAGAAAAATTGACATACCAGACTAATTGCTTGCCTTAATCATAATTAAAATAAAAAATTGAGTTAGGATTGGGAGGTGATCCCACTAACTCAATTAGGGGCCAATTGGGCTCTTAATAAGGCTAAATTGGGCCTAATTGGATAGCCCATTCAGCATTTGAAATCATGGTCGACGGTGGCATCGCTTAGTGACCTAGTCTCCCAAGTGATCTAGGCAATAGTACCACCAACAATTAATGTTGCTAGTGGTGGTACCACCCTTGTCAAGCGATGGTACCACCAGAGCTCGGTGTCCGAGCTCTATCAGGCGGTAGTACCGCCCAGTGTCAGGTGTCTGGCGGTGGTACCGCCAGTACCCCGAAATCCGAGGAAGTAACACATTTTGGCTCCAATTCAGAAGCCATTTGGGCCTATAAATACCTCACCCTTTTCTGCATGAAAGGGTAACAAAGTGCAATTATATGTGTGAAGAAATCTAAGTGTTTGGGGTGTTAAAAGTGTTATAAAAGTGAGAAGAGTCCTCCTCCTCCCTCTCTTAGCTTTGTAACCATCCGAGAAAGAGGAGTGAGGCTTGTAAGGGTTATCTCCTAAACTTGGCAAAAGGAGAAAAAGCTGTAAAAGGTGGTTGGTCTTCGCCTATTGAAGAAAGGCCTTTAGTGGACGCTAGTGACCTCGACGAAGGAGGAATCCGAAGTGGATATAGGTTACACTGACCGAACCACTCTAAATTCTGGTTTGCCTTTCTTTTGTACAATTTACATTACTGCAAATATTCTTAAGCTTCTCTTTACATTTTTACGAAAGCTCTCAAGTTCAACATCTTTCTGAAACGGTTTGAATCGAAATGAATTTTTGACGAAATCGATGATTTTTCGATGTGCTAATTCACCCCCCCCCCCCCCCCCCCCCCCCTCTTAGTGCCGCTCTTGATCCTAATAGGATTTGCCTAAACAAGAAAACATCATATATTCCTCTCATGACACCAAGAAAGGAGGATCCTCTTTCGATACTTAATTGCCTTTGTAAGGTTGGCTACCACTCCCAATAATCGATTGTGCTAGATTTAGAACCTCCAAACGTATAAGTCTAGTATCAAAGAGCAGAGTACATATATAGGGCATCATTGGTATCTCAAGTCTAAAGACCAAACACACAACTAAGACCATAGAATCAATGTTTAACAATGAGGTCTCATTAACCATCTAGCATTCTGTGAGTTGATCGATTAGTGAACTCATTCTCTAATAAGCACATATATTATGTCCCTAGTGTCCCCACATGAGCAATTATGAGACTGGTCGCTTTTATCATATGGATGGGTATACAACACATTAATTTGTCCGGTTATCTTGATGTCTCTCTCAAGTAACCTACGATCGGGATTATTTGGGGTTTGTGTTTAAAGGTGAATCAGTTTCATTATCGTGATCTCATCATGATCCAATTCTCATTGACAAATCCATGAACATCATAATATATACAACACATAAGATAAAATAAGAAAAAATCAATAAATAATAATAAATAAAAAGAGTGTGTGTCGTGTCAATCACTCACGTGATTGGTTTACAGAGCACCTATGACTTGCAAGAGCTTCCTCACTAGAGCACTCATTGAGAGGGTTCATTGAGTAGATGTTACTGCAACATTTGAGGCCCTCCTTCTAGTGTCAAAATATTGAGAGAAAGTATTATCGACGATTGAGTCAGCTCGGTTTAATATTGACCCGAAGGCATAGGGATGTCTTAGGAACCTTCGTGGTGGCCTTGGTGTGACTGTAGTGGCTCTGAGGAGGTCTTCGTGTAACTTTAACCTACCTGAGGTAATTTTGAGATCCACCCGAGGTAGAATCTAGCTTCTCTATGAGTTATTGTATAAAGGTAAGCGTTGGGAGCAGTTTCTCGACCTGGCCCCTCTAACTCTCGAGTTAATTTGGGAGGTTACATGGGGTATGGGAGGTTTTTTCAGAGAAATGTTCGACCCCTGGGTCGATTTTTATACTTAATCGACTGAGAAGATCCTCTATAATGGCTGCAACATCTCTATTGATGTTTTGTGCACGTAAGTGATAAAGAGGAGGGATAGGCTCGAACGACCTTTCGTGGACTATTGTCCATAGGGGTTGGCAGTCTATAACAACCTCTATGTCATCACTCAACTGAGAGTGATTAAGTAGTTTTCTTTCGTATGTCGATTGTGAAAATATTTCATATATATATATATATATATATATATATATAATAGGTTGTCATATACATGTATTACAACCAATATATATATATATATATATATATATATATATATATATATATCTTAAATCGGAAATAAATACTCGAGGCACGTATATAAGCTACTGTAGGACCGATACGACCCCTTTCTCGTTACATCTGAAGCGCTTCGTCCCGCGATTCAAGGGTTCGCCCGTATCCCCCTCGGCTCTCCCCGTCTTCTTCTTCTTCCTCTCAAAGCCTCCTCGACTTCGATCCCCTTGGAGCCCTCCCTTCCTCTTCCCCTATTGACGACCAATTCGCCTCGTCTTCTTTCTCCGGATCGCGTTCTTTTGCCGTTCATCGATCTGCTCCCCCTTCAAGAAGTCCTCATAGAGGCGCAGATCGGGGTTCTAGGGTTCTTTTCCCGTCCCTCGGGTCTTCTTGCTGCGTCCGGGGGATCCGCAGACCGAATTGGCGGGCAGGTGCCCGAGTCCGGAACCCTAGATCTGGGGTTGGGGCGTCCGAGGAGCTCTCGGGGTCTTTCGATTTGGCGGCCTTCACGATGTTCTGGCGCATGACCGGATTGTCTCAAGCGTCTCCGGTGAGTCTCTCCGTGTTGGTGGATGTGATTTTTTGTTGTTGCCGCCTTCTGTTTTACGTGTTGTGATTGATGATTGAGAATTGGTTTCGTTTTGGCGCGTGCAATTGTCGAGGGTTTAGTCTTCCAGTTAGCTGTTTGTTCTGCGCATTGTGCATCTTCGTTCTTTTTTCCTTCCTTGTATTTTGAATCTGAGAACTCGATCGATACCGTTGGTTAGTTCATTGTCTTGGAAAACGATTTAAGGCATCGATACTACTAGGAAAGAGATACTAAATAAGTATGATTTTCTTGATTTGGCAACAGGACAAAAGATTTGGCTTTTTGACTTTGACGGTCAAACTGTCCTTTTTGTTACCAAACACAGTGGAGAACAATGTATGGTTGCAGCACACTTTTCGTTCATGTCTTCTTTCTCCACCAACATTTCCTATCCTAGGTAGTTACACTTAGCTTGATGACATGGTCCGTCTGACATTCTGTCTTGGATGATCCGGCAGGAGAAGAACATCGATCAGTTCTTTGTTAGGATGATTGACTGGATTATTCAGATTCTGTAGTTCAGGCTGTACCAATTAGTGCAGTGGGGTGCAGTTGAGAACTTAGATGGCACTTGAGCAGTTTTAGAAACTTGGGAGTTCAGTCTTACTATATTTTGATCTTGGAACGAGCAATGCTTCTTTGATAAACTATATTTTGTTATTAAATTCCTACCATCACATACATGCATTTTTTCATCAATACTGTAATGATGCACAATGACACTTTCTTGCACGGCATGCCCTAGGTCTGGATAAGATGACATTGATATCGCAACTAATGGTGTGTGCCTTTTATTGGGCTTCGATTTAGTGGAGGATGTTGTCCTCGCTAACGTTGAATGATTGAAAAGAGTTTATATAGCTAGTCCAGCAATTGATGTGGGACCTAAGGGTTGTTGTTGCTGATAACTTGATATGCAGTAGTTCCACCATATAAATAGCTCACATGCATCTATGTTATGCAGTTATTATTTTCTTCGAGACCAGTGAGTTCTACTGTGATTTCAATGGATTATTTTGCTGTCGAGTTGGATTTATGCTCTTCAATTGATCATATGCCAGGACAAGCTTGGTTTCTGACTTGCGGTTGCTAATGTTTATGTTGTGATCTTCTTTGGCTCTGGAGGCTTTGTATCCACAATTTCAAATTACAACATATGTGACAACTACGTGGTTGCTTGGTTTTATTCACCATGAGAACTTTGGAACTGTTTCTTTTGATGTTTAAACTCTTTTTCTTCACCTTTTTGGCTTTTGTTTTCTGTATACTAGTCAACTGAATGCAGTTTTCCTTATCGATACTTATCCTCGTCTGATGATGAATTTTACTGTTTTCTCTCCTACATTTGCATTGTTGCTATTAGTTTATAATGCATGTAAAGCAAGCATTTTTTTTCATACTAGTTCCTATTTGTTTCAGGTGGACGCCATTTTGGAGAAGGAGAATTTTACCTTGGAAGATCTTCTTGATGAGGATGAAATAATCCAAGAATGCAAAGCATTAAATACTCGTCTTATAAATTTGTAATAGTTTGTTTTACTCTTTTGTTGATTGCCTGATCTATGTTCAAAAAGACTTTCTTCTAATCCTATGCTGTTACATAGAGAGATAATGATCTTATAGAAGGATACTAAAAATTACATTAGCATATCCTTTTCTATATACACAATTCGTTGGCATATTAGCTGAATAAACTAAGTTACCAGAAAAATCCTGGAACTGCTTGGTGTATGCTTTTTTGTATCAGCAGACCATTTGTTTATTAGCTAGTCACAAAGAAGCAATGGGTGGTACAAAATCAATTGAAATTGAAATGTGGAATATTCTTATGAATTTCTTTAACCAAATGCCAATAACTTCACCAGCATGTGGCTGTGTCAGTGCTCCCTTTCCATGAGGCAAAAGAAAGAAATTCTCGCAAAAAAACCTAGGAAAAACAGCACACACTGCTCAGATATATATATATATATATATATATATATATATATATATATAACCAGGTTAAAAGAAAAAAAAAGTTCAAGAATGGAACTAGCAATCAACCTGTCTAGCTTTGAGAAAATTAATTATGCTAATATAACAGACTGTAAAGTTGTTTGAATTGTTTAAGATCTTCAGCGCATACATTCTTGTATTGGAATGTTTATATTTACTTCCATCGGAATGTCTAAGCAGAAACAGAATGATGAAATTGAGGAACAAAAATTGTGCAATTTGGAAAATTTTAGGCATGAAAAAGTTTTTAGTGAAAGAAAAAGAGAAACAAGGAAAGATGGAAGGAAAAGTATAGTGGATCAAGGAACTACTTGCACTGCCACAGCTGATGCGCTGTGCTACACTGGCTTTTGCCACTCCCACCGGCAAGGGAGAGAAAAGGTGTGTGTGGTTGTTTTTTTTTTTCAGGGGGAGGATAGAGTAGTAACATCACATGTCAGGGCATCTAGCGCATGGATGATTAGTTAAGAGTAGTTGAAAGACTAAATCACAGATAACTATTTGATTTAGTAATTTTTCTAACTATTAATAAAATTACTCAACTATCTTTTTCACAGGAATCATTCAGGAACCTTTAATGATGATATCCTGTTTCCCCTTTGGTTGTTGATGGTTGCTTGTTTGCTTTTTTTTTTCTTCTTTCAGTTGTACTCTCATTTATACTTTCATAGGTATACACCGTGTAACATTTGTACCTCTTTTCGCTGTTTCTCAAATTCATTTTCCACTTAATTAGTATGTAAAAGAAATAAAGTACGAAGTACAGCCTCATGATATTAAGTTCTATTATGATGTAATTGTAATTTAGTTGATTGATTGTACATGGTGTTAGCTAGGAAAGTTTTTTCGGGATAGTTTGTTCCTTGTCTTAGTTCTGTACGACTCTAAATGTATGCTGATCCTTTTAGTTCGGGCAATAAAATGGTATACTTATAAAAAGGGATAAACCACCGTTTATCTAGTGGGGAGGGGAAAAAGTATTGCATTTCTCTGCAAGTATAAAGTGCCTCCTGTATCAACCTAAAATAGTTGGCATTAGATGCATGCCTGGGCATGAGCTATTTTTCGGATTGCCAGATGCCTCAATACTTATTAGAGTCTACATTTTAAAAACTAGCACTGCTTTGAACTTTTCCAACATTGTATCTAACTCTTCTTTATGATGTTGGAATTGTCCATCAGTTTTTTCCTCTATAAGAAACAAGCACTTTCCCAGTTACACATCAAATTTGAAATTGGAAGCAATCATGAGAGGTCTTTTATAATTTTTATAATATTTTATTCCATTTAACATAGTAAATTATGTGGTGTAATTATTATAGCTATTTTTATATGTCCTTTTATTCAACATTTTTATTATTGTTGAATGTGGAACTTAGGTTTTGCATGAATTGCACTTTTTTCGATCTCTTCAATAGTCTTCATTAACCATTTATTGTTTTCTTATTGTTTCATATGTAGTTTGAGAGAAAAGGTCCAAGTGGAGCAATTGCTTCATTATATAACAGAGGAGCCTCCTGAGGATGCCGATAAGAAGCATAGTTTCAAGTGAGCCATAATTTGTTTGTCATATTACTCATGCTTCAACACTTCTGCCACATGATTATTTGTTGAATTTGGTCTTCAATATAGGTTTCCGTTTATTGCATGTGAGATATTTACATGTGAGGTTGATATCATATTGAGGGCTTTAGTTGACGATGGGCAGGTAAATGTCTCTATTAAACCTTTAACAGCCTGTGTGTTATTGAAGATCACCACTCTTTTTCAAATTGCTACTGACTGCACCTCCTTTTTTTTCGCTTGTTTCAGCTTATGGACAAGTTATTTTCCTTCCTCAAGCCGGATCACCCACATAGTACATTGTTGGCTGGTTACTTTAGTAAGGTATCTATAACATCCTTTGTGTAGGATTTAACCAAACATGTTATAAGTGATTCTTCAGCATTTTTAAGCTCTTCTTTCTGGCTAACAGCAGTTATTGCAAATGTTATGTTGTTTGGAAAGGTTGTGATATGCCTAATGATGCGGAAGACAGGCCTTTTTCTCAGCTATGTTCAGGTATGTGCAGTTCATGTAGTCAAACAAGAAACTTTTTTTCCCTGTGTTATTTGTTGATTAGTCTATATCTTTGTTGTGAAATTCAGTTACAAATTTACTGAAAGCATATCTAGAAACAATCTTCTGTTAGGAAGGAAGATGATTTGGCTAATCAGCAGCAGCATCGGGCATTGGGGAATTGCTCAACTTCCCCACAGTAGAAATTTCCTTCACTAAAATTATCAGCTCGGGGTGAATGACTAAATTAGCACACACCTGAAGTAACATGTTAAGAATGCTAAACTTGAATCAAACAATGGACTATCGTTGGGTTTTACTTGATCAATGATGGCAGGAGCATGTTTGCAGAAAATCAAGCTTGTTAGGGGCATGCTGATAAGCTTGTTAGGGGCATTACACAATTTTCATACTTGGTGGGTACATTCCTATTAATTTGCCACTGGTAAAGGTGATTAAGCCTGGGATCGTTAATTACATTTTCAGACAATCCAATGCCTTGGATTGACTGTAACAATTGCACAGTGTGGAATTCATCTCATTTGATGTAGTTGCGTTAGTGGATGAGAAAGGGTGTGATGTCCCTTTCATTAGTCTTGTACATGGGACCTGATACATTTGTTCATTTGGGTTTTGTGGCTTTTGTTATTAATCTCTTCTTCCATGTGTATTTAATTGTATAATGAGTTGCTACTTGTATGCTTTTTCCTGATAACCCTGTTGAAGACATTTAGAAATGTACATTGCATAACACTGATAAAGGACAACTGATCCTTCCTGTATGTTCAAAGAACCAAATGTCTGAGAATCATCATTTGGCATGCATTTTCTTTATGCAATTTTTGCTTTAGGATAGTACTGGTAAGGAGGATGACCCCATCCTATTGGTGTGCTGATGTATAATGTGATATTTTGATATCACAACTCTCTGATTTTTTCTATTCACTTTTTTTGAATTGCCCATCAATGGACTATTTCTAGACATAGGTTGATGATTTTTGTGGTTTCTTTCTGACTTTTTTTTTATGCAATAGCCTTATTGAGCCTTATTTCAGATCTGCATATATCTTTCTTTCTTATGCAAAAGTATCTGAAGTTGCCGACAAAAGGGAAAAGAAATCTTAGAAACTATGATATAAAACATAATATAACTTACCTCTATGATCATATTTCATTGTTTTAAATGGGATTATAATCATCGTCCACAGTCCTCACCTAGCTGGCGACTGACATGTTGCGGGGCAGCTTTTATATAAAGTTCTCATTAAAAAAAGACAAAAGGAAGCAAATTAAAGAGAGAGAAAAGGAGGGAGGAAGGGATACCTGCTTAACTGATCTTTGCCCTAGCGTTCACGATTAATCTCTTCAGTGGCAAGTCATCTTGGCTTTGTCTTGTCTTCATATCTGATTCCACATAGCTTGGGCCCTAGAAGATTGAATTGTCAGGAAAAAAAAGAGAGGATGAGCCATTTTTGACTTAGGTGTTTATTGTGGTTCAAAATACTGAACTAGTCTACATTAGAACAACCACCCCCTCTTTCCAAAAATATAAATACTTGCATGAGAGCCGTTTTGCCTATGTGGATGACACTTTCTGAACCCTGTCATCAGTTTTCGTTTGCCTTCTGAGATTTTGATTTAATTTTTAAAACCATAGATGGTACTAATTTATCTCTGTATAAAAGTGCCGCTGAGTGAACTAAATTCTGCATCTTGGCATGTATGGTAGCCATGATCAAGAGGGCTGATTACCCTTTATTCACAAAAGGTGTCACTGAGAAAGGTGGAAGAAACATCTATCTTTTTTATGTGTTAGTTACTGGATAAGGCTTGTTAGGTGTTGTGTTAAAAAAGAGCATTTTGTACAGGTTCTGCTGTATTTTGGTGAAAAGAGTCAAAAAGTTGAATGATGTTATAATTAGTTGTTGAGGGTTGAAATCTTCTGTGGAAGAGACACCACAAGCAATGTGCAGGAGCAATGTAATTTGCGCTGCTTTCTCCACTATCTCGAACCTGTGTTTTCAAGTTGTTTTACAACTTCTGCAAGCCATATAGTTTGATTTCCAAAGGGATATTAATTATCAGTACATAATTATGTATTATTTGCCAAAGTTAACGTTCCAGTTTGTACATGTTTTCTGATATCATTTGCATAAATAAGTATTTGCACTTGACATTTCCTTGTTATTGTCTAGGGTCACCCAGAAATAATTCGTGAACTTGTGGACCTCATTGGGATCACATCTATAATGGAGGTTAGTGGTTCAGTTTCATTATGTTTATGTGAAGTTGATATGCAACTACGAAAACACAGAGCTACTAGCGTTGTTTTTTCATCTAGTTCTGATGTTGACATAAGGCAGGTACTCATTCGATTAATTGGTGCTGATGAAAATATGCACTCCAACTACACGGACACAATTCAGTGTTTGGAAGATGCTGATATTCTTGAGATGATCGTGGATAAGTTCAGGTCATCGGTATGTGATATGTCTTGTATCATCATTTTAGAATAGCCCTTTTTGGAGACTTGCTATAAGGAAATAAAGAAGACATGTTCCTCTTTGAGACATAAGCTATATTCCAAGTTACCAACAATCAAGGTTTTTAATTTCGAATGATACCACCCGTACCGGGTGGTATGTACCGGTCCACCAGCAGATCAGTATGTGGACTGCCCGCTACCGGATTGATCGGCGACAATCGAAATCGATCGTCGACGCTCGCTACGGGGCGGTATTAGTCGAGGGACAAGGAAGAAGAGGGAGAAAAAAAGGGAGAACCTGGAAATCCGACACCGCTCTCCCTTGACAATCTCGATTTGTTGTCACCCTCCCTCGTTGGACGTCGCATATGAGATGTTGGCTCCTCATCGTTTGAGGCGACGAGGCCTCGGTGTCGTCGGCGACTTTTCCTCATCCACGCGGGGAGAAGAAGCCTCGGTGACAAGAAACGAGGCGACGTTGCCCTTTTTTTATTTTTTAACTTTATATATATATATATATACTGAGTGGTATGCCAGAGTGTACCGCTCGGTATACTCGTACCGTATCGAGCTGAGCATGATACTCCGGTACAATACGAAATTGTGGATCTTGCCAACAACAACAACAAGTGCAATAACAAGCTTTAAATGTCCCAACTATTTAGGATCAGCTAATATGGATCTTTTTTTGAGATTGAGCTTTGTCCAACAATATATCTAAATCAGGATTATTGAAATCTTTTTTAAATTGTTTCTAATACAGTCTCATTAGGTCATTTTCTATGTCTTTCTCCACCATTAATATTTTATGATCTATAACCAAGGAAAAGAATTTCTTGATCCTAATTATCTGAATGAGTGACTTCTTTCTAATCTGGCAATTTTTGAACAGGACTCACCGGAAGTCCATTCCAATGTAGCAGAAATTCTTTGTGCCATTACTCGATGTGCCCCTCCAGCACTCGCAGCTAAAATTTGTAGCCCAAGGTAAACATGATATAAGAGTTCTGTTTAATGGCAGTGTGTCATGGAAGTGAACCTGTTGATCATTTGGATCTTGAGCTTTGTTCTCTCTTCTGATTATTTTTTTATGTTTTCACAATGCAGTTATGTGGGAAGATTGTTTCATCATGCACTGGAAGATTCAAGACCGAAATCTGTGCTAGTGCACGCCTTGTCTTTCTGCATATGTTTGTTAGATCCTAAACGACTGGTAGCATCTTCCTATCAAGCGTTTAGAAGCCAGCTAACTCATGGATCATTAGTTATTGCTAGTCAAGAAACAGTTGAGGGTATGCTTGGGAGACTAGGTATGTTGTTGCTTTTGTTTGTGCTTGGGATGCTTCTATTGTAAGATTTACAATCTGTTTATCTTATTTTTATAGGTTTAATATTTTGAGTTTCAAGTTTTAGTAGATTAGGATGCTTGTGATAAATTACAACCAGCTCTATTATCCCCTTTTATTTTTGGCTTTATTGCCCATCATTATCCTATATCTCAAAATAATTTGAGACTTTGAGTT
Source organism: Musa balbisiana (assembly GCA_004837865.1). Taxonomy (NCBI): domain Eukaryota; kingdom Viridiplantae; phylum Streptophyta; class Magnoliopsida; order Zingiberales; family Musaceae; genus Musa; species Musa balbisiana. The sequence continues at coordinate 18,899,283 of CM017198.1, forward strand.
GCCCATAATATGTCTGTTGAGACATTGGTTAGTGCACTATTGCACGATTGATGGGTCTCAGTTTCAATTCTGTGTATGACGTCTCGTATGCTATTTAATGTATTGACAATTTCTTTCTAAAAAAAACTTACAGAATCCTCTCCATGCCAACTTTTTTGTTTGGATTATATGATTCTTGTTGGTGTTGTATGGGTCCTGTGGGATCTTGAAATTAGATGCAACGGTAGTCTTCTTTTCTAGCAAGTGTAATAAATGTATATTCTTTTAAAGCCTTGATTCTATACACATCAGGAAATCAATTAATCAACATCTGATTAGGCTTTTTTTTAAAGTTTAGTGGTAACATGAGTATTCCTTGTGATGAAACAACAAACCTTGAGAGGATGACCTTTAAGATTTTGCAGTTTGATCCTGAGCCACAGCCTTGGATCATATCTTATTACCACGGTCTTGGATCGTATCTCATTGCCACAATATTCATGGTTAAAAATACTGTGCATACTGGTCAGTACAAGTTGGTATTTACCAGTCTGACATCCAGCTGAAATATGAACAGAATGATTTCACTTGGTTTGGTCTGGTATGGGTTGTATTGCTTGGTGAACTTCCAGGAGATAAGCAAATCAGTGTGAGATTGTAAGTCTACAACCCGGTACTAGTCTTGAAACTTTTTTTTATTTAGGATAGCTGTGATGATTGTTCTTTTTCTTTCTCTCTCTTCATGCAAATTCTCTATTCGCTTATCACTTGATACCCATATCAATTTTTTTTTTTTGACAGTTGTCGTTTCTTTACCTTTCTTTCTCTCCTCTCATGTGCCTCCTCCCTCCCCCTCTCTCTCTCTCCCCCTTTTCTCCTCTGTCATCTCTTCCTCCTTTACTCTGCCATGTTGCTGCTTTCTCTTCTAGGTCGTTGTCTCGTCTTCCACCTTCTCATTCTCCTTTGGCAATCCTCCTGTCTTTTCTTCTCCTTCCCTTGGCGGTACTGATCAATTTAACATGTTAGTACATCAGTAGCAATCCATCTATCTATTGCTATTATCACTATACCAAACATTGATTTTGACAGTAAAGTCAAACCCATCATTGGTTTGGACAGCTGTCTAATGCTATTGCCACCGGTAAAGTCAAAACCAAACATTGGTTTTGACAGTAAAAGGATAGATTATTTTCCCTAGTCCAAAGGCCATTGAGGAAGCCCAAACAGAAATGGAGTGGGGTTCCTCCTAACAATGTGTGTGCTTGCAATACTTTTCATCACAAAGACAAGTGCTCGAATACTACACGACAGATTCTGATGTATTCTTTTGGACCTATGAATGTTTACAATTACATTGGCGTCAATACAATAGTAGTAGCTTATTAAATCCACTAGGTTTAATAAGATTTTGAAGACCATGACTCAATTGCTACATATTGAACTTCAACTTCATTATAATTATTTTTCTACATGAGATTTCTATTTTTTTTATTCTTACTCATGAACGATCACTAGGAAGTGATGATTTCCTAATTGTTACCTGATTTTCTATTTCTTACGTCTACTTTTTTAAGCACATAATTGTTGATATTTCATTACACTTCATTCTAATTTTTCATCTTTTATCCATCTTAACATTATTATGTGCTTTAAAGTTTAAACCTCAAAAGCTTCCGATTGTAGGAAATATTCAAACATTCAAACATGTTGCTGAAAGTTCTTACTTGAGACTAAAGTCGAAGTTCATCTCATAAGACTTCTAAATATTGTTATGGGTATATATTTTTATGGTATCAACTATCAAGCACAAATGTTGTCATGCATTGCATTCTTTGTTGTCTGTCCCAACTTCCATTTTGATAGTAAAGTACTATACTGAATTTATTTTGTGTTTTTCTTGGTAGTAGTCTTCAAAAGCTTCTATGTGAAGTTTTCTATAATTGTTTATAACTTTGGTGTTCTCTATATCAGCTTCTGTATTTGCTTTTCTATTCATTCAAACATGAAACAGGTGATTTACTGAAATTGTTGGATATTACTTCATCGGATAGTGACTTACCGGCCACATATGGTAAACTACAGCCTCCTCTTGGGAAACAACGTTTGAAGGTATCGTATGAAGTTTGATTTTGTGTTTTGAGTTTATATTTGCCAAAGTTAATGAATAAATAATGTCCTTTTTAGTGTAAACTTGTAGTTTTTGGATATCTAACTTAGAACAAGATATAATATATATCTCATGTTATAGGCACCATATTAATTTGGCATTTATTACATAACTAAAAACACTTTAATTGTCTGAAAATGCATAATTATTTGTTAATATGTTGATATATGCTTTATTGCCTAGAAGTTCAAACTAACTACATGCCAAATTCATGTAGTTTATGCCTTATGATGATGATGATGGCTTACCATTTGGGCTGCATATATCTTCAGAACTACGGAATGACTTTTCTAGATTTATTAATGTTTAAATAATGCATTGAAGTACTTGCTCATGTTATGTGGGATTAACTTGACCCAAAATTTTCATGATGTCTTCATGCTAATAATAGTTTAAAATGGCTTATTTTTTTTTATCAGATTGTGGAGTTCATCTCTGTTTTGTTGACAATCGGTAGTGAAGCTGTTGAAAAAGAATTGATCCGGCTGGGAGCAATAAAGCATGTCATAGATTTGTTTTTTGAGTAAGTAGCATATCTGAATGACTTATTATTTGGTCAACTATTGACCTTATCACTAAAATTTATAGCATTGAAACTTCATGGAAATTGTAGGTACCCTTTCAATAGTTTTTTGCATCATCATGTCGAGAATGTTATAGGATCGTGCTTAGAGAGTAAGAGGACTCTGTTAATCGAACATATTTTGAATGATTGTGACATTATTGGTAAAATTCTTGCGGCAGAAAAGCAGCCTTCCTTGTCAACTGATTCTTTTAAGGTATGGAGTTTGTATAGTACCTTAGTTGTTCTAGATAATATAACAGTTTGCTACTAGAATTCTTTAGATTATGTTTTGTCATGTTCTATATGTGTGCCTCAGTCCCCAAGTTAACTTTGTTTTGTATATTATTCATTTGTTCTCTTTCTTAAAGATAACATCAGGATGATCTTTAACAACCTTGCAAGTTTAAAATTTCATTGCAGGCTACAGTGTCTGCAGAGGGACGGATACCTCCAAGAATAGGAAATATAGGTCACATGACACGCATTGCAAACAAGCTTGTTCACTTGGGAAATAACAGGAGCATAATCCAGACACACTTGCAGGTCAGTCAACTTTCTTAATTTTAATAGAAGTATGGTTTGTAAACATATTGAAATTTATCATGGTCAAATTTAAAAGCCAAATTCATGAAAAAATTGGGTGTAATGTGGACTTTGTTTGACGCGGCAGTTAGAAGCTTTACCTGTCATTCAAAGTTTTTTTATAATGAAAACTTTGGTGTTTAAATCAAGGATTGAAATATCGTACCGTACCGATGTTTCGAGCTTGGTTTGGTATGATATGGTACCATGTACCAAGTAGTACACTAGGGCGTACCGAGTGGTACACCTAATTTAGGCATAAAATCCTCCGAAAATATTTGAAAATAAAAAAAAGTTAGGATAGGGTTTTTAAGTTAGAAATAAATATAGTAATAGTATAAGTTTAGCAAAATCAATGTAAATTAGGTAAGAATAGTATCACATATCTTTTTTAGACTCTGAAGAATAGTCTTGTGCAAGGTTCGTATTTCAGTTCATTACGGATTGTGCTTCTGTAAATATTGAAATATCTACAGAAAAATCATTTGAATTGTTAGATTATTTTGTTACAATATAAACTTTAAAATTCAAATGAATTAAATAATCATATATGTAGATATACTTGATTGCTAATTCTACCACCAAAACAAACGATAGGCCTCCACGAGTGGTGGATTGGGGTCCTCGATCCTATACATCTGCATATCAATATGATATGTTTGTTAGACCCAATCATGAAATTGATTTCACGACATAGTGTATTGATACACCATATGTCTTTGGTGCATCAATGAGATAATGATCATAGGCTGATTGTCATGAATCACATTTGTCTGAGGCAGCTCCTGAGGCATAAACTTCTCTTTCAACACTATAAACATGTCAAACACCCTAATAGGTATTAAAGACATTAAATTGACCTAAAATCGATCGAATTTTGATTAAATCATCATTAAAATGATTAATCGCAGCAATAAATAACTTTAATGAAACCTAATTAGACCTATTTTACCATCATAAATATGTCAAACACATAAAAGAAGCATTAAATACGTAATTTTGATCCAATATAGTTCAAATTACGATGAAATCATCATTAGATACACTAATTACATGATTAACTTAGTTAATTACCCACTAATTACTTCTCGTTCAACACTATAAACATGTCAAACACCCTAATAGGTATTAAAGACATTGAATTGATATAAAATCGATCAAATTTCGATTAAATCATTATTAAAATGACTAATCGCAGCATTCAATAACTTTAATAAAACCTAATTGAACTTATTTTACTATCATAAATATCTTTCAATATTTAATATGCATGAAATATAAATATTTGACCTATTAAGTATCTAATTTTGAATTAATCAATATTAAACACACTAATCATAATATTAAAGATCTTAATTACTCTCTAATTAAAGAAAGAGAATACAGTCCGTACCGGGCAGTATTATTCGAAACTGTAAACCTTGGTTTGGACATCCTTATCTTGATTGGTTTATCGTTTGCCGAACTTCTTTTCTATGAGTCTATATACACTTTTTACTCTGTTACATTACTTCCCCGTTATGATTGGATACTCTTGCTGTCCAAGTTCTGAAGACAATCTTGCTACTTGCATGCACTTTAGGACTATTCCTTTCTTACTTTTCTGCAGATTGTGCTTCAATTAAATTTCAAAGCTTGTAATTGTATTAATTACCTTTGCTTTTGATGCCATACTTCATTGTATAAACACACATTCTTATGGCCTGGTCTTACCTGCAGGAAAATAGTGATTGGGTTGATTGGCATAGCAATGTCTTGCTCAAGCGGAATTCTGTAGAAAATGTACATCAATGGGCTTGTGGGTAGGTTATTTCAGGGTTTAAATGGTCACACTAAGATGCTTAACCTTTATTTTTTTCCATGTATTGCTTTTCTGTGGATTTTGTTTTTGTTCATTTGAGACTACAACCTAATATGGTTTCCGAGTTCAGCTTACTTCCTTTTTTATGAATGATGAGTCTATAGAATATGCAGTTGATAGCAAAAGAACTATTCATGTAGTAGGATAGTGAGAGTTTTCAGTGTCCGACATGCTCTCTTAAATTCTGGGTTTTGTATACTTTGTTATTTTATGGTTGTTTTCATTTTAAAGTTTGTATGGATGGGTTTTAACTTTTTAAGTTTTTAGCATAGAATTATCTCATTTTATTGTTGTTGTTTTTCTCTATATATTTTTATTAGGGAGGAACATTCTTTTGCTTGGTAGATGTCCACAGTGCAACAAATTTGACTATTCTTTGCATTCTCATCTTTGTTATATATGGTGAATGTGATCATTTCAATTAGATCTTTGCCATTGTTGATCTCCTAGGGTAACTATCTCTCCTTCACTTGTAGTTACTTGGAGGCCAGCCTTTGAAGGGTTTAATTGCCAAACCTTTTGTTGCAAAAGGCAGTTTTTAGAATTTTGGGGATGCATATTTGACTTTAAAATTTTATATATTCCATTGAAAATTTCAAATATTGGTTGGACTTGTATGTATTGCCTAGTATTTGCTAGTTCAACCAAGCACCACAACTAGACCATAGAGGTAGTATCAATTACTATTTAAGTTTTTTCTTCCTACCACCTTGTGTGCCAAATGGGTTCGACCAGTTGATGTAACCAGTAACCAACTTGTCCTTATAAACTTTGTTTCCACGTAAATCTTGATAAGGCCACAGTTTTGGCTAATTATGGCAGTTAGAGCATATATAGCTTTGTCCTGCTATTAGTTGATTATATAGGATGGTTATGCATAGGAATTGGTTTAAATGAATCATCATTTGTCATATTACAATCAAAACCATGATTGTAGTTGTTTTATATATAATGGATTGAGTGCTTACATAATATTAGTACCATTTTTTAAAACCTTTGGTGCATCCTATACTAAAAAAATCAGAATGAACATGTTCTTGCGGAATATTTTGGAACTTGGTTATCTCATATATTGCAGTATTATATACTTATTTTCATGCACATATCTGGATACTTGTATTTTAAGCTGTCCAAGGCTGGAAACAGGCAGATGTTCAGAAAAATAGAAGTTTCTAGGAGAGTTCACTTGATTGATGACCAACAGTAATTGAACTTAGTTCATCTTTACATGACAATTTGTCAAAGCATTAGAGCTTTCTTAATAATCTCCATTGTTTTTCTCTTTTAGGTATGATTTATTCAAATACTTGAATTATGTAAACTGATTGCTTGTTCAGTGATTTAGTACATATTTGAAATTTTGTACCATTGTTTGTACAGAACCATTCCCAACTTTATGCTGCACTAAATTATTTAATAAAAGTTATGCTATTTGTACAGACTAAAATCTTTTTACATTGACCATCTACACCTTGTTGGATATTCCATGGATTAAAATGGTTTTCACTATTTATTAGGCGTCCAACTACACTACAGGACCGAGTTAGGGATAGTGATGATGAGGACTTCCGAGACAGGGATTTTGATGTGGCAGCACTGGCTAATAATTTGAGTCAGGCATTTCGATTGGGGATTTATACTAATGATGATATTGAAGAGGTAACATAAGGATGCACCTGAACTGTCTATGTTATTAAAAATATTGTTTTTGCTTGCTTACTGTTAAGTCTCATCTGTGAATCATTTCTTTTTTCAGACTATCTGCTGTAAGTTTGGTTTGATTTGATATACCTTTAAATTTTAGATCGGTGATCAAAGATGGTCTGTTCTGGTTGTCACTTATCACACTGTGTGCGGTGTTCTGTATATCACAAATTGTCTTGGTGTCATGCAAGGATGCCTTGACATAGCCCCATGCTTAAGGCTGCACGTTACTTGCTACAGTCCAAGGTGGTGATGGGCTTGGGTTGACACAATTCCTGCAGTGTTTCAGCATGCTCTTGGAATGGGAATACATCTAGTCCAATATGCTTCTGATGCAAGCCATGTATTGCCCATATCAAAATTTGAGTAAATGCTCGTCTTATTGACTGGCTTCATAACTGCATGGCCCAATGAGTGATACATACCACAAGAAACAATTATTAGCATGTGCACAATAGCTTCAGCAATCCTTTCTTGGCAATATTGCGTAAAATTAAGGTTGACATGTGTGATATGAGTCGCTTGATTAAGGATTAGCTTCAGCAATCCTTTCTGGTCTTATTACTGGCTTGATAACTGCATGGCACGATGACTGATATATACCACAACAAACAATTATTAGCATGTGCACAATAGCTTCAGCAAACCTTGCTTGGCGATGTTGTGTAAGATTGAGTTTGACATGTGTAATATTGGAGTGGATGTGTCCTTTTCTGATTAACATGTAAGAGAATATTAGAGGTGTACTCAGCTGTTCTAGCATGATAAACAAACACATCATTCTTATTTAGTTCTGGAAAATAGATTGCTTGGAAGCAACACCATTCTTGTTTTGTTAGAGCTGACATTGTGAGACATCAATTATGCTTAATGCATTGGTAACATCAAAGATATTTGCAAACCTGTTTTTCACCATTCCCACAATAGTTAAAGGATAAAAAATTATCTCAAGACACAGGGTTGTGTATATATTATCTGGATTCGTTGTTATTGATAATTTATCAATGTTTTTGGCTGCTGGGTGCAGGCTCAAGGATCTTTTGAACGAGATGATGATGAGGTATGGTACAATGTCACAGTTAATGCTTTTTGTTTTTGTTGTCAATTTTCAAAAGGTTTTCTAGTGATGGAATGGGTAACTGTTGGGTCATAAACCTTGGGGTGTTGGTTGGATGCATTCTCAAAGAAATAAGCTGTTTCTTTTTATTTTCTTGATTCTATTTGATATGCCAATTACATGAAGGTTTCACTTGATTTTCTACTATTTCACTTCTCATTCTATTATCCAAATCTGAATGAGGTAGGACATGGTGAACTTGTCAGTGCTCTTCAACCATATAGTTGAGTTTGCATTCATCTGGTCCAAAGGCATTTAGATATTGAATATTTTTTGCAGGACGTTTACTTTGATGATGAATCTGCAGAAGTTGTCATTTCATCTTTGCGTCTGGGGGATGACCAGGACAGGTAGTTGCAATTTTTGTGAACATCCCTGATATGCCTGCCCACCAACCACTTGGTTGATCAAGCTGATTGAAATTCTCTGGCTTGTGCAGTTCCATCTTCACAAATTCCAACTGGTTTGCTTTTGAAAATGATAGAGGGGTCAACGATCGTCTAACGGATTCTCCTACTTCCTCGTCACCGAATTCAAATGAGAAATCACCTTATGTAGATGAGCCCGATGAGGTGGTTATTGGTGATAACAAAGATCTAAATGACACAGGAACATCTTTGCAAGCGACAGTTCTAGGAACCACTTCAGGAGAAACTCAGGCTACTGTATCAGGGAATGGTCCTATCAATGAGCCCAAAGAGGGCACTAGTGTCTCAAGTGAGGATGAGAAACCACAAGGGTGGGTTGAATGGAGGGAGACGCCGGGGTCTGACATAGCTGGTATAAATCCAACTGCAGATATTCCGAATGGTCAGTTTGAGATGGAGAAAGATGTGGATAATGAAGTTACACTTAGTACAGATGATTGTCAGCCTTCATCTGGAGATGCAGAAACAGAGAGACCAGCTGTGGATGAAGGTGGATCACCAGGACCCACTGACGTTCCTGCTGAAGAACTACCAGAGTCCAGTAAGGGTAATCTATGTGGGGACTCACCTGTATCTCCTCAAATCACTAACACTGGTTTAAGTTCGGAGCCACTTGGACATGAATCTGCTGCTGAAGATTCAGAACATGAGAGGACTGCTGACAATGTGGGGAAGTGAGTTCAAGATGGACAACACCAGCTCTATATTGATCCAATGATGGTTGCTCGATTCAGATGGTAACCTGGACATTGTTGCTCGCTGTAAAAACTGTAGAGCCCTGTACATCTTGGGAGAAGGCTTTTATGGTACGAGGGCTGATATGTTGTTCTGCCATTTACTGTTGACCTATCACTGCTGTACAAATGACAGGCCAATCTAACATGAGGAGGCACTGGCAACTTGTCTTCATGTTTTCTCGCCGTGCGTGGAAGTTGTTGAAATTGATTGGTGCCAATAATATCATTGGCATGTAGCTGCTCACTCCTATTTTGTTCGTTTTTGTTTCTTTGTTGTACCCTTTGATGCTTAACGGTGTTAAAAATGGTTGTTGATCATATTGAAACATAGGACTACTGTTGTACCCATGGTAACGCTCGCTTCGGATAGTGATGCGACCGTTTTTATTCCTTTTTCTGGTTATATGACAGACTTATATGATTTACGTTCTAACCCATCTTTGCTACTTGTGAGCTAAGTATAGATGATCGATATATTTTGAAAAAATGCACATCGATGTTAGTTCGAATAATAAAGCCCGCATCATCTTCTTGCTGTTTCCTATAATTGTCTGCATTTAATTGATATCATGCTGTAGGTTTTCCTCGTCTCATCAGAATATTGATGTCAGTGATCCCATGATGTTTCGGCTATCAAAAGCTTAACATAACTGTCCGTCGACACGCCAAGATAATGGGCGTACGTATGTATGCGAGAGTGCCTGCCGTTCTTCCTCTACGTCACCAGACCCAAGTCGTGCGACCCAATCGATCAGGGAAGCAGCGAGCCCAAACTTCAAGTGGTTCGGGTAATCGGATCCCACATGGGTCATGTTGGCTTCCGCCCAACCCGAAAAGCGGGTCAGGGGAAACCACCTTCCCATAGATATATATGTAAACGACAGTAGTCTCGCCTTTCGCCTCGCCATCCCGAAACCCTAATCCTACAACCCGCGCATCTCATCTCAGGTTTGTGGCGCCACCCCGCCTCCCCTCTTATCCTCGTCGTCTCCTTCGAACTATTCCCTCTTGTTCTTACGATTCGTTTTTCTTTTTTTTTTCTTGTTCTTCAGGTCGAGCTCGTCTGTCAAGAGATGGCCGCGTAAGTAATCCATTACCGCCACTTTGTTCTTCCGTTCTATTTCGACAGGCGTGAAAGACATTTTGCTTTTCCTTTTTTTTTTTTGTTCAGATACATAATGTTTCAACTTTTTCGTAATAAGCTGAATTCTTGTACGAAATCGGGGGTTTCTAGTTGTATTATATTTACACTATAAATTTCTATCAAATATATTCATCTTTTAAGGCTTAGAATGGCCATGATGTGAGTCCTTTGTGTCTATCAATTGATTTTGTTTAGGATCCTATTCATGTATAGAGGTGGAGTATTCATCTCATCGGGGTTAGAATGGCCGTGATATGAGTCCTTTGTTTCTATCAATTGGTTTTGCTTAGGTATCTTCCTCATGTATGGAGTTCTAAGATTGATCGCATGATAAGAAGGAAGTTTAAAATGTAATTTTTACAAAACGATAATGTTTTAAAGATTGGAAAAATTATAAAAATGAGAAAATTTTAAACATGTAAAGAATCTAAAAAAGAGGTTAAAAAGTGGTTAGTATGATAAAATATAAAGCCTATGATATTTTTATTAATAAATTAGGTATTAAAGATGGGGAAGAAATTATATATCGAATTGCTAAAGTTAGGGAAATAAAGTGTAAGGATTTAGGTAATATTAAATGCATTAGAGGCGAAGATCTAAGAATACTCCTTAATGATACGGAGATTAAGGAAAGATGAAAAAGTTATTTTTATAAATTATTTAATAAATATTGTAGACATGATTTAAATTTAATGATAAATAATAATGATAGATTTAATAATCATAGATTTGTTCATAAAATTAAAGTTTGTGAAATAAAAGACTCATTAAAAAAGATAAAAATAGCTAAGAATGTGAGGCCTGATAGCATCCTTATTGAGGTCTAAAAAGTTATTTGGGACAAGTGAGTAATTTAGCTAACTAGCTTATTTAACAAAATTATAAGATTCAACAAGATATTTAATGAATGGAAAAAGTTTTTTAGTGCCAATTTATAAAAATAATGATGATAAAATTATTCGAATTATAAATGAATTAAAATCATGAGTCAGACTATTAAATTTTGGGAAAGCGTTATTTAATGTATGATAAGACTTGAAATAAATATCTCTGAAAATATATTTGGTTTTATGCTTGGAGATCAATTATAGCAGTTATTTATTTATTAAGATAATTAATGAAATAATATAGGGAGAAAAAAAGATTTGTATATGGTTTTTATTGATTTAGAGAAAGCCTATGATACGGTTCGTAGAGATTTATTATGGCAGGTTTTAGAAAAGAAAGATGTATGCTAATGTTACTGCTAGTGTTGTTAAGAATGTATGATAATATAACTACTAGTGTTATAACTATAGGAAGTGTGTCTAGTAGTTTCCTATTGGTATGGGATTACATAAAAGATCCACATTAAGTCTCCCTAGTGATAATGGGTGAACTTACTAGTCACTTACATGATTGATCTCCCTGGTGTATGTTATTTGTTGATCATATTATCTTAATTGATGAGAGCCCGAGTGGAATTAATTATAAACTTGAGTTATGGAGACAAGCCTTCGAAACTAAAAGTTTTAGATTAAGTAGGACTAAAATTGAATATATAAAATATAATTTTAGTGATTCTAGGAATAACAGAGAGAATATAGTTAAGTTGGATGGATAGAAAGTCTCTCTAAGTAAAAGCTTTAGGTATCTTAGGTCAATTATTCAACAAACTGGAGAGATTGATGAAGATATTGTTCGTAGAGACTCCTGATGAGTGGCATCAGGAGTCTTGTGTAATCATAAGATATCATTGAAATAAAAAAAAAATTATAAGACGATTGTGAAACTAACAATGCTTTATAAATCTGAGTGTCGGATAATTAAGAAATAACAGATACAAAAAGTTTGTGCTACCGAGATGAGAATGTTGAGTTGGATGTGTAGAGTTATTAGGAAAGATAAGAAAAAAATATTTTTATTCATGAACAACTGAGTATCGCTTTGATATAGGATAAGATTAGAAAATATTTAAGATGGTATGAACACATTTAAGAGATTTTTAGATGTGATAGTAAGAAAATGTTAAATGATTAATATTAGCGGTACAAGGAGAGGTAGAGGAAGGCCTAAAAAGATTTTAATAGAAACTACAAATAAAGATCTAAGTTCTCTGAATTTAACATATGGCTTTTTACAAATCTCATTGGTGGCAAAAGATCCATATAGTCACCCCAAATAGTTGGGACTTAGTCAAGGGAAGTGACTATGTGATAGATACAACATCGACAACAACAAAGCCATAAGTCCCAACTATTTGGCTGCTTGTACAAAGTTCAACATCGTCAAGGGAAGTGACTATGTACTTTGGCTTCTTGTACAAAGTTCAAGCTCCTAATAAGTATTAATAACAGCACAATTGAGACTCACCTCAATCTTGAATGCCCATGGTAAAGTTCTGTAATGTCTATAATGGTTTCTCAGCTTGCCCATCTTAGAACCAAGTCAATCGGGATCATAAGAGGTTCTTGGTTGAGTATTTCATGCTTCTTGGTAGGTTGTTTTCTCAATCAAGTGGAATGAGTGTTGAAATGGAATGCTTTCTGCAGCATGCTGTACAGCATGTCTTGTCGCAGAAAATACTGACAAGTAGAGACATGTACATGTGTACAGTTGCCTATAGTTCATGCTTTGCACGGAGAAATTTGTCTGTTATTTTCAGCTTAGTTTGTGTAATTTAATAAAAAAATTTTAGAAACATTCATCTTCCTAGATAATTTAGGTGAATCGGGCAATGGTAGCCCTACACATGGATTAGATTTAAGTCTCAATAACTCACGATTGAATTATTGCTCTTCTCTTTTTCATTAATGACATGAATTATATAGTAGTAAACTCTTAGTTGATAGTGCAAAGCATGTTATAGATGACAATCTACTGATAAGATGGTTTTTTTAATATTGAGCTAGAGAAACATGGAGGCGGGAGGAGATTTCTGAATCATTCAAGCTGTTTTAAACAAAACTTATTCAGAATAAGTCATGATTAGAAAGGTTCCTTCAGAGGAACAAGCTCATCTCTTCAGTTAGATGTTAGCACTTGTATAAGAATTAAATAATGGACTGTTTAACTAATGAAATTTTATGGCATAGATGCTTTGACCAAGCACCCTTATAAGGCAATTTAATGATTTTGGAGGTTTAATTGATGTTCATGATATGAGTCATTTGAATTATTTTAGTAATGGAAAGTAATCAGAAAGTAACTATATTGATGCAGTATCTGTCATGGTCCAAAGTAGCAGTAACCGTCCATACTGAAGACCATCTAACAGTAATTTTGTGCCCAAGTTTATTCTAGGTTTCCTAGTGAAAGGATGTGCGTAGTTAGACAATTGTAACTTCTTGTACTAGGGTGTTTAGTCTTGATCTATATCAAACTCGGCAGACATAGTTCTTTTGGCTGGCCAGTACTACTAACAGGTGGAGTCATGAACCTTCACTCTATAACTAATCTTGTTTCTTGATTTCAACTGTTGGATGTTCTCCTCATGTGACTTTTTTATCCATACGTTGCTTAATTTTAACTTGTTCACTTCCATTACATATGGCTTATGATGGCAATAGCACTGCCACTTTTCTATGGTACTCATACTAAGTTATGTTCATAAACAATGCAATGAGGCAATGCATAGTATTGTTGTTGAGCTGGCAGTAAACTTTATGGAGGAGAACATTGTGTTGATTAAGTTATAAGTTATTGATTTTTAACATCATTATTATTGGTTTTTGACTGTGCATTTAACATTGTGTTGTATACTGAATAAACAATCCACATTTAGAAGCTACTTTTGTTTTAAAGCATCAGTTAGCTCCTGATTTTTTCCTTTGATTTGCTTCTTGGTATGCATGGTTTTTATTTGAACTTCTTGCATGAGCAGTGAGCTCACCTTTACATGTTGTTATAAGCCCTTTTACACCGTTTTTACACTCTCTCCCTGTGCTTCTCAGCGAAGAGCCTGAAAAAACTGCTCCAGCTCTTGGAGAGCCCATGGACTTGATGACAGCTCTCCAACTTGTGATGAAGAAGTCATTGGCTCATGATGGGCTTGTTCGTGGTCTTCACGAAGCTGCCAAGGCAATCGAGAAGCATGCAGCACAGCTTTGCATTCTGGCTGAGGATTGCAACCAGGCTGACTATGTCAAGCTAGTCAAAGCGCTCTGTGCTGATCATAATGTGCATTTAGTAACGGTTCCAAGTGCCAAAACCCTTGGCGAGTGGGCAGGGGTTTGTATCTTTTCATGTTTCTCTTTTTTTTCATTTTGTATTTGGTTGCACCAAATGATTCATGGGGAAATTTTTTTTTGAAAAAAACTTCTTTTCTAATGTTTGCTTAAAGCAAAACAAAAACTTCTTCTAATCATCCTCTCTATTGTTGTTAACTTTTCTTAACCTACCAACTTTTGGTCTTCTTGCATTCCAATCACAAGAATAGGAAAACCAAAATGGTTTTCTTTTCCTTATGATCCAAACACTCTATCCAGTTTTCATGAGAGCTGATATTTTCATAAAGAACTCCTCCGTGGTTTTCCTTCCCTCCAAATTTATTCTTAGCAACAGCGTATCTTGTGAAAGTTTTGATTTTGGCACCTTGAAGTGTTATGAGGTCTGAAAAAAACATATGCTGCTTCATTAAGATTCATAAAATTATATAGAACACTTCCAAAGAACTTGACTGTGCATCTCATAATGCAGTTAGCAGTCTATATTCCTAGTGAAATAGCACAAAACTGCATGTACAAGCTAACTCAATATTGTCCTGTAAATTTTTTTCCTCGACTTTTTTTGCTTATCTGTGTTACATGTATATAAATTGTCACAACCTTAGTAAATATAGACTCTGATCTAGCCTGCTTTGCCAGACATTTTTTGAAATCCTTTCTTTTTTCTTGTGAACTTCAAATATGAGCCAAGATGATGACAGTAGAAATGCATCTTCTTTGTCAAATTTTTCTTTCTTTAAGATTTTACAGTCTAACAACATTAAAATATAATATGCATTTATGGTGGTTGATGATTTCAATTTATTTTTTCTCTATCAACTATGATGTTTCGTCATTGATGTTGTGTGACAAATATGCATAAACAGGCAAATATTGTCACGTGTTATTCTCTGGTAGTCATATTGATGTGTCCATGGTTTGCAGCCATTTATGCTGCTGTAATTTTATAGCCTTGACTGCTTCTTCCTAGTGCTCTTTCTTATGTCCTTTGTAATCGGTATCGGGTTATAAAGGGCGACTGGTTGACAGAAAAAATGGTATTACATCACACTTGTTATTATCTTGGTTAATCAGGGATGAATTCGCGGTGGTTGTATCTCTTTGTGATTTGCTGTGTTCTGACTATGCTGAATGCTTTTCTATTGTGTAATTGGAATGCAGCTATGCAAGATTGATTCGGAGGGAAAGGCTAGGAAAGTCGTGGGTTGTTCATGTGTGGTAATCAAGGTGATGTAATCAATTGAAAAAGAACATTATACTTGTCATTTCTTTGTCATTTTCGGACATGACTTCCAAATATCTGTTAATATGTTTCTTTGGCAGGATTATGGTGAAGAATCGGAGGGTCTTCATATAGTTCAGGAGTATGTCAAGTCCCATTGAGTTTTGCATTTATCTAATGTGGGTTGTAGGTAGTCTTTATGGATCTCAAGTGACAGGTCACTTAGTGCAAATGCAGAAGGCTCATGAATTTTGTAGTAGTTAGGGTTTGTTGAAGCCGTTTCCCGAGTATTGTGCTTTAATATGATCTTTATATTTCCTGGTTGTTTCAGAATTCAAACCGGATAACTCTTTGGTTGGCTACATAACCTTCTTAGTTGTTCATCACCTTTTTTATGCCTTTTTATAGTCTACATAATAGGCAAAAGGTTTACATCTAATTCGTTTCTAAGGTCGTGTCTACTCATTGTGCAAATACATGTTTACGTACACGCTTTTTAAGAATAAATATCACGAAACATATATATTCTAAAAAGAAGCATGAAGAGTTATGGCAAAAAGATAAAAATTTGGGGTGGAAAATTATGAAGTCACTGGGGTAATTCTCAACGCATAAGCCAACCCTTTTCATAAGAATTCATCCACCTGTTTGGAGGAAAGTAGTGTGTATTTTGGGTTAGTTATATATTATTTTGATCTTTTTAATAGTTTAGTTTTTTAATTTAAAATTTTATATTAAATTTTTTATAATTAGGAAAGTAAAAACATAATAAATAAAAAATAATTTTAATATTTTAATTAATAATGACGGACAATGATATAATTAGGTGGTTATAGAACAGTCATCGATTCGGCATCATTAATTAAAATATTAAAATTATATCGATAATATTATGATAAATAAATTTATATATTTTATTTTTATGATTATAAAAATTTTAATATAAATTTTTGAAATCTAAAATTCAGAATTATAAGGAGCAAAGACAACTTAGCGGCCCCTTACCTCTCACATGGATGTAAAAAGTGCTCTAAGCTCGGGCTTTTAAGATAAAATCCCTTCAGCTCCGAATCATCATTGTGCACGAAACAAGATAAAAGCGAGAGCAGATTAGACTCAGTAAGACAGCAATTGGGAGAAGCGTGGTATGGAAGATGGTTTGGGCTCCTTGGACGACTCACAGAGGGTGGTTTTCTCGGAACTCCTCCAGCAGAGCTTCCATCGGCATGGCTCGAAGTGATTCGCTAATCCCCTTGCTTGGTACATCCAGTTCTGATCTCACGGAGACCTCCCCGCTACGCTTGTAATCCTGCAATCGCTAGGATAATGAGACGCTGCTGCCATTTCACGCTCTCTGCATTCTTGATGATGCAGCTAGTAAGATGTGAACTTACCATCGGAAAGTGCTCTCTGCGAGCTTGTTGATGTCGTCAGCCTGGGCCGCGTGTTCTCCCTCCAGTTCCCGGATGGACGTGGCATGAGCTGCTACTGCTGCCATCACTTCCTGTGAACGACTCAAGTAATTGAACATACGCTTGACTTATGGCACATTAAAAGAGGAAGTCAAGCGTATGTTACGAACTTAATTAATTTTATTTAAATCATGTGATTCTTTTGCATATCTATATGTAAAGAATTAATTTCTTGAAATCTCTTATAGTTCCTTAGAAATCTAAAAACAAAAAATTAGATAAGACTTTTAATTCGAGATCCCACACGAAGCACTTTAAACTCTTCATCAAACGATTGGTCAGAACCTAAAAGTCTATGTTTGTGCTGAATGATATTTACACTGCTCTTTGCGGCTGCTTCCCTGATGTATCGTTACCGTCCTGCAACCAAATTACTGGTTTACGAGACATATGTATATATCAGTGAATTTTAAAGTGAACATTTTTTACCTTATGTGTGCATCAATGTTGGCAGCATGTTTACAGCTCCGACAGCTGCTGCATGCATATTTTTCCACCGTTGAAAAGCGATCTCAACGATGTCGGCGCTGCAAAATTGTATAAAATTACCATCGATGTAGCATCTCTCTGTCTCTATTTTTTTTTTATATCATTCTGTATTTATATCAATAAAAATAAAAATAAAAAAAAGACAAATGAGACATTCATGTAATTGACAACGAAGAGGGAGAAGACAGGTGAGGTAGAGTAGTGCGACATCGACACAGATACCTCACCTCTCTCCTCTTTCTCCAATGTTATTACCCTCTATCTCTTCTTCGTTCTTGTTGATGTTCAGATCGATATTTGTAAGATCGATCATCGTATCATTCTTGTCGACCACCACTATAACAATCACTCATAACATCATCATCCACCATTATCATTAAAATTATTATTTTTCATCATTTTTATATAATATAATATTTTATATATATATACATATATATATATTATCATGCATTGTATCTTTCATTAATAAAATCAATCATATTATAGTAAATAGAATTAAATATTTTACTTTCATACTTAAGATCTCAATATAAATTTTTAAGTTTAAGAATCGAAATACTAAAGAAATATAACTATATCAAATAATATATAATTAGTCCTCCTTAATTGCCCTCCTTAGGTTCCAACTAGTCCCATTGGTTCGATGTACTGTATATCGGCTGAAAAAAAGAAAAAAAAAAGGGACATCCATTAATCCTAGCCATCATAAATAACTATGAACTAATTAATCACAAGTATAATGCATAATCATTGAAAGTATAATTTTATATTGGTATCATTTAATCTTATGGCAATACAATATAGCCAGATTAATAGTGACTGAAGATGTCACATTAGGAAAAATAAATAGTAAATTTAAATATTAAGGGACTATAAAAGTAAATAATATAATTATAATGTGGCATTATACCTAACTAACCATTTCACGCCCCTCCCGTTATGTTTAATTTAAAATATTTAACATCTTTGAATTAAATACAAAAAATATTAGTATAATAAACATGAAATATTGATTGAAAACTTACATCCACGTTTCCTAGAAATGAGCCATAATAAGGGGATGGCATCCACTTGAAACATCTTGTTGGTTCGCATGATTATAATCATTGATCTTAGTTAACTCTTATTTACTTCCGATGATTAATAAATTACATAATAAATATTATGTTATTACAAGAGAGACTCTATACAACTTTTAGTTTCTCGGACCCTCTGAATTATTAGTTATCATATTAACTTCCAAATACTATTTTAAACATAAGAGAAACTTTGTCAAATATATCTTGATATAATTTTTATGTGAATCCATATTAAATCTAATTATCTCTTGATACTAAACTGATGATAAGCTTTCACAATAACCCATGTTGGCTTTGAATTCTCGGCACTAAAATTTATGATAAAACAGTATTATCTATAATAACAATAATAATAAAATCATAACTATCTAAATTTTATGATATGTAAAAAGTCATATAAGTTAAAAGTATCTAAATTTTTATATATGATTCATACTATGATCTTTTTAGATCTTCTTACTATATTTTCTCACACCACTAAAAGTAACTATTTTATACACTCTAACTAATACATAATTATTCGTAAATAATAATTTTTTTAATTTTTTTAGTAACTTCACATATCCATATCAATATTTTCATCTCTAGAGTATAAACTTTTTTTTTGTATATATTATGTTTTAACTGTTCAGCATTTAAATTCATAAAGTATTATTGGTATAATAACTATATTATATTTTTTTAATCTCAAAAGTAATTAATAGTCACATAAGTCTCTTCACAGTTGTTGTCTTCTTAATCATTCTATTTTCACTCAATGAATAATCAATTTATTCATCTTGTTTAATAATTAATTCAAGATGTATAAAGTTTTTACTTAATAGAAACTCTTGTAAATCTAACTTAATTATATCCTCATATTTATTCCTAATATAACTAAAATTGTATTATATATATAGTTTTAATAATATTTAATCTATAATCTTTAGTTTTCAAATATTATCTTCGTAACTTAAGTTTAGAATTAGTTTCATTTACACTATAGTCAATTAATATAATATCATCACAAAAAAAATATACACCATCCAAGTCTATCTTATAAATAGTAAATAAATTTATTAATCATCAATATAAAAAATGTAATAACTTAACAGATGTAACCTTATATTGTTAGGATCAGGGTCGGCACTAAGAGGGGGGGGGGGGGGGGGGTTGAATTAGTGTAGCGATAAAATCACGTCTCTATTAAAACTTCATTCGATAAAAACCGTTTTCGATGAAAACCTTTTCGTAAAGATCTTAACTTTGAAAGCTTATGGAAACGTATTTGATGTAAAGTAAGGAAGGCAGTTTGTAGTTAAGATAAATAGCAGAAAGTAAATGCAAACCGAGATTTAGAGTGGTTCGGTCAACTTGACCTACATCCACTTTTGGCTTCCTCCTCCGATGAGGTCACTGACGTCCACTAGAGGCCTTCCTTCAATAGGCGAAGGCCAATCACCTTTTATACCCCTCTTCTCCTTTTCACGGGTTTAGGAAACAACCTTTACAAGCACTCACTTACTCCTCTTTCAAATTAGTCTAACACTTTAGAAGAGGGAGAGGAGATCACACAAGATTTCAGTAGCGTTTCTTTCCTTTTAGACTCTATGTGCTTGTGTGTTTTAACCAGGGATGGGAGGGATATTTATAGGCTTCAAGTTGATTCAAACTTGGAGCCTAAATCTTTCCCATCCCGAGTTCCCTAGGTACGGGCTGTACCACCGCCTAGTGTCAGTTTGACTGACACTGTATTAGGCGGTACCACCGCCTAGACTGGCGATACCACCGCCTGACATAGTCTCGAAGACTGTGCCATGATGGTGAGACTTCTTTAGGCACTGTTTGGGCCTCTTATTGGGCCCAACACAGTTCTTACATTGGCCTAGCTGACCCCTAATTGGGTTGGCCCAAATCCAAGCTCAATTACGTACTAACTATGAAATCCTAAGACATTTGCTAAGCTAAACAAATCCCTATGTCTATTCTTCCGGCGAACTTTCGGCGAACATCCGACGAACCCTCGGCGATGCTCCGGCGGACTCCCGGCATGCTCCTGGACTTCACGACGATCTTCTTGGTGAGTTCTGATGAGCTTCTTTGGCAAGCTCTAAGACTTCTCGGTTGGTTCCTTCAGAACTTCCGACGAACGTCCAGACTTCCGACGAACTCTCGAACTCCCAATGTGATCGCGTCCTTGACTCCGGGACTTCATTTTGCTTCATGCCTTGCTATCGCAGTTAATCCTACACATGTAAAACATACTTCGATCTAGATAATTAATACTAAGCATTAATCATGTTGTCCGGTCATGTCATTGGTCTCTCGATGCTTCGTTCGATTCTTCGGCACATCGTCCTCTCTTGCGGCCTATTGCCCAATCGGCCAGTTGACTCCGCAACTCTAATATTCTTGGCACAATGTCCACTTTTCTTGGCCCGATGCCCGAATCCACGGCTCGAAGCCTTCTGTCGATACATCGACCGATCCACCGGCCCGACGTCCAATCTTCTGACATGTTCCTCCGGCACAACATGATTTTTCCTGCTTTAATTATCTCACTCTGATCGAAGCATCCTGCGTCACTCAAAACTCGGATTAAAACATAAACACTTATAGATTGGTTTCATCATCAAAATCTGAGATTCAACAATCTCCCCTTTTTGATAATGACAACCAATCGACGACGGAGTTAACCTTAACTCCCGGAGTTTAAACAAACTCCCCCTATCAATATGTCATATTGATAGAAACTCTTGGATTCAAAAATCCAAGTAACATGTCATGATCAAATCATGCATGACATCAACATACTTCTCCCCCTTTGTCATCAACAAAAAGGAGAAGTCCAACTATTCATGTGTTTAGACATACAAGTTTAAGTCGTTGCATAATAAACATAATTTCAAGTTTTATTATCATGCAATTTGAAAACTAGCAAATTTAAGGATGTGCAAGTTGGCATATTTGATTTTCTTTGTGCAAGATAGCATTTCTAAGATAGTAAGTTCTACATCATGCTAGCTAGCAAATTAGAGATATATAATAAAGCAACTCTTGCTTCTTGAAATATGCAAGTTGCAAGCTAGCAAATTTTTACTTTCTTTGCAATGTTTGAACTAGCCGTTTTGCTTCCATTGTAAAGTGCAAGTTAGCATGTTTTGCTACCAGGCAAGATAGCACTTTTGGTATGCAAATGCAAGCTATCAAATTTTACACATAAAAAGTTAGCAAAAAATTTTACATCTTTTGAAATGTGTAAGATGGACTATTTTGCCTCTTTTTGAAATGTGTAATTTGGCAAACATTGCTTCTCTTAAGATTTGCAAGATAGCACTTCTTGCTTCCTTTTTGAGATGAGCAAGCTAGCAAGTTTGCTTCTTTTTGAATTGTGCAAGCTAGTAAATTTACTTTCTAGCAAGTTTTGCTCCCCCTTTGTCATTATCAAAAAGAAGGGAAGACCCTTTACGTCTATTTCTAAATCATGATAAAGGTAAATAGCATAAATGAAAATTCAACTCATGAATGTCAAAATAATTATTTTGTCATGAATATTTCATCATTGCATGCATCATTAGCATAAGTTAAAGTATTACATGCATAATATCAAATCACCATTCATAATTACATCAATATTTCAATCATTATTTTAATCATCAAAAATTTATTATGCACATAATGTAAAATCATCAAACATGATACAAACATTTATTTTCAAAATATTCATCATGTATATAAAATATAAAATCATCATTACATACATGATTTCAAATCATCATTCTAGAGTATTATTTCAGAAAATGATAATTATTGATTTTCATATTATTTCAAAAAATCATAATGTTGCATGCATTTTTATCTAAAGGAAAAAATCATAGTGTTGCATGCATCATTCCAAAACATTTCAGGCCATGCAAGCCATAAATACATAGAAATCATATCATGAAAGATACGACCACTTAAATATCAAAAGACATAATCTATATAGTAAATCTCCTCTTAAATAAAATATCAAAAAGAATTCTTGGGAGATCATGATATAGATAAAGTTCATTTAATCTTGTAAGAGAACAAGATCTCAATTCATGCATATAAAATCTCTCAATCCATTATGAATCATAAAATTAAAAAAAAAAAAAAAAAAAAAAAAAAAAAAAAAAAAAAAAAAAAAAAAAAAAAAAAAAAAAAAAAAAAAAAAAAAAAAAAAAAAAAAAAAAAAAAAAAAAAAAAAAAAAAAAAAAAAAAAAAAAAAAAAAAAAAAAAAAAAAAAAAAAAAAAAAAAAAAAAAAAAAAAAAAAAAAAAAAAAAAAAAAAAAAAAAAAAAAAAAAAAAAAAAAAAAAAAAAAAAAAAAAAAAAAAAAAAAAAAAAAAAAAAAAAAAAAAAAAAAAAAAAAAAAAAAAAAAAAAAAAAAAAAAAAAAAAAAAAAAAAAAAAAAAAAAAAAAAAAAAAAAAAAAAAAAAAAAAAAAAAAAAAAAAAAAAAAAAAAAAAAAAAAAAAAAAAAAAAAAAAAAAAAAAAAAAAAAAAAAAAAAAAAAAAAAAAAAAAAAAAAAAAAAAAAAAAAAAAAAAAAAAAAAAAAAAAAAAAAAAAAAAAAAAAAAAAAAAAAAAAAAAAAAAAAAAAAAAAAAAAAAAAAAAAAAAAAAAAAAAAAAAAAAAAAAAAAAAAAAAAAAAAAAAAAAAAAAAAAAAAAAAAAAAAAAAAAAAAAAAAAAAAAAAAAAAAAAAAAAAAAAAAAAAAAAAAAAAAAAAAAAAAAAAAAAAAAAAAAAAAAAAAAAAAAAAAAAAAAAAAAAAAAAAAAAAAAAAAAAAAAAAAAAAAAAAAAAAAAAAAAAAAAAAAAAAAAAAAAAAAAAAAAAAAAAAAAAAAAAAAAAAAAAAAAAAAAAAAAAAAAAAAAAAAAAAAAAAAAAAAAAAAAAAAAAAAAAAAAAAAAAAAAAAAAAAAAAAAAAAAAAAAAAAAAAAAAAAAAAAAAAAAAAAAAAAAAAAAAAAAAAAAAAAAAAAAAATTTTTCAAGGAGAAACCTTTCATCTTTTAGTTGTTTCAATTCATGTGAATTATTTCATTCAAGCATGTCCTTTTTCATTTATGTCAAATAAAAATATGTATCAATTATTTAAAAATCAAAAAGCTACTTTTATTATCGTAAAAATCGATAATCCATAAATCATAAAAATCATTATGCATCATTTCAAAAGAAAACTCATTAAGCATAATCATTATGTATTACTTCAAATCAAACATGGTTTCATTAGACATAAATCATTTTCAATCAAAATCATTTTTAAGAGATTCAAAAAATGATACAAATAGATTCATTGATCTCCTTTTTTGAAAACTCGATAAAGTAGGAAAAATAAATTTTTCAAGGAGAAACCTTTCATCTTTTAGTTGTTTCAATTCATGTGAATTATTTCATTCAAGCATGTCCTTTTTCATTTATGTCAAATAAAAATATGTATCAATTATTTAAAAATCAAAAAGCTACTTTTATTATCGTAAAAATCGATAATCCATAAATCATAAAAATCATTATGCATCATTTCAAAAGAAAACTCATTAAGCATAATCATTATGTATTACTTCAAATCAAAATCATTTTTAAGAGATTCAAAAAATGATACAAATAGATTCATTGATCTCCTTTTTTGAAAACTCGATAAAGTAGGAAAAATAAATTTTTCAAGGAGAAACCTTTCATCTTTTAGTTGTTTCAATTCATGTGAATTATTTCATTCAAGCATGTCCTTTTTCATTTATGTCAAATAAAAATATGTATCAATTATTTAAAAATCAAAAAGCTACTTTTATTATCGTAAAAATCGATAATCCATAAATCATAAAAATCATTATGCATCATTTCAAAAGAAAACTCATTAAGCATAATCATTATGTATTACTTCAAATCAAAATCATTTTTAAGAGATTCAAAAAATGATACAAATAGATTCATTGATCTCCTTTTTTGAAAACTCGATAAAGTAGGAAAAATAAATTTTTCAAGGAGAAACCTTTCATCTTTTAGTTGTTTCAATTCATGTGAATTATTTCATTCAAGCATGTCCTTTTTCATTTATGTCAAATAAAAATATGTATCAATTATTTAAAAATCAAAAAGCTACTTTTATTATCGTAAAAATCGATAATCCATAAATCATAAAATCATTATGCATCATTTCAAAAGAAAATCATTAAGCATAATCATTATGTATTACTTCAAATCAACATGGTTTCATTAGACATAAATCATTTTCAATCAAAATCAGAAATGAAATCAATATGATACACATATTATTTCTTTAGACAAAATATTGATTTATCTTTTTATGTGATTGATTTTATATAAGTATGCTCAAATTTTTTATATGAAAGCCATCCAACAAAACTCGAAAAGGAATACCAAATCATCACAATACATATAATGTTATACCATATAAGAAATTAATCACTAGATTTTAATTCTAACATTTTATTCCTTACCATAAAACATGTAATTTTTATTATTATTTTCAAAATTACTAGCATGATCATTTTTTTTATTTTTCGATATGTAATTTTTAAGAAAAATAATTATTCTAAACTAAATTAAAAATCCTCATGAAAGGCATCATGTAATTTCAAAGTAAATTAAGAGGGTTTCGATTACCTCATTGTCGAATACCGTTAAGGCATAGTTTCCCACCTCGCCATTTTTTTATTTTCTCCTCGTCTTCGGAGGAACTCGATTCATCCCAATTTGTGTTCTTCTTCTTGCGTTCAAAGCAAGTAGTTGGATTCTTTTTATTCTTTAATTTTTAGTTAATTAACTTTTTAAAGTCTTTAGTGAGTTCAAGTTTATCATCACTTAAGCTTATGCCCGAGTGGTCTTCAAATGTTCTATGTCCCAAATCCTTCCTATTCTTTGGAATGTGGTTCTCAAGTTCTTTATGTGCATTGCACGTTAATTCATAGGTCATCAAAGACCCTATTAGTTCTTCGAGAGGAAAACAGTTCAAGTTTTTTTATTCTTGAATAGCGGTTACTTTTGAATCCCAAGTTTTCGAGAGTGAGCGTAAAATCTTGTTAACGAGTTCAAAATTCGAAAAACTTTTACCAAGTGCTTTTAGACTATTGATGACATCCATAAAACGGGTGTACATATCTCCAATAGTCTCTCTTGGTTCCATACAAAACATCTCAAAATCGTGCATCAAAAATTTACTTTAGAATCTTTTACACTGCTTGTGCCTTCGTGTGTGATTTCAAGAGTGCGCCAAATATCGAAAGCCGTTTCGCACAAAGAAACCCGATTAAACTCTATTTTATCTAAGACGCAAAATAAGGCATTCATAGCCTTTGCATTTAGAAAAAATATCTTCTTCTCCAAATTATTCCAATTGTTCATTGAAAGAGAAGACATTTCAAATCATTCCAACTATGTGCCATAAATCGAGATTCAATGAAAACAAGAAAACTCTCATTCGAGTTTTTCAATAAGTGTAGTCCATCCTATTAAAAAAGGGAGGACGAATGAGAGAGTGACCCTCTTGAAAGCCATAAAGAGTCATTTCTCTTGGGTGTTAAACCAACTGAGAAATAACGAGGCTCTGATACCAATTGTTAGGATCAGGGTCGGCACTAAGAGGGGGGGGGGGGTAAATTAGTGCAACGGTAAAATCACGTCTCTATTAAAACTTCATTCGATAAAAACCGTTTTCGATGAAAACCTTTTCGTAAAGATCTTAACTTTGAAAACTTACGGAAACGTATTTGATATAAAGTAAGGAAGGCAGTTTGCAGTTAAGATAAATAGCAGAAAGTAAATGCAAACCTAGATTTAGAGTGGTTCGGCCAATCCTGACCTACATCTACTTTTGGCTTCCTCCGACGACGACGTCACCGACATCCACTAGAGGCCTTCCTTCAATAGGCGAAGGCCAATCACCTTTTACACCCCTCTTCTCCTTTTCACAGGTTTAGGAGACAACCCTTACAAGCACTCACTTACTCCTCTCTCAAACTAGTCTAACACTTTAGAAGAGGGAGAGGAGATCACACAAGATTTTAGCAACGTTTCTTTCCTTTTAGACTCTCTGTGCTTGTGTGTTTTAACCAGGGATGGGAGGGGTATTTATAGGCTTCAAGTTGATTCAAACTTGGAGCCTAAATCTTTCCCATCCCGGGTTCCCCGAGTACGGGCGATACCACCGCCTAGATCTAGCGGTACCATCGCTTGGGGGGCTGTGTTGGGCGGTACGACCGCCCAGACTGGCAGTACCACCGCCTGGCACCCTGCCAAGGGCGGTATAACTGCCCAGACTGGTGGTACCATCTCCTGGCACAGTCTCGAAGATTGTGCCACGACGGTGAGACTTCTTTGGGCACTGTTTAGGCCTCTTATTGGGCCCGACATAGTTCTTACATGGGCCTAACTGATCCCTAATTGGGTTGGCCCAAATCCAAGCCTAATTACGTGTTAAGTACAAAATCCTAAGACATTTACTAAGCTAAATAAGTCCCTATGTCTATTCTTCCAGCAAACATCCGACGAACCCTCGATGATGCTTCAGCGGACTCCCGGCATGCTCTTGGACTTCACGACAATCTTCTTGGTGAGTTCCGACGAGCTTCTCTGGCAAGCTCTGAAACTTCTCGGCTGGTTCCTCCAGAACTTTCGACAAACGTCCGGACTTCCAACGAACTCTCGAACTCCCAATGTGATCGCGTCCTTGATTCCGGGACTTCATTTTGCTTCATGCCTTGCTATCACAGTTAATCCTACACATGTAAAACATACTTCGATCTAGACAATTAATACTAAGCATTAATCACGTTGTCCGGTCATGTCATTGGTCTCTCGACGCTTCGTCCGATTCTTCGGCACATCGTGCTCTCTTACGACCTATTGCCCAATCGGCCAGTTGACTCCGCAACTCCGATATTCTTAGCGCAATGTCCGCTCTTCTTGGCCTGATGCCCGAATCCATGATCCGAAGCCTTCTGTCGATACGTCGACTGATCCACCGACCCGACGTCCAATCTTCTGACATGTTCCTCCGGCACAACATGATTTTTCCTGCTTTAATTGTCTCACCTTGATCGAAGCATCTTACGTCACTCAAAATATAGATTAAAACATAAACACTTATAGATTGGTTTCATCATCAAAATCTGAGATTTAACATATATTAATAGTAAACTCATTACTCAAACTTTCTATCATTCTAAAACGAGTGACTATATTATCATAATTATCTTTAATAATAATAATAATAATAATAATATAATTAATAAACTATATAATTATTTATTAAAACTCATCATAATATTTCTTTTCTTTCTGTACTACTCCAATAATTGTCTAAAACGGTATTATCTAACTTGCTCAATTTTGATTCAAGTGGCTCTCAACGTGCCCACTCGAGCTATGCGGAAGCAATGCTTTCACTTGGAAAGTGGCTCCGGAAGCATCAACCACGTACACACGCATATTTAAGTGGCCACTTAAATATTCAATTCATACAATTTGGACACTTATTTTTTAAAAAAAATAATAAAGATAAGATTCGAATCTAAGATCTTATAATAAATTATTAAAATTAAATTTACTTTCGTGTTTATAGAATTTGACGCACTTGTGAGAATAAAAAAAAAACCCGATTATTATGTCCAATCACAACACCGTAAGGAAGTGAGTGTCGAATAGAACAGTGAAATATACCTCTTTCCGTCTGCCGCTCGGTTTGTCCTGTAGTTAAGTGCGTAGTCATATTCTGATAGCAAAGCTCGATTAGTTGGGCAATGTGGCACTTTTCAAGTGATAGGGTGGAATTAGGTAAGTTAATTGATATGATCGATTTTTATGTGGGGATAGCATGAGATATATATATATTCCTTATTTTGATTGGAGGATGATGATTTTGGTACAATTTCATATCTCAATAATTCGTCCTGTCATATTCCTACCCTAATATTGTCCACATACGAAAACAATGACTTTGAAGGAAAGATAGAATTTATTCTTAAATAAAAATATTTTTTATTAAAATATTCGAATTGAGTAATATATTATTCTACAGTTCGATTCCACGTGTGAATAGGTCGTTTGATTTGATGTAACTATTTTTTTTTATTTTTTTTAAAAAATAAAAGAATATCCCATTGCAAAAGTGTGCGGCTTCAACGGAGTAGCTACGTACGAATGAATAAAAAGACTCCTTTGGGTAAGATAAGAACGGCCAAAGCGAGCCATCGATCGAGTTCCCTCCTCTAGCTTTCCCCCACCCTTTCCCCGGGAATGGACGACGGGACCGCCGATGGACGGCCCGTCGGCGGCACCGAGTACAGCTGGTGCCGGGCCGTGGAGGGCGGGACCGGCATCACTGTCCTCGCCCTCCTCCTCTCCCGACCTGTCTCCCGCCCCCTCCTCGACTCGGCTCTCCACCAGCTCCAATCCTCCCACCCTCTCCTCCGCGCCCACCTCGTCACCGCCGCCTCCAGACACCCCTTCTTCGCCAACGCCACCCCCCGGTCGGAAGTCCTCCGGCTCCTCTCCTCCTCCGATCTCCTCCTGCCGCCGCCGGCATCGGCGTCGGCGGTGTCGGTTTCGCCCTTCCACGCCCTCTTAGAGCATGAGTTCAACCAGAACCCCTGGTCCGACGGGGGCCCGACTCACCAGGTCCTCTTCGCGACGCTCTACGAGATGCCCGAGCCCGGCCGGTACACCCTCGCGCTCCGGCTTCACACCGCGGTCTGCGATCGCACCTCCGCCGTGGCGGTCCTGAAGGAGCTCCTGGCCTTGATGGCCTCTTCGGGGGAGGGAATCCACGGAGAGGCGGATGGGTTCAATCGGGGGATAGATGACTTGATTCCGAAGCAGGACGCCTGGAAGCCGTTCTGGGCGCGGGGGAAGGATTTGGTCGGCTACTCGTTGAACGCCCTGAGGACATCGACCCTCCAGTTCAAGGATGCCGCCTCCGAGCGGCGGTCGCAGGTGGCGAGGCTGGTGTTGGGCACCGACGACACCCAGAAACTTCTCACCGTGAGTGCCTCCTCTTCTTCTTGTTTTGCTTCCTTGTACGCTCGGATACCCTGCTTATACTGCACACTATACATTGGCATTATGACCGTAGGATCTGTCTGATCCCTCATCTCAGACCGTCCATCCTGCGAGGCCGTTACGGTTAGTGTGGACTCTGATCATCCTCACACGGTTCAATGCATTAAGATGGATAGATAGTATCCCACACTATAAGATAAAAAAGCAACGTTTGTAAGATTAACCAATTTTAATCATAATAAATTTATTTTCAGTTAAAAAGTATATATAAAGATAAAATATTTAAGATATATAATGTATGAATTCAATTTAGAATGAAATTAAAATAAATTGGTGGATTACAGAGGCTTACAAATAGGATGATTGAGTGGTCACACTCCAATTGCTCTTTTCTTCGGTAGGAGAATAGAGACGTGGACATCCAAGAAAATATGCAACTCAAAACAACTTATCCGGTTATTGTTGTTGTTCACAATGAAGATGGTTTCCTGATTCCTCTCTTGCTGTGTTTCTTCTTGTTTATGCGTGTGGGTCTCTCTTTCTTCAGGACATTAGGCTTTCAGCCAACAAAAATCTTCGGGCCAAACCCAAAGAGTGAACAACAAAGGTCATCCTTCACTGTCTTGAAAGTTACTCATTTTGAGCCTTCTATCCTAGAAACAATAAGGGCTCTAAAACTGGAGGTCCTCCTCTCTTAACTCAAGCTCCAAAGGCCAGCCCAACATAAACCTAAAACTTGATTCTTAATCTATTCTTGGATCCTTGTTAAACTTTACAAGCAAAAGGGCAAGTGAAGAAAATATGATCTTGATCCAACTCCTCCCACATAAATATCATATGCACCGCATATATTATACTAAACAAGACTTCTGAAAGTAGAAAGCCTAAGCAGCTTCCAGCAATATACCTAAGCAAAATATTAGAGGTGTCTAAATTCTTTTCAAAGTAAATATTTTTTTATAAAAATATAACAGAAGGAAATCATATTATATTCTTTGATCTTTAGTTCCTATCACGTCTCTACCTTTTTATTGTCGTCTCTATCATCCATTTTCATTATATTTTCTTATTTATTTCAACTACAATATTTATTTTGATCATATATTATCTTATATATATTCTATAATCTTATTAATATAGTATAGGATTATAATATTTAATAAGTAAACTTGTGTTCTGACTAATTAATCTAATCTATCGATGCAATCAATGATAAAGATGATTTTATATCTATAAGTAAAAGACCAATTTTGAGCTTTATTTTTTTGTTTTTGATTTATTTATTTTGATGATATTTTTGCTGGTGATCGAAATCCGTAGAGGACTTTTTTTTGTGATTTTTTTTTTAAGAGCATGAATGATCATCGTCTTTCCATGCTAAATGATACTTTCTTGCTAATTGCCATGTTCATATCAACATCTTTAATGTTTTTGAATCCCAGGCATGCAGAAAGAGGGGAATTAAGCTGTGTGGAGCCTTATCAGCTGCAGCAATGGTGGCTACGCGTGCATCAAAACAATGGGACAATGATTGCTACGAGACTTACTCGGTCATCACCCTCATCGATTGCCGCAAGTATCTCGATCCGCCTCTGCATGATCACAACATCGGTAAGGCCTACAAAACCTGCAACAATTTGTCATTTGACCACTGTATTTTGCAGTATGACAAAGACAAACCATTATAATCTTATCATTTGGCATGACATTTTTAAAGGAAAAAGAAATCATAACTATGCGGACGCAATTTGAATTTCATCGTAAATGTGATCAATTGAATTAGAATAGCAAAGGAGAATAATGTTGTTCATTCTAGTTTTAGTACTGTTTCTTACTAGCACCTAAGCACGAAGCATGCAAATCTTGTAAAGGTGTGTAAAATTCATGAACTTTCACTCCTCTTTGGTCCTCAAAAATCTAAAACTTAATAATCATGAGGCGAAATAGGAGACATTCCAAAAAGCAAAAAACCTCAAGCTAAGATGGATAATAACTATGAGGGTTGGCAAACATTTCTTTTAAATCTTTTATTGAAAATATGTTGCTTGGGAGTTCAATTTGGAATAGTATTGCATGAAGAAGAAAAAAAAATTAAAAATTTAATTGAATTGTTGAAAATATTTATGTGCATGAGGTGAAAATAGATGGATTAAGAGGACAGCCTCACATTTCTAAAGATCAAGTCATATCTTATACTTTTTAAGTTGTATTGATGTTTGATCTCATATGTGTTAGTCTTGAGTTGATTGAAAAGTGTTTGATCTTAAACTTCTTTTATGTGAGAGGACTTTGAGTTGATTAAAAAATCATTCAATTTAAATTTATTAGTTTCATAATGAAGAATTTGAGTGTTTCTTGATATCAGATTGGCATGCAGTATGCTCAACTATTGGGCCGCCGTCTAATCTTTGCAGGATTCTATCACTCGGCCATCATCAACACACACAGCATTCATGGGGGAGAAGGACTATGGGAGGTCGCGGAGAGATGCCAATGCTCCTACTCCACCGCCATGACCAACAAGAAGCATCTCAAAGACATCGGCGAAGTGAACTACCTGATGTGCAGGGCCATCGATCACCCCCACCTCACCAATTCCTCATCCCTCAGAACCGCGCTCGTCTCTGTGTTCGAAGAGCCCGTCGTGTACGAGTCGTCGGCGGCGCTGCAGCACCAGCTCGGCTTGGACGACTACGTCGGCTGTGCTTCCGCCCATGGGGTCGGCCCCTCCATCGCCGTGTTCGATACGATCCGAGATGGCCAGCTCGACTGTGCTTGCGTCTACCCTTCGCCGCTCCACTCGAGGAAGCAGATGCAGGAGCTTGTGGAACAGATGAAGATGATTCTGAGAGGACATGATAGTGAGAAGAGCACAAAGTAGACACACCTCTGAGTGTTCCATTAATAAGAGGTTCAGAAACTACTTGTCGCAAAAGAATCTGCATAGTTTCAATGATCTTTACTACATTTTCATAATCGAAAAAATTGCATTTGAAATTTAAATTCAGTCAATTTGATAACAATTGAATGATATTATTTTTATTTTCGGTCTAGATGAATCAAGGTTTATATATATGTGTGTGTATATACACACACACACACACACACACACAGATATATATATATATATATATATATATATATATATATATATATATATATATATATATATATATATATATATATATATATATATATATATATATATATATCATAATATTTGTACAAGATTTCTATACAAAAAAAAATAAAAATCAGAGTAAAAAAATATTAGGGAAACTCAAACTTAGATATAATAATTTGCATGGAAATTCAAACAAAATTCGGAACTTCCAAGCGCATATCATAACCAAGTTAAGAAGAAACTATCTTATCCGTCTGGAATTAGATAGAGCATAGGAATATGATGCTGGGAACAAACTATTGAGATTAAAATCCTTGTAAGAAACAGCAGATTCTTGAACGCAACAAAAACCTGACCCACAATACAGTTTGATAAGGTTCAAACCAGAGGAAGAGTGGAGCACAACAAACTGATCAACGACCATCAGTACAGATCACTTTCCTTGTGTGTCTGAATGACACAATCTGACTTGGGATAGGCAACACAAGTCAGCACGTAACCCTTTGAAATCTGTGAATCATCAAGGAAGGATCCATCTGACTGATCAACAGCACCAGACACCATCTGGCCTGCACAGCTGGAACATGCACCGGCACGGCATGAGTACGGCAGCTCCACTCCTGCCATCTCAGCTGAGTCCAGAATGTAGGCATCGTCTGGAGCATCAAATTCATGCTCCTGCCAATCTGGTCCAATGAGCTTCACCTTGTAAACGGCCATAGCCGATGCCCTGAAGCAGTTGGCCATCCTTAAGCTTGATGTTTTTGTGATACACCTCAAGGAGCTAAGCGAGGATGGACTCCTAATCAACGCAGAAGAAAGCCAGCCCTTGGAGCTGCTCTTGAGCATACAGGAAGATGGGAGAGCAATTGTCACCATTGTGTCTCCTGAAAACCCAAAACAAATTAGAAAGAGTCTATCATTATATCGACTGGACAAAAGCTTGTCCAATAGACAACTAATACAATCAGTTCATTACAGAACTACTATTTTTTGGCACCAGATCAAAGTGTCTACTTGGTATGTGCAATTAGGTGAAAGCATGACACTTACGATCAAATAGACATGTAAGGGAGGTACAAATTCACAAGTCCTCACATGGAAATGATTGTGCACAGATAAGACTTAATAGTTGCCGCTCAAACCAACAGAGCTTAACATTCAGAACTAGGCAAGCCATGAATCCTTGCGCACAACTTCATCCATAATCGGCCCACAAAGTTTCATAGATTGATAATACAGTCTTGCATCTATTATGACCAGTGGACACATTTGTACTACAAAAAGGTGGGTAATTATCCTCAGGGTTGATGCATGGATGATTTATGTTTCTGTTATTTTTAAAGTATCTGTCACCAAGAACTGAATACAGGAATATGAATATATAATAATCATCAAAGTATTTGTCAATGTTTGATCGGTAGAAAGGCCAATCAATTGTTTCTGGATGCGATGCACATGCAACACTTGACTTGAGGGTAGCATGAGGTCCAGGTAGAGATACAATTGAACTTTCACATTTGTGCACAGAAATATTCTCTTTTGGTACCAGAATCCTAAATCATTGTTTGTACTTGTACAGCACAAAAGAAAATTTGCACCGAAATAAAAATAAACAGTCTTTTTGTCATTAACAACATGTATGAAACATTTCTCAAATCCCTTATCTTATAGCACTAGTCACGAAAACCTCAAACAAAAGAAACAAGAATCTAATTTAGAATGCAAATGGATGACCTAGCGATGAGCCATCATCCCTGTGATCAACTTTAGAACATTAGTAGTCCTTATCTAATTCTTAAAGAAATTCTGTGTTTCTCTTCCACTGCAGTTTAACTGCTAGCGGAAAAGAACATCCATCAGAAAGGTAATATAAGTTGCACAGGCAGCTGAAAAAACAACAGAATTGCCAAATTTTGAGCCGATGAGAAATTTATTGACTCCAATAAATGGATGCAGAATCTAAAAGTTGTCTGCAAGCCATATCAAAAAGTATAAGTTGGTGCTTCAAACGTGAATAACCCCGCAAAGCTCCTTTCGAATCGGACGAAGTTCAGGACAAACAAAAGAGATACGCATTTGGTGAACCTGGTCATCATTGTACACACAAAAAAGTTGCAACTTTTGCACAATAAGATCTCAAAACTTGCATGTGGCAAACAGCAGTTTCAAAGGAATGCAAGATGGCATGAGCTCCACTAGCTTTTCTGGCTGCATTATAGTGATATTACTATCAAGAACCAATTTTTATCTAGCCATGTCATGACTATCCTAGATCACACCATGGTGTCGACATCAAAACTAAGTATCCACCCCAAGATTCTCAACATATTATCCCCGCAAAACTTCCACTAATGACATGGCATCAATCTAACTTGGAGTCCTTTTCCTATTTCCAGTCCTACACACACACACACACAAAGGTGGCTTCTTTTCCCTAGTACCAGTCCTACAATATATATACGAGGGGAATTGTTCTGTGAAGGATGCTTAGCCTTGCGTGTGTATAGAAAGAAACATGGAAAGAGCAAAATCCCTACCAGAGAAATAAGTAGAGCATTTATAACCAGAAAATAAGCACTTGGAACACGTTCATCTGCTGCAATCCAGAAATCGAAATGGATCAACAAAAATAAGAATGCAGAGTAAACGAAAAAAGATAGAAGAAGAGGAATCGGGTACCCAAGGATGAAATCGAGAGAGGGTGGAAGATGGCGGAGGAGATCCAGGAATCCTCTTCGAGAGAGCGGGCGAGCGAAGCGTGCCCCAACCGAGGGACGAGAAACAAGCAGATAGGGTATCCCCCAAAGCTCTTCCCGCTCGGATTCGGTGCGGCTAACGGCGCGCGGTCGAGGGGATTCTGCCAATCATCACCAAGCGTGCCGGTGGCCCCTACCGCCGCTAACCTCTCCCTTCGCCTTAGAAAGTTGTGCGTCGTAAGAAGAGTTGATCGACACGCTTTTCCTACGCGTTCGCGGCCGTACTTGGCTACGTGCGGGACCCACCCGTATGAAAGCTTTCGATTGCAAGGAAGGTATCCGCAGGAGTATGCTCTGAACAGGTGGGAAAATTACGTGTTCGGTTGCGTTGGGCGGGTTATGGATTCCGACGGTCTCCGCGGCGGAGTGATGTAGTGGAGACCTCTTCTCTTGTCGTCTCGACGTGGGCGCCACGTGGACGAAGATGCCAGTATGCTTGAAAATACTAACTGACCATCACCATGTCATAACGAAATCATCAAATAAAAACAAGTATAAATGATGATACCACGTGGCAGACTCGGATGCCAGTAGTTTTCTTGTATTACAAGAGCAGCTTTTGGCCAGAGAAATAATTTATTACTGAAATTATTATTCGTTTCATCATGAAAAATTATTTATTTAGCACTATAACTAGAGTAGACAATACAATATTAATGCAATTGAAAGGGATGATTAACTTAATTAATCATTACAAGATCCCACTTACCTTTTGTAAAATACATTAATATAATTAAAAAGATGTCAAATTCTTACCTTCTTTTTCTATGAAGTTACTGCAATTTACCCGCACATCACTAAAATTGACATTTGCTTCGGCATCTAGGAAAGCTAATCGTTTGCATCAACGCTTTTGGACACCTTATTTCTAGTTGATCCTTTCACGAATGGTCAACTATAATGTAATTTCTTATGAACTAATTTCCTTCCATAAATAACTACGTTGTGATGTCTCGACAGAGAACCACGAAGTGGTTAACCTAATCTTCATTGAACACCCGGAATCAACCACAAAGATTAACAAGGAGCGACTCTTAGAAGTTCCTTCAGTTTTCAATCACAAACACTTGAATGACTGATCGGCCTACAGAGGGGAAAAGGTTTGCAAATGTTCACAAAAAGATGAAAAAAACTCAAATGTCCACCGAAATATTAGAAGCATAACAAGAGTAAATACCTTCTCATGGATGTTGACACCAAACAGAACATGAGTTTTTAATAAACCTAGACCTTCAATACTGCTTAATGAACAAAATCTGGAAGATAAAGTAGAATTTAGATTTTATGGATCACCAGCCTGAGAAAGGAGCTAACTTAAAACACTCGGAATGGCTTCCCCATGGTGCTCTTCAGGTACAAGCATCTCACCTGGTAAACCACCAGACATCAGTGACGGGACAAAAAATACAGTCTATATTTTAACACAAAGCAATCACTACAGATCAACACAAGTTTTTTTTAGTATGAAAACTACAGCAAATAAGAAAGAAAAATTGGAACGCAAACAAAATAAACATCTAAGCCTGTCAATAAAAGTCATTTCAGCCTCAAAGACACTAATGTCAATAAGCCAAGGAAAAAAGACGAATAAAGTTGTTTTTCTAGAAAGAAACTTAATAATATATTGTTACAAGCTCTACAAAATTTAATCAAAATTAGTAAAGAAGCAAAAGAAAGTTTAATAATCCAAAACAACAATAAAAACAATGAGTAATTTGGATTGATTTCTATAAGCATCAAACAAAAAAAACCCTTGGTACCAATTAGAAAAAAAACCTACCAATTTGAATGACGATTAATTCTAAGAGAAAATAGTGAAACATGAGAAAAAAAAATCAACTAACAGGGATGACAAGAGCCCACATTTTGCCAGTTCTTTTTCAGCAAAGAGACAAGGAAATTCACGCTGAGTTGCACATTCTGAAAGATCTGCTTCTCCTCCATTGCACAGTTACCCACTGCAACACCCATGCAAAGAACTTTCTTGAGTTGAAACTTCACCATTGCTTTTGTCTCATTAACTTTTGATTCTAAAGATTCTTGGTGAGTGACCAAAGTGGGAAATTTCCCTGCATAGCAAATCAAATTAAAAGACAACCAGAGATGATTAAGATATAACAGAACAGAAGCTACATGCAGGAGAACATATATAAATGTATATCGGTCAACCTAGAATACAGAGATCTAAATTCAACAAACTAACAGAAGAGCAAGAACACATGTGTACACATGATCAAATTTCATAAAGATTGTTGGAAGACTTCAAGATGAATCTAATGGAGATTGAAACCTACCCAAGCAGTAAGATGAACAAAGGGCCATGGCAAAAACAATAACAATCAAGCATCAGAATAGATTTTTCTTCATTAAGATGCAATTAACATTAAGTGGTAAGATTAATTATAGTTTTTCTTATCATTACCCCAAAAAACATTCTCATATAAATGGAGCATAGTGTGAGATCATTAAAGCCAACCTCAAATAAAACAAAATATCACTAACGTCAGTGCCACTCCCAAAAATATTTTGCTTTTCATATAGCGCCTTTAATTGATCTAACTAAGTTGGAATATTACTCCTGGATATTGTTGTTGTTGTTGCTGATGATGATATTCTCATTATATGGAAACTATACATATTTATTTCAATAAGTATACCAACAGAAATGAATAAAATTTCCAAAGGGCCAAAAAGCTATTTAGGGATTCAAAGAAGTAATTGCAACAAAATAAACCCTTCTATCTACACTTGTTTAACTTCCCAAAAAATAATTCAATAATTTCTCTCCACAATGATATTTTATTCTTAAATAGATGGCTTCATGAACTTGCAGATTGACTCATGAATGGCTACTGATCGATAACCATTAATTGACTATGTTATATGTCACTGTAATGTTCATTTTTCAAACAAGATTACATTGAAGAAAATTGTTAAAATATGATAACTTAAACCTTGTTATGATTTGCTAAAATTTCAACCAGAATAAAAAAGTAGTTGTCCGATCAGATGCATTGAGGATGCAGTAAAAGTTAAAAGCCATAGTGCTTGCCTGCCTTGTTCAGACCAGGGCCAAGAAGACGAGGAATCTGTTTGATGATAGCCTCTGATGCCAGGAAAGCGTGGTACTTTTTAGCAAGTTTCTTAACCAGCTTCTTATTTTTGTTCATCTTTTTCAAACTTTCAACATCCATATAATCTAGTCCTATCTTCTCTGCCTGGGGGCGATAAAAGCAAGCATTAGAATAACGTGCTAACGTGCTGCAATAAGATGTGCACGAAAACATAAGAATCAGAACTAGAAGTATCCACAAGTAAACAAAATGGAGATCATGATATTTAACGGAAAAAATATTTTTGCTCTCGTGTCAAGATAAGGTGAAAATAGATTTGAAATGTTCCATTCATATCATCATCATATAGGTTGTATTCATTGTTGCAGATATTTTCAAGAGCTACATTGAAATCACACACATGCAAACAACACAAATATGTCTGCAGCATAACTGATGGGGGTAGATGCAAAACATTAGGTAATACTGATTGGCACTCATTTTAGCAGCAGAGCAACACAACGGAATACATAGTTGACCACAATAAACAATAAACCATGACCTTCCAGCATTTGAATATATGATTCACAGAGAAGACCATCCTGTAAGTAATGAACCAGTTAATGATTACAGGAATTAAAAAAGTATAACTCTAATGGATCAGGAGACATTAAAACAAGGGACACTAAATAATTCTTATACCAAAAGAAATCCATAAACATACATAAAATACCAATATGCTTTACCTCCTCGACATGTTGAGCATCTCCCAACATGCATACTTTCATTTTAGGGCGAGGAATATGAGGAAGCTTTACAGACCCACTAAAACGCTTGTCCTTCTGAGGATCATAATTTTTCAGACCAATTTGCAACTCGACTGTCTCAGTGAATTTCCGTTTCTTCTCCCGAGAATCACCAACAACCTGGGAGATTGCTTCCCTCAGGACATCACTCTGTAATTTGCTGTGATAATAACAAAGTGCTTGAAAAGTGAGTTCAACATAATAACCACATTAGGATGAAACTACAAATGCAGTACAGAATCTATAAAGTAAGTAGTACATAGAAAAAATGAATACGAAACAAAACAATGAAAAATCTGCACAATTTAAAAATGCAGTACAAATATGAGAGCAAGAAAACAACAGATCACCAGTAATGAGTTTCCAAATGACATTTAAAAGAAAAATAAATCCTCACATGACTAAATAAAAAAAACTTCTAGACAATGATAGGCAAAGCTTAGAAGGCTGAAATTGTCTCCCACAAATCAAAAGTAAAGGCAAATTGAATGCATGTTATATATTATCTAAGCACAAAGGAATACTACTAGGCCAATTATTTATTATGTTTATCAAATATAATATTTAAATTATCTACAACTTCTAATTAATCATTTAATAATTACAAACAACCTTAAAGAACTGCTGTTTGCTGTGATCAATCTATCATGTTCACTTCTTTGATACATCAGAACAAATATCATGAACAGAAAAAAGAACAACAGAACGTGTATGCCTAGAAGTGCTAAGAGAGTAAATAAGCTAAAAAAAGAAAAGAAAATAACAATCTGTAGAGTCTACTGCTAGTTCTCGACACATATTGATGAACGACATAAAAAGAAATTTAAGCGCGCTGCACGAGAAACTAATCGCTCACACAAAATTCGTTATCCTACATTCTCCGAGACATATATAACAGAATGGACCATTTGCATGGCTCCTAAGATTCTCTACAGCAACAACTAGCAATTCGTTCGACAAGATATTGACCCAAAAAATACAAGAAAATAATAGCCAAAAAACGATATGAAGTATATCAAGGCATATGAGAAAAATCAGAACTTGCGATACCTCATTGCTCAGATGTCTCTCTTTCTTCCTTCGATCCTTCAAGAAAAAACAAAATTTAATGAGTTCATCCATCAACAACAGATGGATCGAAAGAAACATTATGGAATTGGAGAAGGGGATCAGGAAGCGAAGACTAGAAGACTTACGACCAGCCTCCGCGAGGGTTCCGGGTGGAGGAAAGCCCTACCGATGGACCGCGATACGCCAGAGAACGCGCGATGCGTTTATAAACCCTAGACTGCGCACTGATGCGACGAGTGCCCAACTTTGCCGTTCGATTTGGATCCAACGGCTGATATGCTTTCCTTATTGGACCATGACGTTAGTGTGACCGGTTCGGGTTGGGTTCGGTTGGGTCAAATTGAGTTCGGTCAATTAAGATATTTAAAATAAATAATGTGGTTTTACATATTTATCCTTGTAAAATTTGGAAATATTAAACTCCCAGCACTAGATAACCCCTCTACAAATGTCCGGGCGATTTCCGTCAAAAAGAGGATTTTTTTTTTATTTTTTTCGCAATAAATATCTTCTGTTTTTATTTTCTCCCATATGGTACCAATAATATCTAAAATAACTTTCATAATCCTAATAATATTTTCTCATCCATTAGAGTGTTTTTGATCGTCATAACAAAAACAGTATAAAGTTTATTTGAAAATTAACTCATATAATCTCAAGCAAACCAATTTTAAACCTAAAAATTTGATATCATAATAATGATCCCAAAGAGATACAATATGATATTATTTACTGTGTTTTTAATAATTTTACTATGTTTTCAGCACCTCAATAAAAATATTGTAATGTTATCGAAAAACAAATACTTACTTTCACATATCTCTTCGTACTTGATTGAATAAAAATAATATTTTATTTATCTTAAACGAAGAGAATCAGCTTGTGTGGGATATTTATCTGCATGATGAAATTATCCGGTTCTATAATAATCTTCATGCCTCTCCCCTTATTGAGGCTTCATACAGTCTCATTTTTATCTATAAAATTATATTTGAATCATCCTATTAACTACTCTCTAATTTATATCAGAAATCTAATAGGTTATTTTCAACTCTAAGTTTGACAACAACATTGGGGATAGATAGTTTTAATGCTCATTTATTTCAATTTTATTGGCATATTATCAACGAAAATATTGTTACTGTTATCTAAATTTTTTTTATAAACGATAAATTATTTAGTTTAGTAAGGTCAATATTGCTTCTTATACTTTAGTCTCCAAAAGACAAAACACACATACTTTTTATTGTATGTAAAATTATTTATCGCTTTATCTCCGAGATACTAAAGAATATATTACAGTAGGTTCTTCTTAAAAATATTAATGCAAACCAACATGCTTTCATGAGAATAGGCTCATTCATAAGAATATCATCTTTTTTATCATTAGTGTATGCATAACATCTTTTTAAATAACTTATGATTAAGTATGTTGAGACTTTCTTCTTCATCTTCCAGGTAAATTTAGATTTTCAACCTAATTTGTTGGATGGATCAAAGCTTGTGTTCCAAATTTAATTTTTTTTATCAATATTAATGGCTCTAATGTAGGTTTCTTTTAAGGATTTCAATGACTTTACCAAGGCTCTCCTATGACACCTTTTCTTTTTTCTTTGATTTGTTAAATAATGCTGCTTAAGATAGCTTTCTAACTCCTTATAAATTTTGCTTTTTCTCGTTTGTTACTCGATTGTCTTTTATAAATGACCTATTTTTTTATATTCTGTAATACTGATATGATCTCTTTTATTATTATTTGTGATATTTTGGTTAAGTTTTCTTATAGTGTAATTCTACACAAATCTAATATTTTCTTTGTATGCTGCTGTAATGAGCTACAGTAATCCAATATCTGAAACTCTTCAAATGCGAATTGGAAGTCTACTAATCAAATTTCTTAAAGTTCCTCTTATTACCAAAACATTTATCATTCAAAGATTATCTACCTTTTATTAAATTTATCCTATCACAAATACAATATTAAAATCTCCAGAGTTCTTTCAGGTGACTTGAACTTATTAAGGATGTTCTAATGTAAAATCATGTATTGATGTTCCTTTTTGCGTCGTAATGTCATGAATGAATAGTTTACAGCTCATTTCGTTTGTTCTAGAAAAGATGCATAAGAGGAT
The DNA here is from genome assembly GCA_004837865.1 of Musa balbisiana. Lineage (NCBI taxonomy): Eukaryota > Viridiplantae > Streptophyta > Magnoliopsida > Zingiberales > Musaceae > Musa > Musa balbisiana. Next base: position 18,941,995 of record CM017198.1, read on the forward strand.
GGTCATGACATATGTGGCATATGACTTAATTGTGCTTCTCTCATGAGGTATTTATAGGTAATTCTTTTTGAAAAAAACTCTTTGTGGGTTAAGGAGATTTCTAATTAATATTTGAAAAGAATACTTTACATTCTCCATCTATTTTAGTGTCCTTAACTCTTAAATTTGTCCACAATATTATGAATTAATATTTTTTTTACATAGAGTGGCATAGGTTAGTATGAATCAAATGTCACATCCCCAAATTCTCTCTTATTGCATGATTATTTTTTGTTAATAAATTTTTTATACTTAATAATTTCTTTTGTTGAACAAGAATACTTCTTGTGTCGTATATGAGAATACATTATCTATCGTTTATTTTCTAAGTATATTTATCCATATGAGGAATAATATTGATTAAATATCAATTATCTCACACTCCTCTTAGTTGCGATTAAGAAAAAATATTATTACCATCTTACATCCAGTAGGATATTACTATCTATCACCTATGCGTTTGAAAGAAATCATTGGACATTCCATAATTAATATATAAAAAATAATAATCAATATTATTTCTACTTATATATTGGATGATATGCATTGTAAATTATTATCCATCGTCAAACAACAAAAAGATTATATTGAGAATCATGTTGCAATTTATATTTTGGGACTATATCTTTCTTTCTAATCACTAACACCAAAGCCTCCTTGAAACATGATTGGATTGTTATTATTAATATTGATGTCTCTATAGGTTTATGATGTATCCTTCCTAATTCTATTGTTGGTATTTCTACTCAAGGTTCTGTATTATAAATTACAAGCTAGTTACTGTGGTATTATGAAGACTAAGATTAAATCTTTTATGTTTATCCATGTTTGGTTTGACTCTGAAGTTATCAAACAGGAAAGTAAAAACATCATTAAAAATATTGGGACATAGTAACTGAAATTACAAGTCTATGCAGTTATTATTTATGAAAAGAAATGTTAATTACTATTGTCTGTTATAGTCACGAAACGGCGTATTCTACCTTAAAAACTGTAATTTAACTCTCCCAACCACGTGCTTTCCACGCGACTCCGGCTCACATCATCACTTCCTCGTTTCCACGCTCTCAAGAACGGCTCCTGACGCACTCGGTAATAAATGCGCTCGAATACGTAACTTCCCGCGCCGAGGTCGGTTCTCGAACGAGAGCAGAGTCATTCGAAACCCTAATTCCCCTCCCAATCTCCTCCGAATCCAAACACCGAACCCTTCATCGCAATCGAATCGAGCACCTCCTGCGGTCCGTGGATGCGGCGGCGATGGGAGGTCTTGGACGGTGACTTGGAAACGAGGGATTTTCATAAGCGGGAAGGCGGCCGCACCGACCGGCTTTGGAGCCCGGGGATGATGGCTTCTTGCAGCGGCAATACGACTGATAGGGTCGGTTGGAATGGGCCTTTCGGCTCTGGAATTTCTTGGTTTGTGTACCCCTCTACGCTTCATTCTTTGTTTCATGAATGGCTTAGATTGGAATATAGAAGCATATGATGTGAAGGGAACGCGATGACTGGAACTATGCCCGTACCTGTTCCGGTCTTGAAGTTTTTGGGGCAAAGCGAGTTGAGTTTGGTCTTGTGCTAGGTAAAATCCCTCGTAATCTGTATGGTCAGTTTACTACTATGAGATTGAACTGTTGGATCGTTGTGGTGTTTCTTGTTATGGCGATTTCAATGTGGGTAAAGCAACTCTGCTGTTAATTAGATGTCTGATGTCGAGTTTGGTCTTGTGCTAGGTGAAATCCCTCCTAATCTATATGGTTTCTTTACTATTGTGATATTGAATTGTTGATGTGGATCGTCGTAGTGTTTCCTGTTATTGATATTTCAATGCGGCTAAAGCAATTTGGCTGTTAATTAGATATCTGATATCCATTTTTTGTTCTTGAAAAAGGTAATGATGGTCGATAGTAGGAGTGTAGGACTATGAGCTGATTCATGTAATTAATTTTCTGTTATCCTATCTCTTCCAATCATATGTCTTAAGATCCAGAGAACCAATATGCTTAGATCATTTAAAGAAACCTACGATTGAATGCCTTTAGATATCTTATGGCAAGCTTTGGTACGAAGAATGTTTACTTTCTATACTAATGTTACAGAAGGTACACATGATGAAGTTGTCAAAACTATCAGGAGAATGGAAGTTTGCATCAAATTTAGTACAGACTTCTTGTATATTATTTCCTACTGATATTATTTATACTGTGAAGAATTTAGTTCGGATTGACTCAAAACTTGAATTATGGATATGAAACTTGAAAACAAGGGTTTAATTTAATTGGGATTGAAATAAAATATGCAAAATGAACTTTAGGAATCCTGACAGAAGATACCTTAGAAGCTACTAGAAGTAAAATTTTCTCAAGGTAAAAAGTAAAAAAAAAATGTTTTAAATATCTTGGATTTATTGTTTAACGGGAAGGAGAGAATGATGAAGATATTTGTGGAACTAATGCAAAATGTTAAAGAGTAGATGGGTGTTAGGAGTGCTGTATGTTCATTGTGTGCCTCTTAGGTTGAAAGAAAAAATTTATATGATTGTTATAAGATAAACTATGCTTTATGGTTTTGATTCTGTAATTAGTTTTGTTAAATTTTTGGTAATGTTTTCAGTTATTTAAGGGTTGATTTCTCAGATCTGTTTAAATTTAATTCTTTGTTATATAAGGGTGTCTTATCTATTGATTTCTCTTAATTATTTGTTAAGGAATTTGTTAAATCTGTTTTCAGTTACTTAATATCAATAAATTGTTTAATGTTTACATAGTGTTTCTTTACAGAAGGCAAAAGTTGACAAACAAAGAATCATTCTTACTGGTAAGCACCATTCTTTTTGGGATTACCGAATGACATATTTAGTACTAAGTAGTATTTACATTTCTTTATTTTTACATTAGGTCCAAGCTTGCCAGATCCACCTAATTTCTGTCTGCGGCATGATTCATGACATTATCTCAATTTGGTCAGTGATTTATGGTGCAGGTTTGGACCCATTGAGTTAAGAGAGAAGTTGATAGAAATGACACTCAGGAGTTGTTGACAGAAAAAATGAACTGCTGTAGAAAATGAACTTTCGTCTCCATTTTTTATCAGTTCATGCTGTATATAGTCTTTAGAACTAGGCTGTAACTCATATAGACTAGAGATGCGAAATTCACATGTTTTGTCCTACAAGTCCTTGAAGACACCTAGCTTATTTCCTCTCTCTCTCACTCTCTCTCTCTCTCTCTCACACACACACATTCTCTCTCTTTTGGGGGCGAGAGGAATATTGGTCGATAGCTTGCTAAGGGTCAAATATGAGACTTGGCCTACAAGCCTCATATATATGATACATAAATCTAGTTGCTGTGGCTGATTGGGAAACCCTATTCTTTATTGTGGCATGCTGAATAGATATTATGACAAATATTTGAAAAGGATAATAGCGGTTGACTTGGGAGCTTATTCCTTAATCTGGAAATAGAAAGCTCGGTTCTTATCTTTAATAACATAAAAGGAGTAGAGCTAGATATGTGTAGTTTTCTTTTTTCTTTGACTGTAGCTGATCTTTTATTTAAGGAACTGATTAATTAAATTATTCATACCTTCAGATTGATGGTTGGAGCTAGATCATGCCTACAATTATTGGAGGATTATCATTGTGGGTTGTGATACCTCCTATATTTTGGTTTCTTGTAGGGTTCTCCAACAGTAATTTCAATTTCTTTAATTTGTTGTTTACTTGTTGAATATCTTATAGACTTGTCTAATGGCAGTTGTTTGTTCCTTTCAGATTCTGTATGTTTTCATGCTGTTGGAGATACACCAGTGACATCTGTCTTGATATTTCTTTTCTTTTCTAGGCAACAGGAACACCGGGGCTGAATTTATGTTGCAGAGTTTGCTAGGACTTGGTTAGGTACAAAGTTATAACCAGGGTTATTTCTGCACATGGAAAGCTTGCTAATGGTGAAATGTTTGGTTTCTGTACATTCATCTACAATTTGCTGGCACTCCCCAATATACTCAAAGTGAAATGCTCTCAATTGCCATGTCAACTGTCAATCCTATTATGCTCAGGAGTTGCAAAAAAAAAGAAAAAGAAAAAATCATGCTCTTGAGTGCAGTTCTACTCTGAATGCTACAATGTCCTGAGTTGCAGAAACTGTTGTATGACACCAACTTTAACCGCTCGGTTTGACGAGAAAAAGAGGTTCCCAATCAATTCCTTCAACTGGATGTGATCATTTGATATCTACATTCATCCATAACCTACTTACTGTTATCGGTTCAGTATCCAAGAAGGTTGACATTCTTGCAGTTCTCCTTGGAAGAAAGGTGATGTTCTCATGTTGGTGCTTAAAAATTCGCCTGTCAAATCAATTACTTTTCTGCTAATGCTTGTAACAGATTTTTCTCGCAGAAGAAAAGGGGATGTGGTTATTCCTAGCGTCATATTTTATGGAGCAAGTGGAGGATGCAACCGGCATTAGCTATCAACCTTCCACCTCGGCTTGAAAACGACCCTCCCCAATTTTTTTTTTTAAGCATATGGTTGGCTACAAGTCCATGAATGCTGATGACCATCTCTGCGGAAGCTGTATCAGACCCACAACCCATACCTAATACAGGAAAAGAGCCTCATGGAGGAGCAGCATAACGCAGGACTGCTCTGTAACCCCTCAAAATGTGCCCACAAGTAATCAATCTTGTTTTTAGGTATCTGACGTAGACCCATGAAAGAAGGGATAATCTCAAATAAATCCATCGGGAGTGACAAGATTATTAAGATAAGTGGGCTTGCTTGTTGGCTGATTTTATATTATTGTGTTGTCTGGGTGGGATGGGTCACATACAACAGGCTATATATCTATCCTTTTTGTCAAAGTAGACTCACTCACCCCTTTAGAGCATATAATAGAGACTAAGCTAGAACTTTTATGGCCTTTTTTTTATTGTATTTTGGCTTGTCTGTTTCCCATTCAATGTAAATTTGCTGTTACTTCATATTTCTGAAGAGCCAATGAGATATCACAGTTGGTTAAGGACTGCAGTTTGAGACAGTACTAGCTGCTTCCTGCCAAATTTCTACCATTATTTGCTCCCTCTCTCTCTCTCTCTCTCGCGTTCATAAAATCTGCAGACAATCCCACAAGGACAGGTACTATGGAGGAACCCAAGAGTTGATTATAATTACTAGTCACAGGAGCAAAGAAGAGTACCACAGTGTTCATGGTCCATCAGATGATTCAGCTATATAAATATACTACCATCCTGGGGCCACTTTTGAAGGAAAACTGGGAAGAGCACTTCTTATATTCAACAATCCTGGGTTAGCATGGTTGCCTTGGTTCTGTACTCAGACTTTCTCTGAATCATTCTACAAGTTCCTTTTTCTTAAGCTCTGCTCACCATAATCTTTCTGTTGATCTCTGCAGAAGGGAAGAGGGTTTGGCAAATGCTTGTAGAGGCTCCAAAGAGTGTGATAGAGCGAAATATGAAGTGTCCTGGAAGTTTCAGAATGGTGCGAGAGGGAGAAGAAGAGGCATGGATGGCAACTCATAGAATTGGTGAAACAGGCCTTTCTGATTCTGGACCTTCAACTCGATCTGTTTCTTATGGAGTTCATGGCACCAGTCTTGCCGCATCTAATTTCTTGTACTGTTCCTAAGTTTCTCTCCTTTATGCTTATGTTCTTCTCCTTCTTGTTTGAAACTTTATCCTTGAGATTTATGCTTACAGCTCTTAGCCAGATCTCATCCATTTCCCCAGTATCATGTCAGCTTTACATGTCACTGCAGAGGATTCATTGTTTAACAAAGCAAGTGACTTTAAATGGGCTAGCACCATGGCACCACATCTTTTTTCATGTACCATTTTTCAAATAGTTCAGTGGGCTCTTTATTATCTTATATCTTGTTCTTATTTTACTACACCTATGCCCAACATTTTCATAAAGTTTTGACCTAATCCATGTATGTTTTCTTCTCTGTTCTTCGCATCTCTCCCTTTCTTTGTGCTACTTACTGTTTCCTTTTCTCTATTTTCATAGAGTGAAAAGATCCATTTTAGTTATTTTCTTTGGGTTTCTAAAACAGCAACCTGGATATGAAGCAATTTCTTTGTGCTTTTGTTCCTAGTCTAAATTGAATTTGATGAGTTAGATGGACTTCCAATTGCCCAACAGTGACCAAGAAGGAGCTGCTTATTTTGGGGAGTTGGAGGAGGCTCTCATGCAGGGAGTAGATGGCATAAGAGAAATTGAAGATAGAAAGTGTAGGTCTTCTTTCTTTCTTTCCTTAGTGATTCTTCCAACTTTAGCCACATCTGTAACAGAGATTATATCTTAAATGATCGTATGTTCATTTCGAATGCTATGACTCCCCATCGATAGATAGATAGAATCTCACATTCCATCTCAAGTTTAAAGAGTTCCATGAACTCTGTGTGGTTCCTACAAGAGGAAGGAATAAGTTTCCTTTCTAGCACTAGCATCTGCTTCTTTGTTTTTATATCATTTATTTTGATCATCTGCATCTCCTGTTACTGCAGCTTTTTTTGGACCCAGGCCTGCAACACTTGAGATCTTCCCATCGTGGCCAATGAGATTCCAGCAAACCCCTAGAGTAAGGCCTTGTCCTTCTGATTTGGGCATTTGGTGTGGGAAGAAGTATAAAGATGAATCAAAAGGAAGAACTGGTTTGCCGTTCCATTTATGATTTGTCTCCTACTCTATTTCTACCAGGGGAAGGCACATTCCGCAAGGAGCACTGATTCAGGCTCAGTTCAAATCACTCCATCTCATCCTGGATCAGACTCTACAGCTAGCAGAAAGGAGACGACGACGATGATGGTGACGATGACAAGTGGTACCTCCATGACAGGAACAACGCCAACTCTTCAACCCTCATCCCAAGACAAGGTACTGTTTGATTGCTTTATTATACAGTATCAGCAGCTCAATTCCCTAGGTAACAGATCAAAAATCTTTAGGTTCATGCCCTACCTCAAACAACTGCAAAGTACGGATGGTTGACTGAAAAGCCAACCTATAACAGTCGTATAATGCCAAAACGGATCCCTATGAGAGCTGCCTCTTTGGACCTTTTTACCGTCATAAACTCAGTTGGTCTTACTCTCTTTCTTGATTACATTTTCTTTTTATTATGGCCCATGCAGTTTGAGTTCTGACATGACCTGGCTCATGGTTCCTACTGTAGCTATGGGATTCTTTTTTTTAATAGTGATTTTTAGATCAGTGGCAACGATAATCTATCCACTTTAAGCATATCATTATTATTTATTCTTTTTCTGTTCGGGTTTTGGACTTGCACAGCGGAAAATATTTTGGTCTCTGCTCTCATATGTATGTAACATTCATTTTAACTTCTTCTCTTTTGACTTCAAGCTAAACAACGAATAATGTATTGCATGTTGCAGAGAAAGATGACTGATTCAACTATAGAGAAACATGGAAAGCAACTTGATGCCAAGGTGCTCTCTCTCTCTCTCTCTCTCTCTCTCTCTCTCTCTCTGATGCCTGTCTGTTGAAGTCGAAAGAGAAGAAGTTAAAATGAATGCACTCATTTTAACTTGATGCTGATCGACAAATGCACTCATTTTATTATTGATTCAACAATAAGGTTGTTTCTTGAAAATCCCAATTGAAATAGCTCTCTCTCTCTCTCTCTCTCTCTCTCTCTCTCTCTCTCTCTCTCTCTCTCTCTCTCTCTCTCTCTCTCTCTCTCTCTCTCTCTCTCTCTCTCTCTCTCTCTCTCTCTCTCTCTCTCTCTCTCTCTCTCTCTCTCTCTCTCTCTCTCTCTCTCTCTCTCTCTCTCTCTCTCTCTCTCTCTCTCTCTCTCTCTCTCTCTCTCTCTCTCTCTCTCTCTCTCTCTCTCTCTCTCTCTCTCTCTCTCTCTCTCTCTCTCTCTCTCTCTCTCTCTCTCTCTCTCTCTCTCTCTCTCTCTCTCTCTCTCTCTCTCTCTCTCTCTCTCTCTCTCTCTCTCTCTCTCTCTCTCTCTCTCTCTCTCTCTCTCTCTCTCTCTCTCTCTCTCTCTCTCTCTCTCTCTCTCTCTCTCTCTCTCTCTCTCTCTCTCTCTCTCTCTCTCTCTCTCTCTCTCTCTCTCTCTCTCTCTCTCTCTCTCTCTCTCTCTCTCTCTCTCTCTCTCTCTCTAAAAAAAAGAAAAAGAAAAAGGAGTGTGCTTGTGCTTTGTAAAATACTAGACGAAAAACCCACTTGAATATACGTCAAGTGCTTTGCTTTCTTAAGAGGGAATTCATTTACTTGAGATTTATTTCCCTATTAGACACTAAGGCGCCTAGCTCAAAATCGAGAGGCAGCAAGAAAGAGCCGACTAAAGAAAAAGGTGCACCCTTCAAATCTCCAATAAAAACCAAACCTGGCTTTGATGTTATCATATTTGTTTAATGGATTGATCTGATGGCCGTGTCCAATTATCCCAAATAAACAGGCTTACGTCCAACAACTGGAGTCCAGCAGACTTAGACTTAAGCAGCTAGAGCAAGAACTCCAGAGAGCAAGATCACAGGTATAGTTACCCTTACCTGTGCATTATATAATGTTTTCAGCCGTTCAATCTATTATGTTTGTTTGGTGTCAGGGTCTCTTCTTAGGAGTAGCAGGCAGTACAAATGAAGCTACCAGTCCCGGTAATAAGCTATTTCCCATCCCAGTTTGGATACGAGTTTGCTTCTGCACCATTTTGATAGCTTTGAGAGAGGATTTCGTCATTCTTCTTCGGCTAGTTGTAACTGTAGCTTCTGCGCTGCAGGCGCGGCGATGTTTGACATGGAACATGCTCGATGGCTGGACGAGAACTGCAAGCTCATGTCGGAGCTTCGAGGGGCGTTGCAGGCTCACCTTCCTGAAGCCAGTTTTACAGTAATTGTAGATCAATGCATCATGAACTACGATGAGCTCTTCCAACTGAAAGCTGAAGTCGCGAAATCCGACGTTTTCCACCTCTTGAGTGGATCATGGACGACACCATCAGAGCGCTGTTTCTTGTGGATGGGTGGATTTAGGCCCTCTGAGCTTCTCCAGGTTAAAACTCTCTCCTTTTCCTTTTTCACAACTCAAGCTGCTGTATGCAATACGACTAACCCTCGTCTGATCGTTGATGAGCTGGGCAGATACTGATCCCTCAGCTGGATCCGTTGACGGAGCAACAGTTGATCTACAACCTGAAGCAATCGTCACAGCAGGCGGAGGAGGCTCTCTCACAGGGCCTCGAGCAGCTTCACCAGTCTTTGGCGGACACTGTTGCCGGTGGTCCTCTCAGCGATGACGTCTACGTCGGGAATTATATGGGCCACATGGTCCTTGCACTAGAGAAGCTTGCCCACCTCGAAGGATTCGTCCGCCAGGTCTTTACCCTCATATTATCAAAAGTTGCTTTAACCCCAGTAGGATTACTTACTATATGTTGTTAGTATGCCTGCATATCTAATAGCTCAACTATATCTAACGTATGTGATTGCTCAAGGTAAATCTATCGATAAATCTGAACTGACTCACCTACAGAAGAAAAAAAAAAGTAGAAAGAGTACCCTTTAACTTAGGTAAGTGATGAGGGAGATGGTTTGCCTTGCCCTGTTGTCATCTCTATACTGTGAATAGCTTATCTTCATAAGATAGAGCATGTTAAATATGTCAAGGCTCCAATAAATGGTAGTCTAATAACTCATTTCATTTCCAATAGAAGACGGAACCACCATGTCACACCCAATAAGTTTGATAGGAATAACATAAAGGAGATTCCCTTTTGTCCTTTAATAAAGTAATGGAAATATTCCCTAATGTTTTATAATTAAAACAGCGCAAACCCTCTTCTCTTAGCCCAAACATAAACAAGATATGGGGTTCCAACTGATGCTTCTCTTAGCCTTGTACAGGTTATCGCATGTCAATAACATCTCACACTAACTCTAAAATTGGTGCTTCTGCAGGCTGATAACTTGAGGCAAGAGACGTTGCACCAATTGCGTCGGATCTTAACAAGCAGACAAGCAGCAAGATGCTTCGTCGCAATCGGAGAGTACTATACCCGTCTACGTGCTCTGAGCTCCCTGTGGGCTTCTCGGCCTAGGCAGTAAGTTTACTAATCATGCTTGCTAGTTTTTTCTTTCTACTTAACACATGCACCATCTGTGTGCTATCTATAGTTAATTCCTTGGTTAAGGGATCATCGTAAGCTTCTATCAAGCATGCATAACTGATTGCTCAAGTGTATACGCAGATGATCTTTTGATACAATCAATTCATCGTGGATATCTGGATTTATAGAAAGATAAAATAAAGAAAGCTCTCATTAGTGGAAAATAAGGTGCATGTATCTTTAATGAAAGATATAATTAGAACAAAAAATGTGGTTCGATGAGTTTGAATAGATTAGAATGACTAATGTGGGGATCAAGAGAAAAACTTTGCAAGAAATAATGGAAAAGGGGTTTGATTGCTGATGATCTCATTTGGAACATTGTTCTATATATAGAGCTCGATTGTTGAGTAGAACCCGTATAGCTGACCACCCAGGTAATTGGAAGCATTAGCTTCATGCCTAAATGCAACAATTAATGATCTAGTCGCTTCATGCCTTTTCATTCATTAGCATTTAATTCTAAACATCTTGTGCTCACTCTTTCTGGTATTTGTTATTTGGTTATAGCTTCCTACAATTACATGAGTACTACTGCACGTATATCTTCACCGCAGGAACTTGATTGGAGATGACAGTGTTGGCTCTTCGACAACAGACCTGCAAATTGTTCATCCATCAATGCAAGATCATTTTTCAGGCTTCTGAAATAAGTACTCCTGAAACATATAGCATGCATGTTGTATTATGATTGAATTCTCATGCATACAGAGACTTCAGCAGAAAAAGCACGAGCGAGGTGCTTCATAGCCTCCTTTGGCATTTCTTGTTATATATGGCTGTTGAACTGGAAGAACTGTTAGCGACAAAAAGGCACTAAAAGAATTGATATGCATGTTTTCTAGGTACAAAAAAACAGTAATAGGGAAGTGCTTTTTAGGGTAAAGTGTGGCCATATATATGCAACTAGACCTAACTCAAGATATTAAAAGGATTGGTCAAGTTGGATTAGAACAAGACAAAGTTGAGTGGTCATGACTTTAGCAAATGCTTCTTTCGATTGCAACAATATGCGTATTCTTTTGCTCATATAACTATGAGAATCTAAATTGTAGTGGATGATATTCGTTGAACGGACATGGCACCTGTTCGTGCTAATTTAGTTAGATGGTTTAGAAGAAATCAAATTGAGATGGAGTATTGAGGTTTAGGCTAACGTGATATATATAACGTTGCAAAATTTATAGGTTCATGGCTAACGTGATGATTGATCCAATTATACGAGTCAATAATTTGGGTTGGGACGTGAATCGAATATGATTGGAGTTAGGTTTAGGCTACACTAATCAAGTTCGACTTGGATCAAGCACGATCAAAGTGGAGTCACTACCGATAAACTGACAAACTTAATGGGTTCGAAATTAAACAAGATGCGTCTTACACAAAGAACTGATTGTTTTGGCCCCTAATTAATCCATCACGGATGAAGCCCACTCAAAGATCAACCTATATATGGCACGGACCCCCGTACCCACTTCATCCACCTCCATCCTCCATCAATGGGCGTAGCCTCCACCTATGTGGCCGCCTATTCCCCGTTAGGCACCTTCCCAGCGGTTCAGTGCGTTGCCTCACCATGCCCGAGCGATCGCCAGTGGTCAATAAGTAGGTACCGCTTGAGCTTTGTCTTCCATTTAATTCTAGGGATCTGCTCCTTTCAATGGCTATTTTGGTGTCAAAATGTGTGTGTTTGGCGACTAGATGTCTTGATTGGAAGATCAATGCGGATAAAATGTAGGATTCACGAGGGAGATGTATTGAGAGCATGATCACATTCTGTTGATACATAATATGCATTCGATCTTAGTTAGGCATTCAATTAATATGGTAGACAAGAAAGAGTTTGTATTTCTAACATGTACTCATTGGTTCATGCCTTGCATGCCCTGCTCTTTAAGCTACAAGTTCAGCTTCCTTTCCCTGTTGATTTGGGTTGAAAAAATTCAGTTGGCATTATAAACTAAATGATTGATTTGGGGTGTGAATCCGTTTGAGTATATTCTGTTCTTAGGATTAAGTTGTCTTTTCTTTTAACAGTTCATGTAAGACAGCGCATTCAAAGGGATTCAGAAAATTGAAATAATTTGCTCTTATGGTTCTACTTAAGAGATTCAGGCAGGTGAGGCCACTGGGCTTCCATGGCAATCGGTTCGTACAGACGTCATAGAGTAGCATTTTCATCAGTTAACTAAATAGAACGAGAAAGGTTTTTTTTTATTTTTATTTTTTTATCCGGTAATCCGCTCCTCCTTCACCTAGACACGTGGTGTAACTACAAAATAGAATGAGAAATATTTTTACTCATGAATTCTAAGTGTAACTCTGATCGAAAATAAAACTAATAAGAATTATTTCTTATGATAATTGATGCCAGTAGTATGGAGAGAGGTAGAGGGGTTGTAAGAAGACTATATTAGAACTTATAAAAAAATATTTGATTTTTAAATTTAACTTAGAATTAAAGAATTTATTATGAAAGGAATGATTTCATTCGTTGAGATAATACATATTTATACAGCGTCAGATTTTTCTCAATCATGTATTCAAATCATGGAGTTAAATTTATAATTGATCCTCAAATCATAGATTGATTGAGGATCAGAACATGTAAAAAATATAAGATTATTATTTCATATTTACTTATATTATGATCTTCTATCAAAAATATCATCTTATACAAAGATCAATCGTAGCAAGAGATTCATTTAATTGGCCTATTGTTGTTTTTGTACATTATGATTTAACAAAGAAGGAAATATCAATAGAAATTTTGTTTTTGGTTTGTAGTTTTCTTGTGGAGTGACTTCCACTCAACTTTGCTACTATTCTGGAGGGAAATTGATTATGGAATTATGTGTTCTTGTCCTTGTGCATTTCATGTTCTGTTTAGTTATTCATTCTTATTGTGATTGCTATTTTGTGCTGGTTTCCTAGTCCTTGCATCAGATAGTTCGTATATATTACTTTGAATTTGTCATTTTAGAAGAGATGTTCGATTTTACAATTTTCTTTGAGTTGCAGTGTGATTTCACTTCTCTGCTGAAAAATCTCAAATTATATTATTATGTTCTTGGAGGCTTCTCTTGTTTTGTTTTCCGTTGCTTCATGAACTGATCTTCTCCCTGAAGCCATCCGAGTTCACAGACTACACTCTAGTCTCATCTTTTATCCAATAGACCATCAATAGTTGTTGCTGTAGTTACCCATAATTATTGATGTTAGGTTTTCTTCATCTTATTCCATTACTACATCCTCAAGTAAACAGATTCCAGTCTTGCCCCATTTTTTGCTTTCAGCTCCCCCCTTTAAAGATGCTTCGAGGATCTCTGTATTTTAACCAAACACTTTGTGCCATTTGACTTTCTGCATGCTCGTTAACCTTTTCTTGGCAAATCAGATGAAAATGCGTTTGTTAGTGCAAAATGATGTCCACTAAAGGTTGGATTTGGCATGGATTCACTATGTTATTGGGATTAAGAAATTCTTCTAAAGATTGAAATTCAACTTCTTTCTCTTTTGGATGATGACATAACAATATTTAAATCTTTGTCTTGGATTAGGTTTAGTGCAACAATCAAAACTATATCTTTTAGCATCTTGTTTTAGTCTTATAATATGCAGACACTACAAGAGCTTCTAAAGAGAGCTACTATTGGATTAAATACATGCCCTGTCATTTTTTTCCTTTATAAATAATATATCCTTATACTTCTCATTTCCATTGATGTGCATGGTCCAGAAATAATGGATGTACCCTACCCAAGTCAAAAATAATCTCATCATGTTGTCAAGCCTTATCCTCGAACAAGAAAATTTTGTACAACTAAATTATGAGAACTCGTAAAGTATGCGCTTTGTTTCTTTTCATTGTTATCATCAGAGTCGAGGCGTAACCACAGTAAATGTCTTTGTCACAACAAGAGCAAGAGAATATAATCATAATAGAGAATAAAATCATCTGACAACTCTTCTTATTCTCTTATGCTTTATAATTAGATAAGATATATAATAAAATTAATTAGATTCTATTGACAAAAATTAGTCAATAAAAAAAATTAGATTATAATAAGATTCTTCAAGGAATATATTTGATAGGAGCTCTCCAAATAACTTATCCTAAACCTTTTTACTCTTGTATATAAATAGACAAAACATTCTAACGATACGAAATAAGAAAACAAGATGTAATTGAGATATTACGATTTCTTTCTTAATCTTCCTAAATCATTAATAATAGTGATCCTATAAAAAGATAGGAAGAGAGGAGAATGAGTGTCTGGTTCTCTTTATAGATCGACGTCATTATGATGTACGGTCTGGAGGACAATGCCTTCGCATATCAGATAGAGATCATTTTCAGATAGCATCGAAAGGTATATATCGTAAATCCGATCTATTGTTATTTGATTTCAATCCCAACATAAAAGTTTTTCACGTAACTTATAACATATTATATATTTTATTTTTACAATTGGTATTAGAGCTTAGTTTCTTGAAATCAAATACTTTAGATCTGTTGTTTTTTTTTATTTACAATACTTGAATGATCCTTGTATATTATCGATCTATCTTCCTATCTAGTCTATCGTGTCATATGCTTGGGGGCGACATGAGATTTACTTTTGTATTGCGATCTTTGATGATCACAAAGCAACGACAATCACTGTGAAGCATCGTTGCCGATATTGTAGTAGGAAACTACGTCGAGCAGTATTCACATTGTAGCGATCACGAGCGGTTACCAAGCGACGAATTGTATGCCACGAATGACTGCACATATTGGCAATCACGCATAAGTGTGTAAGCAACCATGTACAAGCGACAACCGCATAGGCAGTAGCGTGCACACGTGATGAAAGCATAATCACAATTGCACATAAACAAAGGTCGCATCCAAGCGACGACAGCGCGTGAGCAACAACGCGATAACCTTGCGCGGGTAGAGGCTATGCTCAGGCAACGATTGCGTAGGCAACAATCGCCCACAAGTAATGATCACACAAGCAATGACTACACAAGCGACGATGGCGGAGATTATGGTTTCTTAATCAAATTATAATTTTACTCTTATGTATTTTATTAATTCCTTTTAATATTTTGACAATTCTGCTCTCTATAAATCTTGTAACTTCACTTTATATCCTATCAAGAAAATTATAGTTTTACCCTTATTAAATTAAGAATTTTTATTTATATCCTTAATTATAAAATTAATCAATATAATTTAATTGAATTTGATCATCACTATATTTTGACTAGTTATTGATTGAATTTAGTTTTGAACAAATTTAAAAATAGTTAAATTTTGATTAATTTTTTATTTGGTCGATCTGTTTAATTGGGTTGATGTTTAGCCCAATTATGAGCTTGTTGAAAATTAAATAAAATCAATTGGTTTAATTTAACATTTTATGTGAAAATTAAAAAAAAATATTTCTTTTATAGTTTTCTCATATGATTTATTGATTGCAAGTGGTAAATAAAATCCAATTATTATTTTTGCATATTTATTTGGTTATTCATATGTATATGTTTGAAATTATGAAATAATATTTATCTTTCACATAAAAGCCCTTGATGATTTATGTGTTATCATGATTACAATTATCATATGAGCTTTTTTTTATGATTAATATTTAATCATTATTGTGGTTATTATTTTATTATTGAACTATTTTAGTATAAATTAGAATAAAAAATTTAAGAAATATTATTTGTAATTTATCTCTCTAAGTTCTTTCATTAAACTATTTTAGTATAATCATTATTCATTATGAATTATTCTATTATAGGGACGTATTCTGGTTATTCTATTTTAGACTTCTTTTATAGGGACATATTCTGGTTATTCTCTTATAATCAATTATTTTAGACATACTCTAATCATTCTGAATAATTTGATTCAGAATAATAGAATAATCACAATCATTATACACTCATATTTTAGACTTCTTTCATTTTAAGAAATATGCCAAGGAATAATTCATTCTAAATACGTCCCTATACTTTTTGGAACAAATTATTCGATTAGAGTATGTACGATTCACATTGGATGTATTAATTCTTGACTTAGCATTGCTTATTGAATGGTCTGTAGATTTGATTGATAAAATTATTGTGGAATAGGTTAATAAAATGAATGTTCGGGAAAGATATAATAATTTAGTTTAATATTCATAAAAATGATAATTACAAATGATATAAAGATTTCATTATTGAGTGTACCTAACACATGAGAATATTTAATGATTATTGAAGATAGATTTAAATATGTTGATAAGTCATTGGTTGATACATTAATGAAAGAACTGACTATGGCTCAGTATGATAACACACGAGGAATTCAAGATTATAGGGAAATCTAGGGGTGACATTACATGCGTAGTAAAAGAAGAGAAAATAAAAATCATAGATTTATTAAAAGGTGTTTGTCATCATGTAAAGATTGGTGTGTAAAAACTCGCGAAACTGAAAAACACATGCAAGATAGTTGTGTTACATAGGGAGATCATATATCCCTAAAATTCTACAAATCTGTGAGAGAGGATGAAGAAGGTCAAGTGTCCTCCTTTCTAGCGATGATTTATGTGGTAGGAGCTTCGAATGCGCTCCTCAAATCGCCACCCAAATCTCCATACCTATTGGCTGAGGAGGAGAAGGGAATAGGAGAATAGGAGGTGACAACCAAGAAGGCCCAACCTATGACCCTTTGGCTCCCTCCTATTTATAGAGGCTCATTGTCAACTTAACTCTAATGGATCTTGCCCTATTAGGTATTAGGTCTCTATCCAACTACCAAAGCCTCTTAGATTAGTGGATCTCTATCCAATAATCTCCTATTAGCTCTTGTTAACTCTCATCTATAGGATCCAATAATTCAGGGGTTTATTAGATATCCAATAAGATCGAGGCTCCAGTGAATATCTCATATTTGAACCTCTACTCGTCGCAATACCTACCATATGTGTGTGACCCTCTAGGCACAATATTGAGCTGGCCGTGAGTCATACATGTCAGAACTCATTTTGGCTTAATAAATTATTATCCTCATAATAATTCACTCGACTTATCAATTGTGGACGTACTAGGCCACTATGCCACAATCCCTAAACGATATAGGAGAATCTAATCAATTGGACCTGTCTGTCTTTAGTTATCATATATCTATAGTCTCTCATTCATCTAATATCCCAAAGATTGTATACCGAGTATGGTATTATTAGGCTCATATAGTTTATACTCAAGCCTCGCTCTAATCGGATTTACCTAGAGAATTCTTTCTCTCTCAATTCGAATGACCTTGGCTAGGGATTTATTTAAATAAAAATATATGAGATATTTCTCTCATGATACCGAGAGTGAATAATCCTCTATCGACACTCAATGACCCTCATAAGGTTGACTACCACTTTCGATGACTGGTTATGTTAGATCTGGAACTTTCAGATCTATAAGTCTAGTATTAAAGAGTGAAGTACTCATACAAAACATCCTTGGTGTCTCAAGTCTAAGAGTTAGATACACTATTGGGATGATGAAATCGTTGTCTAACAATAAGGTATCATGAATATCTAACATTTCGTAAGCAAATCAATCAGTGAACTCATTCTTCAATAAGCACCTGCACTGTATCCCTAGTGTCTCCACACAAGCAGCTATGAGTCTAGCCACCTCCATTATATGAATGGGTATGTTAGGTTATCTCGATGTCCCTCTTGAGTAGCTTATGACCGAAATTATTTAGGGTCTGTGTTTAAAGGTGTATCAGTTTCATTATTGTGATCTCATCACGATCCGATTCCTATTGCACAGATATTTGGATATCACAATATATGTATGCAACAAACAATATAAAGTGAGAAAATACTATAATAATAATAAGTAAAAAGACTACGTGTCATGTCACACATGTTATCACTCACTTGATTGGCTTGCAAGGCACCTATAACTAGTAATCTCCTACTTGACCTAAAGTTAATCACCTATGTGTATGATCCCTATCAGACCACTGTGACGCTTCAAGATAATATGAGACAACGACTTTGTCAATAGATTTGTGATATTATTTTTGGATGAAACTCTTTCCACTGCTACATCTCCTCGAGCCACGATCTTTCTTATAAACTGGAACATCTTCAGAATACTTCTAATGAGACCCGAGTTTCCTCATTTGAGCAATCACCCCGTACTTATCATAATACAAGGGAATCGACTCTTCGTTACCCAGCACGACTCTAGATCTGTAATAAACTTCTTTATCCAAACTCTTTATTTTGCTGTCTCTACCATAGTAATGTACTCCGCCTTTGTGGTCGAGTTAGCAGTAATATATTGCTTGGAACTCTTCCAACATGTTGCTCCTCCATTCAAGTTGAACACATACGTTGAATTAGACTTATTGTCATTAATATCAGACTAGAAACTTGAGTCCGTGTAGCCCTCAACCTTGAGACTACTACCTCCATATACTAGTAAAAGATTATTAGTCATTTTTAAGTATTTAAGGATACACTTTATTGCTTTTTAGTGCTCCAAGCCTGGATTCGCTTGATACTTGCTCGTGACACTCAAAGTGTGCACTATATCAGGCATAGTACATAGCATAACATATATGATAGATGCTATTGCTAAGGCATAGGGTATCATATCCATATAGGGAAATCCAGGGGCGACATCATATGCACAACAGAAGAATAGAAAACAAAAACCCCAAATTTTTCAAAAAAATATTTATCATCGTGCGAAGATTGGTGCATAAAAAATCTGCAAAACTTAAATTTATATGTGAGATAGTATTTTTATCTAAGGAGATCGTATATCTCTGAATTCCTATAGATCTATGGGATTGGATAAAGGAGTTCAAGTGCCATTCTCTCTAGTAGTGATCCACACAACAAGGCTGCGATGATGCTCCTCAAATCATTATCCGAACCTCCACACCTACTATCTAAGGAGAAGAAGGGGAGAGGAGATAGGAGGTGACAACCAAGAAGCCCCAACCTATGAGCCTTTGGTTCCCTCCAATATATAGAGGTACTTAGTTAACTTATCCCTAATGGATTCTATCCTATTGGGTATTGGATCTCCATCCAATTATCCAAGCCTTTTAGATTAGTGGGTCTCTACATAATAATATCTTATTAGCTCTTATTGAATCTCATCCATGAGATTTAATAATTTAGGGGCTTATTGGATATCCAATAAGATAGGAGCTTTAGCGGATATCTCATATCCGAGCTTCTACTCGTCGCAACGTCTGTCATATATGTGTGACCCTCTAGGCCCAATATCGAGCTAGCCATGAGTCATACCTGTTAGAACTCCTTTTGGCGAAGTAAATTATTATCTCTATAATAATTTACTCAACTTATTGACTACGGACGTATTAAGCCACTGTGCTGTACTCCCCAAACGATACAAGGGAATCTAATTCTTTGGACTTATCTATCCTTAGTTATTGTGTACCGATAGTCTCTCATCTATCTAACACCCTAGAGATCGTATACTAAGTATGTGTTGTGAGGCCCATACGGTTTCTCCTCTAATCTTGCTCTAATCGGATTCTCTCGGAAAACTCTTTCTTTATCAATCCAAATAACCTTGGCCAAGGATTTATCCGAGCAAGAACACAAGATATTCCTCTCATGATACTGAGAGTAGATGATCCTCTATCGACACTCAATAGCCCTCATAAAGTTGGCTGTCACTCCCAATGATCGGCTATACTAGATCTAGAACTTCTAAACCTATAAGTCCGATATCAAAGAGTAGAGAACTCATATAGGTCTGGTTATCTCGATGTCTCTCTCGAGTAACCTATGACTAGGATTATTTCGGGTTTGTGTTTAAAGGTGAATCGGTCTTATTATCGTGATCTCATCACGATGCGATTCCTATTGCACAGATCTATGGACATCATAATATATATATATATATATATATATATATATATATATATATATATATATATATATATATATATATATTATATATATATATATATATATATATATATATATATATATATATATATATATATATATATATATATATATATATATATATATATATATATATATGCAACGAGCAATATAAAGTGAGAGAATACAATAATAATAATAAGTAAAAAGACTACGTATTATGTCACACGTACTATTACTCATATAATTGGCTTGTAGGGCACATATGACTAGCAATCCATGTGTGCCCTTTCTTCAAGAGTCTTTAGGGACATACTCCTAAAAAGTTATATCTTATGTATCATCGATATGAGACTTCTCTTAGAATTTTCAATGCTAAACCTTTTGACAATGGTGTCTATGTACCTGGACTAGGACAAGCTAAGCATCATTTTGGATCTATCTCTATATATCTGAATCCTCAAGTTATATGATGTTTCCTCTAAGTCATTCATGGAAAAATGTCTAGATAACCAAGCCTTTACTATTGAGAACATTACTATATCATTCTCAATGATTAGGATGTCATCCATATATAGCACTAAAAAAGTTATAGCGCTCCCACTTACCTTCCTATATACACAAGGCTCATCTTCGTTCTTAACGAAGTTATAAGATCTGATCGCCTCATCAAATCTTATGTTCCAACTTGGGGAAGCTTGCTTTAGTCCATAGATGGACTTAAGCAACCTACACACCTTATCTGAACTATCATTGGACACAAATCCCTCAAGCTATATCATATACTCCTACTCCTCGAGGTTGCCATGGAGGAATATGGTTTTCACGTCCATCTGTCAAATCTTATAATCATAGTGTGCTGCAATAGCCAATACAATTCAGATGGATTTTAACATAGCTATGGGTGAGAAGGTTTTATCATAGTCAATACCTTGCCTTTGACGATACCCCCTAGCCACTAGTCTCGTTTTATAGGTCTACCTTTCTATCTTCTCCGATCTTCTTGAAGATCTACTTATAACCAATGGATACAATACCCTCAGGTGCACCAATTAGGTTCCAAATATTGTTGGAATACATGGAATTTATCTTACAATTCATAGCTTATTGTCACTTCTTAGAGTCTATACTCATAATAGCATCCTTATAGGCATGAGGATCAATATCCTCATCATCTTCTCCTTTGATATGTCTCATATATCTCTCAGAAGGATCGAGTACTCTATCGAACCTATGTAAAGTTGGAACTTATATGCTAGGTACTTGAACAAACTTGGGCTGTGGATAGTGCTTGAGTTGAGTTCTCCAACCTCACTCAATTTTATCACGCTCCCACTATCTCCACCAAGAATGTGTTCTTTCTCAAGGAACACTATCCTCTTAGCTATAAAGATCTTTTAACCCTCAAGGTGATAGAAATAATACCCACAAGTTTCCTTAGGATATCCCATGATCTTGCACCATTTCATCATAGATTCCAACTTGTCGGGGTTGTGTCTTTTAACGTGAGCAAGGCAGTTCCAAATCTTAACAATCTTAAGATCAAGCTTCTTTACTTTCCAAATCTTATATGATGTAAACATTACCGACTTAAGTAGAACTATATCTAAAAGGTAAGCTACGTACTCTAATAGGGGCAACATCACATGCGCAATCGAAAAAAAGAAAATAAAAATCTCAAATTTCCCAAAAGGTGTTCGTCGTCATGTGAAGATAGGTGCACAAAAACCTGTAAAACTAAAAAACACGTGTGAGATAGTTGTGTTACCTAGGGAGATCGTATATCCTTGAAATCCTATAGATTTGTGAAAGAGGATGAAGAAAGTTAAGTATCCTCCTCTCTAGCGATTATCCACACGTGTGAGATAATGCTTCTCGAATCATTGCCCAAATCTTCATATCTTCTGGCTAAGGAGGAGAAGGGGAGAGGAGAATAGGAAGTGACAGCCAAGAAGGCCCGGTCTATGGCCCTTTGGTTCCCTTGTATTTATAAGGCCCTCTATCAACTTAACTCTAATGGATCCTGCCACATTGGGTATTGGATCTCCTTCTAACTACCCAAGTCTTTTAGATTAATGGATCTCTATCCAATAATCTCTCATTAGCTCTTATTGGAACTCATCCATAGGATCCAATAATTCAAGGGCTTATTAGATATCCAATAAGATAGGAGCTCCAACAGATATCTCATATCCGAATCTCTACTCGCCACAATACCTACCAGATATGTGTGACCCTCTAGGCTCAATATTGAGCTGGCAGTGAGTCATATCTATCAGAACTCCTTCTAGCTCAGTAAATTATTATCCTCATAATAATTCACTCGACTCATCGATTACGGACGTACTATGCCACTACGCCACAATCCCTAGACAATGCAGGGGAATCCAATCTATTGGACCTATTTATTCTCAGTTACCATGTATCTATAGTCTCTCATATATCTAATACCCTAGAGACCGTATACCGAGCTTGGTGCTGTTAGGCCCATATAGTTTCTACTCGAGTCTTGCTCTAATCGGATTTTCCCTAAGAACTCTCTCTCTCTCTCTCTCTCTCTCTCTCTCTCTCTCTCTCTCAATCTGAATGACCCTAATTAGGGATTTGTCTAAGCAAGAACACATGAGATATTCTTCTTATGATACCAAGAGTGGATGATCCTTTATCGACACTCAATAGCCCTCGTGAGATTAGCTACCACTCCTGATGACCGGTTATCTTAGATCTAGAACTTCCAGACTTAAAGTCTAATAACAAAGAGTATAGTACTCAAACAAAACATCTTTGGTGTCTTAAGTCTAAATGTTAGATACACCACTATGACGATGGAATCACTGTTTGACAATAAGGTATCATCAACCATTCAGCATTCCGTGAGTGAATCAATCAGTGAACTCATTCTCCAATGAGTACCTACATTGTATCCCTATTGTCCCCACACCAGCAGTTGTGAGACCAACCGTCTCTATCATATGAATGAGTATACAGTACACTAGTTTATCTGGTTATCTCATTGTCCTTCTTGAGTAACTTATGACCGAGATTATTTAGAGTTTGTGTTTGAAGACAAATCGGTCTTATTATTGTGATTTCATCATGATTCGATTCTTATTGCACAGATCCGCGTATATTACAATATATGTATGCAATAAGTAATATAAAATGAGAAAATGCTATAATAATAATAAGTAAAAAGACTGTGTATCATGTCACACGTGTCATCACTCATGTGATTGGCTTGTAGGGAACTTATGACTAGCAAGGATCACATCCTCAATATAGCTGATAAAGCTGCAAAACTTAAAACATTGGATATGAATGTTGATGAGTCTTTCCTCGTGCAGTTCATTCTTAATTTTCTTCCTCCTCAGTTTGGCCCATTCAAGATTCACTATAATACAAATAAGAATAAGTGAGACTTGAATGAGCTGACTAGTATATGTGTTAAATAAAAATTAAGATTAAGGTAGGAAAGTTCTTATAATGTTATGACTACTACTAAAGGAGTTGTTACAAGAAAAGAAAGTTGAAGTGTCATCCATCAAAGAAATATGTCGGGTATAGAAATGTTAAACAGACCACTGAAAAGAAAGCTTCTATAGTAAAGTATTTCTTTTGTGGCAAGAAAGGATATATAAAGAAGGACTGCATTAAACGCAAAACTTGATTTGAAAAGAAAGTATGAACTTGACATTTGTATGTTTTGAATCAAACATTACAAAAGTTTCTTCTAATACTTAGTGGATTGATTCGGGTGCTTTAACTCATATTACTTATAATATGTAGGAGTTTCTTTTAACTCAAAAACCAAAAGAATATGAAATATTAATCATTATGGAAAATTGTTTCAAAGCAAAAGTGATATCAATGGAAACTTATTGCTTATGCCTAAAGATAGGTCTTTTAATGGATCTTGTTGACATATGTTATGTTTTTATTATTTTTAGAATAGTTTCTCTATCTAGAATCAATAAGTTGGGATATTATTTTTCTTTTGATAATGGTAAACTTAATATATTTTATGATTTAATAAAAATTGATTTTGGAATTCTATGTAATAGTTTGTACAGAATTAATTTAAATCTTGAGTTTGCATAGACACTATTGACCCTACAATCAAATATTGGATTGTAATGTAATTTTAATAATGAAAAATCTTCTATATTGTAGTATAGATGATTGAGGCATATATCTAAAGAAAGAATTGAAAGATTAGTGAATGATAATATTTTGGAAGATTTAGACTTCATTTATTTCGATATTTGTAGATATTTATATAGATTACATTAAGGGAAAATAAATTAAACATACAAAGAAAAATACCATAAGAAGTAAAGTACTCTTTGAGATTATTTATATTGATATCTGCGGACCACTCTATATTTTCTGTTTTAGTGGAGAAATATATTTCATCATATTTATAGATGACTTACCTAGATATTGATATGTTTATCTAATACATAAAAATTCTCAAGCTATTGACACTCTTGAAGTATACATAAATGAGGTTGAAAGTCAATTAGATAAAAAGTTAAAATTGTCAGATCTGACAAGGGTGATGAATTTTATAACAGATATGATGAATCCAATCAGAATATTAATCCTTTTGCTAGATTCCCAAAACAATAGGTTATTTGTGTTCAATATGCCTTACTAGGTGTGCCACAGCAAAATGGTGCTGTTGAAAGGCGAAATCGTACTCTTATGTATATGGTTAAAAGCATGATAAGTTATTTCTCTGTACCTAAGTCAATGTGGGGTAAAGCTCTTAGGACATCTATGTCTATCTTGAACAAAGTTCTTAGTAAGTTGATTCCATCAACTCCATTTGAGTTATGGATTATTAGGAAACCCAATTTGAGATATTTACATATTTGGGGGTGTCCTATAAAAATAGGAGTATTCAATCCATATGAAAAGAAATTAGATCTAAGAACTATTTTTGGATATTTTATTGGTTATTCAGAAAAGTCCAACAGATACATATCTTATTGCGCTATTCATAATATGAGGATAGTAGAATATAATAATGTAAGATTCTTAAAAAATGGTGAAATCAATGGGAGTAAAAAAATATCAAAGGATCAATTTTAATATTGAGGAGATTCAAATTAATTCTCTCGTATCATCTTCTATTCGAGAAATTATTGTTCCTCAAATTAATAAGAGAACTAACTAGGGTGAACAACAA